>OENG01000034.1:0-1200000 GCA_900239735.1 Blumeria hordei DH14
AACAAACTTTCAGTTTTGATTCATCACAGTCATTGAACACAATGATCGAACAGCCTTTGTCAGATGCACATGTATTCTCAACGGCTGATGGCGCATTTCACAGGGCATGGCCGATCAAGATTTTCCTGCCAACAGCGACTTATGTTATCGTTGGTAAAAAAGGTCGCTGGGCTAACACCTGCCATCACCAACGTGAAATGCCCAAGAAATCTGAGGACACAAATTGAATCTCAGAAAAGAAGCATCCCATATCATCAACCAGATCTCACCCAAAATTTAACGCTCTGAGACCTAAATCTAGTATGGCTCGTCCAAATCACACAAACCACCAGCTATAATCGGACCCAAAACAATAAATCCTACACTGTGAATAAAAGATTTCACAGATGAAGAATGGGAATCTTTACAAAAGCCAGGTGCACATGAGTATGAAAGCTCAAGCTTAAAATACGACGACATGCAGGAAGATCTGGCCGACGACGAAGAAACTTTAATGTGCCAGGATGCTACTACATGGCAGTAGGTGTCGGCGAAATCAAGCCACAATAAAACATCTTCGAGAAGGCTTTGGAAAGCCACATAATATTTTCCTTACAAGACTGTCAAATTTTCCCACTATCACGTCCACTACATTTTTCGACTATGGATCTCCTTCTTGTTATGTTTCTTTTTCCCTTGCAAATAAACTCGCTCTTTACAACTCTGTTATATCATCTACTATGGCTGGATCGGGGGGAAAGGCCCTAAAATCACGCAATGCTAAAGTGCAAGCCGAATTTTCTATATCAGCTTTACCACAACAATCTTGAACCCCCACATTCACTGTTTCAGTTGGTGTAACACCTGATAATACTTTCCCAGCCGATCTCACCTTAGGACAAACCATGTTTATGCACTAGGAATCCTCTGTCAAAAGGATGGCTCTATCCGATTATCAACAATGAAAGGAGAACCGACCATTTACCCGATAAAAGTACCGCAATGCCCACTCAACTCTTTACTATCAAAGATAAAAGACCAGTCATCTGGCACAAACACACCACAGATGTGGCACTCGTTTGGGCATGAAATATGCAAGTTTATTTCCTTCCCTGTTCGATAAATCAGCACGAAAAACTGATAAAATTGCAAAAACAAAACACCGAATCAATACCCAAAATCATCCTCCAATTAAACTTCCTCCACGTCGCTATAGTCCAAACCAGCAGCAAGCAATACGTGATTTCTGCAAGACCCATGAAGGTTTAATTATAAGAAAGAGCAAAGGACCTTGGGTAGCTCCTCTTGTATTAATACCAATATAAAAGTTCCAACTATAGCGACCAGGTTATTTGGCGAATCTGCGTTGATTATTGCGAATTAAATAAAGTCACGAAAAAGCATGCCCACCCCTTCCAAATGCTCAAGACGAAATACAAAGAGCTGCAGGACACAAATGGTACGCATTTCTTGACCTCGAAAACGGATTCTGGGAAATACGCATGCACGCTGATGACTGTGAAAAAACTGCCTTTGTCACCCCCTTTGAGATATACGAATGGATGGTTATGCCTTTTGACCTATGCAATGCGCCTGCAACATTTCAAGGCTTTATCGAAGAAGTCTTGGAACCATTTCGCCTTTTCACGGCGGGCTTACTGGATGATGTAGCAATCTGGGGAGTTTCAGTTGACCAGTTAAATACTCGTCTACTCTCTGTTCTATCTCGCTTCGCAGAATACGGCCTAATTCTTAATTCATCCAAATGTCGCCTACTTGTGCCTGGCGGGGTATTCCTAGGTTTCTCAATCTCCGAAAAAGGTATTGCTGCAGATCCTGAAAAAGTCTCCGCTATCCGCAATAGACCTCTACCTACCACGACATCTGAAATAAGGGGATTTGTCAGCGCAGCCAGCTACTTGAGGTGCCTTATTAAGAATTTCACCAAATTTGCAGGCCCTCTCACAGATCAATCCACAGGACCAAAAAACAAGCCGGTTATACTAACACATGAAGCAATTGACTCGTGGATGTCTATAAAAGAAGCTATGTCAACCGCCCCACAAATCAAAAAATTCGACTGGCGCCTACCAGTAGTTGTCGAGACAGACGCGTCCCAGAAATACGTCGGTGCCGTACTCTTGCAACCTCACAACCTTACAGTTGAGGAAGAAATAAAAGCTATTCTGCACCCAATAGCTTATTTCTCTCAAAAGCTAAACGATACACAGCAAAGATACTCCGCTCAAGAACGCGAATTACTTGGAATTCTCCTAGCATTGCGACATTGGCGACACTGGGTAGAAGGAAGCAATGTCACTGTTATAACAGACCATGAATCACTCATATCTATCCAAACAAAAGTTGAGCAACCAGCACGTATCTTCCGATTTCTTAATTCTGTTGAACATTACGGTATACGTATTCTCTATAGAAAAGAAAAAGCGAAAGTACCCGCAGATTTCCTCTCCAGACCATCAGAAGAAGCGTACCCTTTGGAAGAAAACGAAAGGGATACTGGAGTAGAATTAACAGATGACCCTGATCTAATCAAAACGCCAGATCTGCCAATGGTAAAAAACCCTGAAGAATTAAATCGCGTTGACCTTAGTTGTATCTACGAATTCTTATCCCACGATCAACGCTTACCGACCAATCTTCATCCGGCATGGGTCAATAAAAACTTCGTAATCTATGATGCTAAGCTACACCGAGTTATAATGAATCCAATGACTGATGTCGGCGATCCGCTAACTTCGTCTGGGAAAGCAATATTTCTCGAGGTCTTAGAATATGAAGAGTTAATCAACAAGTCAAGACAATAACACGAGAATTTAGGTCACCTATCTGTTGGTACAACGATCCGCGAAACAACCAAGACATACTGGCATCCTCAACTTATGTTAGCCGTACAAGAAGTCATTCGCACATGCAGATCTTGCCAACTCATGAAACCTCCTGATCCGAGCATAGGTGACCTAAGACCAATCCAACCAGCACCCTCACTTACCCGCTGGGGAGTAGATCATACGCAGGTAGGTTCACGAATTCTTCTCAATGTAGTTGAGTACGCTACCGGATGGCTGGAATCACGATTCGTACCTAACGCTGACTTTGCTAATACCGTCACTTTACTTTTGCACATATTTCATGTTTTTGGAACACCCAAGCAAATTATAAGCGATAATGCCAATTGCTTCAGTGGACACGAAGCACAGCAATTTCAGATAAAGCACGGATTTACAATGTCTCACACCACTCCAGCTAGACCTCGAGGTAACGGAAAAGTAGAACAAGCCAATGGTGTTCTCAAGGGAATACTGGCTCGTGCAATTCTTGATAATCCCAAGGGACCACTAGATAGATCACTAGCGCGCGCAGTATCTATATATAATCGCCGTATATCACCTTCAGGTTACAGTCCTTATTTCCTACTCTTTGGAACACAACCTCCGGAAGCAGAACTTGTATACCCAATATACACCCGAGAAGCCACCCAGACAGAAGAACAAGATTGGGTACATGAATTGGCTAACTTTCAAGCTGCACCCACTTCTAGATCATATGTAAACAGCATGAAAGCTTCCAGAGCCAAAACTCGTGAATATTTACAAGAGTCGAAAGCATTAATAAGAATATATGCCCCCGGTGACTGGGTACTAAGAGTCCGGCAAAGAAGACATAAATTTGAACCCTTCTACGACGGGCCGTGGGCCATCGCTGAATGCCATTCCGGTAATACATATTCTCTAGTGTCACCTGGAGGATACAAAATGGCAAATCGTTACAATGGATCCAATCTCTTTCCAGCATATACTCGCGATGGACATCCTGTACGAAGCTTGTGGTACTGAAGCCAAAGAATGTTAGACCAGGATAGGAGACAGTTAAAATCTGCAGTAGGAATCTAAGTGTATCAAAAGCAAACCTTGAGTTGAGGACAACTCTTAATTGAGAGGAGGAGTGATTGAGGATCCCTAATTGATAGACCTCTAGGTTAGTACGAGGCTATCATAAATAGTAATGCTTATGTAATGTTGTCATGTCGGAGTCCGGGCGCAAGATAAGGAACACTGTACTTATATAGACGATACCCTGTATGAATAGGAAATCAAGTTACATCTAGTCTCAAGCTCTACTAAACATATTGGTAGTTTGGAGCCACGAGACACCCGTAACCTACACAATCTTAAAACTAAGCTTATCTCACATTTTACACATTCTAATCCACTAGGAACCTCACCTCCTCCGTAAGTACCCACCAAAGGGAAATTTAAAACCTTTGATTATCCAAGCATGCCTTCATCATACATGAATATTAGCGCCGCGAGAAATGTAGTCAAGTTTTGCCGGATTCGAACCAGCGGTCTCCTGTCTCGGGTAGGATATGTGTCCTTTCTATCCAGACATTACTTGAGAAACCGGCCAAGATGATGTACCACTGCACCATCCAACCACGGCGGCGTTTATAGTGTGAGGGAAAGTTGTTAGTCTGAATACGACCGCCAGACAGACCTTGGTCCATCCATGGATCGTATGTTGATGGTGATGAGTTTTTGTTCGACTTTCTTGCGGTTATGAAATCTCTGTCAACTGATGTTTCAACCAAAATACAGTGAATAACTCCTTCAAGCCCAAAATCTATCAAAAAAATTTTATCCCACCCTTGTTCGTGACTGAATCTCGGCTCTGGAAGAATATTTCACTCCCAGGTTCATAGAGGACACCGCTGACAGGTGTTCAGCATTCGTCCTTCTGACGTACAGCTGTTTTAATTTAATTTTTTTCCCAATAAGTCCTATGCTTAAGTACTATATTCACAATTAGTGAAGGGCCGGTGGAGCAGGCAAGGTTCCCTGTAATTTTCCTACAGCCTAACTCGTTCCAACCTCGTGAATTGCTGCCAAAAGTGCAGCTTATTGAATAGAATAGAATAGAAGTTTATTCATGTCCTCACTGAGCCTATGACTATGAAGGACAAATGCGGCTTATTAAACAGAAACGAAAAAAGAAAAACCCCGAAAATCAAAACAACTCCGAAAAACCAGAAGATTCCTCCATGTTGGACCCAGGAAATGCGCTCCTCAAATACTCCATTGCCCGTCACACCTTCCAAATGACAGGTTTACCCACTCTCCACTGAGAGCAAAAGGTAGGTTAGCAGGCGCCTTTGATCCAGCAGGTATCCTGCTATTTGCTAGTAAATGTGCTAAAAGGTACATTGTCGAGGTCGCTGTATGCTCAAGCTCCTTATTCAGATTCCAGAACCCCGAGAACTGTTGCATCAGCCATCCAGATATCCTTCGGCACTTTTGGCTGCAGCCCGAGATCGTGCCACCTCTGCAAACCTCCCTTGCTCGATATGGCGGATCCATGCAAGCTGCTCTTTGGTCACCGGAATTAGCATGGTTTATTGAATTGAAATTTCTAAATTTCTATGATTGATTGATTGATTGATTTATTTTACGATCCCGGCACCAGCCTAGCGCCTTATGGCACGGGACTGGTGGGCTCGGTAAGGATCATCCTAAATAGCTATGCCCTACTCATTCCCACCACACAGTCACCATGTGACTCTGATTACAAGCAACCAAAACCAAAAAGAAATAACAAACGAAACCAACTGAAACAAAGCAAATTAACATGTAGGAGCGGTGCTAGTATTTCTCATCCTATGCCCCCCTCAGTCATTTCTCTCGTCCTGACTAAATAATCACTCCGGCCCTCGCATCCAGCTGAGGGCGGGTCTGCATCCATGCTCACAAAGCAGCGGGTTATCCTTGCAAATTCTATGAACTTCTCGAGACCTTCCGGTCCAAGGAGTTGGTTGGTATAGTCCTCCACGGTCATGGATCTTCTCAACCTGCGCATTATAGCAGCATTCTTCCGGCACCGGACAAAATGGGTTGGCGATGTCCTTGGTCCACAGACGCATTCCAGTTTCGCGTTTTCGTGGTTCAGGCGGCGATGATAGTCCGCAAAGTCTCCATGGCCTGATCTTACTGCCAGGAGCCTATGGAGTAATCTTCGAGGGAGCCCTAGTTCTGGTGGTTTCCGACGTCGCATCTGTAAGTCCAGGTCTTGATATCTGTCCAGACCCGACTTATTCCACCAGTCATCCACCAGTTTCTGTCGGCGGTTGTGCATCAAACGACTTATGTATGCCTGCGTTGTCTGCGCTGGCTGCGTCTGTCTATCCGGCAGCAGCTGAAGACCGGCTCTGGCTTCTGCGTCCGCTTCTTCGTTGCCACTAATCTTGAAGTGTCCAGGCACCCACCTCACTGTCGCGTTTGCTTCTGAAGCGAATTTGTGAAAGACGCGGGTTATCTGCAGTGACGATGATGACTTCCCCGTCCGAAGCGCAAGTACAGCTGCCTGATTGTCAAGTAGAACGAAGATTCTCTCACCGTTCTTTCGAGCGCGAATAGCTTCCCGAAGTGCTACTGCTGCTCCTGCGATTTCTGCATCATAAACTTCACCTCCGTGTATACGACTGTGACCTTATGCGAATGTTTGTCCTCCGCGTTGGAGGACATATCCCCACGAGGATCGTCCATGGCCTTCGGATGACCCATCAGAGTAGGCACATATGTTGGAGGGAGAGATCGTGCTAGCCCAGTTGTAGTGTGCTTTGACTTCCTCTTCTTTTGTTCCAAGACTTGATGTGTACACTGGGCCTGCCAGCCTTTCTGCCTGTTCGGATGACTCCGGGAGCTGTCGGAAAGCACGCTGTAGGCGCGACATCTGGGTTTCTGGTTGGCGCCTGGCTCTCTTCCTCAGCTTGTACTTCTGCGAGCCAACGTTAGGGCACTCGCTTGCGCGGTTCCGGAGAGGGTGTCGGTCATCGAGCGACTGGATCCTGGCTGCTAGACGGAGTCGAATTCCTTCGAGGAGAATCTTCGCCGGTAGAATGCCCCCTTCCCTGTGAAGAAGGACATTAGGCGAAGTCTTCCAGACCGGTAACGCCGCACGAAGAGCTAGTTGAATGGTTTTGTCGATCAGACTACATAGGTGTGTAGTCTGTGGCGTTGAGGTACCTTTCTTCGTTGGCCGTGTTAGTCCGGGCCACCACACATCCGCTCCAAATGTTGCTACTGGTACGATGCATGAGTCGATAGCAGCTACCAGGGGACCTAGGGCCGCTCTTCTTTGAAGTTGGTTAAATCGCCGCATGTGCTGGGAAGCTTTGAGGGCCTTCCCGCACCAGGTCGCTACATGATGCTTCAAGGTGAGACGCGGATCGAGGTGAATTCCGAGCCAGCGAATATGCTCCGCCGGCTGGACTAGCCTACCACCAACTTGTATTCCTACTGGTTCGCCCCGATTTCTCCCTTTGAATTGTATCACCTCAGACTTGTCGAGGTCGAACGAAACCGCGTTCTCTTCAGCCCATTTCAGAAGATGGTCGACCTCACCTTGTGCCGCCGTCGCAGACTCGGCTAACGAGCGACCGATGCCGAGAATACCAATGTCGTCCGCATAGCTAAATCGTGCTGTGCAGTTCCCGATTCGCATGGGCTCCGCCATGTATAACAGGAAAAGCAATGGAGAGATCGATGATCTCTGTGGCACCCCTAGCCTCAAAGATCTCGGGCTAGTCACGCCTCCCGGGTACCGTACCTGTACGCTCCTCCCTTTGAGAAAGGAGGATGTCAATCGTAATACCGAGTCTGGCCAGCCTTGTGCCTGCATTCGCCATAGTAGCCGGTTGTGTAGGACAGCGTCAAATGCTCCTTGTACATCCATCGTTACAAAGGTGGATGCCCACCCTTGAGATCGAGCTTCCTCGATATCGTGCACTACTGAAGATACCAGATCATTTGCCGATCGTTTTGGTAGTGCGCCAAACTGCTGGTGGCCTACAACGTCTAAAGTGATAGCCAATGCTGACATCCTTTTTGTAGAGATTCTTTCTAGCCCCTTGCCTATACATGAGAGGAGTGCAATTGGTCTCCATCCTTTGGCCGTTGATAAATCACGACCGCTCTTCGGTAGAAAGACGACTTCCGCCAGCTTGAAGCACGCTGGATGGTAACATAGTCTCAGACATGCTTGAAAGAGTTGTGTTATATATTTCCCAATACTGCCCCAGCATGCGGCTAGCAATTCTACTGAGATTCCGTCTGCACTAGGACAGGTATTACCTCCTCCAACAGTACATGACTGAGCTTCCAGCTCTGATAGCTCCTCAGACCATGGAATACGAGGCTCTGCTGACCTTGTGCAAGGAGGGAGGTCGTCTGTTTCCGAGTGACGGTCCAGTAATAGATCGCGCAGAATCATCGCTCGCTCTGCCTGGTCTGACACTAGCTTCCCATCATGCTGAAGGGGTGGCGGGATTTTCTGGTGTTTCGGGGCCGCCCACCTCATCATCTTGTAGACGTCCGAGCACGACCGCATCGTTTCTATCCACTTCTTCCAGTGCTCTCTCTTGGCTGATACTACGGTAGACCTCAGGATTTTGGCGCAGGTAGTCCTTTCTTTCTCGGTATATGCCGAGCAATAGTTAAGGTGAGCCTCTTTGCACTTTGGAGTCCACCAGGGCGCAGACCTACCATTTCCTTGACTACGTCTTTTTCCGAACGCTTTCAATCCGTCTGTTAAGGCCTGACAAATCGCTTCCGCGTATCTTTCAACATCGCTAGTCGACTCCAAGAATTGAGTCGCTGAGATCCACTGAGATACTGCTCGTACGAAGTCCGGAAGCTTTTCTTTCGGGACTCACAGTGATCCTTTATATTCTGCCTCTACATGACTTGTACTATTTACCAGGCCGCAGACAGGAAAATGGTCGCTTGTCACGCACTCACTCCGATCTACCCATGCCTGTGCCCCCGCGACATTAGTCCATACTAGATCAAGCGTATTTCCGGCTCGATGCGTAGGCTCCCCAATGATAAGGCAATTGAGGCAGTGTTGCTCAGCCCAGGCCTGTATTTTCTCGCCGTGACCATACGAGCGCTTCGTACCCGGTTGCCATGCCCAATAAACGGAGTTGAAGTCACCTGCGATTATTGATGCTGGCGGAGGTACCCAGTTGATTACTGGTTCGATTGCTGCGTCGTCGTTATGTGCCTTGTACACATTGAGAAATGTGACATTGTTGACAACTACCAAGCAGTAGTCTCCGGTCAGCGAAGAGCCTGGGAAAATCTGTTTGGCAAATATTTCCTTCTCCTTCGTTCGAGTGTACGTTACGGCACGTGGCAGAACGCCTATTCCACCGTGCGGGATGTGTAGTGTATATCCAGGGTGAGATTTTGTCTCGCTGGACCACCATGGCTCCTGTACAAGCACAACATCGATGCCTATCTCGAAAGCTCGAGAAAGCGCAATGTCGTGTGTTGGACCCCCCCTACCAACATTTATTGACATAAACTTGAGCTTTGGAAGAGATGAACGACGCCGTGAGGCGCCTTTCATGAACGGGGGGTGGCATCAGTCGGTATGACTGATGCAGGTGGTAAGGCAGACGAGTCTGGGCTACTCACACTCCCTGATCTGGCGTTGGCGAGGCTAGCTGCTCGTGTTCTGTCAGCCGCTGCTTTTGCCATCCTGACCGCCTCGAACTCACGGTTGCCGGCATTTCGGATTGTGACAAGCTGCTTCTTAGTCAGCGCTCCAGCACGAGTAGGTCGGGCGAGACAGTTCCGGCTATCTGCGCGATGAGGACCTCCGCAGTTGCGACATCTTGCTGCAGCAAGACATACCCGTTCTGAATGCATCAGTGAGCCGCAGTTTCGGCAAGCTGGAGTCCGAGAGCAGCCGCCGGTACTGCTATATTTCTATGTGTGGGCGAGAAGTTCCCCTATGTGCATGTAAGCGGGGTTTTCCGGATATTAGTGTGAACTCTAATATGATTCCTTGTCTAACCTCAATGGGAAGGATGTTGGGGATCCTAAAGCCAATATATACCATCAGGCATCTATTGGCTAATTACTACTCATAACTCGTAGCGGCAGTGCATATTATTTTAACATAAACTGTTTATCTACTGCAGTCATGTTACTGCCTTAATTACAACACTTCCCCTCAGGACTGCAACGTACTATAGCCGAGATTTGTTGATAATTCGGCTTAGCCAATTTTTTAATCAATATATCTGCTAAATTATTCTCAGAAGTCACGTATTCCAAGTTGAACGTAATTTCAATATGTTCTCATAAAAAATGAAATCTTATATCGATATGTTTTAAACTTTGGGATACTTTCTGATATTTAGCCAGATGGATTGCCCCATTTGAGTCCACATGTAATATTGAATTGTTGTCAAAGGAAGCGTACTGTTTGTGGTGAATTATAAGTTATATTTAATCTAAAGAAAGAATACTCTCATTGCTACATAGAAATTACAAAGAGTACTGAATCCCGGATTAATCTTATGCCGAGTTTAGCCCAGTTAGAGTGCATCATTGGGAAGAGATGAGCGCCTAGATATCTACAGGCTACGACTGTCACATAATCCTCCTCCTCCCCAGTGATACAATACTCTCTTTCCTATTCAGCCCTATTCTATAAATTCAAAGAGACTTTAATTTATTTTTTAATTTATTTTTTATTGTTGAGAGTTGCCTTTGGACTCCCATCTCACCTTCCGATCCATTATTTGTCTCTATAGGACCATTCAATTCCTTAAACTGCTCTAGGGCCAGAGTATCTTTGATATTACCAATTGGTTCCCAAGTGGGAGCAATATATCCAGTCCATTTTACAAGGGCCTATCTTCTATTTCCACGACCAATACGTTTAGTTCGTGCCTTTAGTATTTTCTCTACATACCACTCTTCTTGATTATCTTCAGCAATGACTGCTAGAGGCTATACATCTTCATTTTCCTGCGAAGGAAATGGATCCATGCTGACTGGCTGAAGTAATGACACATGGAATACGTCGTGAATTTCTCTCGGTACCTTAAGACGGTATGCATGTGAACCAACTGCTTCTACTGCTTTGTACTTTGCATGAACCCAGTCAAACTTTTTTGATGGCCGGTCAGTTTTAATATTTCCCAGATGTAACCAGACCTTATCTCCAGTGCGGAATCGGTGGGAAGGAGCTCGATTTTTTTTCGTGTGTCACTCCTGTTCCTGTTGCGCAACAGCAATAGCAGCTTGCGCGAACTCCCTTGCGTCTTTCATTTTCTTTACCAGACGCTCTCCTCGCGCAATAGGGTTATCTGCACCTTCCATTTGAGTTGGTTCCGTAACTAACTCGATTGGTTCTAGATGATATCCATGACTCAAGAAAAACGGGCTCACTTTAGTAGAACTAGCAGATCGATTATTTATGGCCAGCTCAGCATGAGTAAAAAGTTCTTTCCAATCCCTCTGCTGGTATGTACAGAAAACTCGTATAAAATGTTGGAGCTCTTGGTTCATCCGCTCTGTTGCTCCATCTGTCTGTGGATGGAAAGCTGTACTGAGCCGCCTTTAATATTCAATACCTCGCATAATTTTTTCCAAAAAGCATTTACCCACTGGGATCCACAATCGCTGACAATTTCGGAAGGTAGCCCGTGATGTCGATATACTGCATTGATAAAGGTGTTGGCAGTTGCTTCTGCAGTCATGGAGCAGATCAGCTCAAAAATTACTCCCTTACTAAGTCTATCTGTTATGACCAAACATGCATTATATCCATCCACTTCTGGTAAGTCTGTGATAAAATCCATCGAAATAGACCGCCAAACGCGATCAGGTACTGGAAGTGGTTTCAATAAACCCCAGCGCTTTTGTCGCCATACTGTGGCACTACCGCAAATATCACAGTTACGAGTGAACTGCTTAATGCCCTGTGAGAATCCTGGCCAAAAGAATTGTCGCCCCAACACATCAATCATGGTATCACGACCTGGATGACCTACTACTTGTGAGTTGTGTACTGTTTGAATTAATTCAGTTCGAAGAGGTCCGTAATCTGGAATCCAAAGTCTTCCTGCTCGACAAACAGCACCTGAGTCGTTGATTGTACACTGGCTTAGCTCCACCCCACGTATCTTAAGTTCAGAAGGCCACTGTATTGCAGTTGACTCAACTATTTTCTTGATTTCTGCATATGTTTTATCAGCTTTGCAGGCTTGTTTCCAGAGTCGAGTCAATTTGTCATCATGAAATGGTGATTTGATTGCCGAAATCACCGCTAGAAATGCATGGATTACTTTATCCCATTTCGGTAATAGCTCCATGACTCTCTCATCCAATCGACTGTCTCCATTTTCTGGCATATCTTGATCCCTACGAGACAGAGCGTCAGGGAAGACGGCTTCAGTTCCTGGCCGGTAACTTAATTGAAAATTTAAGCGTGCCAGCTTTTGAGACCATCTTATTTGTCGTTCGTTAAGTTGCCGTACTTGCATAAAATGCTTAAGATTTCGGTGGTCTATGAATATCTGAAATGGATCTTTAATGCTACCTAATTCGGCATCCCACTCTTCTAAACAACGTACAATAGCCAAAAGTTCCTTGTTGTGAATTGGATAATTACATTCTGCTGGTAAATTCTTCTTAGGGAAATATGCAGCTGGTTTTAGAATTCCAGCATCGTCATATTGCGATAGAACACCTCCCACGGCTCAATTCGATGCGTCAGGCTCTACAACAGTCCGGAGATCGGGATCGAAGTTAGCTAGTATCGGACTTTCAATAAATAATTCTTTGAGATTCTCAAAAGCTTTCTGACATTTCTCATCGAACACAAAGGGAACGTCATTTTGTGTTAGTCACGTTAATGGTAATACGAGATTAGAGCAGTCCTTGATGAACATGCGATAGAAGTTGGCAAATCCTAGGAATCCTCGAACTCCCTTGATAGTTTTTGATACTTCCCATTCTTTAATTGCTTCGACTTTTCTCGGGTCCATACTGATACCCTTACCTACATCGATAATATATCCCAGGTATTTCGTCTTTTTCACTTCAAATTCAAATTTTGAAATGTCTAGAGTTAAGCCACCTGACTGAAGTTTTCTTAATACCTGTTTCACTTTTTTGCGATGTTCAATTTGTGACCCAGAAGAGAAAATGAGGATGTCATCAATATATGCAGTGCAAAAATCATCAAGGTATTCGCGAAGAACCCAGTTGATGAAGCGTTGAAATGTGGCCGGTGCTCCTGTAAGTCCGAAAGGTAGAACTTTCCATTCAAACAGTCCATATCTTGTTCGAAAGGCTGTTTTCCATTCCTCTCCTTCTGCCATACGGACTTGATGAGAAGCTTGACTAACATCGAGTTTGGTGAGCCAATTAGCTTGATTTAGTGCACTCAGTGTTTCTCTTATGAGTGGTAGTGGATATCGATCCTTCTTAGTGATTGAATTCAGGGCTCGGTAATCAACACAGAAACGGAGACCACCACCTGGTTTCTTCACAAAGAGAACTAGAGCTCCTGCAGAAGAATTACTTACACAAATAAAACCTTTCTCCTGTAGCTCAGTTAATGTTTTTCTGAGCGCCAGTAGTTCATCTCGAGAGTTATTATACATTTCACACCATGGAACTGGTTTTTCTTTACCAAAGTTATCACTTTCCAAAGGAATATGATGATCAATTCCTGTGTGATGAGCTGGTAGCTTGTTGGCCTCTTCCAGTGGGAAACTCTTCAAAAACTCAGTACCTAGCCAGTCAGGCAAATATTGCGACGGATCTACATTTTTCTTTGGCTCTAAAGCTTTATCAATGTCGGCAAGTGTGACTGAATATAACTCAATTTTCATATTTTTATCCTATTTCTCCCTTATTAGTTTCTCATATAATTCTGATGGTATCTCGACCGGGCGTTGAGAGACTCTTGCGAGCCTTTTCTTATTAGGTACTATGTGTCCTGTCTTTTCAAACTCGAGAGCCTCTATTGCCTCGTTTATGTGTACTTTATTATCGACTAGAAATGCCCGTCCAATAATCATATTTTGCATTTGGCGAGGAACAACATACGCCCAAATTATCCTTTTGAAGCCAGCAAGATCTACGAAAAACTTTGCAGCATAATTTATTGTAGAGCGGACTCCTGGTATGAATCCGTGCATCTCTCCTGGTGCTATTTGAACTACTTCTGGTTTATGTTTACGGATAAATTCATCACTAACACTGGCGTAAGATTGGCACCCATTATCAACAAGAACTTCTTCACATTGCACTTCATTAATTATAGTATCTATCAGGAAAGATGGAGATTCCATCTGTGGCTTGAATTGAAACCATTCTTTCTTAAGTGACTGAATTTTTTCTTGTTTCCTCCAGTTTTTTAATCTTAGGAGCTCCACAGCACGACTTTGTTGTGGAGCTATTCGTTTTCCGAAATCTGTCTCTCCAAACTTTCATCAGTGCTCCAAAACTCCGGCTCTGACATTAGCAACTCGGGTGGCAATATCTTTGATGACATTTTATTGTTAGCAATTAATTGATCAGGATTTATCGCCGGAAGATAAGGACAGTTAATCTGATAATGGTTGCTATTTCCACATTGTAGACAGCATCTTGCTTCACGGCGTGCCTGAATAGTATCCGTTGATACCCATCGAGCTCGCGGAGTTTTATCTCGTTTATCATTCATTCGGAACTGGTTGTTTGACACTGTTGGCGCCCAGTCTATCTGAGACAATGGTAGATTTGAAACGTGCGTATGTTCTTGCGGCCGTTGATGTGGTAGAAATACTTGTCCCTTGTTGTCACGGTAGTAGAATAGTAGTTGGCGTGGTTTGAGATTAAGCGATAACTGAGCCTCTAAAGACCTTCGTGTAGCTAGATAGTCTCTTCCCTTCTCATCGCACAACTCATATGTAATATTTAATTCGTTCTTCGTACCCCGCCCTGTGACACTTGTTATTGTATACTTTTTCATTTGCCATTGTAGCTGCGGCATTTTGTAGGTCAGAAACTTACTCCTCATAAGTCGTGTACAACTTTGTCATTGAGAGGTAGGCCCGAAATCGTGAGTTGAGCGAAGTTCGGAGAAACATTATTTTCACTGATTCGGTAAATGTAGCTCCTCCGCCGTTAGCCAATTCTCTTTCAAACTTAGGATAGTATTTCGCAAACGTCTCCCTTTCTTGCTGCTTCATTGTTTTCAAACATCCTAAAGCCTTCAACTGTTGCGCTGGGTCAGTATACAATTTGCCGAGTTCTGCAAGGAGTCCTTTGTAGTTGGCTGTCCCTGCTGTAAGATTATGTGATACCCAAGGAGTCACATTTTTTGCTGCATCATCTTTCAACCTGTTGAATATTGAATAGAATTGCGTCAAGGGGTCTGAGCCACCTGAGATAGCTTTACCGTGTGCCTGCAACTCCCATGTTGGCCATAATGTCTGGTCTGCACCTGTGAATTCCGCCAATTCAATCTTTGCCATTATAACTGGTGGCGGGGCAATGGGCGTTGAGTCGAATGTGGCATTGGTTGATTGCAATGCAAGATTTTCTATAGCAGATCCAAGTTTCTTCAATATTTTCTGCGTTTTTTTTTTTTATCAGATTGTATTCAGCTATCTAGCTATGACAATTTAATATACAGTTATTTTTACATTGAAGAATCACACCAGTTAACGCCCTAGCTCACTTCTCCATATTACTGTATGTCCATTATTTATGTGCCTATATCATCTCCTTTGTATGCTGACATACACTTGGATGTTTTCAAAAATTCTACAAGGGCTTCCTTCCCCCTTTTTGTTCTTAATAAAATTTGTAATGAAAGAGGCTTTATGTCAGTAAATGCTAGTTCCCTTTGATTACTGTATCTAGTACAATGAAGAATTAAGTATTTTGTGGTCTGCTTTTTAGCCTTGCAAAAATTGCAGCTTTGATCTTTGACTTTCCCAATTACATTTAGGTAAGCTCTAGTATTTCCAATTCCAGTTCTTGCCTGGAAATATTTTCTGCGTATTTGCCTGTTGTTAAGCATGTTCTTGGGATTGCTGCTGCATCGTGGTCATCATTCCCTGTAAGGCTTGCAAAAAGCTATTAGCCATAATTTCAGATTGTGATGGTGCTGCGGATTTGTTTGCGTCAATTCCTTCCATTTCAAACTACTTTAGGTTCAGACTTCTTGCTTAATCGTTCCTTCTTTCGTAATGTAATCGTTCGTATTGCGTTTCTTCTTTCGTAGTCAAATCTTTCCTAAATTAATTCTTACTGAAACAGATCAAGGGACTTCCTTGACTGCACTGTCGTTGGAGAGATTAAATATATTATCAGGGGAGGCGTACTGCTTGTGGTGAATTATAAGTTATATTTAATCTAAAGAGAGAAGACTCTCATTGCTACATAGAAATTACAAAGAGTACTGAATCCCGGATTAATCTTATGCCGAGTTTAGCCCAGTTAGAGTGCATCATTGGGAAGAGACGAGCGCCTAGATATCTACAGGCTATAACTGTAACAATTGTAGCAGAATTTGAATTCTCTCAAGGCATTTTACATTCAAATCATTTGGCAAGCTGCATCTGACATAGCCATGTATTTGGCTTCTGTTGTCGAAAGTGCAGAAGTTCTTTGCTTCTTGGAGCACCAGCTGACAGTTGCTTCCCCTAGCCGAAAGATATATCCTGAACAAGATTTTCGATCATCCATGAAGTGACCATATGAGGAGTTAGAGAATCCGTGAAGAATAGAGTCGTTAGCTTGTGGAAATTTAAGTTTCCAGTCAGTTGTGCCTTTGAAGTAATGTAGCGTGACGGTCTTAAAGTGGCGTTTTATTCAAACTGAACTCAGAGCTAGATACAAATGAAAATCTTAAAGTAACGAGCAGAGATATGACAGAAAGGCTCCTATTTATTTACAAGATTATGATCTCGTTCCCTCATTTCATATCATTCTCAAAATAGACCATGACCTGTCCTCTAACAAACACCAGCATCTCCGTTTATTTTAATTCAGCTTCATTTTAATGTTAGCAATATAGGTTATTAAAATAGTTCATGATGCATGTGGTTTAGATGACTCACGACTGGTGGTTGAGTCGTCCTGCCTGCAATCTAAATTTGTTATTTAAGAATAGATTTGCATGAACTGGGCCAAGGCCTATACGTGGGTCTAATGAGTTGTGGAGGGGTTCATGGCATGTTTGGTGTTTAATATGGTTGAAGAGTTCAAGCCTTATTTATTAGGCAGCAGCCTAATGATAACCAGGTATGAGCCTGTGACACGTAGTACCCTTTTTGCTGCTGCTAGATGGATTTGGTTGGGACATGAAGAAAATTGAGAGAGTAGTGTAACCGTACGTGCGAGGTCAAGTCCCATACCAATGCAGGCATACATTAAGGAACCTATTATAGATTGGTACATGGAAGAATCATCTAATATTTCCTCTGGTTTACCTTTTCGAAGTTGGATGCTAGGTTCGAGTTGTGTACCAACTAGGTGACAATCCTGAATTCCGAATCTTTGTAGAATTTTAATGATGTACGCTTTTTGGCTTAAAAATATGCCTTAGCTAGTGATATTGACCTGAATTCCAAGCATACAGTGAGCAATAACCAAATTCGTACATTCAAATGTTGATTGCAGAGTTTACTCTAGCTCATTTATTGTACTTGTCAAAGTAGCATTTAGACAGCAAGATGGGCCCAGGGGTCAGAGAGGTGGTATTCAGGCTAAAGGGTGCCATCTTACATTATGCATGAGATAGTTGCATAACCACTTGGCCAAAAGGCCAGATGTCAGGCGCAGGTTCACTAGGCGCAAGACTCGAGGCGTAGGAGAGGGCGTAGCGTACGATGTACTGAGGAAGGACGCCTAGTGGAAACGCGAAGGACTTTCTAGATAAGTGGTAAATGGGAAAGCGGGGAGTCGTTCTAGGTAAGGTGGCCGGAGGTGACGGTAGGTCACTATGGGTGGCAGAGGACGAGAGTGAGATGTAATTAGAATTATGTAACTATTCCTAAAGACAGAAAACAAAGGGTGGAGATCTCAGTCTCGGAAATGAAAACTACATAACTGTCCTCGCTGAGTGCAGCGGACACTATAAAGACACGCAAACGATGGAAGGTGCCGTGGTCCGCCTCCTGGTGGTGTTCTCCGGTATAGTTTGAGTAGCCTGGGCACCTACTCCACTTGGGAAGGAGACATCTTAGACTACATTTCGCGCGGGAGAAAATTCGGTGGATGACGAAGGTATGTCTGGATAACCCAGGGTTTTTGAAGTTCCCCTGGGTGGGTATTCACGGATGAGGGTTGACTTGGGGTGAAGAAAAAGCCGCCATAACTTCGCAGTGGTACTTGCAAATGAAATCTGAGGCATGAGTGCACTTATTGTAAATTGAGTCATCTTTTCTGTATATTTTCTCTGATATTGTGTCATAGCTAGATAGCTGCATACGCAATTAAAATCTGATGCAAAAAAACAAAAAAAAAAAAAAACTGTCCTCGCTAAGCAATAGAGCCCAGTAGGACTAAACAAGGAACCCATAAATCCTGCCTAAGGCATTTCTCCAGAATCCTTACACCAGACCAGAATCATAGAACGCTAGAATCTGGTTATCTCCACATGTATAGATTACACAGAAGGCAATCCTGACAGTACTGTTATTTGGACCAAAGATCAGAATGTCATTAATGTAAATTGCGAGGAAGATTTGTTTTTTGATATTTGTGAAGATGCATGGGTCGAAATTAGTTGAAGCAAATCCACCTTTGTTTAGGATGCTTAATAATGTATTGTACCATACAAGAGGGGATTGATTTAACCCGAAGATTGACTTTCGTAGAAGATAACACTTACCCGATTCCTTAAACCCTTCAGGAATTTCCATGTATATTTCTCGGTCTAGTTTTCCATACAAGTGTTAAAATTGGTGCTATATGGTAATGAAGGGTATCATTAATATGGGACGTAGAAAGTTATAAGTTCTCTAGCCAGGTTTATGATGACTCATACATTGACCAGCCTCACAATTATTTTGTAACGGCACGGCATTCTGCCATGTCATTACATATATCAGATGACCAGGAAGGTATGGTGGGTGAGGAACCAATGTGTGGGAGGAGATAAGATAAGGTCACGCAACCCTGGGAAGCGAGAGCGCACACACAAAAGCTCGCAGATTCTATTATCAGTACACTTTCTTTCTTTCTTCTTTGTCTTAGTATTCGCTCAATAGATTGAATATATAGTTATACAAGCTGTACTCTCACTTGTGCTTATTCTACGCCGTGACATAATACTAAGACCACCGAAACCACTCAACGCGACCTCTGTAGGGAGGTAAAATACTTATTGCAGACTCGGTGGCGTGGACAGCTAATACCTCACACCATCCGGACAGTCATTACCCATTCGCCTCAGGGAAGAGACAAGAGTATCAGCCTTGAATAGATTACAAGATCGCTTTATTCATTATTGGAGATACACCACAAAATTCTTTACAACCAACCCCCACTGTTGTCAAAAACCACTTGTCACCCTCTCTAAAATCGGCCAAGAAATCGCACTCAACAGTATGCCGGCCCCCACCACCTCTAGAGTTGGTAAGAAAAGAGCTGAAGCTATCGTCGATATCCTACGAGGAGCATACGATAAAACCGATGAGCAAAAGCGTTCCGAAGCTTGTGCCAATTTCAAGAAACTTTACCAAAAGGACGATGCTTTCTCTGCGTTCTTCTCCAAGTTCTTGACCTACGCTTCTGAATTACAACTTCGCGACCAAGATCGGATGGATGAACTCCGGGAGAAAATAAATCCCGAATTACAGCGTGCCATTCTCGGTGCAACCTTCGATAACACTTTCGAGATGTCAAAACATTGTCTCAAGGTTGAGCCCCAATTGGTACTGCTGCAGCGAACTACAAACGCCCAATTGCGATACGAGCAACGAAAGGAAAAGATCAAGAATCCTATTACTCCGCCCAAAGAGATTCCTCTCCCTCGCCACAGTGTAACTCCTATGCCTGTTCGAACCTCTGGTACGTGCTTTCGATGTGGTAAGTTAGGCCATTTCGCTGATGCCTGTCCCGCGGCGAAGATCAACAAAGTCGATACAGATCCGAAGGAAAGGAAAATAGAGGAGCAAGGTGAATCATCTGGATCAGAACTCTTCACAGATTCTGATGAGGGAAAAGATTCGCTCTAGGAGAAGTCGCCTCCCTAGAGCAGCATGGATATCAAGCGAGCGGTATTGA
Source organism: Blumeria hordei DH14 (assembly GCA_900239735.1). Classification (NCBI taxonomy): domain Eukaryota; kingdom Fungi; phylum Ascomycota; class Leotiomycetes; order Helotiales; family Erysiphaceae; genus Blumeria; species Blumeria hordei. The sequence continues at coordinate 20,085 of OENG01000034.1, forward strand.
TTTGGAGAAGTTGTTTGGCGGAAAGCCTCTGGTTATGGAATGTACCATAGAAACTAGAAATAAATCTCAACTCCCAATCACTGCTCTCGTAGATACCGGCGCAAATGGATATGCCTTCGCTGATCGTAAGCAATTGCGCGATTGGCATCGTAAAAGTAAAGTCAAGATGACGCGATATACACTTAAACATCCACTCGCTGTCCGAGGCTTCGATGGTGGAGCATCTCGACCCCTACGCCACGCCTATCTCATGACACTCACGATAGATTCCCACCGAATTAGCATGCCATTCTTTGCCACTACATTAGGCAACAGGAACAACGTTATTTTGGGAAGACAATGGTAGGCATACCATCAGATACTTCCGGATTGCGCTACTCACAGATTGTGGTGGCCAGAAGATCGTAACGACCACCAATGGGATGCTACACGTCGTGATCGACTGATTGAAATACCTCCTTTGAACATCAACACAACTACTAGTTCGAAACCTTCGACAAATCCACCATTTGTACCTAAACAGATACTCCGACGCCCTACTATAGAGACCGAAGCAGCACATACAGTGCATTACCCACCAAAACCTACTTTCCAAGAGCGACGGGAAATCTACGAAAAGGAAAGAGAAAAGCTGGGGATAGAAGAGATTAATGTGCCAACAATTTCCGCAATCGACTTTGACGCGATAGAAAAGGACGATCAATCCTGGTATGTAGGAATACAAGCAGGAGAAGATGAACAAGACGTGGCTGAGCTGGCTCAACTCACCGAAAAGGAAGAGATGGAAGAATTGTTAAACCAACTACCCTCGGAATACCATGACTTGGCGCACGTGTTCTCCAGACGAGAAGCAAACAAACTGCCGCCACATCGGGAATTCGACCACAAGATCCACTTGGACAGCGAGCCGGAAATGAAACAAGCTCCGCTATACAAGATGAATCAGAAAGAACTGGATACGGTCCATGCGTACATCGAGGAGAACCTGGCTAATGGATTCATCGAGCCCAGCGATTCTCCTTTCAATTCTCCGGTTCTATTTGTCAAAAAGAAGAACGGTGATCTCCGATTCTGCGTCGACTACCGCAAACTCAACAATCATACACGCAAGGATTGTTACCCTCTGCCACTCATTGGAGAAACATTGGCCAAAGTAGCTGGTGTGAGCGTGGTTCACTGTGTGGTTCAAGACGTGGTTCTGGATGTATTTCAAGATGTGATTCAAGGTGTAGTTCAAGGTATCTCTAGAACATGAATAAGACAAGAAGCTACTGTACATCAATGTCCCTCGAGTTCCTTAAATACTTCTTTCTGCTCTAATACTCCAGCTCATATTTGCATGTACCATTCTATTCCTACTTCCCTAACTCCCTTACCTTTATGATCCATACGTAAGAACCTACTACTAAAGGAAGGATCATTTGTGGTTAACCATGACGTGACCCAACTCGTTACTTCTAAGCTAAGAGATGATTGCAACCTAACGAGGGAAGCGCAAGCGACTGTAGTCAGTAAGGTAGTTGGTCTTGATTCAATTAAGAAGCTGCTGCGAACAAAAATGATAAAATATGATGTAGAACAGCTCGTGTCATGACTAACATCACACGGCATCATGTCAGTCTGGGGTAAATCATGACAGCTGGCTCCAAGAAATTCACCATTTTCGATGTGATCCACGCTTTTAACCGCATTCGTATGGATCCGGATTCCAAGCGTTGGACCACCTTCCGTACCAGATTTGGACAGTTCCGCTACCGAGTATTGCCTTTTGGTCTCACCGACGGTCCTGCCACATTTCAAAGATACATCAACGCTGTCCTCAGCAATCTACTAGCCAAATTCGCAGCCGCCTACATGGATGATGTGATGGTTCACTCTATAGACCCCTCGAAGCACATGGCTGAAGTGCGGGAAGTACTACAACGCTTGGACAAAGCAGGACTACAAGTGGACATCAAGAAATGTCGTTTTGCACAAGAATCTGTCAACTTCTTAGGTTTTATTGTCAACACAACTGGTATTCTCCCCGATCCAAAAAAGTTGGAAAGCATACGTTCTTGGGAACGACCCAGCAGTAAAACAGGTGTGCAGTCGTTCCGTGGATTCTGCAACTACTATCGGAACTTTATCGAAAACTTTTCGCGCATGGCCAAGCCCTTGTACAATCTCACAGCTACCCAGAAAGGACAGCTGTTCGAATGGTCGGAGCAATCAGAAGAGGCCTTTCTCTCTCTGAAAGAAAAGCTCGTGAGTCCGCCAATCCTTTTGTATTTCGAGCAGAGGATACCGACGCGTTTGGAAACAGATTGCTCAGACTTGGCAACAGGCGGAGTGCTCAGCCAATTGCACGACGATGGTGTGTGGCATCCAATTGCATTTCATTCGAAGACACTGAGCGACCCAGAAAGACATTACGAGATACATGACAAGGAACTTCTGGCTATTATTCAATGTTTGAAGGAATGGCGTGCCGAACTCACCAGCCTTGTGGATCCGTTTTTAATACTGACGGACCATCGCGTTCTCGAGTACTTTGGTCAGAAGCAGCTTCTCAATGATAGACAGGTCCGCTGGACAGAAACGTTGTCACAATTCCATTTCACATTGCAATACCGGCCTGGAAAAGAGAATGTTTTGGCTGACGCATTGTCTCGGAAAAAAGAACTCACTCCCACGCAGAAAGCCGCTAAAGATCGAGAGCGCACCAGAATTGTATTCCCTCCAGAAAACACAGTCCCAAGCCACAGTAAAAATATGTTGGCTCCCATCAATGTAGAAATGGATGTGCTCGACGAAATATTTTCGGCGAACAGGGAAGATCTCGAACTCGATGACTTGCGCCAGCAAGCTAGAGAAAAGGAAATGCCTTATACTTTGGAACCAAATGGCTTGCTTCTACACAAAGGACGATTAGTGGTCCCAATGAAAAACAACCTCCGTGTCCGGTTGTTACGTATGATCCATGAATCTACATCGACAGCTCATGCAGGAAGAAATAAGATGAGGAAGTTGGTTGGTGCACGATACTGGTGGCCCAAATGTAGTGGAGACATCGAGAGATACGTGCAGAATTGCCACGTATGCAGGCGATCGCACAATCCTCGAGATAAGACGCCAGGATTGCTGCAACCGTTGCCCATACCCGAACGAACATGGGATGATATCTTCATGGATTTCCACGAAGTAGGAGTACCGGACAAGAGAGGATTCAATAACATATGGGTAGCAGTAGACCAGTTGTCGAAACGAACAATATAAATACCCACAACCAAAAACGCGACCGCGAAAACTGCTGCTGACTTATTTTAACAATACGTATGGCGTTTCCGAGGCTGCCCCAAGACAATTACCAGCGATCGAGGCCCGCAATTTATATCGGATTTCATGGACGAGCTATCCAAGTTGGCGCGGGTGAAACTCAAATTATCCACTGTTGAACATCCTCAAACAGACGGGCAAACGGAAATCATTAACCAAATCATGGACCAACGACTGCGACCATTTGTTAGTTTCCACCAAGATGATTGGGCCGAATTGCTACCCGCTTTAGACGCAGCAGCAGCAGCCATGCCCAACGAATCCACAGGATTATCGCCATCGATGATTGACTACGGCTACGAACCACGTCTAGAGTTTGATTGGAACCAACGTGTCAAACCACGGACTGCGCGAGAATCATTGAACCGCGACGAGGCAGCAGCCTAGGTCAAGCGAGTGGAAAATGCGGTCAAGTGGGCCCGGGAAAACATGGCACACGCGCAAGAGCGCCAGCGAACTCAGGCAAATAAGCATCGACGGGAGGTAGATTTCGACGTGGGAGATAAGGTTTACATCCGTCGAGGCGCGTGGAGAACCACAAGACCTTCAGACAAATTAGACAACCCAATGGTAGGACCATACCCAATAATTTCCAAGGAGGGACATTCTTTCCGAGTCCAATTGCCAGCATCCTGGAAAATTCATCCGGTGTTCTCGCTAGACCTCTTGCGCAAAGACCCCGATAACCCATTGCCCGGACAAGCCAATTCAGAACCACCCGCTGAAGAAATTAATGGCGAGTTAGAATGGGAAATCGAATGCATACTTGACGCTCGCTTATATCGCCGCCGTCTACAGTACAAGGTTCAGTGGAGAGGATGGGACGCCGATGAAGAGTGGTACCCTGCAGCAAATTTCCGTAATGCACCTGCAATGCTCGAACAATTTCACATAGATCACCCTGCATTGCCAGGCCCACCTAAGCGCCTACCTATCTGGCTGGATGATGCGGCTCATGATCGTTTCAGTGAAGAACATCCCGAGGACAACATGACGACTCACGAAGGAGAAGACAGCCGGCGTCGACGCCGGCACTAGCCGATTCGGAGCAATCGAGGACTGAAGGGGGGTGATGTAACGGCACGGCATTCTGCCATGTCATTACATATATCAGGTGACCAGGAAGGTATGGTGGGTGAGGAACCAATGTGTGGGAGGAGAGAAGATAAGGTCACGCAACCCTGGGAAGCGAGAGCGCACACACAAAAGCTCGCAGATTCTATTATCAGTACACTTTCTTTCTTTCTTCTTTGTCTTAGTATTCGCTCAATAGATTGAATATATAGTTATACAAGCTGTACTCTCACTTGTGCTTATTCTACGCCGTGACATATTTGGCATAAACTAGTGAATCATGTTCTTTGCTTTGCTGTAATAATTAGTTTAAATAGCGCTATGATACTAAGTGGGTTTAATCAACAACTCTACACTATAGTTTTCAGACTCTTCCATCTCCCAACTCGCTTCACTAGGTGAAATTAAACACAAGCCTAACATCTTAAGCTTCTATACACAACTTCCATTACAACATATCCCACCACCCGCTATGGCAGAGAGTTATCAAACTTGGCAAAAATGTACGGGTCGAAGCTAATATATCAGAGTGAAGGTGATAGCTTTGATTACAAGTTAAATATATTCATGGAACTATGCAAGTAGGCCGATGTACCCGAGCTCCTATACACAAAGGAATATTCAATAATGTTCAGTGGCTCTGCACTAACACAATATTTTTCTGTGACATCAAGTGGACACCAATTAAACTTCGACGAGCTATGCACTGCCACCAGAGATTATTTTGAAGGGCCATAAATCAAAAGAACCAAGATTGCTAGATGGGAATTGCTTAATCTTTGCTTGGTTATAACTGAAAATATAGATTAATGGAAGTCAGCCTTGGATTGTTGTTGTGATAGGTATATGATTTGGGTGTACAGACAATTTATGGGAGTTAGCTGCTTCTGATCACAGATAAACAGTTAGGCCGAATTGGTCAATTAGTGATGTGTGGAAGGATCTCATTTGTGTGAAGAAAGACTGAGTTGATCGATCTATCTAAATAGGAGGAAAACTCTCTACTTATAGTCCCTAGACTATTGCTCACTAATGATACCAACTCAACGTAGTAGTTACAAACAGAGCAAATGCATGCAGTTGTGTGACCATTGTAGTTTGAGCTGCACATTGTAGATACGTGAATCCAGGCACAACAATTGTTTACAAATGCTTTTCAGTGAACTACATCACTTGCAACTTAGCTTTGATACAGAATATAGATCAGAAAAATATCTTCATACAAAGCTAATTAATGCCTGTCGCAGTTTCCCTGCCTACTAGCTTGCATGCTTTAAACCAAGTAGTACCCTAATGGGACTTTTCAACAATTTCCAATCATCTATTTCAACTGTTGAGCTAAATGAAGGTGTCAAATCATCCCAATTATTCATAGAGCACTGTTACTACAAAGAAAAAGTCAAAGAAATTCTGAAACCTCGAATTCAAATTCTCATTGGAAGTCTCAATAATCACTCGGCTCATCTCAAAAAAGATGTTATGTTTGTGAACGCCCTGGTTGCTGGCCTAGAAATCATACTGTATCAGAGCAGGAATTGGTAAATAAATTTTTCCAAAAACAGATGATGAATTGAATCAATGATTGTACAGACCAGCTGCTTTTGTATGAAGGCAATCCAAGAAATCTTTGCACCAGAGACTCTGAACTTGACAACAAAATTATAATGCTAGTTCTAGATACAACCCCACCTGCCAAGGCTGATAAAACCAACGTTCTTTACAGCGAATCTTTTATCACCTTCTTTGGGACTATCTCAAACCCAAGAAAAACTGTGTTAAACCTCGCTGATCTCTCCTTTCAATATGCAATCACCGGAAATGATCTAAATACCCCAGCAATTGTCACCAAAGAAGATCCATTTTATTACTTAACCTCCTCAAGGTAAAATAGCTCCTGTTTCAATGAAATTATTATTGATACAGGTGTGTCAAACTCGAGGGTGCCAAAGGTAGCGTCGGGAGGGTTACTAAGTGGTTTGAGTAACAGCTGAGGAGGTAGGCAAGAGTCAAAGGTATGAATTTGTGATTATAACTAGGTCTAAGGATGAGGGACGAGGGACGAGGGACTAGGGAATCTAGGATCGTAGACAAGGCCAGTGGAAGACGGAAGACAAGACGTGGCCCTCTACTGCGGCTCTGTCCACTCCATATATACATCATAGTAATTAGAGCAACCTAGGTCTCATAGGGTCCACCTCCTATTACTCGATTACTCAATTTGTAACCCATGGCAACCATTGTGACCCAGTAACCTCTATCCTCAGTTCCTGACAAGGTGCCTCAAAATACTCCGCGGATAGACTTAAGCAATTTCAGGCTCTCCAAAAAATTTCCAATATCACAATAGACACCACAAAAGCAGGCGCTGTAAATATTCACTTCGGCATTAGAAGCAGCTCCTTGATAGGAGTTATTAAATTTGATACGCCCATTGGAGTCATAGAATTCCACAGTTAAAGCTGACACTCCTTTCCTACCCTTTCTTTTTGATATGGATAATTCAGGCGTCTATTATGACAACATTCAGAACCAGTTAATAACACCTAGCAAAAATGCTAAATTAATATGGCGTTTTGGTGATGCTTTTCTGTTATGGGGAGTTTTCTTACAATCAGTAATATCTTCTTCCCTTTTCATGAATCCTTGTTTCCTTACCAATACAGAGTTACGAAGATTATACCAGCGTTTCGGCCACCCTTCAGCATAACACCTCTATACTATCTTACAAAAATACGGGCATAATGACATACAAAAAGAACATATAGACTACTTAACTAAATTTTGCGACTATTACCAAAAGCACAAGGGACCACCTCGACGCTTCAAGTTCAAGCTGCAGGATGACGACATCCAATTCAACCACTCTATTTTTGTTGACATAATGTATATTGACAATAACAAAGTCCTTCATGTTGTCAACAAAGAAACTAGATTTCAGACTGCCCGATGGCTTCAGAATATCTCTGCAAAGCATATTTGGGGCACAATAAGAGCATGCTGGATAGACGTGTACATTGGAACTCCTGACTATATTGTCACAGATTCCGGCACCAACTTTGCTGCAAAAGAGTTACAACAAAGCGCTGCTTCAATGTCAATTTCTGTCAAGAACGCACCTGTCAAGGCACATTGGTCTATGGGGATAGTGGAGCGCTTTCACTCTCTCATACGGCGAGTATATAAAGTAATCTCTCAAGAACTTGCTGGAGCCAAGATTGGTAAAGAATTTATGCTCCAAATGGCAATAAAAGCTATCAATGATACTGCTGGGCCTAATGGCCTAGTTCTAACTCTGCTAATATTTGGATCATACCCACAAATAACTACTTTAGACCCTCCAAGTTGTCACGGCGTAGAATATGCACAAGTGAGAGTACAGCTTGTATAACTATATATTCAATCTATTGAGCAAATACTAAGACATAGAGGAAAGAAAGAACTTCTAATGACAAAAAGATTTGTGGGTTTTTGTGTGTATCTTCTCGCTTCCCAGGATCGCGTGACCTTATCATATCTCCTCCCACATATTGGCTCCTTACCCAGCATACCTTCTTGGTCCCCTGATATATCTAATGACATGGCAGGATGCCGTGCCGTTACACTGGTCCTTCAGTAATCCAACACTCAATGGCTATCCAAAAAGCTATGAATGAGATAAGAATATTTCGGGTAGAAAAACAAGTTAACAGTACTTTGAATGAAAGAAATGGACCTAAAATTTAGTCAGTTCATAATTTGACTGCTAACTCTAATTTCCTTGTATGGAGAGAAGGAAATGCAGGTTTCAGGCTCAGATTCACTAGGCGCAAGACTCGATGCATAGGAGAGGGCGTAGCGTACAATGTAATGAGGAAGGACGCCTCGTGGGAACGCAGAGGGCTTTCTAGAGAAGTGGTAAATGGGAAAGCGGGGAGTCGTTCTAGGTAAAGCAGCTGGAGGTGACAGTAGGTCACTATGGGTGGCAGAGGACGAGAGTGGGGTGTTATTAGAATTATGTAACTATTACTAAAGACAGAAAACAAAGGGTGGAGATCTCAGTCTCGGAAATGAAAACTACATAACTATCATGGTACCTATGGTTCTCGCTTATGACCTGACCTATAAGTCACATGACGCACAATTATCTTGCTTAGTTGTATGATTGATGCTAGCGCAGGATTGAAGTATAAGTATCTAAGTAGTTGCACTCTAGGATAGATTGTGCAACGTCTTATTAATACATTCCTACCCGTACTTCGCCCTCTCGTATCTCCGATCTGCTCTTGACTCCGTTCCAACAAGACCCACCCGTGATAATAACTGTCCTCACTAGACAAGATAGCCTAGTGGGGCTAAACAAGGAACCCATAAATCCTGCTTAAGGCATTTCTCCAGAATCCTCACATTGAGGTAAGCTTGACTGCGGCTCCACCTTAGTCCAGCCCACGTCCCTGTTATACACTATCACATGATCCCGGATTCTTCCACCAGTCTAGCTCCAAGTGCCCTAGCAAGTCCAACCATAACAGCATACATCTCTGTCACCTGTAAAAATGTTTAGATCTCATAGAAACAAAATCCCACTCTCCTGTAATTCACACTGGCTCCCATAAGAACGACCGAAACTCGGGAGAAACCTACTTTATCCCAGGTACTCCACAAAACTGAACTCAAAACAGCATCAAAACAGAAAATTGCGAACCCAAATTCTCACCCTCCAGTACATGCTCAGCCTGCAACGGGCGATGAGACTGCCAAAACTCAGATTAGAATGTGTTGGAAATCTAGACTTCGTGTGTATGAAGGTTTAGATTTATAGTTAGATCATCAAGATCAATTTACTTGATTCTATTGCATACAATTAAGCTTAGCTAGGGGACACGAGATTCAGTAGTATCTGAAATGCAGTGGCTAGGAAATGCTACCCTGCGGTAATTGAGTGGCTGGTTGTAGCTGGATCACTGGGAGTTCGGGATCACTAAAGCCTCGGGGATCTGTATTTAAGGATTGGCTTATTTGTATATGTTAGACTAAGTTAACGGAATATTATATATTGTTAATTCACATTGAGAAGAGAATTCGATATCCTATACAACTATCAATATATTCTTGTCCGAAACTGTACACTTGTTCTTCGAGATATTTCCTCCTAGAAATCCTTGACAATTTCTAACAGAATGATGGATCTGAAAGATCCCGAAAACAACATTGAAATGTGTAGCCCAGCCGCTACTCTCGACTACGACGACCCTCTCGAGAGCAGCTCCCTCGGAAGCGCTCTTACTAAAAACGTCCAGACTGCAACCTCCCGTGTCAAAGAGGCAGAGAACCTGTTCGGCAACATAGTCCACACTATTGATCAGCAGTGCGACGATCTTACCCAGAGTAGCCTACCAGAAAACCAACGAAAGTCCCTGCTTTTATTCATCAAAGATCTCTCTAATGTTGCTGAAAGCCACTTTTCGGACTACATCAGCGGGGTAATATTGGAGCCAAAGGCAACAGCCCCAGGCGAGAACGAAAGAAGACTGTCCTCTCAGCCTGCTACCACAACTCACACATACGCTGGAGCAGCACACCGCGCAGCGCAGGCGCCCCCGCCACAGACCAAGTCGGTTAGAGGTAGCTGTGATAGCATAAGGTTCAGGAAAGGCTCTGACTAAAGGCAAAACAATAATATGATTGTAATCTATAGAGAGAAGGATAGGTTGGTTCACTAAACAATGTATATACATAAAAGTGGATCAATGTTAGTCCTAGCGTCCATATACCACGTGACTAGTTTCCTATGACAGTAGCTAGACCTTGCAGAAAAACTCTACGCATCCAAGCGCAACCAAGAAACAACACCAACGCCCAGACAATAGGTCGTTTGTCTGCATACCAGAGGGAGATAAACGTCGGAATCTTTCTGCGTACGCAATCTAGACACACCTGAAGTCAAAGCTGGGACCTAGCGGCCCGCTCTTGACCAACGTCCAAGCAACTAAGACAGGATTGGCTCTGTGCCCAAAAACCGGCAAATTCACTGCTCTGAAAGAAAAAATTGCTTCAGTGGACCTCATAGGCAATACAATCATAGCGAGCGCAACCCCATAGGTGTACTTTCATATTGAAAATGTTCCATGCACCTTTGGGGCAATTAACAACAACTTCGAGTACTGCTTAAGGCCAGTAAACCCAGAAGATATTCACCAAGCCCTCTCCACCGCCACAGGTGTATCCCTAGTCGCCGTCTTACCTTCACAAAAAAATGATGCATACCCAAGCTCGTCAGCCACGTCATGGACTGTCCGATTTTCAGAGAGTCAACAATGTCTACCTTGCGTCCTTTACCTATTTGGATGCCAAACAGTAACAAAGCTTCTTCCGAGACGACAGTCAGTCACACAATGCACCTGTTACTGGTTATGGCATAACAGTTGCTCTTGCGCATCTCCTATTAGATGCCGTCTCTGTGGCTTGTTGCAACACACAGAAATGGAACACAACAACCACTGCGCTGCCCCCGTAGGCCACATATGCCCCCCTCGATGTATTCATTGCCATGGTCCTCACCCAGCTAATGATGCCGCCTGTGAACTCCGCCCCAAGCCTAATTCAACCCCTAAATCCAAACCGCAAATATCTGCAATCAAGAAAATCAGCGCAAAAGCTCGCCTGCAATACCAAGCAGAAGCTGGTGTCACGTTTAACCCTCGCTGACTAAGGTGGTTAGCATAAGCAAATAAGCGAGGTACAATAAGTAGAATGGTCCTCTTGGACTTCTTGTAGCTTCGTGATCAATTTATCTATTAATAAGGACATCGTCTTATTTCGTGACATATTGATCACCATCTAGCTGAATTTTACTTGATAACGCATCTTTCTCCAAGTCATGGACAATTTAACCTCCCAACCCGTTCCCATACCTAATTTCGCATCCTTCAGACGGGCCGAGCCCACAACCGAATCTTTTAATTTTGCTAGCAACCTCTGCGGCAAAGAATTCGGGAACATTGGCCCTGTAGTAATCTCTGCTTCTGATACCGCTCCTATTCTAAAATATATCCAAGCCAACCCTGCTATCGCCCTACTTGAACTCCAGCGAGCTTTCCACATTGCAGGAAATCTCATTGCACGTCACAGGGACCTCGAGATATCCGACAAGAAAACCAAGGAGAAAATTGACATACTCGAATCTAATTTCAACGACCTTCAATTTGAACACAACAATCTATCCACGCAACATGAAGCGGAGATGAAAGGTGCACAAAAACTGATATCGGCACTCAACCTACCTGAGCTCATGAGCTTAACAAGCAAAAGAAGAGAACTGTCTAGACCTTATATGGATCCAAAATTTTCTGGTGCCAATAATAACTACTGACCCCTTTCATTTGTGACTTGCGCAGGAAGCTCGAAGTCAACGCCGATTGGTGGGACACAGAAAGACTACGAATGTTCTACGTTGCGTCATGTTTCCCCGAAGGCTCGATCGCAAAAAAAACAGTTGATAGTGGCTTTAAATCTGACGGCAAGATAATTTACAAATCTGTTGAGGACATTATTAGCCTCCTCAAACAGACTTTTGGTGATGTAGAAGAGAGTGCCACCGCACAAAGAGAATTGAAGTGGTGTTTTCAAAAGAACCAACCTCTTGCTACCTTTCTTCCTCATTGGATGTCGCTCTCAGAGCTTTCTGGATTTAATGATAGCGCTTTAATATCTTTTCTTAAGGATGCACTCCATCCTGATATCAACAATTGCCTTTCATTCATTAAAAAGTCCGATATTCCTGAGTTGCTCCATGAATTCATTGCTCTTGTACGTGAACAAGACGAAATATTACGAAATTTAGACCCGAAATATTTCTTAAAAAACTGTCGAAAAAATTATAATTACGCGTACAATCTCCTAACAACAACCCCCACGCCGCTCCCAGTTCCCCAAAATACAGAGCTGACAACATCGCAAGGAGGTGATGCAATGGATCTCAGTTCAATCTATGTAAATGGTCTCCAACTAGTCAGCAAGTGGACTGCAAAAGATGTGGGTAGGAAACCTACCAACGATGTCGAAAAAGCACATCGTCGCGCCTACAACGCGTTAAATAACCTTTGCATTGTTTGTGACTCCAAGGACCACATCCCACGCGACTGTCCTGCATCTTTTCAAAATCGTAAAAAGAAAAAGACCGAAAATTTGTATAGTACAGTTATTGCTGAGGAGGGTAAACGGAAAGATTCGGTCCGTCTACAAGAGGCGGAAAATGTGTAGCTTCCGGCAAAAGGCACCGCCGGGAGCATATAACCAATGATGTAGAAGTAACTGTTTGTATATCTTCATTTAAAGAAGAGCACCATGATCATTTGCTATTACCTTGCAAAGTTAGTGATATTAATGGAACAATTATTAAAACAAAAGCTTTTCTTGACTGTGGATGTACTACAACTTCTCTTATTGACATTGACGTGTGCGCAAATTATAAAATATACACTTACCCACTCCATAAGCCAAAAAGAATTATTACGGCTGATGGAACTGAATCAATTAGCGGCTTGATCACTCATGGAGCCAGACTTAAACTCCAGATCGGAAATCACTTGGAAGAAATTGACGCTTTGGTGACTAAACTGGGAAATTATGATTTTATATTAGGACTCCCTTGGCTTTCTCTGCATAACCCTTTTGTCAATTGGGCTTCAAAAAAAGTTACCTTTGACAAAGTGTATTGCAAAAAATACTGTTTTGATCGCAATCCCAACTATTTGATACCTCAAAACCCGCCCCAAATTGCCTTTTTCAATAAACCTAAGTACGATACGCCCGGAAAACCTAGAAAAGTCGGCGCTGCTGCCTTTTTATTGCTAGCAGATCGGGAAGATGTAGAAGTTTTCAGTACTTGTATCGAAGAGATTGATCTTGAGCTTCAAAAAAAAGAACGTGGAAATATGTTGAAACAAAATGTTTCCTGCGCAAAAGTTTCACTCGAAGATATCCGGATCGCACTCGACCCAAAACCTTTCACTGACCCAAAAATCAAGCTTCCTTCGTATTTTCACCAATTCCTTCACTTATTCGACGCCAAAGAAGCTGATATTCTACCTGAACATCGGGATTGCGATCATAAGATTAATCTAAAACAGGGTGCTATTCCACCATCAGGACCTTTATACCAAATGTCGACTAAAGAACTACTTGTTTTACGAAAATTTCTCGATGAAAATCTGGCAAAAGGGTTTATCCGCCCAAGTACATCTCCAGCAGCTTCTCCGGTACTATTCGCCAAAAAGCCGGGAGGAGGACTCAGATTTTGTGTCGACTACCGAGCACTAAACGCAATCACGATCAAGAATAAGTATCCACTTCCTCTCATACAAGAGACATTGTCTCAACTAAGTAGAGCAAAGTATTACACCAAGCTTGACATTATTAGTGCCTTCAATCGCATTCGGATGCAAGAAGGACAAGAATGGCTAACAGCCTTCAACACAAGATATGGCCTATTTGAGAGCTTAGTAATGCCTTTCGGGCTGTGTAATGCACCGGCAACCTTTCAAGCTCGGATAAACGAAATCTTGCGACCATACCTCGACATCTTTTGCACTGCATATATTGATGACATTCTTATCTATTCAGATAGCCTAGAAGAACATCGTAAACACGTCAAACAAGTACTCGAAGCGCTTTGCGGAACTGGTCTCCAGCTCGATATTAAAAAATGCGAGTTTGAAGTCCCTGAAGTCAAGTATCTAGGAATGATTATTTCAACAACTGGAGTAAAAGTGGACCCCCAAAAGATACAATGTATTATAGACTGGAAACCGCCACAAGATATAAAGGATGTACAGGCATTCCTTGGATTTTCCAACTTCTACAGGAGGTTTGTAGATAAATTTTCTTTGATTGTAAAACCACTGGTAGCACTTACTAAAAAAGATACAAAATTCTTGTGGTCAGACTCATGCCAGAAGGCTTTTGAGTCATTAAAAAGTTCTTTCATCAAAGCCCCTGTCCTTAAACATTTCGACCCTGACCGTAAAATTTACCTTGAAACTGACGCATCAGATTTCGTAACCGCTGCAGTATTATCACAAGAAGATGACGAAGGAATACTACATCCTGTAGCTTATATGTCCAAGAAGTTTGATCCGGCCGAATGTAACTATGAGATCTACGACAAAGAGTTACTTGCTATCGTTAGATCGTTTGAATGCTGGGAAGCAGAGCTAAAAAGTTCCATAGATATAAGTGTGCTCACAGACCACCGAAATTTGGAATATTTCATGACTACAAAACAACTCTCTCGACGACAGGTACGCTGGAGCGAATTTCTTTCCGAATTCGATTTTAAAATCAAATATCGACCAGCTAAATATGGAAAAAAGCCCGACAGCTTAACTAGAAGATCCCAAGATCTACCTAGTGTTGAAGAAGATGCTCGTAGAAGGTATCAAAATCAAACTTTACTTAAGTACACTCACATCGACCCGCTGATTAGGTCTCAATACCCGGAGATTTTTCTAGAAGAGCCCCCAGATGAAAATAAATACGAGACAGTCTCTTCGGCAAAAATAAAAAAAGCATCGGTAGAGTCAGTTGTTGAGCATGTGGACTTAAAAGAAACGATGAAACCAACGCAAAATGAATCTCCAAACCTAGTATCACAAGAATCTGTAGAGCAACAAATTACGGCTCTACTGAAAGAGGGCTACAGTAACGAAGCGGAAATTCCATGCGACCCATTCTGGGCAGAAATCAAAGCTGAATTGACAAAGAAAACAGGTGTTCCATTCTCAAAAAAGATATCTTTATCTGAGTGTAAAATACAAAACAACCGCTTATATTTCAGAAACCGCCTGTACGTGCCATACCACAAGGAATCCAAATTGAGAAGACTGCTCTTACAGTCCGCTCATGATTCAACCGAAACCGGTCACCCAGGAAGCAGTAAACTATACGAAATATTGAGTCGCGAGTATTTTTGGCCATCTCTTCATACTGATTGCAGAACCTTTTCAACAGCCTGTTATAGTTGTAAACGCGCTAAAACTCCACATTCTCGATATCAGGGAGCGCTGAAGCCTCTTCCCATATCAATCCAGAGATGGAGGGATATTTCTGTTGATATGATCGGCCCTTTAATTGAAAGTAATGGATTCAACCAGATCATGGTAGTAGTAGACAGGTTGTCCAAAATGCGTCACTACATCGCAACTTCTTCGACTATGACTACCAAACAGCTTGCTGACCTATTCATTCGAAATATATATAAACTCCATGGACTTCCCGACAATATTGTTTCGGATCGAGGAAATCTTTTTGTCGCAGAGCTTTGGAAAACAATTTGTGCCAGACTTCGAATAGATCTTTCCTTATCCTCTTCCTATCATCCTGAAACAGACGGTCAGACAGAGATCTCCAACGCTTTTGCGACTCAATACCTACGAATCTACGTCGATTTACTCAAGACGATTGGGAGGACTGGCTAGCTTTGGCAGAGTTTGCAGCGAATAATGTCTATAACGAGGCTACCAAAATGTCACCTTTTTTTGCAAACACAGCTCAACATCCTCGAATGAGTTTCGGACCTCCTCGTGATTTGCCAACAAGAGCTTCAAAAACTGCGAAAAAGTCGAATGAACTAGGAAACGAGTTTGTTGATCAAATGGAACAAATTCTTGGTATCCTCAAAGAAAATATCACTAGTGCAAACTTGAGATACGAGGAGCAGGCAAATAGAAACCGCACACCTGCACCAGCTTATCGAGTGGGAGATCTAGTTTTCCTGAACGCTCGTAATATCAACTCGCCACGACCAGTTAAAAAGTTTGACAATAAATTCTTGGGACCTTTTAAGATAAAATCGCTTCTAGGTACTCATGCGTATCGTCTTGAGCTTCCCGCAGAGCTGCAGTCAATCGATAACAGTTTTCATACCAGCTTACTTCAGCCAGTACCAAACAAGATGTTTCCCGGACAAAGTGTTACACAGGATACGGCTATTATGATTGATGACTACGGAGAAAAGCTCTGGGCAATCGAAAAACTCCTTGACTGCCGAAGGTACAAAGGAAACTACCAATACCGGATTAAGTGGAGAGATTCCACAGATATTACCTGGGAGCCCTTAAAGAACGTCATTTTTGCTTCCAAAGCTATTAAAGAGTTCGAGATTAATTATCCAAAGAAGAAAAGACCAACTAAAAAGGACATAGAAAAAGCCAAAAAGGAAGTTCAAAGAACTGCAATTTCGCAGATCGATCAAGATTTGGATGACTAATAATTTTTTTTTTTTTCTTTTTACTTTTTCTTTCATCTCCTAGACCTCTAGATTTTTTCTTTTAAATTAATTGTATGCATATACTGAATTATTCCTTATGTCGTTTTTGTAATTGGAGGAAGGGCCTTATGTCACGTTTAACCCTCGCTGACTAAGGTGGTTAGCATAAGCAAATAAGCGAGGTACAATAAGTAGAATGGTCCTCTTGGACTTCTTGTAGCTTCGTGATCAATTTATCTATTAATAAGGACATCGTCTTATTTCGTGACAGCTGGCTGTGTAAAACCCTCACTGGAGATCTCCAATGTCACTCAGCAAATCATCTCTACTCAAGCAGTAGATAATCTCCCGTCAGGATTGATACCACAAACTAGACAGAAATCTCCGACAGCAGCACCCCACCCTGGCTTCTCCGCTCATAGCTCATACAACTGTTCCGACATTCTTAACGTCGAACATAGTCAGAGCGAGAAAAAAATGCAACAATAATGAGCGGCAAACCTCGAAACACAGCTCGCAACAAACCGCTAAGGATACTCTATCAAAATGTTCGACAAGGAGCACAGGCCCACTAAATCGCCTTAAACGAAGCCTATACAAACAAGGTAGATATAATTTTTATACAAGAACCTTACATATTTCAAGACCAATCTAGGACAATAACCAACCAACATCCTGTCATGAATGCGCTTTTCACATTAGTAGTAAATTGTCATCCACGTAGTGTAGCATGCAGGGCCAAGGAAATGGAACTAGATAAGTGATAGATTACATACCCCCAATTGCTACATTCACCTGAAGACCACTCCTAAAGGAGACTAGTTAAGGGGCTATCTGGAAGTATGTAGGATTGGTTAATCATCATGTAAATAATCTACAACATAACATCACACAATAAGATACCATTCGCACCCAAAACACATTATTGCCATAACCACCCAAGTACAGTCTAAGCCCCCTGAGTAGTCACAACCATTCAATTGAAGATACCAAGTGTATACGACCATATACACCACCACCCTTCAATACGATGTTCCTCAGGAACCCGAGCGACTGCTCTATCAGTTATATCTCGATAGAGTTAGATATAATTACTTGAGTGTTGCAAGCTTTGGACAACCATTTTTCTTCCTGTACTCGAAATTTGTTGTCATCGGTATTGACTTCATTGTGTGGTGCACCTGAAGTGACTGATCGATTATTTGGACGGGAAACATGTACGTAGTTGTTAGCAATGGGTCTCTTCCATGTAACATCAGCGATACTAAAAACGCCTGCATTTATCACGGCGATCTCGCAAGTAATCCGCCGCTCTGTGTATGTTACAAGACCCAGGATCACAATATTTCCCCAATTAGATTTGTATAGTGGAAGACCGTCGTGATTGCAGGTGCCTTTTAATTCTGCGGTTAGTGAAGACATTGTTGAGGATTGTTCTAAAACGGAAGCCGATGAATAATTAAACACCGGGCTCGTAACCTGTTGGGATATTGAAAAGAGATTGTCACGAGAGTAAGATAATATATATGGTGATATGTAATATGTAGAGGAATGTATATTGTGGTGCTACAAGTATGGAGGTTCAAGATGTGTTATGTACTAAGGATGTGGACACCTTTCACTTGACCAACTAGCTGGCTAAGCAGCATTTCCTGACAATTTGTAAACTCAAGCCGTAACACATACCATTCCATGCCATTTGAAGGCATACTTTGAAACTGACCTATGATCATATCTTTTGCTGTTCCAGTTACTGCATGACTGAACAGTTGCATGGAAAAGTCAGACAGTTGAAGAATATTTTGCTCCCCTATATCACGCTCATATATGTACCAAAGTATTCCATGTGAAATTGCCCACTTAGTTCTATCCTTGTGGCCGTATTCTTCTGGCCATTCAGGTGGTTCCTCTTCAATGAAACATTCCCTGCGTTCTGATTGGCCTCCTACATTAGCTCTTGAAAGTTTCAGGGGTAAGTTTCTGTCAACCTCAGACTGTTTCTGCTTCGTTTTCATACTTTTGTTCATTTGAGATTTTAGCATCCCCATATCCCTTCTATGTTCAATTCCCCTTGATTTCATTTCTTCGACTAGCCGCTGCATTTCCGACTGTTCTTCTCTGTGAGAGATTGATTCCTGGTTTGACAAATCAGTTGCCATAAAGTCTGTTCTGATGTTAAAATTGTTCATATCTGAACCCATTATTAATTCTTCGAATCCCTGTGTGTTGAAACCAACAATTAAAGTTGCCCTTAGTCACAGTTATCTAAGGCTGCGATATACTTAATGACGGGCAAAGAATATGATGATATAGTTTAAATTGTGACAAAAACTGAGTTGCTGATGAATAAATCAATTTATTAAATTGTATGAAGAAAGAAATCTTAAGCTACTACTAACATGTTCTTATAACGTTTGGTCTGCTTCGTGAATCTGCTGACTGATAACTTTCCCCTAGGCCTAATACTTGTTACCGAGCCAATGTCACGGGACTAAGTCCTAGGAATGGCTTAGCAAACTTGGGACTTAGAAACTTCCATGTAAATAGTTAGATTTACTCTCCTTATTGCACAACACAGTTATTTGACCCGACCTATCCAGATCCAGATATTCCCTTGATATATTCCGTGACAGCCAAGTATTATCAGGAGCCATTACACTATGATGCTACTTTGACCTCTTGGCTAGTAATGCTGTAAGGATTCTCCTTCTAATCCTAACTTTAGTTTATAATTTTACTCTTCTCCTAATGTTGCTGTGACAATAGTACAGTTCTTGGCACTTGGTATATGTATGATGACTCGTCTGTACATGCAGTTTTCTTAACGCTTAGTTTTCTGTCATATCCAACACCTTCAGATCATCTCCAGTCGCCTTTAGTACCATTAGTCAACACTAGTATTCGCTCGAGCCTTTAGTCTCTCTAGATATTTATACTACCAAATTCAAACCTTTAGTTTCTCTAAGTGATCTCAAGTAGACCTTTAATCATCTCTTGCAGTCCAAATAACCTCTCTTCCACTACAATTACGCTTCAGTCTGTACGCCTTTGCTCCAATCTGACAAGTGCCGTTTCATCTACATTTTTCCATCCTTCCTCTTTCAGTCTTATTGCAATTATTCCTAATTAAACACGTAGGTCACCTCCTAAGCTTAAGCAACGATCAAACCGTAATACTAGGGACCAATTCCTCGGTTGCTTGCTGTATGGCTTAGATGATTACCCTAGCACTCCAGCCGAAGGCTTTTCTGGAGCCTAGCTGATTGTCGTCCAGATTTTGGCCAAGAATAGATGTTAGTCTCTTGTTATACTGAGCCCAGTTGACCTTCTTCCACTGTGGACGAGATATCTGTTCTACTTGAGAAGCCAGCTAAATTTGGAGCTTAGTACTGATTGGGATATGGTCTAAGGATGCTTCCAGCTTGCTGGCTTGTTGACAACCTATGTTATGGCCAGGCATCCTTGAAGAGGTTTCAAGGAGAAGCTTCTCAGGAAAAGGAGATAGGAGAAGGTTTCCGAGAAAACTCTGACAGTTAGAGATGGTGGGGCTGGCGTCATGACTATATTTGCCATAGTATTAGTTGAGTCAAGTACTGTCTCGAGTTAGATATAAAGAAGCTGGAGCTGCCACATAGTAGTTCTCCAGCTTCTCAATCTTTCATTCTTTTGATCTTTGATCTCGAAATCTAGCACTTATATAATATCATAATTTTAGATCCTCACAGTCCGATATTCTCAGTCTTTCATTTAGTATTTACATTATTCGTACTTGTGTTCACCCTGATCTATCAGCCTTGATCGCTGGCTCGGCAACTCGACTTCTTGACTTTGTGTCTCGACTATCCTGTAATTATCCGACCTTTGACCACCTGGCACCTGGCACCTCGCCAGTTGGATTATATCTGAGTACTCTTCGTTAGCAACTATGATTCGAACAGTTATTAATACACTACCTTCGGCAGACGGCGATCTCCAGTACCCCTAGCGCACGCCGTAACAACCTATAACGGTCTCCACAAGTTCCTTCGGAACAAACGTTAGGTCAAAGGTGCTTTTGCTGCCTCTATTCTTCTAAGTCATGGTAGCCGCAGGCAATATTAATTCCAGGTCCTGGATATAGGTTAGTTCGATTAGGTTAGTTGCAAGTTTATGGTGTGTCACTGTTGCCTGGCCTCCCCAGTTTGGGTGGTGAAGATTGAAATCCCCAACTAGATTGTGTTTGCAATCTTGTTCTAGGAGTTTTGTGGTCAATTTTAGCGTCCCTAGCTCCATGCTAATGTGGGATAAGGTGTCAGGGGAAGCGTACTGCTTGTGGTTAATTATAAGTTTTATTTAATCTAAAGAGAGAAGACTCTTTTTGCTACATAGAAATGACAAAGAGTACGGAATCCCGGAATAACTATATGGCGAGTTTAGCTCAATTATAGTGCATTATTGGGACGAGACGAGCGCTTAGATATCTGCAGGCTACGACTGTCACATATGGGTGGTAAATTGTAGACATTATACCCCCTTACTTTTCCTTGACTAGTTTTAAGGCTGATTGATGTAATATAGCCGCCTATTACTTCGGATGCAATCTCGATCCTCCATTTTCCTGTGGCTAGCTTCTTGGCAACAAAAATGCAAGTTCTACTTTTTTGGTTTTTTTAAGAAACTGGATAGTATCCTGGATAGTTGATGGCGAAGTGATTGATTGGGTTCTGCCATGGTTTCTGAATTGCTACTACGTGATTTTTATGGGGTCCAGCTGTTGGAGGAAATTATGCTGTACCTTATCTTTACTTTTATTCACATTATACTGTATTATGTTCCAGATTTGTAGTCCTTTCATTGGGTCATGTTACACAACGTTGCATCGCTTCTCACTGCTTGGTTTTCCCGTGTCACAGTCCAAGATTTGACTCGGGTCTGTGGAGTCATTCTACCGAAGATTGTTAGTAATAGGGCCCATATTGCTACGTTATCAACAGCACTAGGGGTCTTTCGTGGTCTTCCAGGGCCTTGGCGGGCGATGACTTCACCATCTGCGCCGATGACCTGTGGACCTGCCATGTCAGCTCTTCTCTTTCTAGGCCCTACATTCTACCGTTCGCTCTCTTAGTCTCTTGCCGTGACTTCCGGGCGTCCATATCTTCCTGGATCCTGATTTAGGAAGATACTGCTTTAACTTTTGTGGCGATCCTAACTAGGCAGCTCGAGTACCATGACTCATGATTTCTACCGCAATTGAAGAACTTTGTCTCTTGTCTTTCTCCACATTCTCTAGTCTTGTGTGACTTTGCTCACTAGCCGCACTTGGCTACAGCGGTGCAAACCTTTGCAATAAATCCATATCTCTGGCAGTTGAAGCATTGCATAGTACAGAAACCAGATCTGAAGATCTCTAGAGATTTTATCTCATAGCGCTATCTTATTCCTTTTGCTATCGCTTTGTCTGCAGATTCTGCCTCTTAATAATACAGGATCATAGACCCTAATGATTTTCTCTCTTGAGAGGATTTTTTTTAGCCATGTGGCTCTTTGTAGCTTTGCGCCCTGGAGATAAATAGCATTTTCTTGTTGAAGCAACTTCAGATGTTCAATATTCTGTGGCCCAAATCAGAGCGGCGTATCGTGTACCAAGACTTGGTACATAGGGTTGGCTACTTATGCTGTAGCTGCAAGCTTGGTTATTCATTCCTTTTTTCTTTCCATCTTCTCCTTCGATTCTTGACCTGCAAAGTGTACTTTTACTTGTCTATTAGACATTTGTTTCGCTACAGTAACCTCATTTATGCTTTTATTCCTTACCAGCTCTTCACTCAAGAGTCTGGATATCTCCTTCTTTTCTTGATCATCTTGAATTCTTTTTGTGGTACTTGCGATTTCAGGTTTACCAGCAATTTGTGTGCAGCAGTGTTCTTGTATAGGAGCTGGGACTTTGATCTGTGAGATTGACGCTTTAATTATTTGAATTCCCTGCAATTTCTTAGCTATAGATGGATTATCGTTGCTATTTGTGGTTTGGGGGTTGGCTTTCGGTTTATTGAGGCCCTCAATTATATGAATCGCTTCTGATATTAATTTCTTGTATGCTCTGCTTGAGAGCTCATCTTCTTCAACTGCTTTTTTGAACCTCTTTAAGGCTGTATCAGTATCCTTGGGCGTTTTCGACGCGACCTTTCCGGCTTTTGTGGCCGTATGAGATTTTCTACTGTAAGAATCCTTCTTAGGATTACTCTCTAGTACCGACAGGATGTTGCTGCAGCTTCACGGGATTAAAATTGATTGGGGTAGATTTCTCAAAATGATGATCCACATACCCGTTATTATAATTCTTTTGTCGTGTCTGAGTCTATGACTATGTATAACATGCAGGTCCTCTCTGCCTACAGGCCAAGGATACTTATGCCAGTAGAATTTCCCCTCCCATACAGCTCCACTCAAACAGTACCGCCCCTCACAAGTCCTCATTCGATCATACACTTAGAGGAGCCCTTTGCCCTTCATTATCTCCCCTCTCAAACCAACAAAACGATGGCCATTTGCGTGTGTATGGCAGCCGGGAAAAATCGCAAAAACCACTGGGTGCGGAGCTCTCCTAATACCGACATTAGGACTAAATCCGAAGACATAGTGCCCCTTCTGAAGCGTTCGAAGAGGCCGGCCAGCTGGGCGCTGCAGACTCGTGGTTACCTCGGGAAATTCACTCTCTGCCTTTCTAGCCACCTTCCAACTCCTTCCCGAAGGTCGTATTGAAATGTCAGAAAAGTCTTGACAGAGCCTGATTGCAGTATAGTAGCTTAGCCTAACTTCTTTTGTGCCGTCCAGGGCGCTGGGGAGTGCCGTTGACTCATCGACAAAAGAAACCCTCCTGGCTAATTAGCCGAAGCCTCAATCTCGGCGCCCACAATCGTTCCAAAGTTGAATACCCCTCGAAAATGTCAGTCCCAGCATCGTCTTCAGAGACCTATTCCCCCTCTCGCACCACATCTCAGCCGCCTATTCTTCCTCAAGATGTAGAACTCCATTAGAGCATCAGTCCGCCATAAACCATGACCCGAGCTTTGTATGTTATGACTTAATTTCTTCCTTGCGGGTATACGTAGCGTCGTAAATTTGTAGTCGGTGATGGCCGGTAAGTAATGGGGCAAGCTCCTGTTTGCAATTGGAGTAACTTCTTTATTGGTTGTTGAGGACTGAAATGAGGATGGTAAGAAAGGCATTGTCGAGAAGTTGTCAAATGGAGACATGCTTGAGGTTGCTTTCGACTTCGACTCGGATGCGATTCTTCTTGGCTATCCCAGATATGCAGAGCATACTGAGCGATTACACCGGCACCACTGGAAGGTGAAGAATTCGTCTTTGCCGGCTCACTCAGAGGTTCCTAAAGAACAAAACAGATAGGTGTTCAGCCTTCATTATCACCGCTACCGGAATAAGGATTTTCGTGCTGATGCTTTAAAGAATATTCTGTATCACGTGCTGTAATATCCCATATACAGGATAGGCGAGCCATGTATATAATTAAGAATATTCACCTTTTATTGAACTGCAACTATATGGATAAAGCGAACACAAATAATTCTATTATTACACTTACCTTACTGTTGAAAATTTTCTTTCAAAAATCTAAGTTTCAATTTTGCAAGGTAATCAGCTCTCCGCGATATGGTCACTCAAATATAATAATTTTAAAATTTTAGCTACGATATTCTTCAAAATGTCTGCGTTCCCGCCTCAAAGGACCATCACATCAATCCCTGTCTCCAGCACCACAGCACTTACGTGCCTCTCAGCATACCTGACTTGTTCAGAGACACAGCCCCACCTACTACCAAATACGCGTCTTGATCCGTTTGGAGGACCTACAGTCGGATCGTCCAAACATTCAGTAACGATACATAATCTTAAAAGAATGGAAGCGGGTCTAAGGGGTGAATGGCTTGCCCCAATTCTACAATTGGGTAGTGATGATATGGTTTCTTCGCCAACTGGGATTAACCGTGGATTGAAAAAGTCTGATAATAATATATTTGAGGGGAATAATACCTCTGAACTTACGGAGGAGCATGTCAAAGATGTTGTAATTAAGGCAGCAACATGACTGCAGTAGACAAATAGTTCATATTAGAATAATATGCACTGACGCCATGAGGTATGATTAACCTATATTATCACTCACTGGCATGAATAATAATTAGCCAATAGATACCTTACAGCATACACTGGCTTCAGGATCTCCAACATCTTTCCCATTTAGGTTAGATAAGGAAGTATGTTGGAATTTACACTGGTGCGCGGAAAACCACGCTTTCATGTATATAGAGGGACTTCTCGCTACACAGATAGAATTATAGCAATTTCTTTACAATTAACTATCCATTAAATATCAGTAAACTTCTTCGTACATTAAACAGATTCATCATATCTCTAAATCAACCTCAAGGCTAGTATTTATCTCTTCCAATATCCGGAACTATTTCAATTAAAGACTCACAAGGTGTTATTTTGAATCAATTAAATCCCTCGAAATTGATATCAGAGGCGAATGATAATGTTAAAATACTTCCGCCGAAAAATAACACCAATGAAATAAGCAAGGAGGCGAGGAAAGCTGAAATAAAGGCACGACGAAAGCTCCACAAGAAAACGGCCCAAAATCCTGCACGGGAATGACAAGTTACTATCTAAGGTTGAATGTTCATTCACTGAATGTTTATAACAAAGACGGAGTGTGGGTATTAATGGAAGTGTCATTGTCTGCTGGCAGTTGCCGGCGTATAACTGTAAAGCTGCACTAACCAGGTAGATGATCTCAAATGGTGTAGCCCATAGCTTTAAGGATGAGAAGAACAACAACATATATTCACGGTAACCTATTCATTGAAACGGATACTACACATGTGATTTACCAATAAACACCAGCGGTTAAAATATTTCACTAGCAAGCATCTAATAAATCACAAAACAACAAGAAACAAGAATCAATCCTACAAGGCGACCCTGTTAGCTGATATCGAGTTGGAGCAAAGTTACCGTGCTTTTCATTTGGCTATTTATCTTGATATTATCAAGGCAAGACTGCTGGCATAATCAGCGCATCAAATTTCTATCTAGATCTATTCTCATACAAAACTTAAAATTAGATATAGATTCTCTAATTTAACTAATTTTCTATAATTACAAACACTTATTCAACCAATATATCGACCTAAACCCCTTTTTTATACCATCTACAATTACACTTGCGCCGCAGAGATATAACTAGAAAACGGCCAAAGCCAGCAGAAGTAGCAGCACCTAGCCTATGTCCATATGAATTGAAAAAACCCTCCGATAGTCAGATATCTCAATCAAGCGCGTCAAGAAAGTTGATCACATCTGCACCTGGACATCAAATATTTTATTAACGCTAGCAAGGAAGCTCCTACTACCTTTTGCAACTTTCAACGTGGCCGAGGGGTATACGTCTCCATTATCTCGGGTCACTCAATAATAAATAATTGTGGCAACACTATTAGACACCGAAAGAAGTCTAAGCCATCCAATGGGCTAGAGTTAAATTTCATCAGAGACTCAGAAACTTTTTGGATTAACATGTTGACCTCACTGATCCGGGGCCGACATCTGAAGGCGCTGTTTAAGCAGCTTTGAGGCACTAATTAGGATTAGAAGAAGAACGTCTTCAAGGACTCTTGATAAGGTGCCATTACACACAAGCCTATACCTGAAATAAAAAAAGGACAATAACCAGGACAATGAACTTCAAACCAGCCCTGCTCCATTTGACTGACAGAATAACCTGCCTAAACTACGGCAAAGTAAGTCTATTTAGCAAATTTTGTCGAGTCCTTCCTTTAAATACGGCGGTGATAAGTTTGAAGCTCTTGACGACGTCATAATTATCTTCGCCGCAACTGCGATACCAACAATTTTCCCTAACTTACTCGTGGCTTCTCTTCCTCCATGTGTTAGAGGCCGAATTTTCCAGCCCTTTCCAGCTCCGAATTGTGTTATTTTACAGAAATCGACAAACTAGAGATATTCATGAGGAAGTACTTTCAAAAAGTGGTTAGTCAGCAGCAATATCTACAAATTTGCCTTCAATCGCTTCCTAGATATTTACTGCGCTATAGTGAAAGATGCATTGAACTCCATTGGGTTGAAGAACAAAATCCGGTCTTCTTTTTGACAGCTTAATTCGACTATGATGCTATGGTACTCTATTAATGTCACTTCGAAGTGAAGTGCATACCTGAAACAACGCTCCTCGGTGTCTAATACGTCCGATAAATCCAGTAACAACGTTCATTAGATCGACCGTGAACGTAATGGTAATAATCCTAACTGCAGTGGATACTATAAAGACAAGCAACACTGAAATTGTACCTTCGTGTGCAAAAATCTTGGATTTACTTCAGATAACCATACTATTAGGACTAAGTCCTAGTCAATGATTTCTTACCTAATTTTGTTATGTCGCAGGCTACTGTTATTACTATTCATGGGGTCAAAGTTAAGGATACAATTAGTTTCAGTTTAGAATGGGTTATTGGAATTATTTCTGAGCATATCGCATATTAAGTGAGCATATGAATCGAGTGGTAAAACACGCGGAAAATACTGTAAAAATGAAAGTTATTTGGGAAGTGCGATAAGAGTTGTTAGACTCTTGCTCTCATAACGTTAGGGGGAGTAGGACTGGAGTTGATAGATCAAATGAGAATGTGGCAAAATTTTGTATTACTGTTGTTAAAACAAAGTGGTACATCTCAGTGTGTAATTAAAACTGAGTTCCCTCTGATATGAATAAGCAGGTAAATCTCATTATAATTGAGTTCCTCACTTGAAACTAGGTTAGAAATGACATGTTCCTACACTTCCACAGATCTCAATTACTTCTGTGGATCGAGATACGTGTTGTTATGTCAGCCGCTGCATTAAGAGCGAGTGAAGTATATAACTCATCCGACACCTGATTCAGGTTGTCAGCATATATGCCTGCTGCTGGCTAACGCCTTAGTATGGTCTAACTGACGTCATAGATTCCAACAGATACTAGTCCCAAAACGATGATGCGAATCAAGTTTTATATGCTGGATCCCATATGGCTAGCGGATAAGAAAATTGGGGAATTAACTCGAATAAAGATAAAGACGTTATAGCCCTCTAATGGTTAAGACAAATCTTCTACTAGACAATATCGGAATCAGGTCTGGCCTCTCATAGATTATTTTACTTGTCTATGAATAAAGATATATTTATTAAATCGATATTTTTCATCCCATAACTATTTTATATTTTTTGTATCATCTTTAACTTATGCCGATAACATAATTATGTTGAGCGACAGGCAAACTTCTTGAGGTATACTGATAATCACGCCAAGAGGGGGACTATTCTCGACACCTGTCAGTGGTGTCCTCTGCGAACCTCCAGCTCTCACTTTAGAGTCTGCAGAGCCGAGATGGGTAACAAAGTCCTCACCCGGATGAGGATTCCAAATTGCTTTAGCGGTCTATATCTTCTTCATCACTCAACACGACACCCTATCACAATTATCATGAAGATAACCACGATCAGATCAGATGGTAGTGTCGGAGCCCTATTCATCACCAACCCTTGATCATGGAGGAAAAGCCATCCGATAAGTTTCCGGAGCGTACCCAGCACCCGGTACGGAGATGGTGGATTGGATCAAGTCGGCCTCTAATGTTACAAAAAAGGGAGATGTAGCTGAACATGCGCACCTCGTGTGGTCCCGATGTCTAGGCCTCGCCTGGCTGGGGCTACAGGTTTTTAGAGACTTTTTCCCGCGCACGCAGTTTCCATTGATACCATTTTTATTTGGGTAGAACGTTCCGTGGAAAAGGTGGCTACAATCCACGGGTAATTACTATGTTGAATGGATTTTTTTTTTTTAAATCATTTAATGTGTATTCAGCTATCTAGCTATGACACATGACCGCTACTATATATACATGTAGGATGACTCTTTTGAAGTTAGAGACACTCATAATCTGGATTTCATTTGCAAATACCACTGAGGTATGTTCGCTTACACAAACTGTTGATCCTCCTCCGTAAGTACCCACCAGAGGGAAATTTAAAACCTTTGATTATCCAAGCATGCCTTCATCATCCGTGCATACCAGCACCGCGAGAAATGTAGTTAAGTTTTGCCGGATTCGAACCAGCAGTCACCTGTCTCGGGTGGGATATATATCCTAGCTATCTAGACCTTACTTGTGAAACCAGCCAAGGTGATATACCACAGCACCATCCAACCACGGCGGTGTTTATCGTGTCACCCGAACTCTCCCAACCGAAGTCTTGGCGTACGCACAATGCTCAATTCGAAAACTCGTTGTCAAAATTCTATAATTCACGCCCGTCAATATTGTAGCCATCCGCTACATCATCTTGTAAACTTATCCTGATCCCTCTCACGCCCATCCCAAAGGACTGTCTCCCAGATTTATGCGCCACGCTTTGCTTCCTCCGTCGGGTATAAATATCGGCGTGGGCGTGTATTTGGCGGCTAGATGAGGCCAGAGAAAGTCGACGAGAGGTGTGATCATTGAATTGAGGATGTACTAAGTCGTACCTGCAAACTTGATGAGGTTTTGGTGGGGATTGATCTCGTCAAGTGGGAAAATTTGATTAGGTGGAGAGTCTTGAATCATTGCCTCATGGGCCAACTTGTTCGGTATTGCGAAATTTGACTGAACTTGGCTCTGGGAGAATATTTCACTCCCAGGTTCGTAGAGGGCACCGCGTACAGGTGTCAGTCTTGCCCTCCGCTTCCGTAGTTGTTGAGATGATTTTAGATGGAAAAGATCTTTCAGGAAAATATGAGAAAGTGGAGGTTATAAGTTATTTCAGCACTAAAACCAGACAGGTTTAATCCTGTATGCAGTTCATATCTGCGGTGTAAATGATTGAACTCGTTGGCTTGTGCAGTGGTAAAACCTCTGCAGGTTGAGTTTTCGACCAGAAAGCTTGCCAACATTACTCCTCCCGATCGCCATCTCAACGAAAACTCTCTACTACACCCTTTTTCGTGACTGAATCTCCGCTCTGGGAGAATTTATCACTCAGAGGTTATTATTATTAATTATTATTAAATCATTTTATTGTCCTGTCTGAGTCTATGACTGTGTGGGACATGCAGGTCCTCTCTGCCTACAGGCCAAGGATACCTATGCCAGTAGCATATCACCTCCTATGCTTCCCATACAGCTCCCCTCAAACAGTACTGCCCCTCACAAGTCCTCATTCGATCATACACTTAGAGGAGCCCTTTGCCCTTCATTATCTCCCCTCTCAAACCAACAAAACGATGGCCATTTGCGTGTGTATGGCAGCCGGGAAAAATCGCAAAAACCACTGGGTGCGGAGCTCTCCTAATACCGACATTAGGACTAAATCCGAAGACATAATGCCCCTTCTGAAGCGTTCGAAGAGGCCGGCCAGCTGGGCGCTGCAGACTCGTGGTTACCTCGGGAAATTCACTCTCTGCCTTTCTAGCCACCTTCCAACTCTTTCCCGAAGGTCGTATTGAAATGTCAGAAAAGGCTTGACAGAGCCTGATTGCAGTATAGTAGCTTAGCCTAACTTCTTTTGTGCCGTCCAGGGCGCTGGGGAGCGCCGTTGACTCATCGACAAAAGAAACCCTCCTGGCTAATTAGCCGAAATCTCGGTCTTGGCGCCCACAAACGTTCCAAAGTTGAAAACCCCTCGAAAATGTCAGTCCCAGCATCGTCTTCAGAGACCTATTCCCCCTCTCGCACCACATCTCAGCCGCCTAAATGAAATGAAATAACTAGCCTTACTTTGCAAATTCTAGTGACAACTTTCTACTTTGCTCTGATGGACAGTGTGGATCTTTTCCGACAGTAGCCCATACCCTTATAAATTTTACATTTGCCCGAAGTGGGGCTGATAGAATAACAAACAAAGCGGGGTCGAAGAAAAATAAGGAACAATAAATCTATCATTGTATTTCCACTCTTACCTTCCACAATTCTTTTACAACACTCGAAGTTTACCAAGTTTTCTCTTCTTAACTTACATCCTAGATCGTAATTCTCACCAGAATATCAATCACGTTGCTGGAATTCGTAGGGGCCAATTCAAATATTATAGAAGTCTCCACAGTTTCACACATAAAATTCTAGTACATATCAACTAAGATTATTCGTAATATCAAGGTGAAATTCTTTATCCAGCACTTTTATTAAGGCCCTAAAAAGATCTAGAAAATTGGACTATTATGGCCGTCCAAAAAAATCTCGAAGATGAGCCTCATAATGTTTACGATACAATTCTTACACTTGACTTTGGGTTAGTCGTCAATTCTACCTATGCCTCTACATTTTCTAGGTCTTTAACCATCATAGTTCCCAATACACGCATCTAATCACAAGACGACTCCGAGAGCTAAATGTCTACTCGGAGATGCTTCCATGTACACAGCAGCTTGCCGATCTTACTTGGAAGCCTAAGGGAATCATCTTATCAGGAGGACCATATTCTGTTTATGAACCTGATGCTCCCCACGTTGATCCATCAATTTTCGATCTAGGTGTCCCGATTCTTGGTATTTGCTACGGGCTACAAGAAATAGCATGGCATCATGGAAAAGATGTCATGGCTGGAACAGAACGAGAATATGGTCATGCTGATGTGCACGCCAATAGACAAGAGGGATTTGTTGATAAGCTCTTCATTGGCCTTGAAGATTACTTCAAGGTATGGATGTCACATGGGGACAAGCTTGGGGCTCTTCCAAATTCATTTCACACAATTGCATCGACAAAAAGTTCTCCATTTGCAGGGATCGCTCATACACTGAAACCGATTTATGGAATTCAGTTTCACCCTGAAGTTACACACACCCCGAGAGGCGCTAAACTGTTGAAAAATTTTGCAGTTGATATTTGTGGAGCAAAGCAGAATTGGAGCATGGACTCCTTTATTGAAAAAGAAAAGAATAGAATCAGGTGTTTAGTAGGCGACAAAGGACAGGTACTTGGTGCTGTAAGTGGAGGAGTAGATTCAACTGTCGCTGCTAAACTTATGCATGATGCTATCGGAGATCGTTTCCATGCCGTTCTGGTTGATAATGGATGTATGCGTCTAAACGAGTGTGAACAAGTGCAGAAAGCTCTTTCGAAGGAACTTGGTATCAACCTTACCGTCGTCGATGCCTCGGACCGCTTTCTAGATGGACTGAAAGGCATAACTGATGATCCGGAAGCCAAGCGAAAGTTCATAGGAGCTACATTTATAGATGTTTTTGAGGAAGAGGCTCTCAAGATTGAATCAAAAGCCATCAACACTCCGCAGGCTGGAAGAATTGAGTGGTTCCTTCAGGGAACTCTTTATCCAGACGTGATTGAATCGATCTCCTTCAAAGGACCCTCGGCAACAATAAAAACGCATCACAACGTAGGCGGGTTACCAGAGCGCATGATGAATGGACAGGGTCTTAAGCTGATTGAGCCGTTGAGAGAGCTTTTTAAAGACGAGGTTCGAGAAATGGGACGTCAGCTTGGAATTGACGAGGAGCTCGTGATGCGACACCCCTTCCCAGGACCTGGCATTGCCATTCGTGTTCTAGGAGAAGTAACGCGGGATCAGGTGGCTATTGCACGGAAAGCCGACCACATTTTTATTGACGAGATCCGCAAGGCGGGCTTGTACAATCAGATTAGTCAAGCTTATGCCGCACTTTTACCAGTCAAAGCGGTTGGTGTTATGGGGGACAAGCGAGTCCACCAACAGGTCATTTCATTGCGGGCTGTACAAACTACTGATTTCATGACTGCAAATATCTTCCATTTTGATTGGGAATTTTTAGAAAGAGTCAGCAGTCGCATTTGTAATGAGGTAGATGGTGTTTGTCGGGTGGTTTATGATATGACAAGTAAGCCACCTGGAACAATTGAAATGGAGTAAGCGATGAAAGTTTTTGATGGAATATTGGCGTTGGTTGATTATGTACGGGGGAATTAAATGGGTATCATTCATGCAGTGTCAGCGCGGCGTTGGGATTTGCTCTTGTTCATTGTGGATTATAGATGCCGGTTGATCTTCACAATAAATCAATTTTGATGATAGATACAGATTCTCATATATGTTAGTTGATCAATAACCCTTCTTACCTACTCTTTGTGTCAACACACATGCTAGAACTGGGGATAAACTGACAACTTTGCTGCTATTCGCTCCTTGATATTTCCGGCGCGATCGATAGTCAGGACAGCATGCAAACCTGAGTATTGCGATAGAAGATGGCGTGTCCCCTGTACCATTCTTGACTTTGCGCGTGACGCGCGGACTGGCTCCGAGGTTTGAGTGAAGTAGGTGTTTGGGGCGAGTGTGAATCTGCACGCTCCCACCAAAACCCCAAGATATATTGGAACAACGTAACCACTTCAGCCAATTACATGGGTTAGCAAGGAAACCGACAGGCGCGTAGCAGTTTTCGCCGCAGCTCAGATATCAGGGTCTCGGAGTCAACGGGCTCTAGACAAGCCACATCCGACGAAGATCACTCCTCGGTAAGCAGTACTCCCTGCCGCGCACTGGCGCCTATCTCGGGGTTTCCCTGCACCAGTCCGCGCAGTCGTCCTGACCCAGGTATGCCCCGCCCTTCCTTACAAGCGATTGGGCAGAAATACGTCTGGTTAAATTACCCCGAGCTGTGCGCCTAATGCGTGCTAGTTGTTTTGACCACCGGTATCCGACAGCCACCACACGTAGATTCTCCGTGACCCATTCATGATTTACCTAATTTACTGAAGGGTTATCATTTGAGCTTTCAAGTAAACAGGGTGGTAAAGTCCAACAGCCTGTAAAGAAATATTTGAAAGTGATCATTCATTATCTGAGTTATTTGTTCCTACTAGTTCTGAGGTCCGGGTGTGACCCGAGAGACAATCAAGTATGATTCCATTTATGAATCAGGTGCTGTGGGAGGGGAATAAGTTTGGTCATTTAATTTATGAACCGGGAAGACATGTATAAGGATACGTGTTTATCTAGATACAAGTTGTATCAACTCAGCATTTATAAGCAAGCCGATTAGCAAGCATGCAATACAGGTCTCCGGAAATTTGGCCCTTTGGTCTTGCAGGATTATGTAGCTACACACGGACCTAAACTGATCTTCTATTTAGATTACACTGCCATCTAGCGGTATCCAACCACAACCCCATACACCGTAGCCGAGCTAAAGCCCTACAGAGCGCCTCAATATTAAATCGTCCAGATTGATGAAAGAACATATAGATATTAAGGTGACTCTATCTTATACAAGGAGATAGATTTTAAACCTTCACGTGATAGAACTACATGCCATCCTGAGAGGTATTGTAGATAATAATTTTAATGTAGTAATTAGAATCGGGGCCTAAAGGTTGCAAACTGGAGTGTTATGTCTTCACAAGTATGCTGTAATTAATTATAGAGGCATTTCGTTGGTAGGATTTTAAAGAGAGATGTGAGCCAGAGAGGCGATTTAGCGATACGAAGTGAGTGAGACCGAGTGACGTGGTGGGCCACGGGTTGTACCAAGATGGACTTCGAGCCTTCATGGCGTTAAAAATATCGTTAAGATAAAATCTTAATCCCTTTCTGAATTATTAAAAAGTCCCAATCCATAACGCCAGATTCCAAGACATAATTTCATGAAGTTATACAAGTGTATAATAATGTATCTCGCTTCAAGATAGGGTCCCAGCGCCCTGCAAACTTGATCGGGCTTCGGTGGACCCATCTCCCTCTATTGTTTTCTTCCAATGTTCTGGTAGACAAACACAGACTAATGGAAATGCTTTAATCTCGCTACTCACATTTGAAGAGTCATCCTTCCGAGAAAAGGTATATGAGATACCACTATCTCTTCGGGCATTATGTTTGGGGACCCATTGGTCAGCCCTTTCATCTATCATTATACCGGTAGCCCATCCGTCGTCCCAAATTCCTTGTACTTTAAGCATGTCTCCCCTTTCTAGAGTAAATTCATCGCTGGCACGAGGTTGGTAAGCCCAAAGAGTAGCTACCAAGTCACCAGGTCGAATTTCATCAAGAGAGTAATAATCTTTAAAAAAAGGTAGCTGCTCGGACTGTTGACTAGCAAGACCATGTGCTGAAGATCGATCTCCCTTGCTACTGTGTGTTTGAGAATTCACTTCATCCAAACCTAGGGCTGAGTTACTGGAGAGAGAACCAGTCCGGCGACTCGTTTGTGGGGGACGTAATACTCTTGCAGCAGGATTAGATTTTATGCTGACTGCTTCCGAACATGGTCGATTCCTCTTGGCGTGGCCAGCTGATTCCACGGAAATGCCTAAATCCGAACCCTTCTTGGCTTGCGTATTAGAATGACTTTCCAATGCTGACATGCGGGCAATTCGGCCACCCGGAAGTATTTCATAGCCCTCTGGTGCTCGAGTTATGGGGTTATTAGTCATACTTAATTGTCGTTTTCTTGAAGATCGAGAATCATGGTTGAATCTTGAGGGAGACGGTTGATTGAATATACTTCCAGCAAGGGAAGTTCTTCTTCGTTGAAGACATGAAATGAACAAAAATATTAGTGCGCCAAAAGAAGCAAGTCCCAGAATGGAGCCAATGGCAATTCCCGCAATAGTTCCGTGCGATAGCTTGGATATAGCAGCATCTGGTGGTAAACCTGTTGCAGACGGTTTGGAGGTTTGAGCAAGACTTGGTACTGGAGCTGTGAAAGTCACAAAGCCTGTGATGGATGGTAGAATGACATTTGCACATTTTTTTTGGGCGTCTGAAGTGTAGCAACAAGTGTCTGTGCTATTAAGACCTCCTGAGGCACAGTACTGACACAGACCAATAGTGCTATTTCCGAATCCGCAGTTGTTTGGTTCATTTTGAATGCCCTCAATGCAAGAGCTTGCCAAAGAGTTTGCAGGGAGAGCGCAGTTTGTGAAGTCTGCCCTAATTTCGGTGTCGGAGTTGTTTCCCGGTGATACACAAAGATTGCGATTAGCAACTATCATGGATTCACTCTCAGCTTGCTGAGCCTAAGATAGGTTAATTAATGCGTTTCATGGGATTTCTATCGCATACACATGTCTCTGCACAGACTGGCCGCGATGCTGCAGCCGATAAGCTACAAGCAGCCCGAGAGTTTTGTATTATAGCGTTACAAATAACTGTTGTGGAGAACCGCGCATATAGATCCGTAGTATTTTTAAGATCAACGTTGTCGCAGCCAAATAGCGTTTGGTATCTATATATTGTTAAAAATACTCTAGAGTAACACAATAGGAATAATCACTTTTCCTGCACGTAGTTTGTTGTCATGTAAGTAAATAGCTGCTCATCAAAGGTAGTTATATTGGAAACACGTTGAAGAAAAGGACTATTCGCAGAAATTAGAGTGAATAGTCTCGTAAGTTTGGTCATACATACAAAAAGCTAACAACTTTACTGTTAGTTGTCGAGATGGAAGCTTCTGGGAATGCCGGACACAACAAGGAGCCGGATAAGGACATACAGTCTTGTGCGATTGATTGTGGTATTAGACTTAGCAGTGTTACTAATGCTACCCTGGTATAAAGCCGCGTCGAGCTGGTTTGTCGTCCAGATTGTTGCATCAATTTTCCAGGTTCTATGTCCTTTGGGACCCTCCACCCTATTAACTCCATCGATTTCACTGAAGTTTTGCAGGAAAACTGAAAATGTTAATTTAGAGGTTCAATGATCAGTTGCCTGAAATTTTTGGCGGATTTTGAACTCTTGTGATCGTACGTCTCCAAATTTCTTCCGGTAGATAATTGTCAGGTGTAATAGGTTTTTGACTTCAATATCTTGAGCTCACGCGTTGTCAGTGTGTCTTTGCGCCAGTCGAATTCCAAGTGTTTCAGTTGTACCCTTAAAATTCGAAATAGAGGGCCTTGGACTTTAATAGTGAAAGAGTGGCCCCATTGGAGAGGCATTTGAGGAGGGAGAAGCTGGATGAAGTACTTGATCGTACCTTACAAAATTAGACCAGGGCCTCAGGGGATGGGAAGTTTGAAGCTTGGCGTGTTTTTATTGAGATCAAGTGTGGCTATATGGAGTTGTGCTCTATCCCCCGGATATAAAGGTTCCAAAATAGGAACGAGCAGGGATTCAGTGCACGGTTTTCCAAGTCAATTATTCTAAATTCACTCCACATTACGGCGCATGGGACCCTTTCCTGTATATACCTAGCACAAGAATTGCTGTTGCGAAAGACCGCAGCCTACGTTTTCATAAATGTGTCAGTAGTCATTTTACAGCTCATGCTTCTTCCATCGTATCTAGGAATTGATGAGTGATTAAGCGCAATCATGGAGTTTTGAGTCTTTACCATTCAAAACAACGCGAAGAGATTTCCCAATGATTTCCGGATCTACTGGACAATCCCTCCTCTTTTCAAACGAGACCAGGAGAACGCTTACAGACCGAACATAGAATGTCAGATAACATGGTAACAGGAAATAAGTTGGCCGGTTCAAGTTCTTCGGTTCCATGGAGGTCTCACCGAGTTGAACGGTTCGTGGCAGCTCTAATAATATAGAACAACTGATGGGAATCGTCTGAGCGCTGACGGCATTAGTGGATGGGATTAATGTTTCAAACTATTTTTCGATATTGTCGTCACTGTAAATTGTTGTTGCCGGTTAATAGCTATAGGTCGGGGCACGGATGTGAAGCCTGTCAAATCGTGGAAAGGATGTGGGTATTTCGAGAACTTGCAACCGGTAAGAGTTTTTGCAAGTACTAAATCGCATTGTTGGATGTAGGTATTCCACCCACTACGATGAATCGGGTGGGTAGCTCGATATGCTCTGTACCAAGGAAATGCCTATTTGCCTAATTTTCCGGTCGTGTCTAATCCATCTTTCCTCGATGATAAGATCCGGAAGAACAAACGTGATATTAATATCCTTGCCGGGTCTAGCCCTTTTGTACCTGCGTCAGTCTCCTAGTCCTTTCCGCATACGAATGGCCCCGGCGCTGACTGTATGCTGAAACAAGTCCCCCCCCACCGCCATCTTCCTGCATTTGTGCATTCAGAACTTCGAATCTGTGACGATGGTAAATTTGTCCCGGTTCCATCCCACAGGATTTGACTGGTCTTAAATTGTGTCAATCAAAGGCCAACTGCTGTCTATTTTTTAATCCGATGTAATTAATGAAGGGCTCATATCGACGATAACTATCGTTAAGTAGTATATGTAACAGACTGCATTCGTATTTAACGTTCAAGTTTATCCACTTCATCGGGGAGAGAATACTTTATCAGAAATTCTCTCACCATTGATATTCGAACTCTCGCACAAGCTGCGAGACGCACTGAAAATATCTCCGTGAGCGTCTCTCGCCTCAAAGTTTTGTCTAACTGCTCTTCTTTGCCAACTAATGATTACATCGCCTGTGGTTTGAACCGCTACATATGAATACTAGAAGGTCTTCTGGACAAGTAGCGAGATTTAGATCAAACATGTAAATTGTTGCATCAAGTATTATTAATTATAAACAAGTCACCGAGGCATCTGTGTAATTCTAAAACAACATGTCAAATGTACCAAAATCAGACATGAGTGTGAAGTTCTGTCTAAATTAGAACTAAGATTTAAACTCCGCTAATGCACGTGGCACTTGACCGAGTTGGCAGAAAAAGTGAAGCTTGCAAGCTATTAATTATTTTCTATCCTGAACAGCTCGAGCATCATCTAACGTAAATTTCATATCCCTTTGGTAGATACCACCGCTAATCATATTCTAGCTTTGGCAAACCTTACTCTTTCGCGCGATGCTTCTATAATTATTAAAAATTTATGGCTAATTTAAGCGGCAATTATCTGTGTTGAACTTGAAGTTGGTTTATCTGTTACTTCAATTCAATGTGCCTCGCATAAATTCGTTTTGAGGGTGAAGAAAAAGCCATCATAACTTCACAGTGGTACTTGCAAATGAAATCTGAGGCTCGAATGCTCTCTTTGTAAATTAAGTCATCTTTTCTGTATATTTTCCCCGATCTTGTGTCATAGCTAGATAGCTGCATACGCAATTAAAATCTGATGCAAAAAAAAGCATAATTTCGTCAATAGACTCGGTCTCATCGACGATCTTGTTCAGGTAAACGCGGCTAATTAATTACTGGGGTATCCCAGTCAAATATAAGCGCTCGTCAAGGATAAACCATGGCAGTTTCGGGGCCGGGAGATTGGGCTACATATATGTGTCTTTGCCTCCGCAGCTTCGACCTAACGGAGGAAATCTATATTTATTGTGTTGTATCTTTCCAGTCACAACATAAACTCAGTACCATCTATACATGTTAGACGACTCTTCTATTCTTAGGGACCTTCAACTCTGGATCCCAGTTGCAATTACCTCTGTGAGGTAAATTTGCTCACGCAAAATGGTCGACCTTTCTCGAATGCTCCTCAAAAGAAAGTTCCGTAACCACTGTTTATCGAGGAATTACCTCGTCATCCATACATCCAAGCGCTTCGAGAAATGTGGTAGTGTCTCGCTGCACTCGAATCAGCAATCTCTGGCCTCAAGTGGCCCAAGTGTCCAAGCTATGCAGACTCTGCTTGGGATGCCAGACTCTTTGATACGCCACTGTACCAATCGGCTATACCCGTGTTTACGGTGTTAGTTGCACTCTTGCGGACGAAGTCGTATATCGCACAACGCTCAGTGTTAATATATTTGCAAAAATTGAAATATGACCCCTTCCAAGTTTGAAGGTATTCTTAGCGTTATCCTGTTCATCTATAGTGATCTCTCCCATATCCATCCCAAAGATTTGTCTTCAGATTCGTGATCATGAGTATGTCTTTTTTCCGATGTTAGTATAGTCTCGGGTGTATATTTGGAGGCCAAATTTGACCAGAGAGTGAATTGAGGAGAGCTATGGTCATATAAGTGGGAATTCACTAGATCGTACGTCTTGACTTTATGAAGCTTTGATGATAGATTTTATTGCAGCTATCAAATTGGTGTGGCATAGATTCTTGGATCACTTTCTCGTGAGCTAACTTCTTAGGTAATGAGAAATTTCTCTGTACTTAGCTCTGGGAGAATAAATTACACCCAGATTCGTAGAGGACGCTGTAGATAGACACTAAGTTCTCGTCCTCCAATGAAATTTAAATGATGTGATTCACAGCCGTTGAACACTGAGTACTCGTGTGTAATTAGAAGCTAGATATTTGGGAAAAATCAAGAAAAATGATCAAAATATCCAACAAAGAAGCTCTACAGCAGCAAGACTTTTGTAGCATAGGGGGACTATTCTGAACAGCTATCAGTGGTATCCCCTACGAACCCCCAGCTCTCACTTTAGAGTCTTTTTTTTTGAAATAATTTGATGTGTATTCAGCTATTAGCTATGACACCTGTAGGATTACTCTTTTGACGTTAGAGACACTCATACTCTGGGTTTCACTTACAAATACCACTATGAGGTATGTTAGCTTACACAAACAGTCGATCCTCCTCCGTAAGTACCCACCAGAGGGAAATTTAAAACCTTTGATTATCCAAGCATGCTAGCGCCGCGAGAAATGTAGTTGAGTTTTGCTGGATTCAAACCAGCGGTCTCCAGTGGGATGTGTATCCGAGCTATCCAGACCTTACTTGAGAAACCAGCCAAGACGATGTAACACTGCACCTTCTAACCATGGCGGTGTTTATAGCGACACTATAGAGTCTGCAGGGCCAGGATTGAGTAACTCCTTCGTCCTCACTTCGATGAGGATTCCCGATCGCTTTCACGGTCTGTATCGTCTTCATCTCTCAGCACAGCTTGCTAGCACCGTTATCATGATGCTAACCACTGTCAGATTAAATGTTAGGATTAAAGGCCGAATCATCGTCTACTCACCCATCTCGACTATGAAGGAGAAGTGATCCGATGAGTTTCCGATGAGTTTCCGAATTTTACCTAGCTCCGGGAACGGCAGTGGTGGATTGGAACAGGTTGGCTTCCTTTGTTACAGGGAAGGATGGTACAGATTAGTGTAAGCACCTCGTCTAGCCGGGACGTCTGATCTTTAAGAATTTTTCCTGCGCACGCAGTTTCCATTGCTACCTTTTTGGGTGGAAATTTCCGTGGAAAAGGTGGCTGAATTTCACGGGTAAAGACTGAGCTGAATAGCCATTCATCATGGACAATATATCCATGATCTTTGAAGTTGTATCGAAATGAGATTGTGATATGTGCGATCGATCGAATGAAGTAGTAAAAGTCTATTTTGATTCTGTAAAATAATGAAAATACAAGAGTCACTATATGATGCGATTGAGAAGAGTTCATCGTAGAAATATATTTTATAAGGGTTAACCTAGCGAGCCTAGGATCGATGATAGTCCATGCCTCAAGTAGCACCGTTGACTAAATACAGTTTTTTTAATACAATTTTAAAAATAAAAATGATATATTTTTATAGTCGGTCGTGGCTCCGCAAATGACAAAAACAGCGGTACGAATAAGAATCGATGGAGCAGACAAATTGCAGCCGGAAGAGCTGCTTTCAAAGGCAAAAGAGCACATTCAAGGTGCATACGCGATTCGTCAAATGCGGAGCAACGATACCGAAGTATTCGTCCAGTCAGCGTCCCAGAGAGACACGGCACTAAATATGCGACAATTAACGGAATTCAAAATTCTACGGCAAGATCTTCCAGTCGAGGTCAATGGTGTCGCATTGCGGACACGAATTGAAGGGGGCAGAGATGCCAACAATTTCGCCATAATCCGGGAGATAGAGACGGCTACGAAGACACGAATTCTAGGCTTAGTCATAAGTCGTATAAGGTGGTTACACGACGGAAAGGAACACCAGCGGTCAAAGAAAAATGGCCGCACTTGAGCATCAATTGTGGTTAGCCTCCCACCGGAGGCAATGCAGACGGAAGTGGTCCGAAACGGCCTTGTTATGAATGCCATGCTCTACACCGCACAGGTGTGGTCACCACAGTCCCAGGCAAAGCAGTGTCATAACTGCAGTCAGTGGGGACACACCCAGGCGTCATATGGAAAGGCAGGTAGGTGCGGTGAGTGCGCTGGCGCTCACCAGACTCGGGAATATCCGAGGAAAAGGATTTCTTGTGCTAACTGCGACAAGTAACACCGTTCTTGGCAGAAAGCAGCGTGTCGGACCTACCAGGTCTACAAGGGAAGTGTGGAGAAGGCTCGGATGGAGCTGTTACTGAGAACGGCGGAAATATGGAATGAAAAACCAACCATGGCGCCAATGGGAACAGTCGGAACGACTGATGATCAGGGATTCACTTTGGTCACCAGTAAGAAGACTGAAGGACTCAAAAGGGGGCCAGGACGACCGCGTAAGGTAGTCGAAGCCCCAGTCGCACCACCATCGGGGCCAACTCTTCGAACGCTTCGACGACCAACTCCGAGTGAGGAGGCGCCTTCTCTTTTTAATTTTTCATAACGTTAGTCTGATTGAAGAGGGAGTTGATGAATTCTGGGGAAATTTTATAAAACCGTGGTTGAAAGGAACGGCCTCAGCATAAAGCCGGGTCGGTTCAGAGTGGCAGGACATCGGGTTTTGTTTGTTGAAAACTTTTTCCCTTATAAAAGTGACTTACCGTCTTCATTGTTCTGTAAATAGATACCGCATATGACGTTTAATTAGAGAAATGAATGAGACATGAATGAATAAATGTACCGGGAATTGACGGTGAGCTGGTTAGGACCGAAGGGACCAAAGTTTTCCGAAAAACGTAGATTGCAGGCAAACTGTTGTGAGAGAACTGGCTTGTTGTAGGGCGTAGATTCAGCTCAGAGTGAATTTCCCTTGATATTATTGTTTGTCAATAATGACGATTTCTAGCTGAATAAAGCCAGCTTTACTGGTAGTAAGTCTTCCGGCAGCACGAATTTGTGACACGCCCCCTAGGTGTGGGACCCCAGCCTGAAACACTATTTTGTAATGACCAAGCTCACACACCAAAGATACATCGGTTCACTCGTACCCCAGAAAGTTCATTTTTATATAGTGAGAACGATCTTTCAGAAGAAATGGGTTATCCTCATCAATTCATACATCATCCTAATAATCTACAGATTAGTAGTCTATCTTACTTGCGGATAAAGTATTATCCGAATCGTAGCATGTTGAACTATTTTCTCACCATATCATACCTTTCACAATGCTCTCACCCTTATTTGTTACCAAAAATGTATGATATAATACCCATGTTAGTCATTGAGCTTAATGTTTACCGGTAAAACTCAATCGCCTCTTCTTGTTGGAAAAGGAAGAGAATCGCTAACGCTGCACTACAAGGCTGCCACAATATAATCTATATTTATCTGTGAAGAGAGCACTTTGGTGGAACTTGGCCAATGTAAAGAATTTGATGATGACCACATTATATAAGCACTTACTAAGCGTCTAACCTGATGCAATAACCAGATCCAGTTGCCACAGCCGACTTACGTGCAAGGCTGGGCCTGGAAGTCAGCTCAGCCAACTAGCACCGTGCGAGGCCCATAACACTTTTTTTTTTTTTTTTTTTTTTAAATCATTTAATGTGTATGCAGCTATTAAGCTATGACACATGACCGGTACTATATATACATGTAGGATGACTCTTTTGACGTTAAAGACACTCATACTCTGGATTTCATTTGCAAATACCACTATGAGGTATGTTCGCTTACACAAACAGTCGACCCTCCTCCGTAAGTACCCACCAAAGGGAAA
Organism: Blumeria hordei DH14; assembly: GCA_900239735.1. NCBI lineage: Eukaryota > Fungi > Ascomycota > Leotiomycetes > Helotiales > Erysiphaceae > Blumeria > Blumeria hordei. Next base: position 63,468 of record OENG01000034.1, read on the forward strand.
TTTAAAACCTTTGATTATCCAAGCATGCCTTTATCATCCATGCATACCAGCGCCGCGGGAAATGTAGTTAAGTTTTGCCGGATTCGAACCAGCGGTCTCCTGTCTCGGGTGGGATATGTGTCCTAGCTATCCTGACCTTACTTGAGAAACCGGCCAAGATGATGTACCACCGCACCATCCAACCATGGCGGTGTTTATAGTATCGCCCGCACTCTGCCCATAACACTTACGGAGGTTTATCGGCCGAAGGTTTACGGATGATTATTGATGAATCAATATGAACTGCTGATTATTTGATATTCAGAGCCATGGGGCCCTGGGAGGCAGAAAGCGCTAGTCTTATACACATCCGAGGGAGCTAGACTCTCGCCTTATTTCCAAAAACAGTACCACGGAATAATCTAGTATCCTCCACCTGGTAGTATAATCTAGTGTGAAGGGACTTCACATTTGCTGTTCACAATTATGGGTCCAAAAATGAATTTATATTTTATCTAAGGAGGAGAATATCTACAACGCGCGCGCAAGATGTTTTGTTCCAATCGAGCGCGTTTTCCCGTGACACTAGCGCGCTTTTGTTCATAGCCGGAGCCGGATAGTTCCGGATCCACATACAAGGCTACAGCCTGTAACATCTAGAAGCACTTTCCATACAGTGCTTCATTACTCCTCTACTCATCACGGAATCACCTGAAAAGTTATTCCTTCACTCTCAGTGATCATTACCCTCGTGCATCGTAATATTGACCATTACTAGCATAACAGATCTACAGAAGTTTCTCCCCAAAAAATTTTGACAGTAGCAATGGAAACTGCGTGCGCGGGAAAAATTCTTAAAAGCAGAAGTCCCGGCTAGACGAGGTGCTTATACCAATCTTTATTATCCTTCCCTGTAACAAAGGAAGCCAACTTGATCCAATCCATCACCGCCGTTCCCGGAGCTAGGTACACTTCGGAAACTGTTGTAATAATGAGCTTACGGTAGTTAATGAGCCGAAGCTTCTCTTTAGCATTATACGCAGGAAGTGAAAACCTTGTGGTCTGATTGTATGTATTCAGGTCTACGTTGATCTAATGAGGAGAGGAATTTTCCTATGAACAAGATTGAGGTGTTCGTGCACTGAATATTACCCAACACAGCTATCACTCTTATCTAATGTAACCCCCATAGACCACACATTACAACAGAAACTCATCGGATGGCTTCTCCTTCATAGTCGAGATGGGTGAGTAGACGATGATTCGGCCTTTAATCCTAACATTTAATCTGACGGTGGTTAGCATCATGATAACGGTGTTAGCAAGCTGTGCTGAGAGATGAAGACGATACAGACCGTGAAAGCGATGGGGAACCCTCATCGAAGGAGTTACTCAATCCTGGCCCTGTAGACTCTAAGGTGGGAGCTGGGGGTTACCACTGATAGGTGTTTAGTTTTCGTCCCCCAAACTGCCTCTCAAATGAAACCACCTGACTACATTACCAATCGGGAGATATGTTTCCGTGCGGGCATCCAGATCTATTATATCCAATCTAATTTGAGTAACATCGTATTTCATTTTCACTTCGTGGTCCAAGTCCTTACAAGCCATGTAGGTCCTCAAGAGTGACGGGCAAAGGATATCTATGAATCAGGCAGTGTACTCCTTGTTTAATCCTCAGAACTCCCGTTCAACGGTAGCACCTGACTTGCGCATCAGCACAAATTATGTAGAAAAACACCAGGAAATAGTTCATAGCGGGTTTGTGCTTTTAAGTTGCCTAACCCAACTTCTTTATGTTGCTGGGAGTGTTGACGTGAAGAGTAGGCTCATGGACAAAAGAAGCCTTCCTTGCTAGTGTGGAGCTTAACCTTGGCTCTCCACACCCTAAATTGAGACCTGGGGGGTTATAGGAGACACTTTTGGCGGACATTGGCCCTTCGTTCGGCCTGCATCTATATTTACTAACGGCCCTAAGCGTGTGATTGAGTGAGGAATTGTGAGGGGGGCACAGGCGGGATATTCTACTAGCACTGGTGTTGGCAAGTAGGCAGAGAGTGCTTGCATGTCCCACATAGTCATACACTCACACAGGACAATAACATAAATGACTAATTGACAATATTTCAATGTGGGGGATCTCAGACACTATCGACACAAAATCTTAACACCATCGCGAGGCCCTTTCATCAAAGTAACGTGGCCATCAGGACATGATAGTCGCTCATCTAACCAGTTTCCACTCAGACGAATATACAAGGTTGAGCAAAGCTGGGGTGTCCATGTATACAATCCAGGGTGTCAATGGCCGCCATACAGCCCACCACACGAGGCGCTTTTTAGTACAAGTTTATCGCTTGCATTAATCATTTTATGCGGACGTTGGCATTCGGCTGTCTCACAGCAGGCAGTGCTCCGAGGGCGGCAGCATATCACTACCTGACATGAATTAATTTAGGTTGAAAGAGAGAGATAGAGAGAGCTTTTACTTCGATTGAAAGAATCAGTCGAAATTGAGAATAGCAAATGCATTACACGCGTTAGTGGTATTTGATGCACATCTATAGCCGATATATTCTCTAAAAGCCAAGTTGAGTCAAATCTCTAGTTCCAAAGAAGTTGGCCTGTGAGGCAGCGATTCAAGAATATTTACCACACCAATCTCTCATTCTCACTGCCATCAATTCCCACCCAAGCCTCATCAAGTCTGCAAGTACCACCAAGGACACTCTCATTCCCATGACCGCACCTCTCGTCGACTTTCTCTAGCCTCAGCTGGCTACCAAATATCCACTTACACCGACATTTATACCCGCCGCGGGAAACGAGCCGGGCGCACAAATATAGAAGGCAGTTCTTTGGCATGGGCGTGAGGGATATAAGTATGAATTCACAAGATGATGCAGTGGGTACAATCTCGACGAGTGTGAGATTTCGAATTTTAACTAGGAGTTTTACATGTTATAGAATATTATGTGCACCAAGACTTCGGATGCGAGGGTATAGATGACACTATAAAAACAAACAAACCATGGAAAGTGCCGTGGCCTGCCTCCTGGTGGTGTTCTCTGGTATAGTTTGGATAGCCTGGGCACCTATTCCACTTGGAAGGGAGAAGCCTCAGATCAAATCTCGCGCAGAGACAAGTAGATGGCTGATGGAGGGATGTCTGGATAACGCAGGATTGAGGAGAATTTTCCCTGGGTGGGTATTCACGGATGAGGGTTGACTTGGGGTGAAGAAAAAGCCACATAACTTCGCAGTGGTACTTGCAAATGAAATCTGAGGCACGACTGATCTTCCAATAAATTGAGTCAGGTATAATGTACTTTTTTTCTGATATTGTGTCAGAGCTAGGTAGCTGCATAAAAAGATACATAAGTTATTCAGTGCTTCCTGATTTAGCTCCTTGAGGCCTGTGTGTCCAGGTCACGGGACACTGCGTTGAGAAGATTAGTGAGAACCTATTATGTAATCATATATTAGCGTGCTTGTAACATTAGGAGTTTCCTGTTAGGATTTGCAACGAACAACTTACATCTGACTTAACGAACTCCGCAGGCATCCAGTGATACTTATTACAGGCGTGCTTTGAGTTCTTAGTCACCGTAAGCCACATCGCAATCCCTACGCTCAAACGCACAGGCCCATGCAGGGCTTATCGGAAGATTTGTACTTTTAACTAGGATCACACAATTTGACGCTTAGAACACTCACACTCAGATTACATTTGCAGACACCACTCGAGGTTAATCCTAACGGCCTACAACCTCTTCTGTGCATACCCACCACAGGGAAAAGCGTGGAAACCGTTTGGTTATCTAAGTGTGCTTTCATCATCCCACAAACTCAATATTACCGCGAGAGGGAGTGGTATGCGGGAATTATCGGATTCAAACCAGCCTTCTGTCACAAATGGGGTAGGTGTCCAAGCTACCCAGAATCTACGTGGGAGAACGGCCCGCATGGTCTATCACTGCACCATCCAACCCTGGTAGTTACATTGGCAATTCAAATCTGATGGAGAGACTGTAAATATTTTCACAGGGGTTGTCATTGCGAGTCTATACATCAACATTGCACACAGGCAACTTATAGTGATGGATTATCTACAGTCCTAATAAGTGTATGACTATACACACACATATAGGTCCATCTGCATACATGTCGAGTTGGACCATGCCTCCTTCGCAAGATCTTTCCAGAAGTAAGACCCAACAAGTCTTCAACTGTATGAACAAAATAAGATTGCTGCATACGCAATTCAAATCTGATGCAAAAAAAAAGCCTTCAACAGAGTGCTCACTTTGAGAAGCATTTATTCCATGGTGATCTCCCCGTTCCAGTCAACGGGTCACCCACATCGAAGTATGCATGCGTTTGCAATTGCCCTTCACCTTGACTGATGCCAAGTAAGGCATCTCTCGTGAGCTATAAAGCGCCTTGTGTCACAGGGGCAACTAGTTAGGGTGTAATCACGTGAGTATTATGGCGTAACTCTAAGCGAAGATACTTAGATTTAGATCTCTGCTTGTAGATTGGTCTCGTCTTTGTGCAATAATAATTATCTATTCTGAACATCCGAGTATTTACACAACGCCAGCCCGTGATAGTTAGTTGCACCTTGTCCCCTTGCATAGCCCGGTTGGGGATCTCTTCCACCTTGGCTCGGACGACTAAATGGAGCAGAACAATAGTTATACTGATGATCACCACTGAATGCTCCTTGTTGACTACTCCGATTATAGTTAAAATTACCCTGTTGACCTCCACGGTTTCTGCGACTCAATTCCGCTGATGCCAACTCACGTTCGGCAGTATCTTGGCCCCTTTTGCTTTTTTTGAAATTTCGGACGTACATTCCTTTTAATAGTGACCTCTTCCACCACATCGATTACACAAATCGTGATCTCTTCGGTATTGCCACTAAGCCGGGGTCACAGAGACATTAATCAAATGCGTTTGATCCAAATCCATGGGATCACTTGTTGCCATCATTTCGCTTCTATGGGACTTAGAAAAATTCCCTCCACTTGAGTTGGCAAAGAAGCTGCTTTCGATATGGCGGTTTGACTCCTGATTTTTTCAAAATTGAGAAGAAATCTCTATCCATGCATATACGTCATCTTCGGAAGACAGGGGAATTTGATTTTTTGCCGCCACTTGTAGAGGTTCTAAAACCTTACGCCTGGGATGATATACTCGCATAGAAGGACTGAGTTCTCCTTGATCTGCAAGTCTGTCAAATACTGAAATGAATGATGGAAAGTCTTTCCATTTCCCAGTCATTCTCAGATCATTCAAATTTCCTCTGACTATGGCGCGTATGTCAGCTGTAAGATATTTTTTGTCGAGTTCTCGGAAAAGTTCTGCAGAAGTAGACCATGGCCAGCCTGATGGATCATCGGTACTTGAGAAAAATAAAGCAATTTTAGACTGCAGGCGAGTATAAGCATCGCCTTTGAGCCAATTGATTGCATCACAGATTTTCTTGAACTCAGAATCAAAGTTCCCTCCGCTAGTATTCCACTTAGATATCAGTTAACTTTTCGAGCATTGTAATCATTGTGCCTTTTTACTACGTCTTTCCGATCACCTGTGAAAGGATCTATGGATGGTGGCTTCTCTAAGTAAATCATACTTGGCGGAAATGATTGCGCCGGCTGTTGTTAGATGACAGAAGCTTTGAAAACTGCGGTAGCTGCGGAAGGGGGTTTCTGTGACTTAATTGGTACCTCGGATAATTGACTTTTGGGCAACGAGATTTCATTTTTCTGTTTGTTGTACACTGATCTTAGTTTTTGAACCTCGTCGTTTCTCTCCTCATTCGTCATTTGTAAGGCATGTAGAGTTTGCCTCTGGACCACACAGTGTCCATTAATAAGTCCGAAAAGTTCATGGAAAGTATCTCTCAATTCTGCTGGGGCAATAGCCAATGTAAAAAGGTCGACTTTCTTTTCAAAATTGACGTCAATAAAAATTTCTTGTACTGCAGGGTACTTGTTTATCACCTCCACCAAAGCTCTCCAGGCCCTGTCATGCCTATCGTCACGAGTGTATAAAGGAGCGGATTCAATGTTGCCGTCTTCTCCCCAAGGGTTATCCTTTTTTTTTACAAAAAAATACTCGGCTAAATCTTGTCTCGGATTATAATATATATATCTCGGTCTTTACTCGGTCTCGGGTTAGTAGCAAAATCTCTGAATCACTGAGTCTACCATTAGGCTTATTTTAAATCGCTACGCGCTGTAGTTGTTCCTGGTAGCCTAAAATTCGATATGAAACGCGTGCGGAGACAGGTGCAGCTAACTATCACGGGCTGGCGTTGTGTAAATACTCGGATGTTCAGAATAGATAATTGTTGTTGCACAAGAAACGAGACCAACATACAAGCAGAGATTTAAATCTAAATATTCTCGCTTAGAGTTACGCCATAATCCTCACGTGATTATACCCTAACTAGTTGTCCTTTTTTTTAAATCATTTAATGTGTATTCAGCTATTAAGCTATGACACATGACCGGTACTATATATACATGTAGGATGACTCTTTTGAAGTTAGAGACACTCATAGTCTGGATTTCATTTGCAAATACCACTATGAGGTATGTTCGCTTACGCAAACTGTCGATCCTCCTCCGTAAGTACCCACCAGAGGGAAATTTAAAACCTTTGATTATCCAAGCATGCCTTCATCATCCGTGCATACCAGCGCCGCGAGAAATGTAGTTAAGTTTTGCTGGATTCGAACCAGCGGTCACCTGTCTCGGGTGGGATATATATCCTAGCTATCTAGACCTTACTTGTGAAACCAGCCAAGGTGATGTACCACAGCACCATCCAACCACGGCGGTGTTTATCGTGTCACCCGAACTCTCCCAACCGATGTCTTGGCGTACGCACAAAGCTCAATTCGAAAACTCGTTGTCAAAATTCTATAATTCACGCCCGTCAATATTGTAGCCATCCGCTACATCATCTTGTAAACTTATCCTGATCCCTCTCACGCCCATCCCAAAGGACTGTCTCCCAGATTTATGCGCCACGCTTTGCTTCCTCCGTCGGGTATAAATATCGGCGTGGGCGTGTATTTGGCGGCTAGATGAGGCCAGAGAAAGTCGACGAGAGGTGTGATCATTGAATTGAGGATGTACTAAGTCGTACCTGCAAACTTGATGAGGTTTTGGTGGGGATTGATCTCGTCAAGTGGGAAAATTTGATTAGGTGGAGAGTCTTGAATCATTGCCTCATGGGCCAACTTGTTCGGTATTGCGAAATTTGACTGAACTTGGCTCTGGGAGAATATTTCACTCCCAGGTTCGTAGAGGGCACCGCGTACAGGTGTCAGTCTTGCCCTCTAAGCCCTGAGGTTCTTAGTACGGAAAAATAATTACTAATACAATGTTCTTATCCTGTGGTTATCGCTTGTTCCTTGTTTCTATCTATCAGCAATGTCAACTGGCAACCTGAAGTGAAATATTCTCACCAATCCGAGGTTAATTGTAATGCGTAATTGTTGGAGAGGCTGGCCCACAGGAGGATGATTCAAGAGTTCACCAGATCAGTCTTTTACCGCAAACAAAATCGATTTTGACCAAAGCATCAAGTCAATATGTACGACCGAATGTATCCACGTATTTGGAGGCAATCCCATCTTCGATTCAGTCTCTGGCCTCCAAGAACACGTCGACGAGCTTGATTGATTGTTATTCTGAAGTGCGAGGCTTGAGCCCTGTATCCAATCGGGCATGAGATAAGGAGCTGATCCCGAAAGAATCAATACTCCCACGTCGGGAAATTCAAAAGAAGCTAGATAAAAAGAAAAAAATACAATTTTAAGGTCTGATGCCTTGTACCCCGACTGAAGCCTGTGATATTGTCTACCGGGACACTAATGTCTACGTCGACGCCCTGAATCGCGCCAATTGTTGTTAGAGGATCAGTCGTTTTGTAAAGTTCATTAATGCTTATCACGTGACTTTTAATGTGTGTAAAGTAACGAATATACCTAAACAATGACATGGCGAACTACCCCAATTGTGGTTCTAAACAGAGAGTCGGGAATACCACCGGCAGAAATCATCATTCAGCAAAAGCAATTGAGAGCCGTGGCGCGCATTCAGTGAATGGACACCTGGCACTCACTGTTGAATAGATCTTAAGAGGGACCTGAGGAAACTATAGACCGTCTAGGACTCCGCGCAGGACAGAAAAGCCGTTCGTTTAAGAACCCGGAGCGATACCTCACGCGATTACAGACTAGCCTCGGAAATGTGCCGGGCGCCGCGGAATCTGGAAAACTATTCATCCCAAAAATGGAACAAAAAAGTCAATCAATGAAACTCGACAAGCAGTCCGAAGCTGCCCAGGCCAAAATATGGATAGAGAATTTGTCAGCGGACACCGTATGCGCGTACCAAGATGGTTTGTCTTGCAGCTTGGTAAGATCTGCGTGGGGATACACTCTGTTCAGAGGGGGGCAAATGATTGGAAGCGGAGCAGGACCTTTGTTTGGGGCAGAGGCTTACGACGCAGAAATTTTAGGGGCCCAGAGAGCACTTGAAGCAGCAATACGGGCTGCCAGCAGCAAACTTATCAAGGTACTCCTAGACAGCTCAGAAGCTACCCAGGCTCTGCGCAGCGGAAGGTCAAGATCCTTCCAAGGGATAGTTGAGAAGTTTGTCTCTGACTGTCAAAATCACCAGTCAGTAGAGATTCGATGGATCCCGGGACACTTAGGAATTGCAGGGAATGAGAAGGCAGACAAGCTTGCCAAAGCAGCCTTGAGGGATCTTCCGGACGAAGGAACCGACACTACGCCCTTTACAGAAATAAATCGAAGAATGAGATTTGCGTTTGCATCACTCGACAGGTTTGTGAGAGAACGTGCGAGCGAGCTGGTGGCACCATGGTGGCAGGAACATGCGCATCGACACTATATGGACTTTAACCTGAAGATGACACGCAAGCGACCTCCAGAACTCGCTCTGCCAAGATGGGCGTACCACAGGTTGGTTGCGGCTAGGACAAGACACGGTGACTTCGTCAAATATCACGAAAGATTGAAGCATGAAGATGTTATCAGTAAGTGTGAATGCGGACGAGAAAAACGCCCACGGCACTTTGTAGAATGCCGACCAGCCTTACAGCGTTGGAGAAGTATTAAACGGGAACCCCCCCCCCCCCCCCCCCGAGGGCGAGCGAGATGCTGGCAGAAGATGGATGGGAGAAATTCTTTGAATTCGTGACTATAACTAAATGTTATGGTGCACAAAATATACACCGGAAAGCCTAGGCACTCCCGGGGATCTTAAATATTTTTCCTTTAGTTAGCAGCTGGGAAAATTAGGACAAGGCGCAGGGCGAATTTGTTCGGAACCCTTTTTTATTTCATTTTTATCATCCATCTATTTTTCTATAGATTCTCTGGCAAGAAAAGCCCTTCATGTAGGTAGTAGTGAGTCCGCAAGGATCACACACCCGTATCACGCCCCGTGGGTGTAGGGCGCAAGCCTGATACGACTTGAATTCAAATCAAATACCTAAACAATGAAATCTTCATGCTCTACTATCACAACAGGTTATGGCCCTATCACTTCTGCTGTAAGTACTGCATCCGTTAATTACCCCACGAAATCGATTCTACGCTCTCATCTTTGGATTAATTCGGAGTAATTTATGTAGCAGTTCTCGCACACAAACGATGTCAGGAAAATCTACCAAGCCCTCTCACGAGGCAAACCTACAGAACAGTATCAATTCTGATATATACAGTACCTCCTGTAATGAACATATCAGTATATCCGGCATCACTTCTGCGACTGCCAATGATTTATCGGACTCCTTAAAAGAGTCTAGTAATAAAACAGATACACGGATCATCGCTGAACCCCTTAATAATATAGAAAAGATGTCACCAATCCCCGTACTCAATAGTTCTAACTGGCGCTTTTGGTACAAATCAGTTAAAGATCTACTATGTCTCACTCAAACATCTTCTGCATTTCTCACGCGTCCGCCTTATAATAAAACCATTTGTTTATGGACCAACTGGTGGATCTCTAAACTTCAAGAAATAGCGCCCAACTTAGATTTGGCTCCTAGTGATTCTCCGCGAATGGCTTCAACAGAAATTCTTCTCATATACCAAGCAAAGTCCTACTCTATGATTTCATAGATCACTGCTGATTTTTGGATTTTTGAACCACGTAACAATACCCATCTGCAACTTTCATGAACGAATATAGTAAAAGTTATCAGATTCTGAAGGGAGATTCTGAAACCACTCCTGAAATTGAAACTCAACTCAAAAATTTCCTTTTGTATCACATATCTTGATTTGATTTCATTTAGCCCGTTCAGGTGCCCTATGGGCCCATGCAGGAATATCTAGCTATAATATTTACACAGGAGGAAACCAAATTCGGTAAAAACCTCCCACAACTGTCTGTCTCGTGTCTATTTGTTTTCTGAGGTTTCCTACAGGAAGTGCATTTACACTGTTTATACAGTGTGAAATCCGTCTTATCCTTGTCCATATCGTCTCATCTTTTCGCCCAATGCTATTTCTACTTCTCCTGCAAGCCGGAATTGTTCAAACCAGCCTCTTGCCAGGATCCATTTTGTAATTCTTTCTATGTCATCAGGGCTGTTCATCATTGCCGCAAATGACCTGTCTTTTGCCTTTTGTAGTACCTCTCCTCTTCCCATTGCCCACTGAGGACACGCCAAGACCATATGTTTGACATTTTGAGACGGATATCCACACTGACATTTTGGATTAATCACTCCAGGAACTTTCCTTCGGTACAGATAAGAATTGAGACCAATGTGCTCACTTCTTATCTGAATTGCAATACTGCTTTGGGCCCTACCAAGGTTCCGGTGGATATCTGAGGGTGTGTTTCTGTATGTAATCCTTTTTCTGCCTGTTGTCTCATCTGTAATAATATTTGCGGCTTTCCAATTTTCAGGGTCTGCCGAAGCTCGATTACCAGATAGTTTGTCGTTTCCTTGACGTGTCCATGAGTTTTTATACTCCTGGAACGCGGCCATCTTACCAGCTTCTTTTTGTCTCCCTTTCGCATTCTCCAGGCCACAAATTCTGGTCCACTCTTCAATGTCTAGCTTTCGATTCTTGGCGTACCTATTCTCGGTTCCCCTTGTGGTCTGCTTGAATTTGCTGCACGCAGATAGTATCGATATCCTGACAGCTAGTCCTTCTGATAGCCCGACGTGTTGGACCCTCCTTTGTTTCGGGTAGATATCTATTGGGAGAACCGAAGACTCGTGTTCTAGAACCCTACTGCTGGTAGAGTTATATGACCCTGTGATAATCTTCAAGCATTTTCGTTGGATACTTCGCAATGGTTTGACTATCCTTTCTGGTATTTTTCCCGTTGGCCCAGCTGCAGCCCATATAGAACACCCGTAAGTCAGAGCTGGTCTCACTATCGTGCTGTACAAAAGCTTGGACTTCTTGAATGTTGCACCCCAAGTTGACTGCGTCAATCTACTTATTGACTGTACTTGGGTGTGTGATTTTTGTTGGATATGCTTCACATGGGAGCCCCATTGGAGCTTAGGGTCGAAGTATATACCAAGGACTCGAAGGGAAGACTGTGGAGACGTCAGATGACCTCGTATGCTGACAGTTGCTTCAAGGTTGTGTCGCTTCCTTGCACGTGTGAAGTGCATGAGCTGGTACTTTTCTGGTGCAAACTTCACGCCATTCTGTCTTGCCCATGCCTCGCATATCACGTGCTGTTCCTCTAACTTCCCGCAGTTTTCTTCGGTTGTGCCTGACCATGTTAGTATGTTAGTATCGTCGACAAATCCAACTGCTGAGGTAGAAGAGGTTTGAAGTATCGGCAAGAGCGTGCTGACAAAGAATAGAAAATGAATAGGTGAGAGCGATGAGCCTTGTGGTATTCCTGTGCTGGTGGGGATACGTTTTCCTATTTAAGTCCCGAGATTTACTGATATAGTTCTTTCTTCGAGAAATGATTCTACAAATCGGCTGATCCACCTTGGAATACCTTTTACTCTCAGGATATGTATCAGCCTTTCGTGGGAGACATTGTCAAAGGCTCCTGATATATCAAGGCTGAGAAGTGAAGCTACCTGGCTTTTATCTCTACCCCAGATGTTATGAATCTGTTCAGTTAGGAGCTCTACTGCCGAATTGGTGCACCAATTGGGTCGAGCACCCTGTATCACATATCTAAAATACAACCTATACTCGTGAATAATTATTGCCAAATTTTTTTAATGAAACTGTCTTTGAATGCCTTCAATGGGCTTCAAATATAACTTCAAAGCCCAAAGTTAGGAAACAATCATGTACTGTGTGTAATCTCTGTCAAAATACTGCTGAAAAGAAGTTGTATGTCGCAAAAATATGAAGGCACAAAACATTAAATCATCTTTTCTTGCTAAACAATTGAAGCCACTATCATTAGCATTAAATTGCAATCAATTTATCAATTAGATATTGGTTCAGACTATCACATCTCAGGCAATAGCAAATATTTTTCCTTGCTTTCAGCCTCCTCAGAGCCTATTAGTGTAGCTGGAGGAGGTCAAGTTAATTCAACCAGTGAAGGTGATTTAGTATTCCCTGTAATTGGTGGTAAAATCGACAATCACAAATGAGCCATGTGCAGTCCAGGAGAACATGACATTTTTATTTCAACTGCTCAATTGAAAGAGGAAGACTACTCCATTAGATAGCCGCTAATGGACCAAGATATTAAACTAATTCGCCCAGATGGTTCTCTTTGCACCATTTTGAAACGTGAGTCAGGTAGACTAATTTGGAAACCAGAGAGGCATGTACATAATAAGACCCAGCTCTATCCTGTTTATCGTAACAAGCATACTATACTTGGTCATCCAGGAGAGAAAGCATAGAATATTGCTCTACAATCAGCTGGAATGAAAGGATATACATCCCCAGCAAATTGTGAAACTTGTACTAAAACAAAAATAACTTTCTCTAAAGGTCATGGATCACTTCCAAGTACAGCCTCATTTGCTGAAGCAATCCATATGGACTTAGTTGGGAGTCAAAAGTCTCTTGTCCCAACAACTACTGATCTTAAGGAGTGTGCATGCTATTTGTCAACAGGGTACGAGAGTGAGTTAATAGGGGGTCAAGATCTTCCACAAGAAGAGATAGAGGGCATGTCGTGATCTGAAACAAGTACGGGCTCGAAGTAGTCTTCACAAGGAAAAGATGGAATATATAGAATGAGAATAATATGGAGGAGACATTGCGTGAAGAAGGAAACTAATCTGTAGATTACGCTATATTTTGTACATACTCGTAGTTCACTATTACGTTACCTTTCCCTACTCAGGCTTTCAAGATTTGTATGCTAATAGTAAACCATCATTCCGTGAGAACTGATAACCCAGTTCCAGCAGCAACTTGGTTTCTACTTGCAGTCTACGAGCAAGCATCCTGGAAATGGGCTTGGCCAATCTACACAAAGAAGATTGTACCATCTCAGGTTTGTTATTTCCATGAACATTTGAAAACAAAATTTAGCAAGACTCCAATCAGAATACATACTTTCACCTATCAGTAAATCTAAATCTAAAAGCTAAAGAACCATGAAGCAAATGGGTGTTGGATTGAAGCAGATGAAGTCGTCTGGGTGTTATGGTTGGACTCGCTAGAGCACTTGGAGGTAGACTGGTGGAAAAATCCGGGATTGTAACAGTTCCGATATATAAAGCTTGGGCGTTTGTATGTCGAAAGGTAAGTTTATTTATTAACTGAAGAACAAATGTAATTGTCGGTATATCACCGGTAGATTATTGTGCTAGCACGAGAGGTTTGAAACAGGTACGAAAAAGTGTGTATGTGTGTGTCCTCTCTCTCAATTACCTTCCTGCCAAATAGCAGTTCCCCCAGCACTTCGCTAATTAAATCACATGACTTAAGTCTCTATCTACGTAATCAAAGCCAATATTCATACACTGAAAACTCTTTAAAGTGATGTTTTTAACCAATAAGAACTTTGGTCAGGCCGGTTGCCATACTCCTCGATTCTACTTTCGCTCGACCCACCCTTCCAATCTGACTGTCAATTCGTTCGAGTCAATGAGCTTATTTAAAGCTGAAGTCGCATTTACCTTTGTCATAGAGTCTGCTGGGTTATCCTTACCGTTTATCCATCGTATCTCAGCAAGTTCTTTACGTTCGTATGATTCACGAATAGCCATGACGTCAATCATCAGTCGCTTTTCCTTAGTGGTTCCGAGTTTCACTAGGCATTCGTATAGACTGCGGCTATCGGTGCAAACTATCAACGGAACCATCGGTAGAGCTAGTTGATCCATGATTTGGTTGACTGTCATACACAAGGGGATTGCAATATCAATACCATTGGTCATGGCATATAGCTCCGACGCTAGTACAGCTCGAGTCACTCTTTTGCACTTAGTTGAGCTCCAATGGATTATATTACCGCAGAAAGTGAATTTATTCTCACCAAATGTTTCGTTCCCAAGAGTGATTACAAAACCTATTTGTGAGGTAAGGTCTTTGTTATTGGCAAATGAGCCATCAACCCAGCAGTAAGCTTTCAGCTTGTCAATATCTAGACTAATGTATCTTAATCCACGGTTGACGTCTTTCTGTTGTTCTCTAAGTGCGCTATTGAGATCATTAATTTCTTGATCTTCAGGATTTTGAAATTGGGCTGCTCTTGATAATTTGAAGGCAACAAGTGGTTGACAGTTCGAAGAAATCCATGCTCCAAGCGCTCTTTGTCTCTTGTAGATATCGAGTCTATTGGGGTCTTGAAGATTGACAAGCTTGATCTTCTTGCCTTGACCATTAGGTTCTATGTGTAAAGCGTTGTCTCGAAGAGTGATTAATAAACCATTAAAATGAAGGGGGTTTTTCTCAGATAGGCGTTCAATGGGTTTCGCGGGAAATTTTGCCTCTATTAGCTTAGCGTCTTCTAATCTCAGGAATTCTTCGGTTCCAAGGAAGAGAGTATCATCGACTTGCATTCCTGAAATGCTGAATGGCTTGCTGTGTGTTACAAGTAAGCACGGGTCAAAACAGGATGATTTCAAAGCGAGTTCTTTTGTCAAGTACTTAATCCAGGTGTCGAACCAATGGTTGCCCGCCTCTGGAATTCCATACAGAGGTTTCACAACGTGCATAAGAGTACCTGGCGGTAGGTTCTTTGCTTGTACTATTTCCGGAGAAGGCCAGCAATATATGTCCCGAATAAGATGGGTCCTTGAGTGTGTATACGCTTGCTGTATGTCTCGAAGAAACAAAATGAGGCCGAATTGTCTGATCAAGCAAATTGCAAAGCAGAAAATAAGTCGTTGGCTTGCCCGTTGTACAGTAGGCGACTGGGTCAAGACCAAGGATTTACCTTCATCGTTGTATGCCTGTACAACTAGGCGAGATTTTTCGAAGGGCGTAGATGTTTCCTTGCCTTTAATTCCCTTGACAATTCTACATTTGTAGATACGCTTTCCTAATATTAAATTGTTCGAAGGTATGAATTGGAAGACATCATTCGCCAGCAGGCTGTCTATTTCCTTTTTGGTTGAAGCGAAAAATGGTGGTCCGGGAGTTTTAATGAGACCCTTTGAACGTAGGTCAAGGGAGAGTTGAATTGCTTCTTCATTTTGAGATAGATATAGATGAGATTGTATTTCGGGGCTAATGTTGAGGTGATCTTCAGTCTGGTATTGGCCAGTGAATCTACCATCTCTTTGACTGCGTCTTAGTTGAAGTGATGGCATTGAATCATTTTCTAAATTGATTTCTGGATTTAACGATGGTAGGTCTGAGCTAGCGTCACGTTGGGTATTAGGGTCTTCGTTATCTTCAAACCATTTGTTAACTGATGTTGATCGAAAGTTTTTCTTTTCCCCATTTATTAGCACCGTTATTGTCTCACCTTCCTTGTTGTACAGTTCAAACGGTCCTGTCCATCTTCCTCGTGTATTCTTCGTTGCCTCGCGCCACACTCGAACTTTACCTCCCACAGGAATATCTTCAAGGTGAGTATGCCGTGGTCCGTTCCGCATATTTTTAGCTAGATTGATAAGCTGTGTGGCGCGATGTTTTTGGAGTTCGTCCATTGCCTTTTGCATAGCGTCCGCTCTTTGTTTTGATACTGGCGCGGGAGCATCGTTCCAAGTAATACGGGGATAAGCACCAAACGCGCAAAGAGTTGGTACAAGGCCATCTGGACCAGCTGAGTCGTTAAGTGCTTTTACAGCCATTTTAAGGATTGAATGACGGTCGACATTTTGCCCGGAAAATTGTTGTTTGAAAATGGTATAAGCCCGGCGAAGATTTTTGTGGGCCTGCTCAACTTTTCCAATAGAATTGTGCGCTTCTATGGGAACTTCAACAACGCGGGTCTTCCATCCCGAGGCGGTTGCACGGAATTCTGCGGATGCGAAGTTCTTGCCGGCATCGTGGATTAAATTTTCGGGTGGACCAATGTAGACATTATTCCAACAGCGTTCAATTGAATTACAAGTAGAGATAGCCCCTTCTTTGTCAGGCCCAGTAAGGAAATCTGCTGATCCTAAGTTAGTTCCAGCGTCTATTAGATGTACAGCCGGTCCGTCTTCTAGATGCATTACGTCGACGTAGACTGTATGATTGAATGGAACATCTTTATTAGTGAGGGTAAATTTGAATCGTAGAGGCCGATGAGCGTTTAGCTGACAGTCATTGCAAAATTTGGATATCCGGTCAATGATTTTTATGTCAATGTCATGACCAGCTCGCCGAAAAATTTTCCACATTCTAGAAGCTGATGGATGTCCCCATCGACGGTGACATGTCCTAATTTGTTGTTCTGTTAAGTAACAAATAGGTTCATTATTAGATTCGTAAATAAATAAAGACTGGAAGTGGCCGAGTGTCATCCATAGATGGCCGTATTTTCGAATGAGAGCTGCTACTGGCTTTTGGTTTTTGATCATGACGTTTTTCTGCACATCAGGTGTGACACCTAATCGTGTCATGTCTTGTAAGCCGAGCAAAAACGGTGTATTGCAGGGTAAAATGTGAAACGTAACTCTGCCGACGGGCGTATCCAAAGTAATAGAACCAATAGAAATAAAAACGCCGTCTCCAATTCCCGATATTTTTACCTCTCCAGCCCTTGTTCTATCGACCTTTAACTCCTTTTGTAAATGCTTAAGTGCTTTGGCTTGTCCAACTCCAACTGTGGAACGACCCGCTGCACCTGTATCGACCAAAACGCCATGGAAAACTCTTTCATCGTATCTTTCATTATAGTCATTACCAATAGAAAATACATTTCTGAACAAATGAAAAACTGCAGGGGTATCTGTCTCCAAATCGAAGCTTTTATTGACACCAGGAAAATCGAAGTCTAGTGATGCAACTGTTATTAACATTTTTTCTTCTTGTTTTGATGCTGCATATTTCGTTTTTGGTGCTGTAAATTTGTGGAAAGTTGTTAGGTCTTGAAGGTAGCCCGCGACATTTTTCCCTCCAATTTCTGAAATAAGAAAATTTTGACTTTCTTCTTGGTAACAGTATCCATCCTCAGATTCTGGCTCGTCAGTGAGCTCGTTTACAGCTAAAAAATGGTGTAACTCAGCGTCTAGAGATTCTCCTTCGAATTGCAGGACAAATTGTTGTACGGCGTTTTCGTCTTTTGAGGGGTACGTCTTTTTAATTTTTTCAAACGCTGCTCTCTGCTCTTCCGGTGTGTGTTCAGAAGACCAACAATTTGTCTTTTTACACACAATGCAGCGTTTATTCCAGGTTGACTTTACCATACTAGGTCCTGATCCTATTTTTCTTCTTCCACGAAAATTTTGGCTTCCTCTACGTGTACTACTTCCTCTCACTGGTTGGTACTGCCGCTCAGCTAAATAAGAGTTATCAAAGCTATTATGTTCAACGTGACTGAGCTGATGATATTGAGAAATTGATGTGCCGGATAGTGATAATTGCATAAATCTCGCTCGTATATCTGCACAAACACCTTCTGCTGTTTTTGCCGGAGAGAATAAAACAAAGTGTAGGTCTGCAACTCCAGAGCAAGCATTGATAATTCTGGTTCGCAATGCAGCATCACCAGCGTGGGATTCGAGTCCCCTTTGAACACGACGAAGTTCTTTTTCGAGATTGTTGAAAGCTTGAAGTTTATCTGGACTTTTCCGCATTTCTTCAATTAAATTGAGAGTGTTCCAAATTGTTTCACGTCTGTTTACCCAGTGGACTGTTTCATAGTGTGATTTGATAATGTTACATCGCTCGTCGAAAGATAAATTTTCATCGTGCAATGTGAGATCCAGATATTTTTCACTGGCATCGCCGGTAAACATTATGGTTAAAGCGTCCTTCAGGTACTTCTTCTCGACACAGGCGTTATTACAGTTGTTGAGAAAAATCTTTCGCTTGTAATCAAAGCTATCAGTCCCATCACTGTACTTGTCTTCTTCTTTATACATCCTCACGAGGGATTCTAGTTGTCTACTCTTGTGCAGTGGGCGATCTTCCCAATGTGTCTCATTTCTATGGGTAGTTGATGGTAGAATTACTGGAGTTGATGATGGTGATGATGTAGGGTTGTGTGGTTTTCCGCTGCTTTTGCTGTAAATTGCAGCATAGTTGCTGTCGTCAGTGGTTTGTCCACTCCTTTCTTTTCCCTTTCCTTTTTCTGCTTCAGTTTGATCTTTTATCCGCTCCTTGTTATCAACTCTAAAATCTTGGTACTTTTTATACTCTGCGGTGGCCCCAAGTATGCTTTCTTCTTCAACGTAGTTTGGATCTTTGGGATCGCATCGTGTGCTTACGCCAAAAGGGTTTTTCTTCCTGTAGTAAATAAGTTCTTCAGGAGTCCATTCATGAAACTCCTCCCTCTTCACTTCTGTGGCTAGTTGTTGATCGATATGTTTCCCTTTTGGATTTGGTGTCATGTATACTCCACGAGAAATTAGGAAGTCTCGGAATTCCCTCCTAAGATCTGAATTGATCTTGCTGAACTGGTCTACGTCCCAGTTTTCGAAATCCTCTAACCATCTTTCCCAAAGCGAGTCATCCTTTGCACCTTTGGCTTTATATAACTCCAGTCTGTTTTTGACATATGCTGTGATCTCTTCCGTAGTCCCCAGTGATTTTTGTTCTGCTGATGAGTTAGACATTTTTTTTTTTTTTTTTCAATAGTTAATTGCGTGATTGACGCGAAGCAAGAAGAGCGAATACTTAGTGCTTAATTGACGGGGTGCGTTGATGGACGCAGAAGCAAGAAGAGCGAATACTTAATGCTCCTTGGGCTTGACACGTCGGAGCTCAGTTCAGACAAGGTCGACGACTCCAAGGGACGTTCCTTCGATTGGTAACCGCGTACAGATCTGTGACCGATGTTACGGATCACTGATCAGTGTCGGTATATCACCGGTAGATTATTGTGCTAGCACGAGAGGTTTGAAACAGGTACGAAAAAGTGTGTATGTGTGTGTCCTCTCTCTCAATTACCTTCCTGCCAAATAGCAGTTCCCCCAGCACTTCGCTAATTAAATCACATGACTTAAGTCTCTATCTACGTAATCAAAGCCAATATTCATACAGTAATGCTATATCTAATGCCCTTTATATACATGATTCCAATATTCCAAACACTAGTAGCTGTCCACCAGTCGTGCTCCCATTATTCAGGTGCGGGTTAGTTTCTAACGTCTCAAACATAGGCAGTTCCAGACTTTATATACAAGCGTAACTTAGCCCTGACACTAAGGATATGTCTGTGCTGAATAGCACAGGCTACAGGGATCCTATCGGCTTACTAGCCGTCACAGGGATCATGTGATAGTGTATAATGGGGACGTGGGCCGGACTAAGGTGGAGCCGCAGTCGAGCTTACGTCAAGCTCGTAGCTCCCAGCATTTCCTTTCTATTTGTCTTTTCTTCTACTGTTGGTATTACAGGTCACTCGAGTGAGCAGGTGAGGTTTTCGGTTGTTCGTTTCTTCTTCTCCTTTTCTACATCTATGGACAGAGTGGTATAAAACCTTCTAGTGACGCTAGTCCTATTTAAGTTTAACCCTACAAGAGCCTTATCCCCGTATTATATTCCCAGCACTGGCAACCTTTCTTTATAAGAATAACTCCCCCTAAAAATTAAATATGAGAAATAATTGTAGTTAAAACTTATGCCCCTTCTTAATACCATTAATATTGCATGCCACTTACTTCTCTAACGTTTGACCCATCCTTCTACACGAATATTCAGCTTGTTTGAGTCCATAAATTTCTTCAAAGCCGTATTACAAATTGATTTAGTCATGGCATCTGCAGGATTATCATTTCCATTGATCCAACGAATCTCCTGCATCTCTCGTCGCTCATAAGATTGACGCAAAGCCATTATATCAATCATCAGACGCTTTTCCTTAGTCGTTCCGAGCTTCACAAGACATTCGTAAAGAGAATAAGAGTCGGTACAAACGATTATTGGGAGGGCTGATAGTTCGAGTTGTTTTAAAATCATAGTGATTGTACTATTGATAGAATATGCCATATCCATGCCTGCAACCATACCGTACAATTCAGAAGATAATACGCTGCGAGTAACACGCTTACTTTTAGTAGAGCTCCAGTGGATTATATTTCCGGTGATCTCAAATTCGTTTTCTCTTGATACCTCATTAGAAATCATGATCACATATCCAATCTGGGAACTATAGTCTTGATTATTGGCAAACGAACCATCAACAAATACGAAAATCTTTGCAGTGGCAAGGTCAACTGGGATGTAGTCGAGTCCTCGATTTTGATTCTTTATCTGCCAATCAAGTCGTTTGTTGAGAATAGCGGCTTCAGTAATGGTAGGTTGTTTATGCTGAGCTGCTTCCGACAGATCAAATGCTGCTTCTGGTTGACAAATCGTGGCAATGTATGCCCCGCGAGCACGTTGTTCTACGTATAGTTGGGCGTAATTCTCATCCTTCAGATCGATAAGTGATAGCTTTTCGCCTTGTTTCTTTTGCCGGATAAGGACATTATTGTTGGCTATGCTAAGAATACAGCCATTGAAGTCAATAGCTTTGCCAACTATGAGTTTTTCCTTTTCTTTTGCCTTAAATCCAGCTTTTCGTAGTCTTTCATCTTCCTTGGCTGCAAACTTAGGTCCACAAACAATTAGGGTATCATCTGTTTGCATTGCTACAACACCAAATTCATCTTTGTTAGTGGAGACAAAGAGACAAGGATCGTATGTCGATGATTGCATTTCTAGTTCCTTTTTGTGATGAGTACTATAAGTGGCCCACCAATGTGTTCCCGCTTCAGGGATTCCATATAATGGTTTTCGAACAACCATAATTGTTCTCTCCGGGTATTGAAGTGCAATCTCAGCAGGCAGAGTTGCAATAATTATTCTATTAAGGCAGCTGGTAGACTGAGTGTATGCTTGGGAGATATCACGAAGCCAAATATGTATGTCCTGATCTTGAAGAAGCATCAAAGATGGCGCAAGTGCTTGGATAATACGTTGAGCCGATCGTTGAATTGTTGGCGACTGTGTTAAAATTGCCGATTTTCCATGATCATTGAACGCTTGGATGACGAGTCTTGACTTTTCATAAGGCATATTAGTCGCTTTACCCTTGACTTCATGAACTAGTCTGGACTTAAAAAGACGAATTCCCTTATGAGCCCCTTCAGGTTCATACTGTACGTACTCAAAAACTCCGCTTGCATTTAAGCCATCAATTTCTAATTTATCGGAGGCCTCGAATGGCTCACCAGGCGTCGTAATCTTACCTTCTTCACGTAACTTTTGTGCAAGTACAAGGTCTGCCTGTTCTTTGTGGGAAATGAAGTTTCCGTTGTCAGGTTCATCATCAAGTTGTTCGAAATCGACTAGGTTCACGTACTGGAGCCTGTTCTGTAGTCGAGCGCTTTTACGAGGAGCTTTGAGATAGTCAGCGCAACTAGATTCTGGAGACCTTCCCTGATGAGCTGGTAGCGTTGGATTTGTCATCGGAGGATTGTAAGGTATATCTACAACATCTTGCACGATATCGTCAGGATTCACATCATGATCATTAGTCGGATGCTCGGCAGGCTCGCGTTTGTAGGGTTTGACTGAAGTTGATCGGAAGTTGGTCGGTCCTCCTGGCATCATAATCCTACAAGTCTCACCTTCCATTGACATTAAAGTGTATGGTCCCATCCAACCTTCGTGTGACAGAAACCGAGTTGGTGATGAGTAAATCGATTTATTAAACTATATAAGGAGAAAAGAGAACTCTAGCTACTACTAACAGGTACTTATAAGAGTTGATCTTTGTGGGTCTATAGACTGATGACTTATCCATAGGCATTATACTTGCTACCCAGCCACGCAATGCCAGGTATCACTTATTGTGCTAACGCTCCAACCTCCTGATTAGTAGTGCCGTTTCGTTCAGCTTCATCTGCCCCCCCCCCATACAGCCTTTTCGTAAACATCCTTAATATTACGCTTAGGTTATTCGCCTAAGCTCAAATAACGGTCAAACCGTAACATTACCCCCCTATTCACCCTCTCTTCTTTTCTTTCCTTGACGCTGGTCCATTGTTTGTCTCTGCTGAACCCCACTTCTTCTCCCACACGTCGAGCGCTGCGGCATCCTGCAAGTTTGTGAGCGATGTCCACTCCGGTAACACCAATCCAGTCCACTTCACTAAAGCCTGTCTTTCTCCCTTCTTTGTTCTACATCTAAGGACCTTGTCAATCTGATATTCTTCTTCGCCATCAACATCAATTATTGGACCTGGATTTTCGTCTTCTAATTTTTGCGACCGCAACGGATTTTCATCTGCTGGTAAGAGTAAGTCTACATGAAACCGATTATGTATCTTTCCAGGGATATTAAGTTGCACTACTTCTGGCGAAATAACTTTAGTGACTGTGTACTTTGCATGTTGCCATCCCAATTTCTTGGAAGGTTGATCTTCTAGCCTTATGTTTCGCAGAAGTAGCCAAACTTTATCACCGACTTCATATCTTGGTGCGGGATGTCTTTTTTTGTCTGTGAGATCTTTGTAGCGTTCCTGAATAGCTGCCATTGCAGATTGCATAAAAATCGTAACCTTTTGTAATCTGTCGACAAAGTTCTCGGCCCTTTCTTTTCCTGTTGATACTGGTATCATCGACTGCTTGTTAACGATTTGAATGGGGTTGACATGGTAGCCGTGTATTGCGTAAAATGGACTTATACCGCCTAAGGATACCACATCTCGATTATTAATCGCAAGTTGGGCCGCAGCAAGGCAATCAGACCAGTCGTGCTGAGTATAGGAAACATAAGCTCGCAGGTAGGTTTGAACTTCCTGGTTCATTCTTTCCGTCGCTCCATCGGTTTGAGGATGATAGGCTGTGCTTAACCTCTGTTCAATTCCGACTAATTCGCAAAGTCGTCTCCAGAATTTACTAGTCCAGTTAGTGCCTCTATCGCTGGTTAAGGCCATTGGAAATCCGTGATAGCGCCAGTGACATTCTACAAATCGTTTAGTACAAGATTCCGCATCCATTTTATCCATAGCCTCCAGTGTCACTGATTTCAACAGTCTATTGGTAATTACCATTATGTTTGTCGCGCCATTCGATTTGGGAAGGTCCACCATAAAGTCAATGGAAAGCTCTTGATGGAATCTTTCAGGTACTGGTAGCGGTTTAAGAAGCCCTTGTTTCTGGTGTCGCCAGATCGATGACCTCCCGCATACATGACAGTTTTTGCAGAACCGTTTTACTGACTTACTTATTCCAGGCCAAAAATATTCACGAGCGACCTGGGCAAGGGTTGCATCTCTCCCTGGATGACCCGAGACAGCTGAGTCATGGATATTCTGGATAAGCGCTGTTGTTAGAGGTTCATATAGAGGTACCCAAATCCGTCCTTGGTAGCGAGCTACACCAATATCATTGTCAAATGCACAAGCGGCGATCGTTGCTTTAATTGGGCTAGGCTCATCCGAACCTTCTATTTGCAATTTAATGTCCTTAGGCCATGTACGCTCCCCACTTAGAATTGCATTCACCACCTGTATATATCCCTTGTCGTTTTTTAATGCTTGGTCCCAGAGATTTTGCAAATCTTCGTTGATAAATAACTCGTGCCCTTCTGCTAGGTTGCTATTACCAACACGTAACTTTGATGCATAAATTGGTGTTAAGACCTGGCGCTCGCGACTTATGAGTCGTGGGTCGCCTTCCGTAGGTCTATCTTGATCCCTTCTCGATAGTGCATCTGGTCGTTCATTATCTACTCCCTTCCTATACACAAGTGTATACCTGAATCGAGATAGAAATTCTGCCCACCGAGTTTGCCGTTCTGTCAGCCTTCTTGTGGTCAGGAAATATTTCAGTTCATGTGGTCACTTAGGATAGTGAAAGCATGTGCTAGACCCCGTAGCTCCGCATCCCATTCTTTCATACTTGCTACAATGGCTAGGAGTTCTTTATCATGAATCTCATAGTTCATTTCTGCTCCAGTCAGCTTCCGAGAGTAATATGCCACAGGTTTCCATGTGCCATTTTCTTGCTTTTGTAACAAACACCACCGAGCGCATAACCGGAGCAATCTGCCTCCAACATTGTTTCACGGTCGGGATCCCATTGGGCTAGAGCGGGCTCTGCAACGAATTTTTCCTTGAGCAATTCAAATGCAGCGTTTTGTTCAGAGCCCCATTTCCAAGGTGTACCCTTGCCTGTCAGACAAGTTAGAGGTGCACAGATTCTTGAAAACCCCTTGATAAAACCACGATAAAAATTGGCGAACCCTAAAAATCCTCTTAGCCCTTTTGTTGTTGTGGGTGCCTTCCATTCCGATATTGCCTGGACCTTTGCAGGATCCATCTTGACTGCAGAATTTTCACCATCGGAAGATATGATGAAGCCTAAGTATTTAGTCTCCTTGACACCAAACTCGCACTTGTCAATATCCAACCCTAGTCCTGCCTTTTGAAGCTTTTCAAGTACCAATCGCACGTGCCTCTCGTGTTCCTCTTTGTCTCCGTTGGTGAATACAAGCACGTCATCTACATAAGCCGAACAGAAATCATCGAGGTGCTCACGTAAGGCTTCGTTGATATACCTTTGAAAAGATGCCGGAGCTCCATTTAGTCCAAACGGCATGACAAGCCACTCAAACAATCCAAATCGTGTTCGAAAAGCTGTTTTCCATTCGTCACCTTCCTTAATACGCAACTTGTGAAACGCAGATCGCACGTCTAGCTTAGTAAACCACTTAGCTCTGCTCAGTTTAGCAAGCGTCTCTTTAATCAACGGTAAGGGATATCGATCGGCTTTCGAAATGGCATTCAAGGCGCGATAGTCTACACAAAATCTCAAGCCTCCACCTGGTTTCCGAACGAACAATACAGGGGCCCCTGCTGGTGAACTACTCGCTCGAATGTAATTCTTATCAAGAAGATCTGTCAGTGTCTTCCTTAACACCAGTAACTCATCCCTTGACATTCCATATAGGGGTCCCCATGGGATGCTTTTGTCAGACTCGAGCCTAATCTCGTGATCGCATCCTTGCCGATGTGGTGGAAGCTTATCTGTGAGTTCTTTTCGAAATAGGTCTGAAAATTCCTTATACTCATCAGGAAGCTTATCCAGACACGTTGACGATTTCTTTGATGGCGCAAGCGCTTTCTGAATATCTGCCAACGTTACAGAAAATAGCTGAGTTATGCCAGCGCTTGACTTCCTGGCTTTCCTGACCGTTGCAAGAAATACTCCTGCAGATAAACTTTTGATATTCGTTGTTCGATAAGACGAATTCATCATTGCCTGATGGCCCTTTTCCCATACTCTCAATGGTCGATTGTTCACAATTGCTTCTCCAATATCTATGAAATGTTCTCTTGCATTGTAGATAACGTCTTCTCGCTCCATCCATGGTTTTCCCAATATGAGATCATGAGACAACATTGGTATAACGTACGCATATAAAGTTCTTTGGTACCCATCTATATCTAGCTCCATTTTAACCATTTCTGTGATAAAATCTTTATGGTGGCGATTTTCTGTTGCCTCTGTAAGCTTGCGTGGAGTTATTTTTATCCGAGTTAGGTTAGCTCTATCTACCAATAAATTACTGACAGCGGCTAGGCATTCGCATCCATTGTCAATCAAAGTGGATACTGAATAAATTCCGTTAATTACCGTATCTATAATGAAAGAAGATCCATTCATAGTGCCCTCAGCTTCTTTATCTCCAATTGATTTTGAGTTGATAATCAATTCCATTGCTCCATTTGCTTGCAACTGAGGAAAATTTGATTTTAGATCTAATCCTTTTTCTACCACGCTCTTCGTAACTTTGGCCTTAACTGTATCTGAAATTTTTCTAGTAAATGGTGCTGCTTGGATAGGTGTATCAGGACGCTTAGCTGGAAGCAGTCGACAATCAGCTATAATGTGTCCTTTATTCCCACATCGCAAGCATGACCCGTTTATTTTGCGCTCGTTCAACTCAACAAGTGATACCCACTTTGCACGGACTTTATCGATACCAATCTTCCTTGTCCTACTGTCAACATCCTTACTGTATGAGCTGGCTTTGGCTGAAGGGTTGTGCATAATTTCTCGTGAGATTCCCTCCAGTAATTTGCCCCCAGCAACGCCTCGTGTTCCATCGTCGAAGTAGCCAGTCTGACCTAGCAGGTATTCCCTTGTAATTTCCATACCAACTTCGTCAATTTCAGAACCTAGGATCGACAGGTAATCAATTAATTCTCGGAGTGTTCTAGGTCGCAAACTACCAATCATGTAATTCCTTGTCGTCTTGTTTAACGAATTCCGCAATAAGTAGATCTTGCACTTCTCATTTCCTTTCGAACTGGGACTTCGGGAGAGCAACTGTTGGAAGCGCGGTAAATATGACGATAGGTTCTCATCCCGGAATTGTCTGCATGCATGGAGTAGCGCGGCTGCCAGTTGTTCTTCGTTCCTATTGCGAAAAGTATCATCCATGGCCTGTAATAGTCCTAGCGCATCCCATTCCATGCCATTTGCAAGCATATTTTGGAACTGACCTGTGATCATATCTTTCGCTGTTCCTGTTACCGCATGACTGAATAGTTGCACTGAGAAGTGTTAGAAATTGTCAAGGATTTCTAGGAGGAAATATCTCGAAGAACAAGTGTACAATTTCGGACAAGAATATATTGATAGTTGTATAGGATATCGAATTCTCTTCTCAATATGAATTAATAAAATAAAGTATTCCGTTAACTTAGTTTAACATATACAAATAAGCCAATCCTTAAATACAGATTCCCGAGGCTTTGGTGATCCCGAACTCCCAGTGATCTAGCTACAACCAGCCACTCAATTACTGCATGGTGGCATTTCCTAGCCTCTGCATTTCAGATACTATTGAACCTCGTTTCCCCCAGCTGAGCTTAATTGTATGCAATAGAAACAAGTAAATTGATCTTGATGATCAAACTAGAAATCTGAACCTTCATACATACGAAGTCTAGATTTCCAACAAGAAGTCTGACGGTTGAAGTATGGATCGCTCTTCTACATCACGTCTGTATATGTAGCGAAGTATTCCATGTGTAATAGCCCACTTACTTCTATCCTTGTGGTCGTATGCTTCTGGCCATCTAAGTGGTTCATCTTCAATGAAGCAATTTCTGCGTTCTGATTGGCCCTCCATATTAGCTTTTGAGTTTTGCAGGGATAATTTCTTATCCTTCTGCGATCGTTCCTGCATCCTTTTCATCATTTCGTTCATCTGAGATTGTAGCATCCCAAGCTCTCTCCTGTGTTCTATTCCCCTTAATCTCATTTCCTCGACCATTCGCTCTACTTCCGATTGTATTTCTCCGTGTGGCGTCGATTCCTGATTCGATAACCCAAATGCCATGAAGTCCATTCCGTTGTAAAAATTGTTCATTTCTGAACCCATTGTTGATTTATTTTAAAATCCCTGTGCGATGTAACCAATAATTAAAGATACCCTAGGTCACAGTAATCTAAGACTGCGATATACCTAATGACGGGCAAGAGTTTGAGTGATATAGTTTAAATTGTGACAGAAACCGAGTTGGTGATGAGTAAATCGATTTATTAAACTATATAAGGAGAAAAGAGAACTCTAGCTACTACTAACAGGTACTTATAAGAGTTGATCTTTGTGGGTCTATAGACTGATGACTTATCCATAGGCATTATACTTGCTACCCAGCCACGCAATGCAAGGTATCACTTATTGTGCTAACGCTCCAACCTCCTGATTAGTAGTGCCGTTTCGTTCAGCTTCATCTGCCCCCCCCCATACAGCCTTTTCGTAAACATCCTTAATATTACGCTTAGGTTATTCGCCTAAGCTCAAATAACGGTCAAACCGTAACACTTCGCCTTTCTTCTCACGATGTACCAATACTTCAGAACCAATAGGTAGCTTCAAAATCGGGAGCGTGTTTGGCCCATTTCTCATGCCGAGGGCGTCTTTAATCTGACGCTCCGCAATTGTCCTACGAACTTCTTTCATAGCTTTTCGAACAGCTTCAGCCCTCTGAACAATTGATGGTGATGGAGGGTCGAAAGAGGTCATTCTTGGATACGCTCCAAAGACAAGTAGTGTGGGTACTAATCCATTTGGGCCTGCAGAGTCATTTACAGCCTTGACAGCCATTTGTAATATCATTTCTTTGCTAATTACGTCATTTTTCAATTCATCGCGAAGAATTTGATAGGCTCTACGCAATGGTATGTGGTATTGTTCGACCTTACCAATGCTGTGATGTGCTTACACAGGTACGACTTTAACTTCAGTTCCCATAAGTCCCGCATTCTGCCGAATTAGCGACGACGAAGTATTTGTTCCAGCATCCGTAATAATGTTGTCAGGTGGCCCTTGGTACACATCAATCCAACAATATCTGAGACAGTTCCAGAGTCCATTGGCGGTTTGATCTGTGAGAAATCTCGCTGCTTGAAATGATGTTGCTGAATCAACAACTTGAAGAACTGCTTTCCCCTCTAGATACATAATGTCCACGTAAATCGCGTAATTAAAATTGTGTTCATCCTTTAGCGTGAACTTGAATCGTCCCGGAGATTTACTGTTGGTTTGGCATTGATGGCAAAATTCAGTGAGGCACTTAATGATTACACTATCAACTTCATGCCCTGCACGTTCTAGAATTTCTGACAGTCTACGAACTGAAGGGTGGCCAAATCTCCGATGAAGCTGACGCAATTCTGTTTCAGTAAGATGACAAAAAGCTGCAGTTTCTTCCATGTTATATGTCATCATAAATGGATGTCCCCATTTACGTACCACCGGCACTTTCTTGGATCCCTGAACTAAGACATTTTCGAGATTGTCATATTTTACTCCCATGTCATCCATATCCTTGAGACAAAACAGGAATGGTGTATTTGCAGCGACAACATGAAAGATAATTGGGCCAAGGGGGGTTTTAACAACAGCACTACCAACCGTCTCTGCAGACCCTTTTCCAAACTTGATATTATGTTTGCCTTTGGTTGAAATATCGAGCTTGATAGTTGGATCGAGCTTCTGCAGCGCCAGAAGTTGGGGGATCCCCGCTGTCGAGATTCCTGAAGCCCCTGTGTCTGGTATAATACCTTGAAAAATACCAGAATTGTATCGGTCTACAGAGAGGAATACATCTTTTTCTTTACGTGGCTCATGGAAAATATCTTGCTTTGTCAAAGCATGGCGTGTGGATTGATTGTTGAGCAAAAAGACGGTTTTGATCGCATCAACGGTGCCAATCTCAGTGAGATAATTATCGTGATTACCTTCCTCGGTGTCTTCAATTGAAAATCCAGCCAAATATTGACCCAAATCATCAGGCGTTGTCATATCTGAACTTGGAAGTCCATCCATGCCTTCATAATGGATGAGAAAATGGCCGTAATCACTCAAATTTGGATAGCTATCTTGTTGGAAGAAATGTTGCTGATTGCGATATCTATTCCAACCTGATTGTTTTTCATCATTTGAATGTTTGCTGGAGAAACAACCTTCTTTTCCACAAATCCAACAAACTTTCTTGTAATTACGTTCATGATATCCTCTTCTGCCGTCGTTGTTGAAATTACCACGAGAATTTGTCCCACGTTCACTAGATCCCATTCCATTTCGATATTGACTGTGGATGCCTTGTGCGCGGCTTCCTCCTCCACGCCCTCGGAAATTTCTTCGGCCATTATTCTGTCCCCTGTATGTACGGTCAAAGTAATATTGTTCATCATACAAATACTCTGGAGCTTGGTTATAATCAATATATTGTTCTGTAGCAATGGCTGGGTATTGACCGACGGGATTTTCCGGTTGTTCAGTATTCAGCGCAGCTCTTAATTGTGAGCATACACCTTCGTAGGTAGCCGCTGGACTAAAGTGCATGAGCTGGGTTCCTCGTACTCCCTTACACGCAATAATTAACTGTTGTTTGATGGTTTCGTCCATGACATATGTTCCCCCCAACGCCTGTTGGAGCAATTGCAATTTGTCAAAAAGTATTTGTAGACAGTCCTGAACGCTCCTGTCTAGGTTCTTTTCTCGAATTCCCTGAAATGTAATTTCCCGCCACTCCTTTAAGTATGTCTGTTGGAACTGGGGAGTTTCAAAGTGTTCTTTGAATTGCGCAATCATTATACTAAAGTTTGTGGTAAGCCCTGCTCGAAGCAAAACATTATAATAAAACAGTCTGGCACCTCCCTTCAGTATTGTTGAGAAAGCCTCATGGTAAAATTCTTCACTTAATGAGACCTTTCGACAGTTATCCTTGAAAATATCTAACTTGACGTCTAGAATGTCGTAGTAATCACCACCATACTTAATTTCTTCGTCATGATAAAATTTGCCAAGGTCAATCAGTGCTCTGGTGACTGTCTGATTGATGGGAATCTTCGGTACGGATTGACTGGATTCTATTTGCTTATCTTGGTCTGCATAGAATTTGTTTCCAGGGGTGGGGATTGTCGATGGTAACTTTGGCTTGGAATCAGGTATAAATTGAGGCTGCTTAAACATTGGATTACGTGCCGAGATAAAATTCCCTGCTGTCATCATCAAATTTAGCTCCTCATTACTCCATTCAGTAGGTTTTTCCTCCTGAAGAAGGTTACATAAAGCCTTCGCTCTAGAGAACCCTCTCTGCTTCTTGACCCACACTCCTCGTGAGCGCAGAAAGTCCCTGAAGTTTTCGAGAAGATTATCGTTCATATGCTTGAATTTTTCTTCTGTCCATTCATCAAATTGCTCACCAAATTTCTCCCAAAGTTCAAAATCCTTGATGTTGAAGGTTTCCCAATAACGCATTGCATACTCAGCATGAGTGTTAACGTATATCTCGGCTTGCTCCTCCGTCATTTTTGATAAAGCCTTTGCATCAAATTTCTTTCCCCATTTTTCGTTGTCAGTCTGCCATAACTTGATGGGGATTTTATCGGCCATTTTTTTTTTTTTTTATGGTTCTTGCCGATGACTGATTAGCAAGTAAATCGTGGCTGGCAGTCCTTGGATAAGATGATGGAGAAATAAATCTCAAATCCTCTTCACCTTCCGTTAACGTAAATTGTTCTGCGTGATGGACGCAGATTCAGAAATACTGTATGCAATGGCGACTAATAGCAGACTGCATCAATAACTGAATCCTTGAATTCGTAAACTAGTCGAAGAGGCTTTCGCAGTCTTATTTCTAGTATCGAATTCCTAAGCACCTTACTAGGAATTTAAAAGAGCTTTTGCAGTCTTATTTTCTAAGCAAGATCTCTTCTGTTTAATGCCTTGCCGTCTGTGACTAACTGTAAAGTTAATCACTGATCAGTGTTGGTATTACAGGTCACTCGAGTGAGCAGGTGAGGTTTTCGGTTGTTCGTTTCTTCTTCTTCTTTTCTACATCTATGGAGAGAGTGGTATAAAACCTTCTAGTGACGCTAGTCCTATTTAAGTTTAACCCTACAACAGCCTTATCCCCGTATTATATTCCCAGCATCTACCTATGTATTGTAGCCTAATGTCCAAATACAATTTCTTCTTCTTAGAGAACCGTATCACCCTCAGGTTAGTCATAACACTGAGCTTATTCAGTGTGACGGAAACCGAGTTGGTGATGAATAAATCGATTTAATAAACTATATAAGAAGAAAAGATAACTCTAGCTACTACTAACAGGTATTTATAGGCGTTAATCCTCCTCGTGAATCTACAGACTAGTGACTTGTCCTTAGGCATAATACTTATTACCCAGCCACGTATTTTCAGGTGTCACTAAGTTGTAATAACGTTTCCGCCTCCTGACTAGTAGTGCCGTTTCGTTCAGCTTCATCTCCCCCCATACAGCCTCATCATAAGAATTCTCAATATTAGGCTTAGGCATCCGCCTAAGCTCAAATAACGGTAAAACCGTAACATTCAGGGAATGAGTAATTTTTGGAAAATATACTCTGTATAATATTACGTGGATATATGCGATGAAGTAAAGAAGACTTAATTATTTTAAAACTATGGGCACGTTTTACTTATATATACATCCATAGGAGAAATCCCCACTAGTCTTATGCACCTGCCAAACCTAGTGATGATCAGCCACCTCTCATCTACCATCATAAGCCAAGGTACACTATAGTACGTAAATTTCCAAACGTACATGCGACAGTAGGTGCAATTAGCGCACTCGGGATGTTAAGTGGCTAGGGATAAGGTGTTGTGACGGCTGTCAAGCCGAAAGACTCCTGCAGCCTACGCTGGCTAGCGTAGGCAATGGCACAAGAGGAATATTTGGGAAGGGTCTCGGAAGCCTCGAAACTTCGAATATTCTCAGTGAACCTTCTGGAAGCATATTGAAGGTTCATGAGAATAACGGGTGTACCGAGAACCTTCTAGGTAGTTGTCGAACAGTCTCAGTAATTCAAGTCACAGGGAGAATCTTCTCGAAGGCTAACTATTTAGAATGTATATATATGTAGTCTTTAAATTGAGTAATTCTCTCTCCAGAGAATTATAATAAATATACTGTACCTACAAGATTGCTCATGCACCTTGTACTGAAACCGTGACAGGTATACAGACAAGGAGTTGGATTAGGATACCTACAGTGGTCTGGCGTTATGAAAGCACTGACAACTTATTAATTACCATTCGCTTAATTTCATACACTTGAATATATGTAATTTGTAGACATAGTTTTGCTACTTAGCTTTATAACCTTTTAAACCTTGAGTTCTTGCTTGCCATATTCTGCGTGTCATAACATGGGAAATGTGTAGAGAAAGTCGATCTTGTTGGGAACCTGAGACGAAATAGATAATGGTTGAGTCCTAAATTCGAGAGTCTGAATTTTCAACAGTAATACAAAGAGTCATCCAGGGACAACTAAAGAGAGTCATGAGGAGTATGACTAGCACAGTCTCATCAACACGAGGAAATGGGTAGGTACCACTTATGTTCAATCCAGGCTATAAAATGCTCATGTCTCTGCATATAATTGGTCAACGTGTGAGAGGTTTTCTCTTCACGCAACGTCTTCTTTACTTACCCTTTACATTGAATTTGTTTACCAAACTATTCTCTGGGAAGACCTGTCACCACTTTGTCCCAATTATTATCTTCACTTACCACCTAGAATTTAACTAGACCATATAACGTATCCTGTGGAATTAAGAGTATACTTCATACCAGCTATAAATTTAGCTGCCTGTGGATACTTGTTCTCAAAATAAGTTTCTTTACAATAAGGTTATGTATATTTTATTTTTATTGTTGTCTTAGTTATTACAAATTATGTTATGTTTAGTTAATGTTGGTATCATGGGTAATAATTGGATCTGTTGGTTCATAGAGCTCCACTAGAATAAATTTGTCATCATGGGGGATCACATGACAAGCTCGCTATGAACACGCTAGCTAGGTCCCACTTTAGTTATGAGTTGGGTGTTGTGCTGGCTTGGTTGAGATGTTAGGAGACAGGGGAACAGAGGATGGGCTGCTGTATTAGGAAAGGGTGGAAAATACAGGCTGGTGCACAGACGCTGTTCATGTACTTTACAATCTCTTCACCTGCCAAGTTTAGTGAATCAATCTATCCAAATAATATCATACTTCACATCATCCATTAGATGATATTATCAATCGTCGGGATGCACATCTAGCATCACCTTCATAGATCACCATTGTCAGTAAGAGTTCACATTTGATACCTACTGACACCCATTTGGCCAAAGTGATACGCACTCAGTGTCCATCGTGCCATCACCCAGCGTGAGCGCGCCATCTCTGCAACTCACCATTGCACATGAGCCCGTGCCACTCCACCGACGGACAGCAGAGTCATTTAATCGCCATATACCTCACAGCTCATAACCACAACAATCCAACCTATCAAGCCACACCATCTTTGTCCTCAATCTCTTGAGCATATCCTCCACAGAGTTCCAAATATGACTACTAAAATGGCCACAGTTGACATAGATTTTGTCGAGTTGTTTGATGGCACGCGGACTGAGCAATATTTCCGCCAACTTCATGACGCTTTCAATTAATCTGGTGTTGAATGGATACCTGCACAATTTGTCAAGGCAGTCAACAAAAAGAGTAAAGGCGCAGCTTTAGACGCGCTAGAACAAGATGCGAGATGCTGTCAACTGATGAAAGACGCTAGAGATCCACTGAAGGCAATCTCGATAGAAGACATCAGATAAATTGAGCTCCACTTATTGAAGTATTTTCCAGCCAATGAAGTGAAGAATGTGGTTCCGGATGAACTTCTTGAGGATCTAGCTCAATGTCAGGACGAGAAACTAGAAGCCTACTCTCTTCGGGCCTTCGACATTCTCCTAGCATTTGATATGGCAGACGGCACAAAAAAGAGTCAAGCAGAGAACTACATTTTGAATATGATTATAAATACTTTTGGTAAAGGATTATATAACAGTATTCTCAGAGATGAAGTTCGCAGCAGTCGTGACTGGTTCATGTGTGATACGCTATCTGCAGCGACTCAGGTCGTTCAAGCAACTAGCAGATTCTTGGAAGCGAAGGCAGAAGCAGAAAAAGAAACAACAAGGTTCCGAAAACTTGATATCCTCGAAAGATTGGAGCAAGGAATACTCCCACAATCAGAATACGACGCTTATCGTGTCTCACTCGGAAAGCCGAAGCAGCAAATCCCAAGCCCCTACAATTCTGCGAACTCTAGAGCCGTCCGGCCGACCCCACCACCTCAGCAAGCGTTGCTAGAGCACAAAGTTCCGGCTCAATATAATATAGCACGAGCTCCATTGAGATACCAAGATACCATCCCAGAGTTATTCCCCAAAGGCCAGCAGCTACCAGATCCAAGTACTTCCCGCCACCCCTTGATAAACAGCCAGCGGGTGTAAAACAGAGAAACTTGTTGCCACAAGTGTGGACAATTCGAAGGAGTCTGTGTGCATCTAGGAAAACAATGCAGAAACCAACCAATGTCGCAATAGGAACAAGCATACGTCAGAAAGTTACGAGATCCTCGGAATTCCCGTACCATAGGCTCGTTTATGGCTGAGATAGCCCAAAACGAGGAGTTACGGAAGCAAGCAATATCGGGAATGCAGGAGGTGAACAAGTCGAGTCTTGGATACGAAGATAGGCAATCTCAGCAGAGTCAAACCCAAGTATCCTCAGGAACCGGCACAAATGAAGTCCCAATTGTCCCTCAACAGATGACTTGGGAAGATTTGAGACGAGTTAGAGGAGACCAGATAGATGTCAAAGTAGTGCAGATGAAGAAGTCGAAACCCAGAAAGTTTGATGCTAAGTCAATAGTATTTACCTCGGAATTACCGTTGAATTACGACTCAGGCTTTTCAGATACAGAATCAGAGGCAAATCTAGAAGCTTTTCCAGTAAGAGCGAAAGCCATAGTTTCTAAAGGAGACCAAGACACAGCTAGGGTTACAAGATATGGTGGTAGAAAAAGGGTCGCTGTCACGCATAGTATTGGCTTGTCAGAGGACCAACATGCTAATGCGACGCCCGAATCAGATGGCCGACGTCGGAAGACTCTAGCTAAGGTCCGAGATATAGCAGCCCCAAAATCTCATCATAAGCGTAAGGAAAAGCCTCCTGTTATCCCTCAAATCATAGAGGTAGATCAGGGCGAGAAAAATACTACGCCAAAGATAAATGTCACAAATAATGTAGCCTCTAATATTTCTACGGATAAGAAAACTCCAGAAATTTTAGGCAAGCCAGATTTACCTAGATTACAGATGGATTCACAATTTCTTGGAAAAAAAGTAACAAACAGTCGAGTTCTTAAAGTGGTGAGGGAAAATTTGAATGCATTGAAATAGATGGCAGGTAGAAATGGATGTGGTCCATTGGACTACACACAGTGGGCAAGAATTTTTCGAATGGAAATTAGTTTACTAGATCTGCTGCAATGTTCGCCCAATTTTGCAAAGCATGTCAAGAAAACGTCGACAAGGGTAAATATGAAGAGAAAACTGGTCAAGGGACAGAAGCGCTATCAGTCTACGGTTGAAACGGAAGAACAGTTAGATGCTCTCGCTACACAAATGGAAGAAAAAGAAACATATTCGAAATATCAATATTCAGAGTGGTACCGAGACATCTGGATTGCACTCACAAGGGCCTCCTACCCTTCGAACTTCGATCGAGTACAGGTTAATAGATTAAAGCGACGTTGCAATAATTTTGAGGTGATCAAGGACAATCTATTCTTTCGGATGAGAGGGGTGAGGAAGAAGTGTGTAACACTCCAAGAAGTCTCGAAAGTAATTTGACACGCTCATGATAAGGAAGGTCACTGTAAACAAATAATTATCATGAAGAAACTGCGAAAGTACTACTAGCAAAATATGGCAAACAATGTTAGGAATTACATTCTTGGGTGTATGAAGTGCGCTCAGCATGGAAATGCACAGTGGACGCAAACTCAGTCACCAACAGTCATTGATGAACCAAATGTCCTCTGGGGAATGGAATACATTGGGCCGTTTCCAAAAACAGCCATCAAAATGGACGAAAAAACCTAACCCACTTGCAACCCAATCTACGAATGATTACAGATTTGTAAACTTCATACTTGTACTTTTAGTAATAGACTACTTTGATCGATTTGTATGGGCATTCCCAACGATCACTGATAGCCAAGATGAGACTATTTGCTGCTTTACTTGACTGATCAGTCAGGAAGGAACTCCTGTGGTAACGTACCAAGATACAGGAGGGCATTTTGGAAAGAGGACAGCCAATTTTCTGAAAGCTCACAGTACGGAGTCTATCTCCTCCCCGGTAGCATCCAAAAAAGCAACTGGAATGGTAGAGAAAGCCAACAATATCTTGCAGATAACTATGAAACTAATCACCAGAGATCCGCATTGCTGACCATGGAGAATACAGCAAGCAGTCTTCGAGGGAAATAGGCGTCAGATCAGCTACTTGGGCTACTCGCCATTTGAGATTCGAAGAGGATATCAACCTCTTTCAGCGTTGGAACAAAAGTATCACCTCCCCGAACAAAATGTCACTCTAGATACTTTAAAAAATGAAATCGACAGTTTTGTGGAAATTTCTGAGGATAACCATGCAAGTGCAGTAGACCTATTCGTGCAGAATAGGGAAATTGTAAGGGATTAAATCATAGATAAGACGAACTGGCAAAAGCAAGTCCAGAAGTAGCGACATGATAGATCTCAAGGATGAGGGTTTGACAGTATTCCACGGGGTGCGCTGTATGGCCTAGTGAAGTTCTAGGTGGAAAATGAGGATATTTAATGGGTCAAAGTGATTACAGGTCTTCTCTAGGAAGAGATGAATGGGCAACTAGTTGTAGTAGATGTTACACGTGGGTCTTGCTGATGAAGAGCTGGAGAATAGATAAATGGTCTTCCCGAAGAAGAGATGGGTAAACAAATGTATAGTAATGGATGAGTAAAGAAGACGTTGCGTAAGGAGTAAAGCTCTCTCACGCTGAACTATTATATACAAGAGTAGAAGAATTTGCCAGCCGGAATTAATCGTAATTAATTCTTGCCAATATCTTTGCATTAATGGCTGTGTTCTTGTCCTTCTCTTCATGACTCTGTTGTATATCCTTACACGACTTTTTACATGATTAATTGTATAGGGGAAGCTATTATTAAATTGATGGTTATAATTAACTACCCCTTCATCTTATCAAAAATTAATATTAGTATTAGAATTCTAATTACGGATCCATGATAATAGAGGAGTCCGTGTACAAACTTTCAGACCCGGAGATTATGTGATGCTGTATGATGGAAAATCTGCGAAGAAGAAACTTCATCCAGCATATTGATGACCCGTTGTTGTGGCTGGTCAGGGTGGCTCCCATGGAAAATCCTACCTTCTAAGACAGGTTAATGGGAAGGCTATCCCGAGAATCTATTATGGGGACCACCTCAAGTTATTCAAGCTTAGGGAAAGTCATTTAATCACTGGTCGAGAAGAAAAAGTACCTTTCTATCAGAACCTCCGTGCAGGAACAGCAAGTCATAAACTACCTGCAGCCGTCGGAAACGGGGACTCAGAATGGAGTGCAGACAACTGATTGCAGCCACGGGACTTATAATGAGATTTTATAACTGATTTTGTGAAATGGAGTTATGTTCGATGTTTAAATCTTACCATTATATGATCACTTTCATTGTCTGGAGATAGTTATGTATCGAATGATTACCCTGAAGTCCATTGTGGTATTCAGAGTATGAGTTTTATTTACCACGTCGAAGGAAGCTCTATAATCTCTTAAGTAGTTAGACAAACTTTCAGAGCAAAAACAAAAGGGATAACAGTTCTCGAGCTATCTGCGCATTGTCGAGGACGACAATTTGCTGCTACGGGACTAGAGATGTAGCGGGTTGCGTAAGGTGATTATGTAATTAGAACTAGCCACGTGGTGGTCGTGTATTTACGCGTTGTAGATAGATAATAATAGAACACTTGCAACCTCCCACAGCTCCGAACCTGTGACGCTCTGTGTGAGCTCACAAGTCTACCATATATAGTAAGATAGCTATTAGATACACAGATCTAATATTGTGCCTTTTTAGGCCAGTTTGCACTGTGGTAAAGCTATCTAACTACAGTTAAATGTCTTCTGCGTGAGGAATGTTGCACGTGCACCCTTCGTGTGGTCCGTGCGTCACAGAACCCTAACGTATTTCTGCCACTCAATTATTGCAAGGTAGCATTTCCTGGCCACTGCATTTCAGATACTACTGAACCTCAGGCCCCCTAGCTGAGCTTAATCTTATACAATAGAATCAAGTAAATTGATCTTAATGATCAAACCAGGAAATCTAAACCTTTATACATACAGAGTCTAGATTTCAAATACTACAGGCAAGCACCAGCTTACCAGCCGTCACATCTCTTGAGTCAAGCAACCGTCAAGCAATTAATTACACTCTATCCGGACCAAAGTCCATAGAGTGGAATATAGCTATAGACAGAAAACTTGAGAGCATGACTCAAAATAATGTCTGGGCTTTAATTCTACAATCTGAGGCTAAAGCCAGAGTGATGATAGGCATCTGTTCCCTTTTAGAAAAGTCTGACAGGCAACTAATAGCTAGGCTGTGTGCAAGGGAGTTTTCAGAAATATTTGCTGATGTTCTCCCACCAACTAACATGCATATGTTGCTTGCTTTCACAGCTTATAAAAAATTTCATATAAGTTGTGTTGATATAAGTGCAGCTTTGATGCACGCAGAGATTGATAATCCAATCTATATTGAACAACCACACCATCGAGAAAAGCCAGAGAACTTGGTTTGCAAACCTGCAAAGGCTATCTGTGGACTAAAAACAGCTCCTAGAAGATTGCAAGCAAAACTAAGAAAGTTACTAAATGATATGGGATTTTTGCCCCTTAAATTTGATTCAAATGTATTTCGGAAGAACAATACAATCATATCTGAAAACACACAATTTTAAAAATTCGAAAATTCCCTTTTTCCATTTTTCTACCCCTCTCGGACTTGTCGCATCTATATTTGAATTGTCATGGAGCTCAGACATTTTCACCATGCCTCCTGTTCGTAAAAAGCATCCCAAGGCCATGTTGGACAACACGATAGTCCGCCCGAGGGCTCTCGCACCAAAGCCAGGCCTTGCCCGCTCTTCGAAATGCGTGGAGATGAGCAAGGCCTCGATTAAAGGGAAGGAGAAATTCCTCGTCGCCGTCACTGAGCCCGATACTGACATGATCGGGTCAGTTGAAATTGTTGAGGAAATATCTCAACCAGCCTCCATCACCCACGAGATTGTGGAATTATCCAAACCTCCTCCGACCACACCAAAGCCATTGGAGGACGCTGCAAACAAAGCAGCCTCATAATCAACTTCGCAGCCAAAAGCTGACACGAAACTAGACCACCCCCCCTGAATTTCGATCAATTGTCGAAGCCGAAACAGCGACAAATCTGGCACTCTGTTCCGCCACCATCTCTGGCGTCGAAGCAACCCTTCTCAATTTAACCTACAGGTCAAACATACAATTCTTAGACTCCAAAAGATTCTAGCTACGCGCCTTCATTATGCAATACAATGCTCCAAATGGTTCTGTGTGTCAGATGTAGCATGTAGACAGCGGAGCAGAGTCGAGGATCAAGACAGAAATGCCAGGCAATAGGTTGCCATCCTACATTATGCATAAGATAGGTGCATAGTATTGTAAGGTTAAAGATCGAGAGGGATTTCGGGCTGTTGGAGAGGAAGAAAAGGGTGGTATTCGAGCACAGGAACAGGTGAACGGGGCTTTAGATGTAAAGCTGTGGAGTTGACGAGAGGAGTGATGAATATAGCCTTCAGAGATATTCAGTTAATACAATGAACTGTAATATTGGAGAGACTACTGTAATAGGACTTACCTTCAGAGATATTCAGTTAATACAATGAACTGAGGATCTCTGGAGGTAGGAGAGACTACATCTATATACAGGAATCAAACTTGGTATGACTAAAGTTGGGGAATTGTTGAGGTACGTGCCAATGTCTCAACTTGACAGCATTAGCCAAATGACCTTTTAGCCTTGTGTTTTAGTGAACCCCCGAGACTAAAACAAGAAACAGATGTGACTACATTAAACATGGAATCTGGTAACAAGTGAATTAAGAGATACATGTAGTAGTGCACAGACAGAGATCCTGCACCAATACTGATGCAGAACTGTTTTATTACAACACATAGCCACTCGACCAAAAGGCCAGACCAGAATCATAGAACAATAGGTCATGGTTATCTCCACACATATAGATTATACAGTAGGCATTCCTGACACTGTGGAGGCAGGTGCGGGACTTACTAATCTGTTATCCCTCAACCAGAATCCAGATATCTTAGCAGAAGACTTTAACATCTGTCACTTGCTTTGGGACCCCGCAGAGCGAAACGATGCATGTGGTGAATCTCTCCTAGAGTGGGCAGCCGAATAGGGGCTATTACTTTTAAAAAATTACGGAGAGCCTATTCACAATGGAGGCTCTGTTCTCGACCTATGCTTTGTGAAAGAGTGTTCCAAAGCTTCTTGCAAAGTTTGACATGTTCTTGACATCGGCTCAGATCAAAGAACACTAGTTTTCCGAATTACAGATAGAGGGCCTGAGGTTTCTAACCCCGATCGACTCCTATACGCTGACGCAGACTGGTCTGCATTCAACAACATTTTGAGAGATCGGATTAGAACTCCCCTAATATCAGATGTCAACAATGAAGCCACCTTTCTTGCAGAAGCCATGTCAGGAGCCCTGCGGGCACCTTTTCCAAGGTCCAGAAAACATGGTAGCAGAATTCGTTGTTGGAATGAGGTTTGTGCGGAAGCTCACAGCAATTTCCGTCGAACACGTCGACAAGGCTTAGATGCTGTTAAAGAATGCCAAAAACTCGCCAAAACTGTCAAGAAAGCCAAGCAAGACTACTGGCGTAACAAGATTGACCAAGTAGCGAGTTTCACAGAGAAATATAAAATTACCAGGTTGCACAAGAAACAAACAGTCCTCCCTATGCCCCCTCTTGTCGGACCGCATAGGCCTATAGCCACTCCTGAAGCAAAGGCTCAGACCTTCCAACAGACCCTGCTGAATAGATTCTCGCTCCAAGGCGACATCCCTATCAGTATATCAAGTGATGCCCGGACAGATCTCCCATGGCCCTCAACCACCGAGGAAGAAATATTTCGTGCATGCTGTCAGGTCTCGTCTACAACCCCAGGATCCGACGAAATAACCCCGAATTCTCCCTGTCGAGCATGGCCAATAATTGGCAAGAGGGTGTCAGCTCTCCTCCACCAGTGCGAGAAGCTAGGAATACACCAAATAGCCTTCAAAAAGTCTACAGTGATTATTCTTCCCAAATCAGGAAACCGAGATCTCACCCTCCCGAAGTCCTATAGACCAATCTCCCTCCTTTCACGCCTAGGTAAAGGATTTGAGATACTAATAGCACGGCGACTTTCATTTATAGCTCTGAAATATTAGGTACTAGCTGAATACCAATGCAGTGCCATCTCTCTTCGCTCTACTTCTGACCTTATCACAGCACATGCTTGCGATATCCAGGAAAAATGAATGGAAAAGAAAGTAGCTGATATAGTGACTGTTGATGTCTAAGGGGCGTTTGATGGTATCCAAAAAAGATGGCTCTGCCATAGACTTCGAAACCAAGGATGGCCATCAAACATGGTTCGCTGGGTAGCATCATTCATGGAGCAGCGAGAATCCATCATCTCTATTGGAGATACTACCTCCCCGCCCTTCCAAACTCACTGTGGTCTTCCACAGGGTTCACCAGTATCGCCAATTCTATTTCTTCTGGCTATGGAAGAGGCACTACGTCTTTCCACTGGCCGCTTTGGCTATGCAGATGACATTGACATTTTTGCGTCTGCGTCCTCGTTAGACGAATGTGCACGTAAACTCCAGGAGAAACTGGATAGCACTCTAGCATGGGATCTGACTAACGTAATAACTTTCGAACTTCCTAAGACTGAGCTTCAATACTTTCACCGGAAGCGAGGCTCACCACTAGAGTCTGCTCTAAATATTGGAGAGACAACTATAACGCTAAATGATCACACTCTCTGGCTTGGAATCTTCTTCAACCGTGCTCTTCGATTCCAACACCATACCCTACAGGCTTGCTGAAAGTCTCTAGTTATCACGAGCCATTTGAAAAAACTCTCGACAACTACTCGAGGAATTAGCCCTCGTCTTCTAAGATAGGCTCTACAAGATGCCGCCTTTGCGACCCCCTTTCATGCGTTCGAGACCTGGTACTCTAAAGGGACTTCTCAAAATATCATCTTGCAAGTCCAACACAGGATGAACGACGTGGCTTGGGCAGCCCTCCCGGTGTATCGTACCACACCAATAGCAGTATTTATAGGAGAAACTGGCTGGGACCCAGCTCAGACGTGGATTAACAGAATTCACAGCCGTCTAGCGGTTCGAATTGCAGCAGCTGACCCCTATCACCCTCTTCGTAGGCGTTGGAACACTAGCCGCATGCGCTGGATCCGCCAGAGGATTTCACTAGAGCTTTCCGAAGATACCATCCCCCCACCATAGTCGGCACCCCGTGAGGAAAAGTTAATCGAAATTGGGGCAGTAGGTAGACTCTCGGGATCAAATTCCTTCAAACAGTGGCAGTCTACTCGACCCATTCTAGAAATATTTGTATTTTTAGATGGAGCTCTCATAGCAGACCAAGCAGGCGTGGGGAGCGTCATCTATTGAGGTCTTACGCAGGAGATTGTACGAGGACTATTTCCTCTAGGAAACTCGGCAGAGGCCTATGATGCTGAAATTATCGGGGCCACGGAAGGTCTTACTGCAGCACTCTTCAACACACTGGCTTTCTATGCCTCTAACATCACTGTTTGCCTTAACAACTAAGAGGCCGCCATCCGTCTGCTCTTGGATACCCCCACAGCGTCCAACTCGGCAAAAATGCTTAAATTCCGCAATCTTGCAGTGAACTGGAGAAGGAGGTCATGCGGCCAAAATAGGACGCCTGGGGAAGTAGCTGTTTGATGGTGCCCAGGGCATGCAGGTATTCCGGAAAATGAAACAACCGACGCGCTTGCCAAAGTCGCTTGCGTGGCTCCAGCTCTACACTCGATAGTCTCCATTGCGAGGGCAAGAAGGGAAGTCAAAGTGCAATACGAGGCTTCTGTTGCAGTTTATTTGGCAGAAAATTCTCCATCTAGATATAAAGAATTAGGAATTGGTCCTAATACTAAGATTACTGTCGAGCTCGCCTGTCTAGGGCGATGCACACTAGGATATCGATTAGCTGCACGGTCTGGACATGGCGATTTCGCAGACTACCACCGACGCTTTCAGCACGAAAACGCCATTCTAACCTGCTCATGCGGAGAAGAAAAGTCACCCGACC
Source organism: Blumeria hordei DH14 (assembly GCA_900239735.1). NCBI lineage: Eukaryota > Fungi > Ascomycota > Leotiomycetes > Helotiales > Erysiphaceae > Blumeria > Blumeria hordei. The sequence continues at coordinate 107,889 of OENG01000034.1, forward strand.
ACTTTTTCTATTGCCACCTTGGGCAGTACCAGGCATAGCTCCACAGAGCACAGAATCCTAGTCCCAGCATATCTTGGGCTCTCGCTTCCGGGGAGGGAGGTCACGCATCTAATAGCTGGGTGCGGGCCACAGATTTCTTTGGAAAAGCACAACAAGTATGGCCGAAATGGAGTCATGTGATTCAACCAAGCTCCCCCTTCCATCTTTTTACTTTAATTTATTCAGCATTCAGTACTATCTGAAAGCATGAGGGTTCAATGGAGACCGGTAACCATGTATAGTTTAATCTTCCTGCGCAGAATGATATGATGCTGGCTTTCATTTGCTTTGTGTGGTCTGTTCAGGCGCCAACACGTCGGGCAGTTTTAGTTAGACTGAGCTAACCAGCACGTGAGGAGCTAACTTGCTTTGCGCGGGCACGAAGTTAATTATTATAAATAGATAAATAATAAATGAAACCTTCATGCTCTGCTATCACAACAGTTTTTTCACATCATTACCGACGCAAATATAGCGCGTAAGGTGTTGGTAGGACTGCTAAGAATCTTGGTCTTGGCGCTCACAAACACCCCAATCTAGAAAACTCTCTAGAATGTTCCTAATGGCAAGCCCATTTTAGACCTCTTCCATTGTTCCACGTCCTAGCTACCTATCTCATCTCGGTCTACAGGGCCCCACGAGGGCAATGCTTCCCCAAGAGCCAACACCCGAGCTTTGCATAGATTGGCTTACTTTACTGCTTTACGATTGGCATAGCGTTTCAGTTTGATAATTCGAGATGGCGGTAGATTGATAAGGTAAAATTCCGTTTGTAATTGTACCGGGTTCTTAAGTGGCCGTTGAAGAAGCTTATTTGTCTTTTTTTATTTATTCTCCTGTGGAATCTATCACGATTTAAGGAAATTTAAATCATTTCTATCTACAGACCTGAAGTATTTACGTCTCACGTAGAGTATCCCCTCTTTTTTTGGCATCAGATTTTAGTTGCGTATGCAGCTATCCAGCTATGATACAATATGGGAGAAAAAGTACAGAAAATATGACTTAATGTAGAGGAAGAACATTCATGCCTCGGATTTCATTTGCAAGTACCACTGCGAAGTTATGGTGGCTTTTTCTTCACCCCATGTCAGCCCTCATCTGTGAATACCCACCCAGGGAAACGTCTCAAAAACCCTGGGTTATCTAGACATGCCTTCATCATCCACTGAACTTTGTCCGCGCGAAATGTAGTCTTCGGTGTCTCCTTCCCAATTGTAGTAAGTGCCCAGGCTACTCAAACTATACCAGAGAACACCACCAGGAGGCAGACCACGGCACCTTCCATCGTTTGCGTGTTGTTATAGTGTCCGCTGCACTCTCGCATGCGAAGTCTTGACGCGCACAAAGCTCAATTCGTAAAACTCCTTGCCAAAATTCAAAATTACACGCCCGTCAAGATTGTATCCATCCCCTGTGTCATCTTGTAAACTTGTCCCAATCCCTCTCACGTCCATGCCAAAGAACTGTCTCCCAGATTTGTGCGCCACGCTTTGCTTCCTCCGTCGGGTGTAAATATCGGCGTGGGCGTGTATTTGGCCGCTAGCTGAGGCCAGAGAATAGTTGATTAGAAGAGTGGTCATTGGAACGAGGATGTACTAATTCATACTTGTAGACTTGATGAGACTTGGGTAGGAGTCGAACTCGTTGGGAGCGAAAATTTGACATGGCGGAGAATTTTGAATCATTGCCTCGTAGGCCAATTTGTTCGGTAATGCGAAATTTGACTGTATTCGGCTCTGGGAGAATATTTCACTCCCAGGTTTGTAGAGGACACCGCGTACAGATGTTCAGTCATGCCCTCCAAGTTGTCATAGGAAACTAGTCATGTGCTATGTGGACGCTAGGGCTAATATTGATCCACTTCTATGTATATACATTGTTTAGTGAACCGACCTATCCTTCTTTCTCTATAGATTACAATTATATTATTGTTTTGCCTTTAGTCAGTGCCTTTCCTGAACCTTATGCTATCACATTGATTGTAATCTCCATCCAAGTCTAAACTATCTGTAACCAGCAATGCCTCGCATTTACGGGAGCTTTGGACAACACATTTAACCCTGAGAATCATTTAAGATCTCTTTAAGACCCAGCTCCATAGAAGCCTGAATTTATTATCCAGACAGTGATACATAATACCGATAATTATAGACGTAATTGCCACTCAAATCAATGCTGTCCAGCATAAATTTACGCCTTGGGATGGAACGCCTGATCAATATTCTTTTTGCTCAGTTATGTGGCGAGTAGCAGCGGAGGATCCGGCAGTAGTAATGGGTTTTGGTGGTGAACGAGGCATAGGCCTAGCGCTCATGCAGAATCTACCAGCGGAACATAGAAGTAGAGAGGGACCTTTCTTCGAGAAACAAGTTAAAGCAAAAGAATTTTACTCAAGCTCACTTCTCGACAAACTTGACCAACATTTTATCAACAGGGACCGAGAAGCTCGGAATCGACGCCTACTATACTCTGTGAGGCAAGGAAAAGCGCAACCTTTCGCGAAATTCTTACACATTTTCGAAGGCTATCTCAGCAACTCAGATGATCTTGCTCCTATTGGAGTATCCAGAATTCACACGTTAACTGAATCAATAACTCCATATCTAAGCCGGGCTGCCGCTAATCAGACACACCTGGAAAAGCTTGACTATGAAAAGTACGTCGAGCAATTATCAATTCTGGCAACAAATTGGGAGTCCTTACCCGAATTTCAATATTTAAGTATGGATGAAAAAGTAGAAACCTACACCGAAAATACGATTGGAGACCTTCCATTAAGTATCCAGGAACAAATGCGTAAACAAATTGCAACTCAAACTCAAAGTCAACCACCGCCTTAGCCTCAGTTTGTTAGACCACAAATGCACAACTCTTCTATACGTGATTTAGAGGGAGATGTTAAAATGTCTGGAACTGATATTTTTTCTTTTGTCTCGACAGTTATATCAGCCTTGAATAATGAAAACAACTTTCGAAAACAAGGACAGCCCCGGCCATTAGATAAACGTCCAAATGCCCCCCACTGTTCCGAAGAATAGCGTAGCCAGCGTCTCAAATCAGGCCGCTGCATTCGGTGCAACATTTACCCATCTCACCGTTTCAGGGACTGCAAGTGTAAAGGCTTTCACACAGATACAGCCAACTCAAGGATAGCTAATGTGTCATCAAGCGAGCCTGGAAACTAGTAACCCCTGAGCAAAGTCGTGTTCAGGGGAACGTTGGTGCGTTTGGAGAACTTTTAGATAAAGTACCACCTGCTAGATAAATTAGAGATGCTATAAAAAGATTAAACAGTAGTCCATTTTTAATTGATGTTTCAATAAATTCTACTTGTTATTCTACCGCATTATTTGATACAGGATGTCTACCCTATGCAGTATTTGATCAAAGATTCGCAAACCAAACACATTTACCACGCCACCCAGTTACCCATAGATCACTAAAGCTTGCTAAAGATGGACCCCAAATTCTTATCACAGAGATGACTTAGGCTACACTTGACATTGATGGCAGACCTGAGAGAGTATTTGGTTACATTGTTGAAAACTTACAATATAACATAATCCTCAGCAAAGGTTGGGCCGAGCGAAATAATGTGACCTATCGAGCAGGAAAAAAGTTTCTTACCCTAGGAATTGGGGGAAATGCAAAAAAAATAAGGAGTCTGAATTGATGGAAAGAGAAGATTTATCGAGTCATATTTGTCAGATACGCCAGGCAAAAAATGTCACAGCTTCAATATTTGCTGCAGAAATCCGACGTGGAAGAAAAACAAATAAAAATCTATATTTGCTCTCAATTACCATAGCAGATATCAAAAAGGCTCTAGAAAAATTAGATAAATCAGCCAACAAGCAATCTGTGGAAGAATTGTCAAGCCAACTGCCTCCTCAGCTTCGACACCTAACAAATAACTTTCTAGCTGATGAAGATGGGATCTTACCAGAATCTAAACCAGAGTGGGACTTTTCCATAAACCTCAACCTAGATAATGAAGGTAAACCTAAGGAACCTCCCTCAGGTCCACTTTACGGTATGTCACGACACGAGTTGCTTGTCCTCCGGAAAACCTTTACAGATTACCTACTAAAAGGATAGATTCGTGCCAGCAGCTCTTCAGCAAATGCACCCGTTCTATTTACCAAAAAACCCGGTGGAGGTCTTCGATTCTGTGTTGACTATCGTGGTCTCAATTCAATCACAAAAAGGGATAGGTACCCGTTACCACTAATTAAAGAAACACTTCAACAACTCTCCAAAGCTCAATACTTCACTAAACTTGAAGTTTGTACTGTATTTCATCGCCTGCGTATTCGATCTGGGGATGAATGGAAGACAGCGTTCCGCACAAGATATGGGCAATACAGATGGATTGTCATGCCATTTGGACTATGCGGTGGGCCAGCTACTTTTCAACAGTACATTAATGCAGTGTTACAAGATATTTTAGACGAATACTGCTCAGCTTATATGGATGATATTATCATATACTCTGATGGTGATTTAACCGGCCACTACAAAAAAGTTGAAGAGGTCATAAGTCGACTCGAAAAAGCCGGCTTAGGTTTAGATATCAATAAATGCGCTTTTGCTACTTCCGAAGTCAAATATCTTGATTTCGTGATTAAGGCTGGTGAGGGTGTTACAGTTGATCCAGCTAAGGTGGAAGCTATCAAAAACTGGGAAGAACCAACTACAGTATCTGAAACCCAATCTTTTCTTGGATTCGCAAATTTTTACCGAGAGTTTATACCAAAGTTTTCAGCCATTGCTCAACCTTTGATCTGTCGCACATCCAAGCATGCCTGTTGGAGCTGGGGTGTGGAGCAAAAGGAGACATTTGAAAAGCTTAAGTCCATATTGTCCTCAGCTCCTCTATTGGCGCTTTTTTCAGCTGATAGAGAGACTTATTTAGAAGCAGACGCTTCTGGGTATGCCATTGGTGAAGCTCTTTGTCAAATTGACGAAAAGAATCGATTAAGACTGGTAGGTTACTTTTCACGTAAATTGACGCCAGCGGAAGCAAACTATAACATTTACGATAAAGAATTACTCGCTATTATAACAACAATGCGTCATTTTGATGGTGAGCTTTGAAGCGTCGAAAATCCTTTCACTGTGATTTCAGACCACCAGAATTTACAATATTTCACAACTTCAATACAACCTAGCGAACGTCAAGTAAGGTGGGCAGAGACGTTAGCAAGATTTAATTTCAAAATCGTATTTCGGCCCGTGTCTCAGTCAGCAAAACATGATTTTCTGTTGCGGCGAGCACAAGAAGCTCCACAGCATACATCAGACGAGCGGCTACAAGGCCGCAATATTCAGTTATTCAAGAATAATATAGGCATCTCTTTGCCACAAGAATTAATCTTAAACACTTTAAATATGGTAAATTTGCCTAATATGACCTTGAAACAAATTGAAGACACAGAAAACATCAAACCCGTGGGCCAAAATCTATTCAAAGATAAGGAAATTGCCTTGCTGTGGGACGAAGCGCTGGAAAAAGACCTAGCCTTTCACAGTATTCATGCCTCAGTTGCTGCAGGCCAGCCTGCTTTGCCAACAGACCTTAAATTGGGGATTCAAATGAGAGATTGTAGCTTAGATGATAGAGGTGCGTTAACGCGACGAGGAGCGCTGTGGGTCCCAAATTTGGAACCACTAAAAACGCAATTAATACAATGCTCTCATGACTCAAACAATACTGGACATCCTGGAAGAGACGGTACCATACACATACTGTCGCGAATATTTTTCTGGCGTCAACAATATTTAGACGTTTGCAGGTCCACATGGAACTGCTCAATCTGTAGTCGGTCTAAAGCGTAGCGTCAAAGTCCCCAAGGACTACTTCGACCACTCCCAGTACCTGAATGCTTTCACAGTGAGCTATCGGTAGATTTCATGACAGAGTTACCCGCACAAACTGATAAAGATCCCAAATATCTAATGGTTATTACTGACCGTTTACTCAAAAGTTGCACCCTTGAAGCAATGAACTCAATGGAAGCTGAATCTTGTGCAGAACGCTTCCTATATAGTCATTATCGTTTTCATGGGTTTCCCAAACTTATAACATCAGATAGAGGAGCAAATTGGGTGGGTCATTTCCGGACTAATTTGTGTAAAATAACTGGTATTAAACAAAGATTGTCCACCGCTTACCATCCGCAGACCGATGGTAGTACAGAAAGAATGAACCAGGAAGTGTTGAATTATCTTCGAGCGTTTATCAGTTATGCACAGACAGACTGGCCTAAACTACTCCCGACTGCAATGTTAGCCCTGAATAATAGAAAGTCATTGGTTGTTGGTACCAGCCCATTTTTTGCCACCCATGGCTATGATGCTGAGCCAATTCAACAAACACATATTAATTCACGAGCAACAAAAACACCGCAAGCTCGTGCGCAAGCATTTGTGGACCGAATAGTACAAGGTCAACACTTAGCAAAGGCAGCTATGACAAAAGCACACCATTTGATGGAAGAATCAGCCAACCAACATAGGAGACCAGCAGAACGATTTAAAACAGGTGATGCCGTCTGGCTAAACCTTAAAAATGTCGAAACCCCTCAGCAAAAGAAGAAACTTTCATGGACTCAAGCAAAATATCGAATACAAAAGGAAATTGCACCTGATGTGTACCAACTAGATGTACCAACAGGTATACATAATCGATTTTTTGTAGACTTACTAAGGCGCGACCCAAATGATCCCCTGCCCTTACAAAAAGTCGATGACACGCAACCGCCTCCATTAGTTGATGGCGAACATCCATTGTATGCTGTTGATAAAATAGTTCGTGCGGAGAAAATCAACGGGCACCGTAAAGTCCTAGTAGTCTGGAAGGGGTTTGCTGAACCAACATGGGAACCCCGACAAAATCTTAAGTTGACAGATGCCTACAAGAAATTTGTTAGACAATATGGAGAAGGAGACAAAGTAGGTCGACAGCAAGGAATGTTTACAGGTCGAACATTAAGAAATAGACCAAGACGTAAGTGTAAGCAATAAAAAAATAATAATAATAATAAAAGAAATATGGATAAAAGGGGGGAGGAAAGTAATGTCATAGGAAACTAGTCACGTGCTACATGAACGCTAGGACTAATAATGATCCACTTCTATGTATATACATTGCTTAGTGAACCGACCTATCCTTCTTTCTCTACAGATTACAATCATATTATTGTTTTGCCTTTAGTCAGAGCCTTTCCTGAACCTTATGCTATCACACGAGTTCCCCCTCTTATGCCTACTTCATAGCTTTTCAGCGTTAATACCCCATCTGATATTGGGGGACTATTCTCAACACCTGTCAGTGGTGTCCCCTACGAAACTCCAGCTCTCACTGTAGAGTGTAGAGCCGAGATTGAGTAACAAAGTCCTCACTTCGATGAGGATTCCCATTCGCTTTAGCGGTCTGTATCGTCTTCATCCCTAAGCACATCCCCCTATCACAATTATCATGAAGATAACCACGATCAGATCAGATGGTAGTGTCGGAGCCGTAATCGTCACCAACCCTTGATCATGGAGGAAAAGCCATCCAATGAATTTCCCGAGCGTACCCAGCACTCGATATGGAGATGGTGGATTGGATCAAGTCGGCCTCAAATGTTACAAAGAAGGAAGATGTGGATGAATATGCGCACCTCATGTGGCCCCGGTTCCTAGGCCTCGCCTGGCTGGGGCTGCAGGTTTTTTGAGACTTTTTCCCGCGCACGCGGTTTGCATTGCTACCAATTTTTTTAAAAGGTAGAAGGTTCCACGGATAAATACTAAGCTGAACAGGTATTCGTCATGGACAACATATCAATGATCTTTCAAGGAACACAAGAGGATAGGAGCACTGTACATGGTGTGGCCTGGGCCAGAGAGTAGCCCAATTTGCTAGTTTTCCATAGACCCAAGTAGTACAATAAAACATCACACATAATGGCTATCATGGCCACTTTTACTCATAATTTCCGGAGAGAATACGGCTCATACACCAGGATTGACAAGAAGCCTGGCTTGCCATAAATCCTTTCCCACCACCTAATAACTCCCCCATTGGCAGTCCATCCTCACAATTCTCGTAAGCTTTTAATGCAATTCCTGTACTGTCGGTGGGCTCAGTATCTAGGTTTGCTCCTCTCCATAACCTTGATGAATCACTTCGAGGGGCTAAAACTCGGGTCGGAGAAAGCAGAAAACTATAGTTCTCCACTTCTTACAATCAATATCAGTAGACCTAGCCCTGATCATGAGGGTGCCCTCGCCACTGGGTAAAATTGAAATAGTTCCGGATATTTGAAGAGTTAAATACTAGCCTTGGGGTTGATTTAGAGATATGATGAATGTGTTTACTATACGAAGAAGTTTACTGATATTTAATGGATAGTTAATTGTAAAGAAATTGCTATATTCTATCTGTGTAGCGAGAAGTCCCTCTATACACATGAAAGCGGGGTTTTCCGCACACTAGTGTGAATTCCAACATACTTCCCAATCTAACCTAAATTGGAAGGTTGTTGGAGATCCTGAAGCCAATGTATGCTGTCAGGCATCTATTGGCTAATTACTATTCATGCCAGTGAGTGATGATATGGGTTAATCATATCTCATGGCGCCAGTGCATATTATTCTAATATGAACTATTTGTCTACTGCAGTCATGGTGCTGCCTTAATTACAATAGGTAATAATTCGGGCTGACGAAGATTTTTACAACGGGTTTAAATGAACCAACCTAATCTTTTTTTAATAGGAACAATCTTTCCATGGAATCACTGTTAGATAGGAATGTGGATTTTCTTTTCTTACTAAGTGTGACTATTTTGAAAATTTCAAATAAAACACGCTTTCTATGGGAGGAATTTTATGCAACTTTTCTGGTAAAAGGGAATTTACTGTACTATTATTGGAAATCAGAGTGACTCACAGCTGGTTGGGATATTTTGTAGTTCTCAAGTGCCGCAGGGCGCACCAGGGTGTCAAGTAGTTGTTGTGCTGGTGATGGCCAGGGCTACGATGCATAAGGGTAATGATCACAGAGAGTGAAGGAAGAACTTTCCAGGTGGCTCCATGATGAGTAGAGGAACAATGGAGCACTGTATGGAAAGTGCTTCTAGATTATACTACCAGGTTGAGGATACTAAATTATTCCGTGGTACTGTTTTTGAAAATAAGGCGAGAGTCTAGCTCCCTCGGATGTGTATAAAACTAGCGCTTTCTACCTCCCAGGGCCCCATAGCTCTGAATATCAAATAATCAGCAGTTCACATTGATTCATCAATAATCATCCGTAAACCTTCTGCTGATAAACCTCCGTTAGCTCTTACCTTTACAACAGCATTGTTATATGATTTGGGAACGTACGCTTGCGCTGGAACAGCGAATATAATTTATGGAGAGATATCATCATTAATATGCGGAAGTGAAGGTACTATGATAATTATTATGTCACAGATTGGGGGAGCCTCGTCTCTTATTCTCTAGCTGGTTCGCTTGTAAACCAATCATGTAACCAGTATGCAGCGTACCTAAGTGAGCAGCCATGCCATCTATCCTTTATCATCAACCTATCTCTCACACTGCCCATATTACTACTTGTAGTGCCGTTATGTAGAGACTAGATATCCTTTATGCTCCATAATGCCATACTGTCATAATAACTATATATGCACCAGCTACTAGATCTACCATACTATATAGCTGAGCATAACAAGTGGTTCTATAGGGACCGGGCCGTCCGTTTCGTGACAATGATCATGAGCTGTGCACTGGCACGACGTTAAATTAAACAAGCTCTCACAATGTACTGGTATCTTGCCTACCAAGCGCTTTCTGTTGGAAAATATACTCTGTACGATATCATGTGGATATGTGTGATGAAGTAAAAAAGACTTAATGTTTTACAACTATATAAACATTGGACTTATTTACACATCTACGGGAGAAATCCCCACTAGCCTCATGTGCCTGTCAAACCTAGTGATGACCAGCCACCTCTCATCTTCCATGATAAGCCAAGGTACACTATAGTACGTAGATATCCAAACGTAAATGGAACAGTAAGTGCGATTAGCACACTCGGGACATGTGTAGAGAAAGTCGATCTTGTCGGGAACCTGAGACGAGACAGGTTATGAATGAGTCCTAAATTCGAGGGTCAGAATTATTAGCACTTTGTAGCGTTTAACAACGTTAAAATTATGCCTTTTAGAGTCCTTGACGATTGGTGGCGTCATCGCTTTCCTCAACAGCAAGATGGCATGACGTAGCTGAGATTACAGGATAAAGAAAAGTTTCGATGCTCACTGTTTTCCCATCGTTGTGATTATTCCCGTCGATATTTTTGACATAAAATCTTCCCACTGAAAAGCAAAGATATTACCGTAGGAACGAATTCCTAAAAGTCGAAGTTCTCATGATGAGTGGCAACTCTAATGTCGGCAACTCCCAAATCTATGAGGCAAATGAACAACGAAATATTTCACAAGCTACAGCCATTCAGGAAAAGAAGAACGCAAGATATGACGAAGGAAAACAGAATAGCCACAAATTAAATGATAGTAGTAAGTGAGCATTACTTGTCATAAGCGGTCAAAATTTGACGACTTCAGAGGATCAACAATCTATAGCTAACAAACTTGCCCATGAGACTAAGGTTTGTCAGCAAAGCTGATTCCAGCAATAATTACCTAGAGATAATTCAACTGATTAGGCCCTCATAGAATCAGAAAGTTAATGACAAAGGGCAGTGTAGCGAGGTAGAGCAACTAAAAATAGATCCTACTCTACCAGTGAGTTAAAGGCTATAAAAACTCAGATATTAATAGCCGGATTAATATTGCTTTTAATGGCTTTGATGAAGACAAAATTCTAACACTTTAAAAGGCTACACTTCACAACAATAAACCTAGCAAGGGCGCTAAAATCGATGCAGAAATTCAGGCTGAGGAACAAGAAGAGTTAAGGAGAAAGGGAAAAGCCTGAATGTAAGGTCTGGTTTAGTATGGGTAGTATGAATCTCGAGAACTGTGGAAATAATCAGTATGCATTGCTAGTTGGCATGTAATAAATTCAGCTAGATTTAAAAATAATTCTTATTTTTTTCTAACACGATAGCTCATTGCTAGAACAATCAGTTGAACCGCTAGTTGAAAGACTTCTAGCCAACTTGAAGAAAATACTTACTGAATGTAAATTTGTAGCACTGCTATAAAATTAGGTCACGAGTAGATAACGATATACATGAAGTGGTGGTTGATCAATCTGTTGAGCTGTTGAGTGCTGTTGAGTGCTGTCTATAGGTGAGAAGAGATTTTTGTAGAAATAAGAAGATAATTGTTAATTTTATCAGGTAGAGAAGTTCGTAATAGCATGTGACTTTTAAACAAAGATAATTTCACTTGGTTAAGCAAGTAGGAAAATAGGAGAGTCGTCAACTTATCGTGGAGTTGTCAATTATTCCTTCTGTGTCACGCATTTTTCTATGACATATTTTCTGTTATTATGAAATCTAGTAGTTGGTACTTATTTCAAAGCGCGTGAGTATCAACCTCTCACTTGATGGAAGATTAGTTATGTTGTTATGGTGTGCTAAGGAATTAGTCAGGAACAAGCTTAGTAACTTAGGCGAACCATGTATATGGAGAGTATAGAGTCCACACATCCGACGAGTTAGAAACTGAGTCTGCACATATTAGTTCATTGCTCAAAACTCACACGATTGTTCTCCTCGCATATCGCTAGTCACCTATATTTTCTCGTTAAGATATCTTCCGCACGCTCATAATCATAACACATGTGTACTCCAAAAATCCCCGTTTTTACCCTGATAGGAACTAGCAATTTCAACGATACTGTCAGAGATGAGTGAGTTCTGAACACCAGTACGCCCTGGAATGCATTGGAATTTTCATCTTCGGAGCAGCCTAGATAGCCACATCTATGACTATCGACTCCAACAAGTAGGCCATCACATTCAGCTTATTGTTACGAATATGCACTCTCAGCGCTGGATTTAGCTGTCCTTGAAACTCTCACAACCATTCTGGTAAAGATCCCAGCATGACTTATCTGTAATGTACCTCGGTAGTAAGCGGTCACTAGTTTAAACTAGACCAGTGATGAGGTTTCTTGTGCACGCTAGTAGGAATAAAATGATAAACGTTGACGGTGGAATTCACGGACGTCTCGTGGCTCCGACTACGACAATCTATGGGTGTAGAGCTTGAGACTAGGTGTAAACTTGTATTTCTATCAAAGTTCTAGCTCCTCCTAAAATACATGAGATTCTCTATGCTCCAGATAAAGTAACGATCAATAATACATGGCAAGTCAACTATCAGAATACAGTAGGGGAGGAGTTGGATCAGCCGCCCGGATTGTGAGCAAAGAATGCTAGGGCTGCATTCTTGTTGGGACCTTTAAACTCGGCGGCTCGCTTAGAATCGGAGCTCAGGATCCTCACGAAGGGGGCCGGGCCGGATCAGGTTAACTACCATTAAGTACATCTACCTCATCCCACCTAGATAACCGGACCACCTCAGACTTCACCCAGGTGTTGAATCATGTCAATCCCAACCGTCCAGAGAACCCTCTTTTGACGCGCCGAAGCGCAAATTCCTCCTCAGCCTCGGCCATCACGCACCCGAGCCCTTGACACCTTCGCGATCTGTAACTTTTCCCCTACATTCAGTCCCAGCTCTGGCTCACCTCATCCAGGGGCCGTATTCTTCATTGGAGGCCTCATCCAGTCGCCCACCAAGGCCTCCTCCGTTTCAATTCCCTATTTCTCACTTCTTTGTGGCGATTTGACTTTTGGAGGTATGAGATTGCTTCGGTAGGTGGTGAGATGCTTGTGGAGAGGGCCGCGAGATGAGCATGGCTTCGAATGATTTTCCAGAGAATGTGATTGAGATCTTGAAGGTGTCAGTTGTTGTGATACGAACATCAGACAGGTTACAGCCTGTCTGCGGTTCGTATCTGGGGTGTAGATGGTTGATTTCCTTGAGTTGTGCAGTCGTGAAATCTCTGCAAGCCGGATTTTCGACCAAAAATGAGCCAACACCACTCCTCCCCATCGCCAACTCGGCGAAAACTCTAAAATCCACCCTTTGTCGTGACTGAATCTCGGCTCTGGGGGAATATTTCACCCCCAGGTTCGTAGGACACCACTGACACGTGTTCAGCCTTCGTCTGTGATGGGCAATCAACAAAACAATATAGGAAATGAATGGTGGCCGATTACTGTCTATTTTCTACATACATCTCAGAACTGTCCACCGAGGGGAGGCTACTTGAGGTGTCCCAACTCCTAATGCGCTAACCACGTTATCTGCTCTACTAAACCATATCCTTGATATTCCAAGTAGGCTCGTCATAGCGAATCTGGGTCTTGTTGGTCCATTATTCCATATGAGACTTGCTACAGCAATATCCTGTTTACATATTTGTTGCAACCCTGTATTTGTATGGCTGAGTTGGACATCCCTCCACATAGTTAGGCTAATGACGTAATTATGATTAGTGTCCGTGCGATAGTCACTAGGAGATAGGCGCAGCCTGTAACATCGTCCCCCTCTTGTTTCGTAGGCGTAAGCTAGTAGGTAAATCTTCGTAGGGTACTGAAGTACTAGCAGGGCACATGTAAAGCCAAGGGATCTGGAATAGCTTTGAATTTGATTTCATTTGGCCCGATTTGGCGCCCTATGGGCCCATGCAGGTGTCTACGAACTCTAATATTTATATGAGGAAACCATTATGGTGAAAACCCCCTCAACTTTTCAATTTATATACACTTTAAAGTTGTGTTACCTTCACGAGGTGCACTAACACTGTCATGTCCAGTGCGGATACCGTCCACTACCTTACTTATGGCAGGATATTATCTTTCCCCTACTGCCATCTCTCTCACTTGTCGTGACTTCGACTTCAAGCGTAAGTCGAAACTGCTCTAGCCTTCCATTTGTATCCATTCTGTAATTCTAGCTATATCTTTCGCTTTATTCAGCATCGCTTCAAATGACCGATTCTCTACCTTTCTCAGTATCTCTCCTCTCCCTGAAGCCCAGTCGGGACAGGCCATGATCATGTGCTTAACATTCTGGGACGGATATCCACATTGGCATCGTGGGCTGTCTTCTCCTGGAACAGGTCTTCTGTGCAGATAAGAGTTGAACCCAATGTGCTCACTTCTTCACTGAATGGCTATGCTACTTTGGGCCCTGTTAAGGCTTTTATGGATACTGATAGGTGTTCCTCTAGAGGTCATTGTCGCTCTTCCCGTCTTTTCATCCGTATAAAGATTTGCTGCGTTCCAGATTTTAGGATCTACTGTGGCGTGATGGTTAGTAGGTTGCCTTGCCGTTATTCTCGTCCAGGATTGTTCCCATTCTTTAAAGGCTGCGATCTTTCCAGCCGCTTTCTATGGTTCTTTCGTCCCCATGTGTGACCCCATTCCGCGATATCCAAGGTCCTCGTGACAGCTCAGGGTTGCTTTATTTTCCTGCATACCGACGATATTGTATCTTGAACAGGTAGGCTTTCCGATAGTCCGGCGTATTGGACCTTCCTTTGTTTCAGATAAATCTCCATCGGTAAGGTAGAGGTCTCAAGCTCAAGTACCTTGCTGCTGGTCGAATTATACGCCTCCGTGACGATCTTTATGCATCTCCTTTGGATGCTTCGAAGTGGCTTGATCACTCTTTCGAGAATTTTGCCTGCTATTCCGGGCTCGGCCCAAATGGGGGATCTGGAATAGCTTTAGTAGTCATAAAGTGCTGTTGCTGCCCGCTCCTGGACTGCATAGAAAATATAAAGATTTGATCGTGGCACTGCTTTCGCGCACTGGCCGAAAGTCCTAGCCCATCACAGCAGGCGACACCATGAACATCGCCATGGTTGCATGGTGCGTTGGTACATCATCTTAGCTGGTATGCCTTGTAGATTCTGGATAACTTGTACACACATCTCACCTAAGACAGGAAAACGCTGATTTGAATCTGGCAAAAGTAAAGGGTATTTTTCGCAGCGCTAGTATAAATCCATGACGACGGCACACTTGGATAAACAAAGTTTTCGAAATGTCCCTTTGGTAAGTACCCACTGCGCAACGTCGACTTTATTTAAAAGTGCGGCAGATGTGTTCTTGTCTCTCACGTCAAAAAAGGCATCGAATATGGACTAATAGCACTGATCATATGTCATGGCTAGGTAGCTGCATACGTAATAAAATCAAATGTAAAAAAAGACCAGTATGTTATGGGTTTATTGTGCGATTTGAGTCTATGAAATTTTAACACATAGACCTCTCTGACACAGGCCACACTCTATTCGGTGCTCCTATCCTCATTTTTTACGAAATAAGGTCTCGGACATATAACCGATAGTGGATAGCTATTCAACTAAATGTTTACCCGTGGAATTCGGCCACCTTTGCCACGGAGCTTTCCATCCAAAAAAATGGTAGCAATGGAATCTGCGTGCACGGAAAAATTATCTTACTCTGCAGCCCCAGCCAGGCGGAGCCTAGACACTGGGACCAGATGAGGTGCGCATATTCATCTATATCTCCCTCCTTCATAATATTAGAGACCAACTCGATCCGATACACCACCGCCGTATCGGGTGCTGAGTATACCTTAAAAGCTCATCGGACGGCTTCTCCTTTATGATTAAGAATGAGTGATGAGTAAGGCTTCGAACCTACCATCTGAATTGATTGCGGTTATATTCATGATAATTGTTTTAGTGAGATTTGCTGAGAGATGCAGACGATGCGAAGCGGCGAATGTGATTAGGAATTCTCATCCAACTAGGGACGATAGTTTTGCTCAATGTCGACTCTGCTGACTCTACAGCAAGAGCTGAAGGTTCGTAGGGAACACTGCTGATAAGTGTTGAGTTGACATCCTCATCTTCAAAGTAGAATCTGAGTAGCTTGAGAACTCCAACTTAATGTAGAATTACAGCTGGTTTGAATATAGTAGAATCTTCTACCATATCATTTAGCGAACACATCTGACTGAACACAATACGACAGATGTTGTTTTCACGCTTTCCTTCAATCGCATGTTCACGATTGATGTTGGAGCGCAGGTCCTCTCCTACCTGGGTAATAATATTAGCGAATGCGATCCATAGTGTGAGCGATCTAACCTTTATCCACGAATACAAGCTTCTTCACATTGAGTTATCCTTATTTTTTACAGAAATCAAGCCCGACAAGTTTGAAAGTCAAGATCTTATTATCAAACGAATGCAATCACAACCTAACAGACGAAATTGTAGTTGATGGTTACATCTAGAAATCGAATTTCCCGTCAGGCTGAATCTCGATTCCAACCCCGAGTCATAGTGAAATCTAATTAATCATCTTCTATCTCAAGTGATGTAGGGGCTCAGACCACGGCGAATCGACGTCAGCTGAGTAGGCTGGATGATAGCCTGCTGCACCATCCGGCGCGCCTGGAAATGTGTGATTGTGGGGCTTCAGGAATGGTTAGACTGTATCTTATCCTATCCGGCTCCATACTGAGGAGGTAAATGACTAAACTTCTTTCAGTGGTACCCTGCCACCCACCCCCCGAAGAGCAGACCTGGAAAGCTCCCTGCTAGTTTGTGGCCCTGTGGGTGGGAGTATGGGCTCCACTTTGTATAGCCCCACACCGCCGGGATTGCTCGCGCCGACGAAGCCGGCCTTCACATGTCTCACCATCAACTACGACCGTTCCAGCATTTACCAAGCTGCACATCCCTCAATGCGGAATTCTAGCACGAATTCCTCTCCAGAATACGCGTCGCGGAAAGAATATGGCTCACAACCCTCAATCCCGTCATCAACCCACTCACAGGCCCGTTAGAGAGAGACATGAAGCGTCATTCATTGGGAAAATAAAGGAAACTCCTTGCAGGATTTGCTCCTTAGCGTCTACAAGAAAATAATTCTATATATCATGCTTTACTAAATCAAAAGTAGCTAGTTCCTTTCAGGTCGATTCTAGAAGTCGTCCATAGTCATAGAATCAGATAGGACTTTAAAATCTAATTTAAAGGAGATTCTTTGGGACATTTATTAAGCATACCTTGCTCAGGTGACTAGAAACAGAGATCCTTGGAAGAATACCCAGCCAATGGAAATGATGAAAACGAATGACGAGTAGACGTGCTTGAATCAATGTAGCGGGTGCAGGAGACACTATAAACACTGCCATGGTTAGATGGTGCGTTGGTACATCATCTGCACCACTCCTCAAGCAGATTCTGTATAGCTAGAACACATATCACGTTCGAGACAGGATATGGCTGATCCGAATCCGGCAAAGCACAAGCACATTATTAGCGGTGCCAGTATGCATCGAAGACAAAGCTATAATTGGATGATCATAGACTTTGAAATGTCCCTCTGGTGGGAACTTATGGATGAGCGTCAACTGTTTGTGTAAGCAGGCCTACCCCATTATGGCATTTGCGGATGAAATACATAGTATGACTGACTCCAACGTCAAAAGAGGTGCCGAACATGGATGAATGGCACCGATATATTTTTTTGCATCAGATTTTTATTACGTATGCGGCTATCTAGCCATGACACAATATCCAAGAACAGCATACGACAAATGTCTCAATGTAAAAGATGAGCAGTCGTGCCTCGGATTTTATTTACAGGTACCACTGCGAAGTTATGCCGGCTTTTTCTTCGCCCCAAGTCAACCCTCATCCGTGAATACCCAGCCAGGAGAACGCCTCAAAACCCCTGAGTTATCCGGACATGCCTTCATCATCCATTTACTTTTCTCCGCGCGATATGTAGCCTGAGTCGTGCCCTTCCCAAGTGGAGTAGATGCTCAGGCTACTCAAACTATACCGGAAAATATCACCAGGAGGTGGATCACGGCACCTTCTATCTTTGGTTTGTTTTTATAGTGTCAGCTATTCTCTTGCAACTGAAAGTGTGGCGCACAAGATGCTCTTCAATTTGAAAACCTTCTTACCAAAATTCTTAGTCTCACACCTGTCGAAACTGTACTCATCCTTTGCATCATCTTGTAAACTTGTCCCGATATCTCTCACGTCCATCCCAAAGAACTGCCTCCCAAATTTGTGGGCCACGATTTTTGTCCTCTGACGGGTATCTGTATTGTCGTGGGGCACCGATTATATGTCATAGCTAGATAGCTGAATACGATTAATTGATATTTTAAAATACACCTTCTCATTGCCACATAGGTACGGTACCCATTAAGTAACCAAGAGGAAATTTTGGCCCATCTAAACCTGATCATTTGAAATAATCTATTCCCATCACAAAAATATCTAGCCTCGGCTTTTTGCTGCCAGGCTCACATGACGTACCAAAAAGTCACACAATTTGAACACTTTAGATGTACTTCATTTTATTCATTTATCCTCCCCGTGCATAATTGATACAGGTTCATATTCATCCTGACTTCTAATGACACAAGGCTGGATAATTCTTTAACAAAGAAATTAAAAAGTGAACTAAATAAAAGCATATCTTTCGTTTCTATTTTATCACAGATAGATCCTGACCACTTATATTACATGCAAAGTAAATAACCCCCGATAAAAGAGACTAGTACGATTTAATTTGGTACATTCCCATAGAATGTCCTATATTCAAATTCGCATTTGCGCATGTTATCGTAAAATTCCGTTCAAAGCGCAAAAATACCACGTAAAACACCAAAATTCACAGTTCCACATCCTAAATCTATCTAGATACTAATATGCTTTTTGCAATGAATTAATATCACATATTGGCCAATTCCGTGTCTATGGTACGGTCTAAGAACGCACGTTTTTCTCCCACAAATTCGGTTTGTAGACGCTGCTCAACCAGAGCGTGAACTTGTTTCTTCGTTACATTATCAAGGTCAACTTCCCGAAGACAGCTCTGTACGGCTTCAATTATCGTCAAGTCGTCCAGGCCGTGGTCGCCTCTCATAAAATCAAACTGAGAATTAGGACGCATACCAGTCTCCCCACCGAAAGATCCACGCATGCTGCCCATATGTCCGAGTCGCGTATGTGATTGTGTTGCTTGATTGGTAGATAAGAAACCACCGAAGAGATCTTGTGAAGAGCCCGTGGCTTGCATGCTTGGGCGATTTTGGGGATTATCTTGATAAGGCGACGTAGGAAGATCATGCATATTAGTAGAGAGCATAGACTGCCGATTGGGATTGTCGGCGTATGGGTTACTCGAGTACATAGACTGACGCGCCATACCGATTCCGGGGGATAGAGGAGGTAAATAGGCTAACCCTGTTCCACGCTGCTGAAATCCAGTCAAAAATGTCGATGCTGGTTTAACTGAGGAATACATGGATTTCATATCATCCATCTCATACGTATCTTCATACTCATAACTCTTCTCTGCAGTAGCCCCTCTTCTTCCAGGAAGGTTGTTGGCAGTGGCGTAATCATCCCAACGCTGAAGAGGAATACTTCGCGGATCGAAGCCCTCATCTTCTACAGCCACTATTTGCTTGTTACCCTTTTCACCAATGACAATTCTAGTGTTTCCCCATGTGAAGTTGTCCTGATTCCAAAAAGAGTAGATAGGTAGAACAAATGAATAAATTGGGAAAGCCAACATGTAAATTATCATCCATCCAATATGCTGCCATTGACGTTTGAGTATAAATATCAATGCTTGAAGCCCATAAACAGCTGCAATCATGATAATAGAGATAAGTGGAAACTGGCCTTTGTGTGTGGAGACATTATAAATTAAATAGCCGAGATATGCACAGGTGGCAGGTAGAATTAAAGTACCAAAAAGGTCGATGAAAACAACAAATCTCATGCTAAAACAGCAAAATCCACACATTTCTTCTAGCCAGACAAGCTCGGCCAGATTGTGGATAGTTGAGTTGATCCATCGTCTCCTTTGGGATAGAAGAACGCTCCAAGTTTCAGGAGCAGCTGTGCTTGCATAGGCGTCTGGGATGAACTTATATGACATGTACGGGAAGTGCTTGGTCATGAGGGTGGTTAGAAATCGGTCTTCACCGAGGGATAAAAGATTCTTTTTGTGAAGAGTATCAACAACGCAGTCGCTATACTCATGAATTACAGCGTCAGAGATTATAAGAGGCTTACCCTTATCAGCTGTTCTGAGCCGGTACATTGAGAAGCTACATTTAATTAGAATTTTATGGTCTTGTGTAATAGAGTAACTTACCAGCCGGGCAGACAGGTTACACTTCCGAATAATGATTCAAAAGCCTTGGCTAAATGATGAGAAATAAAATATTCGTACACCTGAATCATGGTCCACCAGGATCTCTCTTCGTTCTCTAAGCTAGTCTCACCACAAATGCCAGCAATCTTAGCATTATTGGCGCAAGCTGCCACCAAACGATTGAGAGAGTCTTCGCGAACACTAGTATCAGCGTCGACCATAAGTAGGTATTCATAAAGTTCTGGATCCACTCCAATGATATTATTGATTTGATGGAAAATCTCAAGTTCCAGAGGATTCATGGGAGAACGGTGATGAACTCTGTTGAGAAAGCTCATCAGTAGAATTTGGGAGTCCCGTTTACCACGGTTTCCAGGTTTTGATTTGGATTGTTCTGATTCTTTGCCTACCTTGACAACGACAATGTATGGCACGACATTGCCTTCGTATTCGTAAAGACCGGAATAAACCTTCCCATAGTTTAGCTGTTCACTGCTTTCTCCCACAGATCTGAATGGTAGGGCGGGAGGATCTATTTTCGGGTCTACGCCAAGAATATCAAGAACAATTTTTGGTGTTGGACGATCGTTACCGCCTCCCACGATCATTCCATCACATATAACACAAATTAGTTTTCTTTTATTGTCGTACTGAAGAGCGGTTAAAGAGTCCAAGGCTTTCCGCAAAGAGTCTTCGCCTTCGGTATAAGCAGGAACTTGACAGATGACAAACTTATCTTGTGGTATAGGACGCCGCTTGGAGCCGAATTGTAATGCTGCGAGAAATTTGACCAATATAACTGTGCATAAGATGATTGTAAACACGAGCAGAATGTAATTATTGATTTGACATTGAACTGAATCCCTAAAGTCGGGAATTCCTGCATAGAAAGCATTGTTCATACAGTTCAAATTATTCGCAAGTACGACTTGTTGCGTTCCGTTGGCCTTGGAGAAGTTTTTTTCCCATGCGTTAGTGATATCAAGTCCAGGATTCTCCTTAATCATAGCAGTTACTCCGCTATCGATAAAGTCGTATGAAGCTAAATTTCCATATGTTGTTAACGTGAAAAAGTAATCAGTCAAATCGTAGACCTTTCCCTTAAGGATAAACCAGTAATGGTTATCGTCTTGACCCTCACTTGCTAGCTTCGTCTTCTTTATCACGAGATCGCCGTGATAATATTGTTTTATTTTTGGAAGGAATTTGGAACCGTACCAATTAATATCAGCCAAGGCACTGTCGGTGTATGGCGTGGCGGGACCAGAAGTGTGAATACCGGATGGAAATTGTACAGTGTTATTTGATAGAAGCGCCATGCTGGTATCCTCTACGAGTCCAGGGCATGCAATAGTGAGTGGGGGCATGAAGTACTCGTCTAGGTTCAAACCAGCGAAAGGCTCCATAACATCCTTTGTAGTTTGAATAGCAGTATCACTATGTTGTTGTTTCCAAAACTTGGATATATCATATACCCTTCCATGGATACTTACCCAGAAGTCATTTGCTCCTTGATGTGTGCTTAGCTCCTTGGCATCCCACGCTTTGTCAAAATTAGGACACAGAAGCCGACCAAAAAATATTATCCAGAAAACAATTAGACCATTGAGGAGAACTATAAACCAGCAAAGTACTAGTTTTTCCCTCCAAGCCATTCGGACATCAGGGCGTTTCATACGACCAATGAATCGGAGAGCAAATGATGGGATCCAGAAAGTAAATGCCCAAACAATAGCAACCCAAATTCGACGGCTCGTACTCAAAGTTTCTGTCGTGACATCCTTAGAGTCAGCTATCTCAGCATCAACATCATTCATCAATCCGCTTGTCTCGTTATGATAGAATATATGACCTCTCCTTCCAGTATCGCCCTTAGTCCCAAGGCCGTAGTCACCTGGAGCAGTATTTCGAGTTGTAGGAGCCACAGACCGTGGACCACGGACGCTTACTGGAATAGTTGCCATACTTTGTTTTCTATTGAGCAAATGATCTCTGCTGTCTTGATGGGAAAGACCAGCGGGATTGAGAGCAGGAAAAAATCCACTGTCATTGTTTGTATTGTATCCAGGAGAGTATCCGGTTTCTATACCATCGCCACATCCCCCGTGTGAAAATCCTTGGTCATCTAACGGCTTCAAATCGAGCATGCTTTCTGCTTCCCACCAAGCACTCTCGCGAATCCAAATGCGTTCTATGCCAATGAAGACTTCACCGTTGCTCCATCCACGTTCCATTATCCAGTTTTCTACACCATCCCTTCCGTCTTTACATCCGAGTGGTGCATATCTTTGGACAAATTCTTCGACATCAAAATCGGCTGTGAAATCAAGGTGTTTATTTCGGCGATTGGCCCACTCGGGAAGTCTCCATGCACGCAGCTGCCTTGACACGGCTCCGGCAGACCATGCTGAAGTAGTAGACGGAAGTGCGGCTAAGCTAGCAGGTGACTCATCCGTTGGATGTATAGAAAGGTGGTACCAAACACGACTACTAGACAGAATAGACGCAATCTCGAGACGTCCCTGGCGACCAATGTTTACTCCTTGTCCGTCGATTGGATACAGAATATTCTTCAAAAACCCACCTTCTTCCCCTTCGCGACCGATTTTTTCTAGGGCTGCCTCCCGTCGATCTCGTTGATGTTCACGTTCACGACTTGCCACTCCGGTGTTGATCCCGAGGTCAGGAGCGACCTCGGCAACTGCATTTTGCATTTCACGTAAGATCGAGCTACTAGCGGCGACCACTTCAACTCCATCTTCCTTCATTTCGCTGTTTATACCTTGAGTGTCATCAAAAACTCCACGCATCGCCACAGCTTTTCCGAGAGCAGGATCTGGTAGTTCTAAGATAGTTATACACACAGTATCACCATTATCGTCCTCAGTGTTTGGTATTCCGTTTTCGTCTACAATTTCACCTTCCTTTTCCATTAGCATACTGTTGGCAATAGCTGCGTTGGCTTTTAGAAGAACCCAATCTACGAGAGCTTCGTATAATCCACCGATCAAAGTTTCTCGTTCGGAAGTTGTGCACTGTTCAATTAAAGCTTCTGGGTTCAGACCGAGCAAGCCTCCAACATCTTCGCATATTTCGTCTAACACTTCTTCATCTATAGTAAAGCTGAGGGTGTTCCCAAGTTTTAGTAAGCCTGCCAAAATTGATATCAAGCTTCGATGTATAGGACCTTTAATTCCTATCGCCCTTAAAGAATTCCGGAAATCATCTGCAGCCGCTGCATCATCAGCTGCTGGAAGATAAGATGGTGGGTCATATGTGCCTGATTTTGATAAAAGAGCATAGTTGGATGCAGATTTAAGCCCAAGAAATTCTCTTTCAGCGGGTGTAGAAGCAGATGTTAGCAGGTAGTAGAAAACATCAAATGCGCGAAAGCCAGACTGTTTCGGTAGTTCAAGTAGCCCTTTTGAGGTGTTGATCCCTCCATCTGTTAGTGTCAATGATGCTGCGGTTAAATTTCCTGCGAGAGATAGTGAAAGAGATACGCCTAGTCCAGAATGGCGAGGTGTGTAAGGATTTTGGGGTGAGACAGTGTATAGAAAGGGCTTCAAGACATTCAAGGCAGTAAACAATATAGGGGGTATTGAGAGTGGAAAAGTTTCGAGGAATGGCGCAAGCAAAGAGGGCGAAGATTCATGGAGAGACCTAGCATGTGGATAAGTAGATATTAGATTTTTGATAAATTTTTATTGCGTACCCAAGTATGATACAGCCGTCTTCGGCACGACGTCTAGCGTGCTCCCAAGCTCTTGCAGATAGCGTGGCATCGACCGTCCCGCCAACTTTACCCTCGGAATTGGGCAATGATGCAGTTAGCCACGTGTTGACGACCAAGCTAGTGCCTGAATCAAGCTTGTGAGGCTGTGAAGATGTATAGATGGTGTGAAGGGTGTTCAGGAGGTTGGTAGACGTAACTTGTGTTGACTGAGAGGTTGAATTGACATTTCGAGAACCACCCAACGCAGACGATGCAGTAGAGTAAATCGACATTCGCTGAGTCCCGGCCATCCTGAAGCAAACTTAAGAATTTTGGGCCTCCTACGCCCGGCTTCTAGGCAATTGCCGGTCAATGAACTAATGAATTTATTTCACTAATACTCAAGATCTTTTAATTTTTAATCTCCCCTTCCGGTCAAGTCTACTTGTGAATCAAAGTGAGTCTATTCCGCCCTACTTATGAACGTGAAGTGAATAATACTATTTCGTGGTTGAGTATTGCAAATATAGTTGAAAGCGGCGACAATTTAGTAAAAGCTAATGTACCAGACCGTGTCGATTAATTTTGGAGTATCGGGGATATATTTGACATTGACTATGTCATAACCTTGGTGATAAACTGTGGGTTAATTACAAGCTCAGTTGCCAAGTAATTGCCTATCCTTCGCCATGAAGTATGCAAAAGATGAATATAAGACGATGTGTGTCCGTGGAATCTTGGCGTTCCTGTTGCTTAGACAAAGAAGCCCTCTAACATCGCCCTGAGCTACGGGGACCTAGGTAGTTCTCAATAGGGTGGTACATAATTCAAAACATAACTAATATGCAATGCTACTGCAGACGAGAACTATTATTAGATGATGTTTTATAAACAATGATCGGTCGATTGACATAGCAGATGCAGGACACAGAGTAGGTTAATTAATAGCGCAGCAAAGTTGTCAGTTCATCAACATTTCGATTAACATGCGCGAACGGTGTATTTTTCTTGATGGGCAACTTGTCTAAGTAACTCACAGTATCCTTATGGCTTGAGTCTGTAATGACAAATCCTTGCTATATGACCAGGTATCGTCTACGTGGCACTAGTCTAAACTCTTAACCCTGCAGTCTTAGCCGACATCTCCTCCCCTATACATATACACGCCGCCCCAAGATCTTATAGCATCTTACTGTATGGAATCCAACAGTCAGTAACCTCCAATTCGACCACCAGGCCATGTAAATTGCACTATTGTATAGAATAATTGAGGATGCAACTTTCTTAAGACTAACTTCAAACGGAACCTGTCAATTTTGCAAATCTTACTACCTTTTAGTATCAGTTCGCTTCTGAGAACATTTATCGGAATACTTATAGCAAATAGATTTCTGAAATTTTGACTCAGCAGCACAATTTCTAAACATTCAATTTACAACAACAACCTAAAACCATATAGAATCTGGAGGCCGCAGCTACTAGACAAATGGGCATCTCAGTATCTCGGCATAACACCTTAGCGATTAGTGATCTCCTCCCTGTTAACACAAGTCGGTTTTACCCGAGAAGTTATTTTATTTTGATAAATTAAATACAAATACCTGGACAAGGTTGGGAATGGGCAGGATGTTAACAGAACAGAACAGTTGTGGGAGAAAAGCTACTAACTCCAAGCGATTGACCATTATGGAAGCTGTAGAAATTCTACTGTTAAAATACATACGTTCGTAGATAGAGTCAAAGTTATTTTAACTCGCGAATACCGTGTAGATGGCACATAAATAGAGGCATTCAACAAGAACTTCATAAACATGATGCTACGCAGTATCATCGTTCCGACTCATGCAAGTCGAAAATGCGTCCGAACGTCATGCACAGCGGGACAATGCAAGTGGTCAAAGTTATGAGAGATGGGCTTGAGAATTAGGTAGACGCAAGGAGTAAATTTTATAATACATAAACTCAATTCAATCTCGTACCATCCTCGAGCGAGTCTGATATGACGATGACACGCCTGACTTGGGACGAAATTATAGGAATTAAATTTCACACGGCAGAGGCTAGAAGATATGCTGCCTTTACTTAACTCAAAAAGACCGCAACAACGCCTGGCTGAATAAAGTGATTGTCTATTTCATACCATTCGAAGTCGTAGTAATTTGGAATATCGGTCTACGTAAATTGCTCTTCTTATGTGGTGAAGATAATGTGTGATGTGCATGATAAGTAGTGGTCTGGCAAGGGATTATCAAATTATAACCTTTCCTCCCTTCTCGCCTATTACATGCCGTCGACCAATCATAACGCGTGAGTGCAAAGGACGGACGGACCAGGCGCGAGGGCTTCGTGGCTGAATGAGAGTCCATGCGATATTGCCCCTGAATCTCGCATCCTAAAATAGTCCGCCCCGCCTGCCGCTCATCCTGGGGAGGAGGGAAGGGGACGTTTATCTTCCTTTTCTCGCATCAATGGGCCGGCCACTAATTGGCCCACAGATTTTGCAAGTCCAGTTATTTCCCTGCTCCGTAGAGTCTATCGCTAGGGTATGAATAACGTGACGAAGGTTTTGGAAAGTCTCGGATGGAATATCCTTTTATTGCAGATCCTTTGAACCAGCCATTACGCGATCACAACGACTTTTCGTGTACGGTTTCAGACCTCCAATCACATTTTGCAGGTCTCTGCCTTGAGAGAATTATTTACAAATGTCATAGTTATTTTACTACACGCTCGCTATCAACTAAACTAGGCTTGCTAGATTGTGACCTTTGCCTGTATTCTATCTGCAACGCCAAACAGTAAACGAAATAGCAGAAACTTGAGGTCTTCATGTCACTCTAGTTGGTCTCCATTCAAAAGCCTGACGTAGCCTAGATAAACCGAGACCAAGTCCGTCATTTTCAACCAAGAATAAGGCTATTCACATATCACCATCGACCATGGCCTTGAATCAGGGCGGTGGTGGTGCTCATTCTCAGCCATCACTCGTCGCCCTTCCGCAACACCTTCAATCGGATACACACCTTACTGCGCATCTAGCTAGTCGATTTCACGTATCATTACCTACCGCTCAACTATCATCTCACGCCTTAATTTGTATAAACACTTACTCGTCTTCCACCAAAGGTCCAGATGGCGGAAAAGCAGGTAGTGCTATGGGAGGGGCTGAAGACTTAGCAGACAGGGCGTACGCCAGGCTGGGAGCTCGCTCGGAGAATCAAGCTATTGTCTTTTTGTAAGTTATTGCTTCTTCAAGAGTCATAACAGTACTTAAAAATGTGATCTGTACTTTAACTGATGAGGAATTTAGAGGTGAATCAGGATCTGGTAAAACTACCGTCCGCTCTCATTTACTCTCAGCATTTCTTAGCAAGTCTGCTACGCCATTATCTACAAAGTTGTCATTGACTGCCTACGTGTTTGACACGCTAACAACAACAAAGCTTGCGACCACCCCTACCGCTTCAAAAGCTGGGTTATTCTTTGAGCTACAGTATGATACGGCTTCAACTGTGAATCCAACACTCATCGGTGGCAAAATTCTCGATCATAGACTAGAGAGAAGTCGAGTGGCTTCCGTTCCCACGGGTGAGAGGAGTTTTCATGTACTTTACTATCTCCTGGCTGGGACCAGTACTGCAGAGAAAGCCCATCTGGGACTCGAATCTTCTGGTTCAATATCTTCCTCTGTACACAGTCCGACACAGGCTGTTCACAATCAAGCAGCAGCGTCACAAAAGAGATGGAGGTACTTAGGTCATCCTACACAGCTAAAAGTTGGTATTAATGACGCTGAGGGCTTCCAACTCTTCAAGACAGCACTTAGAAAGCTCGAATTTCCTCGAAGTGAAATCGCCGAAATATGCCAAGTATTAGCAAGTATACTTCACCTCGGTCAGCTCGATTTTGAAATTACTGCCGATACTGCTGGGACGGGCGATGATAGCGGTGGCTATTCTCATGAAGGATCTCAAAGTATAACAGCCGTCAAAAACAAAGAAGTGTTGGCAATAATAGCTGCTTTCTTGGGGGTCGGGGCTCAAGATTTGCAAACAACTTTAGGTTACAAGACAAAGATACTCCAGCGGGAACGCGTTACTGTTATGCTTGATCCAAGAGGCGCGAGAAGTAACGCTGATGAGCTTGCAAGGACTTTATATTCGCTCCTAGTAGCCTATGTAATGGAGTGCATAAATCAAAGAATCTGTGCGGCAGAAGATACGGTTGCCAACACAGTTGCTATAATAGATTTTCCTGGGTTTGCCCAACAACCCTCAACCGACTCTACTTTAGACCAGTTACTCAACAACACAGCCACAGAATGTCTTTATAACTTTACCCTTCAAAGTTTCTTCGAAGCTAAAGCTGATATTCTAGAGAATGAAGAAGTAAAGGTATCCGCTACTAGTTACTTTGATAACTCAGACGCTGTAAAGGGTCTTCTTAAGAACGGAAATGGACTACTTAGCATCCTGGAT
This sequence comes from Blumeria hordei DH14, assembly GCA_900239735.1. Classification (NCBI taxonomy): domain Eukaryota; kingdom Fungi; phylum Ascomycota; class Leotiomycetes; order Helotiales; family Erysiphaceae; genus Blumeria; species Blumeria hordei. Next base: position 136,338 of record OENG01000034.1, read on the forward strand.
GATCAAACAAAGCGCAATAGAACTGATATGCAACTTCTGGAGAGTCTGAGAAAACGATTTGAGGGAAAAAATCCTGCAATCACAGTAAGTAGTGCTACTGCAAAATTACCTGGCAGTAATTTTGCAACTCACAACTCAGCTGCGTCATTTTCAGTAAAGCACTTCGCGGGTGAGGTAGATTATTTAATCGCAGGGCTTATAGAGGAAAACGGAGAATCAGTTTCAGGTGACTTAATGAACTTAATCTCCTCCACAAAGAATACTTTTATCGGTCAACTATTCGGACAAGAAGCTCTACAAACTGTTGTTCACCCGCAAGAGAAAAATACAATCATGCAGGCTCAGGTCAGCTCAAAACCGCTAAGAAAGCCCAGCGTCATGCGACGTAACGCCGACAGACCAGTCAGGTCTAACACTCGTGCTGCAAAAGATCCATTTGAGTCAGTCGAAGAAGGATTAGATTCAAAGGAAGAAATAACAGGTCGTAGAGGACGCAATATCGATAACGGAGCCGCTGGTCAATTTCTTTCAGGTCTTGACAATGTTATGAAATCACTGACTGCGCCGAATACAAACCCCTATTTCGTATTTTGTTTAAAGCCAAATGATCGAAGAATTGCCAACCAATTCGACAGTAAATGCGTCCGTACACAGATTCAAACTTTTGGGATTGCAGAGATTAGTCAGCGATTAAAAAATGCTGATTTTAGTCTTTTTATTCCGTTTGGTGAGTTTCTTGGACTTGCAGAAGCTGAAAATATCTTTGTTGGTAGCGAACGTGAGAAAGCAGAGACTGTAGTCGACGAAAGAAGGTGGCCGTCTAGCGAAGCTCGGATCGGAAGCACAGGTGTATTTTTGAGTGAGCGGTGCTGGGCGGAAATTGCCAGGCTTAGTGACAGAGGCTTTGTTACATCACGGTACCTGGCCTCATCGGATGATGGTGGAGATGGTCTTTCTCCAGGAGTAGTACAAGGTGGTCACAGCGCATCCCGAGAACGTCTTCTTGGGACTGGTGCCATGAACCTATCTCCTGGGGGCTATATTTATGGTGGAGATAAAAAAAGTGGCTACTTCGGCAATGATGTTGACGCGCGTTCTGAAGCTGGTGCATCCGCATTAGGACAAGGTGATATGTTCCGAAATCTTGACACAAGGCAGCAAATGGCAGAAAAAGGAAATGAAAAAACAATGGTTGAAGTGGAAGAAGTAAAGACAAGCTCAAGTAGAAAGAGATGGGTAGCTTTAGTTTACCTGATGACATGGCTTCTTCCTGATTTCCTTATTCGTTGGGTTGGAAGAATGCCACGTAAAGACGTGCGTATGGCCTGGAGAGAAAAACTTGCTATTAACATGATGATATGGCTAACATGCCTTTTCGCTGCTTTCTTCATAGTGGTCTTTCCCATGCTTATTTGTCCGAAGCAAGATGTCTTCAGCGCGTCAGAACTTTCGAGTCATAACGGAAAAAGTGGAAAACCTGCATACATTGCCATTCGAGGTCAAGTCTTCGACCTCTCAGAATTTGCGCCGAGTCATTATCCTAACATTATTCCTCAAAAATCTATACTAGCCTATGCAGGACTGGATGCGACTGCTCTCTTTCCGGTGCAAGTTTCTGCGCTCTGTCAGGGTGTCAATGGAACTATAGACTCTTCTATTCAGCTCGATTATATGTCCACAAACACGAGCGGCTCTGCATCTGTGATCAGCTCTTCCGACACTAATTACAAATATCATGACTTCAGAGCATTCACTAATGATAGTCGTCCTGATTGGTTCTTTGAACAAATGATGCTATTAAGAGCAAACTTTCGGAGGGGAAATATTGGATACACTCCAAAATATGTTTCAAAGCTCGCTGAGAACCAAGTTTCAGTGGCAATTTTAAACGATCGTATCTATGATCTCACCAAATACCTTCAGGGAGGCCGTGCTGTTCGAGTAAGACCCGGAGATCCTGTTCCGACCGACATCAACACCAACTTTATGAGCTCTTTAGTCGTTGATTTATTTCAGCAAAAGGCTGGTCAAGATGTTACTAAGTTTTGGAACGCGCTTGCCATCGATCATGAAATGCGATCACGCATGCAATTGTGTCTCGATAACCTATTCTATGTGGGTAACGTTGACACTAGAAATTCCTTGCGATGTCAGTTTGCGGAATATCTGCTCCTGATTATTTCAATACTCCTATGTTCTGTTATAGGCTTCAAATTCTTTGCGGCACTTCAGTTTGGAGGTAAAAATATTCCAGAGAACCTAGATAAATTCGTTATCTGTCAAGTACCAGCCTACACTGAGGATGAAGATTCCTTGCGACGCGCAATAGATTCTGCAGCTAGAATGAAGTATGATGACAAGCGAAAGCTTCTGGTTGTTATATGTGATGGCATGATCATAGGCCAAGGAAATGATAGACCAACTCCAAGAATTGTTCTCGATATTCTCGGCGTGTCAGACACTGTTGATCCCGAGCCCTTAAGTTTTGAGTCCCTCGGTGAAGGTATGAAGCAACATAATATGGGCAAAGTATATTCTGGACTCTACGAAGTGCAAGGACATATCGTTCCATTCTTGGTTATAGTAAAAGTTGGAAAGCCGTCTGAAGTCTCTCGTCCAGGAAACCGCGGAAAGCGTGATTCACAAATGGTATTAATGCGTTTCTTAAACAGAGTGCACTACAACGCCCCCATGAGTCCACTCGAGCTCGAAATGTATCATCAAATCAGAAACATTATTGGTGTTAACCCCACATTCTACGAGTACATGTTACAAATAGACGCTGATACTGTCGTCGGGGCTGACTCGGCATCCCGAATGGTCTCGGCGTTTCTAGACGATACAAGATTAATAGGAGTCTGCGGAGAAACGGCTCTATCAAATTCAAGATCTTCGTTCGTAACTATGATCCAAGTCTATGAATACTATATATCACACAATTTGTCAAAGGCATTTGAAAGCTTGTTTGGTAGTGTAACTTGCTTGCCAGGCTGTTTTACGATGTACCGAATTCGAGCCGTTGATTCTGGAAAGCCGCTGTTCGTAAGCCGAGAAGTTGTCGAACAATATGCTAATATCCGAGTCGATACACTCCACATGAAGAATCTTCTGCATCTCGGTGAAGATCGATATTTGACCACTCTGCTAATGAAGCACCACCCCAAATACAAAACCAAGTATATTCGAACTGCCCATGCATGGACAATTGCTCCTGATTCATGGCAAGTGTTTCTATCACAGCGTCGTCGATGGATTAACTCGACTGTGCATAACCTAATTGAGTTGATACCATTATCCCAACTTTGTGGGTTTTGCTGCTTTAGTATGCGTTTCATTGTATTTTTAGATTTGCTCTCTACACTTGTCCAACCAGTAACCCTGGCATACATCGTATACCTAGTCATACTCGTTGTTTGGGACAGTCGAAGTTTGATTCCCACAACAGCCTTCATTCTTCTCGGTGCCATATACGGATTACAAGCCATAATCTTCATACTTCACAGGAAATGGGAGATGATTGGTTGGATGATATTGTATATATTGGCTATTCCAGTCTTTTCATTCGGGCTACCTCTCTACAGCTTCTGGCACATGGACGACTTTTCGTGGGGAAATACTCGAGTGGTAACGGGCGAAAAAGGTAAAAAGATTGTCATAACGGATGAAGGAAAATTCGACCCAGATTCTATCCCCCATAAAAAGTGGGAGGAGTACCAAGCTGAATTATGGGAAGCCCAAACTGTTAAGGATGATCACTCCGAGGCTTCTGGCTACTCTTACGGAACCAAGTATCCAGTCGGGGCCTCTGAATACAACTATGCGCCCTCACGTCCAATTTCTCGTGTTGAGGGTGGTAACTCCCCTTACGAAATCAAAAATACAGGAGCGTATAATTCTCGGATGTCACTTGCGCAATCCGATGCACTAGGGCTCGGTGAACAGCGACACAGCCAATTCGGAGGGAGTCAGTTCTTCGGCCAACAAGAACTTGAAATGTCCAACCTTCCTGGGCTCCCCAACGATGATGCTATACTAGCTCTTATACGGGATATTCTAAAAACAGCAGATCTCATGACAGTTACTAAAAAGAGCATCAAGCAGGAGCTAGAAAAGCGTTTTGGTGTTCCACTGGATGCAAGGAGAGCATACATCAATTCCGGTTTGTTTTTTTCATCCTAACATGCATCGATACTAATCGTTTTTAGCCACTGAAGCTTTACTATCGGGTCAGCTGTAGTGAACATCCTGATAGCAGAAAAATATTTACAGATGGATAACAGTCAGGGTATGAGTAAGACTGCAGCCCAGACTAAATTCTATCTAGACAGGGAGATTCCAGATTTCACACAGACGTTGATGCGCCATTTTGCGAGAAGAATTGTTTATCTTATCAGTATCGTGTTGAGCAATTCTATCTCCAAAAATCTGGACTTCGATGTCACATGTAAGGAGGAGATAGCAGTGATGACGGTAATAAACAGCCTCAAATCATCCACATCACATTAATCGTATAAAATCGAGCTAACGGCCTAATCAAAATTTAAACGCCATATCGACCAATAACATTAATCACAGAAACTTTCTTCATTAAAAACGGAGCAAATTTGAAGATCCTATATTCACTTGTAAGGCGTTCTGCGCGCGAGTTGTTGGCTATTGTACACAGAATTTGCTTCGAGTAGGGTACGAGTTCGTAAACTAGTTCTTATAACAGTCTGTTTACTTTTCAAACGTAGTACGACTCTCAGGGCTCTTCAGCCAGTGTAGCTTAATTTTTAATAAACTGTGCTGCGTACTCTTTTCACGGTGTTTAATTCGATACGAAAGCAGCTGTAATAGCACCGATTAAGCAAGCTTGTCAAAATCTTGACAGTTACATGAAGAGGCATTCCGATTTAAGAATTAAAAAGGTAACCCTCGAAAGGCTGGCAATAATCATTAGAAGCGATAGATATAATTAATAATGCCAAGTAGAAGCTCAGTTTCGATTGTGCGCCAGTAAAGCCAGGGCCTTGGAAATAGCCCGAAAAAATTCTTGCCAAGCTTTCAACTTCAAGGTTAGCGAGCAAAATTAGTGCGGAAAGGGGCTAAAGTAAGCCGGTGCATCTTCTCGCGCAACATCTCAGCGAGATTGGAGGAAAGTGGCAAGTGTTGGGATCTACAATATGAATAAAGCTGGAGCATGTCCCTGAGGTCGAAATGAGTATTACGTTGTCGCGATGTCTCTTTTTGTAGCGTTTATGTGTATGCAGTAATAGGTCATGACATGATATGAATGCTTCTTCATATCACTTGTGACTTTTTCAACCCAAAAAACACTATTGCTCTAGATTTCACTTACTATCACCAATCTGAGGAATTCTCGTTTACACGAAACGGTTGACCCTCCTCGGTTAGTCACCAAAGGAAAATTCAAGACCTTTGGCCGTCCAAGCATGCTTTCGTTACCCTACAAACACGATATATCAGTACAAAGTGGTGAACGAGCTTTGCGGGATTGGAGCACCATTTTTCTTGCCTCAAAATAGGCATTTATTCAAGCAGCCTGTTTCAACATGTAGAAACTTCGCGGGCAGTGTACCGATGCACTATACAGCCAATCGCTACTCTGTAATAGTATGTACTGTGTGCTATTTGAAGCCCATCGATTACCCAATACTCTTTGATTTTTAATTCTACTTACATCCTGTATAAGTCTAAGGCTATTGTAGGATGTGCACTCTATCGGGACTGAATCTTCTTATACCTGTTAAATTCAAGATTCTCCAATATCTGTTTCCCATTCTTCTTATAGTGTAAGGATGACCCATGTCACGTGATATATTGTAGCAGTCATTTTGAATTTTGAATTTGATTTCAATTAACCCGATCGGGCACGCTATGGGTCCATGCAGGTGACTATCTGCATTATTTACAAAGGAGGAAACCAATTTGGTGAAAACCCCCTGATCCTGTCTTTTTATCTTCCTATCAATTTATTTGGTTTACCTTCAGGAAGTGCAGTGTACACTGTTCAGCCCGTGTGGATTCCGTCCTTTCCCCTTCCAGATCTATTTACTTTATCTGACATTGCTACCTCGACTTCTCCTGCCAGTCGAAACTGTTTTATCCACCCTTTGTTTAGTATCCACTGTGTAATTCTGGCCATGTCTTCTGGGCTATTCATCATTGCTTCAAATGACCTGTCTTTAGCTTGTCGGAGAAAGTCGCCTCTTCCATTTGCCCACTGCGGACACGCCAACACCATGTGCTTGACGTTTTGCGACGGATATCCACATTGACAGCTTGGCTTTTCCACTCCGGGTACTATTCTTCTGCTCAGGTAAGAATTGAGTCCGATATGCTCGCTCCTTAGCTGAATGGCGACACTGCTTTGGGCCCTGGTTAGGTTACGGTGGATTCTTAAGGGGGTATCTTTGAAGTTCATTTTGATGCTGCCTGTTTGTTTATCAGTAAATATATTTGCCGCTTTCCAATGTTCTGGATCGGCTGATGCTGGTCGGCCAGGGCGGTGTTTCCTGATCTGGCTTGTCCATGAATCCTTCCACTCCTGAAAGGCCGCTATCTTTCCAGCTTCTTTCTGCCTTCTCTTATCCTTTTCACTTCCGCAAGTTCTTGTCCACTCGGCGATATCTTTACTCTTGTTCAACGCATGCAGGGTTTCTCTCCCGTTTGCGGGCAGCTTTATCCTCTTACATGTCGATCGGATTGTCTCTTGAACTGGGAGTTTATCTGATAGTCCGGCGTGCTGGACCCTCCTTTGTTTCAGGTATATCTCTATAGGGAGGATGTAGCAGTCATTATAATTATTATCATTATTTTGACTGACAAGGGACCAAAGCAGTCTAGCGATACAAATACGAAGTGGGCACATGGGTCTCAATTCGTATCTATATAGAAGAAAAGTGCCCGAAGTATTAAGTCCAGGTTGTCCATGTGGCTACCAATCACAGAACCCCAAGCATATGATTATGTCCTACCCCCGATGGTCGAATGGTAGAGCTGAGATCTGGGGACAAGCCAAAGATCGGTCCTGCGAAGCAATGATAAATAATCCTGGAGACATCAAAAGGATAACCAGTGGATACTAAATAATGGGTGGATAGAGCAATTCCAGATGACAAAGGCGGTCGAAATGCTGCTGAGGGAAAGGAACAAGTCGAGTAATGCTTGGGGCGATTAGAGACGATCGGGTTGGTTTTTATGGATGGCAATACATTGTAACTGCGCTTCCTGAAGAAAATATGTGAAAACCAAAGACAACAAGCAGAAAGTTGTGGGAGGTTTTCACCATAAAGGTTTCCTCCCGTGTAAATATTAAAGTTTGTGGACACCTGCATGGGCCCTTATGGCGCCAAATTAGGATAATGAAATCAAATCAAATCATTATTTTGAATTTGAATTTGATGTCATTTAGCCTGATTTGGCGCCCTATGAGCCCATGCAGGTGTCTACAAACGTTAATATTTACACGGGAGGAAACCTTGCAGTAAAAACCCCCTTCACTGTCTGATTGGACTCAACTTCATTATAGTCTTACCTCTAGGAAGTGCACTAACACTGTTGTTGCCAGTGTGGATTCCGTCCTTGTCCTGTGTTTCCATTTTCCTCGCTTCGCCTGATTAACGCCCCGATTTCCCCGGTCATCCGAATCTGTTCTAGCCATCCTTCTTTTTGAATCCACTGTGCAATTCTAATCATATTTTTGACGTTATTTACCATAGCTTCGAAAGATTGGGTTATCGTTTTCGCAGCAACTCACCTCTTCCCTTTGCCCATCTTGGACAAGACATCACCATGTGCTTTATATTTTGGGACGATTATCCACATTGGCAGCATGGTTTTCCTACTCCTGGCACGTTCATTCTGTATAAGTAAGCATTGAGCCCAATGTGCTCGCTTCTTACTTGTATGGAAATGCTGCTCTAGGCCCTGTTTGATTTGATTTCATTTAGCCCGTTCAGGTACCCTATGGGCCCATGTAGGTATATCTAGCTATATTATTTATAAGGAGGAAACCAATTTGGTAAAAACCCACTAAGCTGTCTTTTTTATATCTAATAGTTTGTCTGAGGTTTACTACAGGAAATGCGTTTACACTGTTCATACAGTATAACATCCGTCCTATCCTTGTCTACATCGTCTCATCATTTCGTCCACTACAGTTTCTACTGCTCCTGCAAGCTGGAATTGTTCAAACCAGCCTTTTGACAGAATCCATTTAGTTATTCTTTCCATATCATCTGGGCTATTCATCATTGCCGCAAAGGACTTATCTTTTGCCTTCCGAAGCACCTCTCCAATTCCACTTGCCCACTGAGGACATATCAAGACCATGTCTTTAACATTTTGAGACTGATAGCCACACTGGCATTTTGGATTGATCACTCCGGGGACTTTCCTTCGGTACAGATAAGAGTTGAGACCAATTTGCTCACTTCTCATCTGAACTGCAATACTGATTTGGGTCCTGCTAAGGTTCCGGTGGATATTTGAGGGTGTATTTCTATAAGTAATCCTTTTTCTGCTTGTTGTCTCATCTGTAATAATATTTGCGGCTTTCCAATTTTCAGGGTCTGCCGAAGCTCGAAGGTCAGATAGTTTGTCCTTCCCTCGACGTGTCCATGAGTCTTTCCACTCCTGGAACGCGGCCAGCTTACCAGCATCTTTTTGTCGCCTTTTCTCATTCTCGGTGCCACAAATTCTGGTCCACTCTTCAATGTCTAGCTTTCGATTCTTGGCGGGCCTACTCTCAGTTCCCCTTGTGGTCTGCTTGACTTTACTGCACGCAGAGAGTATTGTTCTCTTGACGGGTAGTACTTCTGATAGTCCGACGTGTTGGACCCTCCTTTGTTTCAGGTATATTTCTATCGGGAGAACCGAAGATTCGTGTTCTAGAACTCTGCTGCTGATAGAGCTATATGACCCTGTGATAATCTTCAAGTATTTTCTTTGGATACTTTGGAATGGTTTGACTATTCTATTTGGTATGCTACCCGCTGGTCCAGCTGCACTCTGGGCCCTGTTATTATTATTTTTTTGCATCAGATTTGAACTGCGTATGCAGCTATCTAGCTATTACAAAATATCAGAAAAAAATATACAGAAAAGATGACTAAATTTACAAGAAGAGCACTCATGCCTCGGATTTCATTTGCAAGTACCACTGCGAAGTTATGGTGGCTTTTTATTCACCACAAGTCAACCCTCATCCGTGAATACCCACCCAAGGAAACGTCTCAAAAATCCTGAGTTATCCAGATATGCCTTCATTATCCACTGAACTTTCTACGCGCGAAATGAAGTCTTCGGTGTCAATCGACCCAGGCGACCAATTACACCCGAGCCTTCTCGGTATTGCTGCTGCGATGGAGCAATCAGAGCGTAAACGAAAGCAGAGAATGAGCCTAGCTCAAGATTTTCTGCAAAATATCAACACCTGGGCCAAATCCAGGGCAGGAACTGAAGGCGCGGCTCTACTCGCGCCATTCATCGAAAAAATATCACCTATTGTGACAGCGTTTGCAACAGGAAAGACCGATGCCACAGTCCCCGAAGTCACGGAGATAACATCCTCTGCGCCTAGGGCGACAAAAACAAGCAATAAGTCGCACCACCAACTGCCTCAAAAGCCACAGGAGACTGCGAACCCGTGGGTTACAGTAGCTCGGAAAGCGGCTAAGCTCCCAGATCCACCCGCATTCCCCATCCCTCGAAGGCCTACTACAGCCGGCAAAGACAAATTCTTCACCTTCCAGTGGTGCCGGTGTAATCGCTCAGTATACTCTGCATATCTGGGATAGCCAAGAAGAATCGCATCCGAATTGAAGTCGAAAGCAAACTCAAGCATATATCCATTTGAAAACTTCTCGACAATGCTTTTCTTACCATTCTCATCTGAGTCCTCAACCTCTATCTAACCACGCCTCATCTCGCCTCAACGACCAATAAAGAAGTTACTCCAGTTGCAAACAGGAGCTTGCCCCATTAATTACCAGCCATCACCCACTACATAATTACGACGCTACGTATACCCGCAAGCAGGAAATTAAGTCATAATATACAAAGCTTGGGTCATGGTTAATGGGAGACTGATGCTCTAATGGGGCTCTACATCTTGAGGAAGGATAGGCGGCTGAGATGTGGTGCGAGAGGGGAGAACAGGTCTTTGAAGGCCATGCTGAGGCTGACATTTTCGAGGGGTTTTCAACTTTGGAACGTTTGTGGGCGCCAAGACCGAGACTTCGGCTAATTAGCAAGGAGAACTTCCATTGTTGATGAGTCAATGGCACTCCCCAGGGCCCTGGACGGTACAAAAGAAGTTGGGCTAAGCCAATACACAGCCATCACGCTCTGTCAAGACTCTTCTGACATTTCAGCACGACTTTTGGGGAGGAGTTGGAAGGAGGCTAGAAAGACAGAGGGTGAATTTCCCGAGGTACCCACAAGTCTGCAGCGCCCAGCTGGCCGGCCTCTTCGAACGCTTCAGAAGGGTCACTATGTCTTCGGATTTAGTCCTAATGTCGGTATTAGGAGAGCTCCGCACCCAGTGGTTTTTGCGATTTTTCCCGGCTGCCATACACCCGCAAATGGCCATCGTTTCGTTGGCTGGAGAGGGAAGATAATGAAGGGCGAAGGGCTCCTCTAAGTGTATGATCGAATGAGGGCTTGTGAGGGGCGGTACTGTTTGAGGGGAGTTGTATGGGAGGCATAGGAGGGGATATACTACTGGCATGGGTATCCTTGGCCTGTAGGTAGAGAGGACCTGCATGTCCTACTGTTATGAATTAGTTGTAGGTAATTTGGATTGTGTGGCGCACGGACTATTTCGTCAATTTGGTTAGGGCTAGGCAAATGAGGCGTAGATTATGTTGGTTGGAATTTTAGAATTTGCTCCTTAGTTCGAACAACTTTTGTTTTATGATACACGATCTTTTACCCTTCGATAATCATAACTAAATATATCTACTTGGTTAACTATTTGTGACTTATCTGCACCCTTGAAATCTTTGCCTTGCCAAAACTGACTCGACCACTGTAGCTTAACAGCTTCGTATTCCAGTCCATAAGTAAGATTCATAACACCTACATAGTCATAGACTCAGACAGGACAATAAAAAGAAAAAAAGGCCTACTACAGATATAAAGCCTAATGCACAAAACCCCAAAAAAGAAGACAAACGTCTCTTTGTCAGATTGGGGCAAGAACATGGCTGGCGCAGATTTATTCCAGTCAAAGTAAAGAAGATGATCATTGAGAAAGCTGGAGTTGCAGCATCTGCAATCACGGCTATGCATCAGGTTCAATCAGGCCTATCACTGGAGTGCGTATGAGAGGGGCTTCGAGAAACAATAGTGGGAGTTGCAGGAATATTTCAGAAGGAAAACATCTGCATCAAAGCAGCATCAGATTGGACGTCAATAATAGTGCCACATGTACCACTATATATCAAAACACTAAAAGGCAGTACTTCGGTAACTAACAAAATGGTTACAACGGAATGTCAAGCTAGATGTGGGGTCACACAAGTGCAGGTGCGACCGAACCCAGCTAGGCTTGGACAATATTCCACGAGCTGGATTATTCACTTCTAACAGAAACCGGCAAGCTGTAAGTTCAGGCTCTTTGACGAGAGCGGACCAGCTATTTTGTTTGTTTGCCAACGTCCCAAGGAACAGTGTCAAAGATGCTGGGGATTTCACAACATACAGTCATGCACCAAAGGACAAAGGTGTGGAAGATGCATCGGAGTTATCAAACATGGAATTGTTTGAATGGTATGGCTTTGGTCAAACTACGTCTTTTGATGAGTTGTAGCGCATAATTGAGAGCTGTTTTGGGTTGGGGTATTTCCTCGGGTATTTGAAGGGCAGTCTCAAGCAGAACCACGATGTTTCTAGAAAGTATCAGTCCTGATACACTGTGGGAAGACGCTCATGCACTTCATTATCTCACGTATATATTCTCAGGAGACATGTGACAGCTGTTAAGCCGAAAGACTCCTACAGCCTAACTCGTTCCAACCTCGTCTTTTTTAGTTCATACCACATCTACAAAATCTGGCAAACCACGAAGTTCACCCAAGCAATCAACATGAATACTCTTCCCCCCGCCCTCCCTCTCATCACCATCCCCTCTCCATACCTCCACACAACCAAGTGGAGGGGAGTCGTTGACGGAATTGCTGCTGTCAACTACCTCCGCCGCTGAAACCAGGAATCGAGAGGCCACCCTCTTGTTTCAAAATATTGCGTGCGTCCTTGACGACGCAACTAGTGGAGAGTGCCTTCCACAACACCTTCTCAAACCATTTCGCGAGTTTATCGCGGATTTAAACTCTGTGGCGCGTAGGCACTTTGAATGCCATGTCAGAGGTTCACCTCGACCGCCAGCGCCCTACTCCGCAAGTTCAAACCAGCCCCAGATTAGACAGTCAATTTATAACCCAGATACACAGAGCACCTCTGCCGCACCGCAAGCTACCCCAGCTCATCATCAACCCAGAAGTTACGCCAAAGCCGTCACTGATGCTCCTAAGCAACAAAATCAACAGCAACAGCAACAAATTTCCAACAAACCGGCTCAACCTCGTCAAAAGCCCCCCCGCGAAAATAATAGACTCCTAGTTCGTGTAAATCCAGGGCATCCTGCACTCTCCATATCACCATACGCTGTGATGCTTCATCTGAATGAATTATTAAAAGAAAAGCTGATAATGGAGGTCCAAACCACTAAAACCGGGTTTGCCATTTGTCCAGCCTCTATACCTGCCCAGGAAGCTCTGATCAATAGAATGGATGCACTGGAAAGCCACCTGTCGGAATACTCGGGTGGTATTTATATCACAAGCTTTCTATAGCGGTAATAACAATTGGTGGTTAATATATATCCTCTATTTCTTTTTCTTCTAACTAAAGGAAACATGTATATACAGCGGTTCTCCCTCTCTCCTGACGCTATTCCCAAACGGGTACCTCATTACTCATCAACACAATTAGTCATTAGTTCTAAGGAAATACATATTGATCATTGGATTGTTAAGTCATTAAACACCACCTACTGACCCAGGGCGACTGCAAGGTCGAAAAACCTACTAACCACGCTGCATACCTACTAACGGGTATACCCCGCTCTTACACTGGATTTAATGGTATCTCTGTCGAAAATATCCCAATCACGGCTTCAACTATTACTGAAGCTTTAATGGACCTAACCAACATTCAACCAATCAACGTCTTCGAACCTCAAGGCTCAAACACGGCCCAATTCTCTCATCATAAAGACTGGATAGCCCTATACCCAGAAGGATCAGTTCTATCGAGAAAGTTGCCTCTCTTTGGAGTCTAAGTTCCTGCCAATAAACTTACCAAGAAGACTAAAACGCCACAATGCAGGAGATGCTTTGGCTGGCATAACGAGCGAGCTTGCGCGCGAGCGTCCCGCTGTAGGCTCTTTGGATCAACTCAACACCTAGAAAATGAGCATATATCCTGTGACCCCACCAGACCTCATGACTGCCCGCCCAGATGCATCAACTGTCACGGTCCCCACCCTGCTGATGCACTCGAGTGTCTCTTCAGACCCAAGAAAGACAACTCAGACCCATCCAAGTCTGAAGCTGTCCGGATCAGACAAATGGCATCGGCTGCTAGATTACCCATAAAAGCAGCCCACTGCAGCATAATTTCAACCCAAGCTCCTACGGGTACAGTCAAAACTGAAGTTGCAATCCCTTCGACCCCAACTGAGGTGCGAAGGTGTCACGGACTGACTGATGTGGAGATGATTCATGGTGTTGAGTTACTTTGATGGCATTCTAAGCTATTCTAGCAATTAGTTTCTAGATGTTTCCGGATAGTATTTTGTACTCTTACCAGTTCACTGGGCTTCGATCAGATTCTAGGTCACTCTCAGGAGTTCGACAGGAATTGGGCTGGAACTAGATTACTGTAGTCTGTAGTAGATAGTGTCGAAGTATAAGTAGCTGAGGTATCTACATGTCGAAAGCTCTCCAGCTTTCAGTCTTGTACTATTACCTAGATATCCAAGAATCAAGAACCTAGTCTTCTGTTAATATATTGTCTTTATTATCAAGTATCCAAGATTTCCCACCAACCATTTCCAAGTTAAGTAACCAAGTCCCAAGAGAGCCCTGACAGAAGGCTTTTTACAGAATATCCGAGCCCTTCTACCAACAGATTTGCCCCCCTGTCAACCCAAACCCAGAAATGTAGTGATATCAGCGAATCAAAAATGGATTCATGAGTACCAAGCCCATATCTCTAAAAAATCCTCTCCATCAACGTGGGGCGCTGCTCATCTGCACACGAAATCGCTCTCCAACTTGCTTTCAGCACTAATACGGACATCTTGCTAATACAAGAGCCGTATATTCATAAAGATTTAACCAGAAAAATTACGCGAAAACATCCGTCTTTCGAATGCTTCAACCCTATTGACGGCTGGTCCATTCGGCCTCGAGTACTATCATACTTGCGGAAAAATAATTCATTTTTATATTCTCAAGTCCATCCCGCTTCTATCTTAGTCCACGGAGCCGAGGATACGCTATTTTTCTTCGTAAAAGCTTCCGATAAATTTTATACTTTAATAGTAAACATCTACAATGCCACCCTTGGAGCTATCAATCCAGGCGCCGAGGTCACCTTCCTACTTTCTTTGAATAACTTCGTTTTTCCTGAGCAAACAATTCTGGCTGGAGACTTCAATCTCCACCACCCATATTGGCATCCATCTCGCCGGGGCTCACCCTCCCCGCAGGCTAAATTATTCACTCAGTGGCTCCAGTCCAAAAATCTCTCCTTTATTTCAGAAATAGACAAACCAACACATACTTGTGGAAACGTACTTGACCTCATTTTCGCTTCGGAGAAACTCTGCGCCGGAAATGCCTCTACATCTGTCCAACAGGATCTAGACGTAACTTCAGACCATTTCCCGTTATTTGTTGAAGTCCCCTTCCCGGGCCAAAAACATCAATCTGAGACAAGATTACGCTTCGGAACCACCAACCAAGAAAAATTTATCACAATCCTTTGTCCTCTCCTTTCCGAAGTCCACACGCTCAACTGCAGCACCCCTGAAAACCTAAACAATAGAGCTGAAGAGCTAATCCAGATATTATATGAATCTTATGCAGGATCTTCGAAAAGAAAGCTTCCGCACAATAGAGGACAACCATGGTGGAACGATAGTTGCAAAGAAGCTAGAAATATCTACCGAGAGAAAGTTCGTGCTGGCAACTCTACCCCTACCGACAAAAGAGCTTTTCGAAAAGTCACCAGAATAGAAAAGTTCCACTTTTTCCAAAAAGTAGTGGATAATGCCGCCAAAGCAAAGGACGCCTTTAATATCACAAAGTGGCACAAATCAAAGGGACAATTCCGATCGCCACCTTTGAAAGATCCGCTGGCACCGAGCTCTCCGCTAGCACAGGAAACAGAAGAAAAGATGGACCTCTTGGCGCGTAATCTTTTAACAAATCAATCAGAAGTGGACGATATTCCTCTCGACTCCCCTGCAGTGGCAATTTCTTCACTGCCTTTTCCCAGTCTCACCACAAAAGAAGTTTCGAAGGCAATCCTTAGCGCTGGTAACACCACTCCTGGAAATGATCAGATTCCAACAGCTATTCTACGTCTTGCCTGGCCTCATATATCGGCAACTGTCCTCGATCTCTTCCAAAAATGCCTGGATATTGGCAATCATCCTAAAGTTTTTCGCACTGCAATTGTAGCAATCATTGCAAAGACAAACAAAGCAGATATGACTTCTCCCAGATCCTATAGACCAATTGCATTACTTTCAGTTCTTGGAAAAGGGCTAGAAAGACTAGTGGCAAAGTGAATGTCCTGGATAGCGATCAAGTTCAAGGTGCTTTCCCGGCAGCAGTTCGGAGCACTTCCCCTGCGCTCTGGTGTAGACCTAACCACTTGTCTCACTCACGACGTTGAAACCGCGCTATCAAAAGGTGAGACAGCTACACTGGTCTCAAGGGCGAGGCTAGGACAGTGTTCCACAGGGTGCGTATGTGGTCTAACGGAGATCTAGGTGGTAGATTAAGGTGATGAGTGGGTCGAAGGGATGACTGGTCTTCTCTAGGAAGAGACAAATAGGTAGATAGTAGCGATAGAGGCTACACGTGGGTCTTGCTGATGAAGAGCTGGAAAGAGATAAATGGTCTTCCCGAAGAAGAGATGGGTAAACAAATGTATTGTTAAGGTAATTGAAGAAGACGTTGCGTGAAGAATAATGCTTCTTCACACCGAGTATTTATATACATAAAATTACCAAATAGCACGTAACACACAGCCTCTATGCCAAACAATCTGCTACACATCACCTAATGAGACTAGCCTACTCTTATCAGTTTTTCTTGCTGGTTTTAAAAGTGCATTGAACTATTATTTGTGCTTTAGCCTAGCCGTCCACATGACGTTTCATATTATGCTATGCCACAACAATCCATGAAAACTGGCTACGCTCGACTTCAAAGGAGCATTTGATGCTGTCCTCCCAGGTAGACTTGTTAGACGTCTAAGGGAAAAAGGCTGACCGGCTCATCTATGCAGCTGGGTTACGTCATTCTTAACCAAACGTGAGATCCGCATCAGATTAAACGGAAAAATTTATAAACCAAGACCAATTTCCTGCGGAGTACCAGGGGGACTATTCTCAACACCTGTCAGTGGTATCCCCTACGAACCTCCAGCTCTCACTGTAGAGTCTGCAGAGCCGAGATTGAGTAACAAAGTCCTCACTTCAATGAGGATTCCCAATCGCTTTCGCGGTCTGTATCGTCTTCATCCCTAAGCACATTCCCCTATCACAATTATCATGAAGCTAACCACAATCAGTGTTGGTAAGTATCAGTCGGGAGGTGTATACTAGTATACGATATTGAAACAGATAATTAGCAATTACATTCATCCTCATCTTCTAGTATACTATGGTCTGTACATCTACATGATCGCTTAACTGATTACATAATATACACTTCTACCTGGAGTATTTCTGCCAGCAACTATCTAACACATTGATCATCCAACCCAGACGCCATAGTTGCAACACTGGGAAGTTTTATTTTTGTCCCAATCAACCTACTATTCCGCTGAACCCATCCTTCCATTTGTATCTCTAGTTCATTTGTCTCAAGAAGACTTCTTAGTGCCTTATTTGGATTTGACTTGGTCATTGAATCGGCAGGGTTATTACTCCCACTGATCCATCTGATCTCGGAGATCTCACGACGTTCGTAAGACTGGTGTATAGCCATAATATCAATCATAAGTCTTTTCTCCTTTGTAGTTCCCAATTTGACGAGACATTTGTAGAGAGAGAATGAGTCAGTGCAGACAACAAAAGGAATTTCCTTGAATCCTAGCTGCTCAGTTATCATTGATAAGGTTGTGGTGATAGCTGTAGCGATATCGACTCCATTGACTAGGCCATACAACTCTGATGCAAGTACAGATCTAGTCACCTGTTTACATTTTACAGAACTCCAGTGTATTACATTGCCGGTGATTTTGAACTGAGTGGTCGACAAAGTCTCTGTGGCCCGGCCTGTTGCAGACTCATTTGCAAGTATTACTACATATCCAATCTGGGAGGACAAATCTTTGTTGTTTGCAAAAGATCTGTCGACAAAGACAAACAATTTAGCCGAGCTCAAGTCCAGGGGTATAAAATGGATGCCTCGGTCCTTATTATCCATCTGCCACTTAAGCTGTTTGTTAAGAGCCTTAATATCCTCTTCAGATGGCTCTTTATTCTGGGCAGCGGTAGAAAGGTCAAATGCTGCTTCCGGTTGGCAAACACTGGCGATATACGCGCCCCGTGCTCGTTGTTCCATATATTCATGACTGGCTGAGGGAGACCTCGGGTCAACGAGTTGTATTCGATCACCTTGAATTTTCTGCTTAAGAGTGATACCTTTATTTTCAAGAATTATGATACCACCATTGAATTTGAGTGGGTGATCTTTAGACAATGTTTCTAGGGGTTTTGCGTCAAATGGTAGCAGTTTATTCTCCTTCTCAGCAAATGCTCTGTCTGCGACGAATAAAGTGTCATCAGTTTGCATTCCTAAGACACCAAATCCCTCCTTTGAAGTTGATATCATGAGGCATGGGTCATATGTTGATGGTAACATTAAAAGCTTTTCACGATGATGTTTGCTGTATGTTTCATACCAGTGGATACCAGCTTCCGCAAGACCGTATAGAGGCTTGATTATTCGCATAATCGTGTCGGGTGGATACTGGGCAGCAATTTCTTTCGGAAGTCTGGCAAGAATGATCTGTTTGAGAGGGGTTTCCGATTGGACGTAGGCCTGGATGATGTCACGAAGATATACCGCACAGTGACTAAGTGAGGGCGCGATAGCAAGCAAAACCCGCTGACTAGATCGTTGAATTGTAGGAGATTGAGTCAAAATCTCCTTTTTTCCTTCATCACTATGGCCTTGGACAACCATTCGTGTCTTTTCGTACGGCTCATCAGGCATCCCTTTTATCTCGTTGACTAATCTTGTATTAAAAATTCGTTCGCCATTCATAGATGGTTCATATGGTACAATTTGAAATACACCTCTCTCTTGTAGATTTCTAATTTCCTTCTTTCCGGACAATTCAAAAGGAGCACCTTCATTTGGTAGTTTGCCTGTGGCACGGAGATTGATACACAATTCTACATCACGCTTCTCCTTAGAAGACAAATATGATTCAGACTTGACTTTGTAACCTTTTTCCCTCTGGAGGGAGATTTCACCCATGTCCAGGGTATCCTCAAAAAGTCGATTATCTGTCAAGAATATAGCATTATTCAGAAAAATCGCAGTATTATTTGGGATATTGACACGACTTCGCAAAGCATAGCGAGGTGAGGTATTAGATTGTCCTTGGAGTGGGCCCTATGTCTGACTTGAATTTATTGAATTTTGTCGAGATTGTTTGTCTAATTGGGGTTCCGGTAATCTGTTTTCTCTCTGAAGTTGATCTGGTGTTTCATAATCCGGAGTCGGATTCTCTGAGAAGTAAGCTTTGACAGACGTGGAGCGAAACTTAGTAGGTCCACTCGAGAGCTGGACAGTGCATGTTTCATTTTCCATGAATAGGAGTTTGTGTGGTCCTGTCCAATACTTGAGCTTCTCACAATATACCAATACATCTGAATTGATAGGTAGTCCTTGCAGGTGCTGGGTACGGGGCCCATTCCTCATGTGCAAAGCATCGGTAACAGCTCGTTTTGCATACAAATTTCTCACCTCTTCCATCGCAGATTTGATGGCAGCTGCACGTTGGGCGACACTTGCTGAAGGTGGGTCCATTGGTCCCATGCGTGGAAATGCACCAAAAACGAGAAGGGTAGGTACTAGACCGTCGGGTCCCGCAGTATCATTGATGGCCTTGACGGCCATTTGGAGCATCATAGCTTTGTCAACGCTTACTCATTCCATTTCCTTTCTGACACAGAAATACGCACGACGGAGAGGGGCATGGTATCCTTCAACTCTGCCAACAGAGTTATGTGCTTCGACAGGGACTTCTTTGGTGACAATTGACATTGTTAGAGCAAAGTTTCGAAATTCATCTGAAGCAAAGTTTGGTCCTGCATCATGGATAACTACATCTGGGGGACCTATATACATATCGATCCAGCATTCGCGGAAGACATTCCATGTATGTTGAGCTGACATACTTTTCAACCATCATGCAGCCTGAAATCGAGTTTCTTGGTCAACCATGTGGAGAATTGGTTGGCCGTCAATGTACATGACATCAATATAGACAGAATGGTTGAAATATCTATCACTTTTTAGGCTGAATTTGAACCTACCAGGAGATTTTCCATACTTCTGGCAGGAATCACAGTATTTCGTCAGTTTGTTGATGACTGAGAGCTCAACTTCATGTCCAGCACGTTCGAGAACACAGTGGAAGCGGCGGGCTGATGGATGACCAAATCTTCGGTGTAATTGGTGTAGTTCAGTCTCAGTAAAATGACATTCTTCAGTGCCGTATGACTGCACCAAGTATTGTACCAAGTCGAGCGATTCGCCGTTTGCACTATCGACGAGCATGAATGCATGGCCAAACTTGCGCACTACTGGAAACTTCTGTATTAAGTGCTCTGTCCGTACTAATTCATTCTCAAGGTTGTTGTAATAGACATGCAGTCGATTCATATCTGCTAGAGCAAATTATCGACTTTCTATATATTGATCGTCGATTCTGTTTATTGGTCTGTAATGACAGACACGGAAATAATTCATGAGATTGCTTAATTAGAGGCTAGGATTGATTCCGATATTATTTGGTAGAAGACTTGTCCCAACTATCAGAGGGCTACAGCGTCTTTATCTATCTACAGGTAAAATCCCCCGTATCCTATCCATACCAGCCATACAGGACCTAGCATATTAAACTTGATACGTATCATCATTTTGGGGTTGAGGTTTACCGTGTACTTGCTACTTGAGTTGCGTGTCTGACTACTATGAGACACGCTCAGGTATCAACCTTATAACCCATACCAAACCCGAACTACTTCACTACCCTGAATATGACCCCATGAATAGTTGTAACAGTAGCCTGCAACCTAGCACAATTAGGCTAGACATCGTTGACTAAGACCTAATCCGAACAGCAAATAGGAATGGAAGTCTTTTCGGCATGATATGGAATGTGATCATTCCTACCTGAGTTTGTACGTCTACTGTACCAAGAGAAATGACTGGCTTTCCTGTCCCGAACTTTACTGATGCTTCTCCTAACCTGCTGGTATTAAGCTTGATTCTATGGGTCTTTTGTAATGCCTGAAGTTGCTCAAGCCCACCCGTCGAAATCATAGAAGCTCCTGTATCAATAACAATTCCATGGAAACGTTCGGAAGAGTATCTATCTTTAGTACCTGCAGGATTGGATCGAGTAAGGGCATGCGCAGTTGACTGGTTGTTGAGTAAGGCCACATCTTCTTGACCATTGATCTCACCGAATTGTGTTAGGTACTGAGTAGCTCCTGTCTCTATATAATTATCGTCATCCATGTTGAAATGGTCCATCATGGCGACAAATTGATCAGGATATTCTTCAACAATGTTACTGTCATCTTCGCCTTCAAACTCTGTCAGAAACTGCTGAAACTTCTTGTGGGTATATGATTGCTTTTTGTCTCGAAGGTATTTTTGAAACTTTTCATGAGTATCATCGCGTTCTTTTTGAGAATGCTTGGTAGACCAACATCCTGTACGTTTACAAATGAAGCATTTCTTTTTCCATTGGAGCCGCTGATTGTTGTTTCGACTACCGCGAGGCCCTCCACCAAAATAACGATCTGTAAACAGAGCTTCATTCTCTTCGTTGTCAGTAGTATAGGTACCAGCCAAGTATTGGGGTACATTTGTTGATGGTGTACTGCCTGATATCTGCATGAAGTTATGGATTGAATGGCGTAGATCAGAACAAACAGCTTCAAAGGTATCAGACGGCTTAAAGTTAGCTTGGTGACAGGCCGCTATGTTGCTACATGCTGCAATGAGTCGATCCTTTCGGGTGAGATCTATTTTGTATTCTGCAGCAAGCCCAAGCTGGTCTTTTTGCATTCGATTGATCATTATTTCAAAACATTAGTCGATTGGTTTTCCTGGCAGCTCTTCTATTACACCTTTGAGAGATATACTATTCCAGCGGGCGAGGATTTGGAGGCGACGCTCATTTGTCTGGAAATGATCTCGAACCTTCACAGCCATACTATAGAATGAAAGATTCAATGGAGAAACAACCTGATAGTAGTAGTCCTTGGCTTGACCCCTTAGCATGATGGAAAAAGCTGGGCCATACATGTCGCCGTAAATACCCGCTCTCATACATTGCTCATAGAAGTGTTGTAGTGCCGTGTCAAAGTCATCATTAGCTCCACCATATTTGTCCTCATCTCGATTGTACATTTTAACCAAATTTCCTAATTGTGGGCCTGACACTGTATTAGTTGGTGCAGGAGGTGATGGTGGTCCTTGATTCAAAAATAGAAATTGATTTGTTTGTTCTGGATAATTTTGCTGTCTTGGATTACCTCCGATTCCTGAGGGTTCAATAGAAATATTCTGGTGTTGGCCGTGTGTCTGTTAAGGTTGCTGAACCTGAAAGTCTTTCTTTTCCACTTTATCAATTATACGAGGTTGCTGATCAACTGAGCTATGGGACCTAAGAGGATTATACTTTGAGTTGAATTTACCATCGGAAACCTGCATAATCTTGTTGATTTCTTCTTCTGTCCATTTGTGAGGCAGCTCACCATCTTCTAGTGGTGCCATGAGGGAATTGTGATATTTAACATTTTTCCTCTGCGGACAATAAACACCATTGAGACATAAGAAATTTCGTAGATCACGAATCGCAGTTTTACTGGCTAGCTTAAAGATAGAAGTTGTCCAGTCCTCGAAAAGTTCTGTGTACTCTAACCAGAGCATTCCGTCACACAGCCCATTGTGCTTAGCTCGAGTCACAAAATGGTGGATGTAACCATTCAGATCTACCTCTTTTAATTCTGCAGGGTCGGTGAGTTCAACGGTAAACTGTTTATCGGTATATTCATAGCCTGCGTCGGCCTCTAGGATTATTTTCCCATGTTTATTAGCCATTGTTCTTTTCAGGAGTATTTGTGATCAAAATTTTTCCCTTAAATGTCTTTACACTGTGCTTTTGGTGAATACGCACTGTGTGGTACTTAAAATCGCGTCGTGGAACGCAGTCCAAAGGTGTAGAGCTTCTTATCGCGAGGCGCTCTTCCACACAGACGTGGTCGTGTGAAAGTTGACGTTAGATTGCTGGTCTTACCCTCGAAACTTGGAAATTGGCACAACAGCAGCAAGTACACAGTAAAAACCGTCGCCTGTCTAGAGTGTCCCTTCGTCTGGTATAACCTTGCTTATTTGTGTCTCCTAGCTGAAAGGAAACACTAATTAGTGTTGGTAAGTATCAGTCGGGAGGTGTATACTAGTATACGATATTGAAACAGATAATTAGCAATTACATTCATCCTCATCTTCTTGTATACTATGGTCTGTACATCTACATGATCGCTTAACTGATTACATAATATACACTTCTACCTGGAGTATTTCTGCCAGCAACTATCTAACACATTGATCATCCAACCCAGATGCCATAGTTGCTGTTGAAATTGGTGCTATATGGTAATGAAGGGTATCATTAACATGGAACGTAGAAAGGTATAAGTTCTCTAGCCAGGTTCATGATGACTCATACATTGACCAGCCTCCCAATTATCCACAATAAGCTAGTAATCGTGTCCCTCGCTTAGTTGTAATAATTAGTTTAAGTAGCACTCTGATACTAAGTGGGTTTAATTAACAACTCTCCACTATAGTTTTCAGACTCTTCAATCTCCCAACTCGCTTCACTAGGTGATATTAAACAGAAGCCTAACAGCTTAAGCTTCTCTACACAACTTCCATTATAACAGGTTATGACCCGGTGCCCAAAGAAAAGCATTAATATCCTAGAATTTCCCTTTTCTTTATTATCCAATCAATCATCTAACAGTTCAACAGAAAAATGGCAAACTTACCTTCGAACCCAATTTCCTCCACATCTGATAAAGATAACGAAAGATTCTTTGCAAAGCGACTAAATTGCACGCTTCGAAATATGTCGTTCTCTAATGTCACCCAACTCGTCGGACACGATAACTACGAGTCATGGGCAATCACGATGGAGGCAATCTGGAGAGGTCAGAAGCTCTTTGAACTCGTTGTGAATGGAAAGAAACCAAAGGAAGATGCTTGCCTTGAAGAGCAGGAAGCATACAGCGAATTGTCTACAATTGCTGTTAATATATATATCTTGGTGGTGTCTCCAAGTATACTGAGAAAAATTCTCAAACTACAAGACCCCCATCTGATGTGGAACCACTTGAGTGCCGAATTTCATCGGACCAATAAGTTCACATTGGTTCATCAACTTGGATCTTTGATGTCGCTCTCGAGCACATACGATCCCAGTGGTACGATGACTTCTTTCATTGACATTTATGAGAACGAATACTTTCGGACTACATCTTTAGCCCGAGAATCTTCTAGTCTCAGTCGTCAAAAGATTGCTGATTTTTTGGATGATGATGAGATAAAGAGGGATATGATACTGGCATGTCTGAGTCGACATCACAAGAATATCGTTGACAATTTGGTGACAAAGGATAATTTATCCTACACTGAAGTTAAGCAGCGTCTTCTAGATCTTGATCATGAATTTCCAATTCAATCCTCTTCTCACTCAGCCCATGTCACGCATCACAGGAGGCCGAAAAATGACACTTCCAAAGCATCAAGACCCTATAAAGTCATTAAATCTAAACATCCTAAAGATTCTAAACCGAAAGAATGTTCCTTCTGTAGGAGACACTTTCCGTTGGAGTATAGAGGACATGTTTGGAACGCTTGTGTCAGGCTCCGAGAAAGAAACTCATCCATAGATAAGGGCTCCAAGGATATCCAAGAACGAGCAAATGCTGCTGTCAGTGGACCTCAAGGGGTAAGTCATCATCCTTTCTATTTTGATACCTGTGCAACAGCTCATATGTGTCCTTATCCAGAACGATTCGAACGACTTTCAGTTTGCGCGGGTCATGTAATGTCAAGCTCAAATGAAAAGATATCGATTGAAGGAAAAGGAACAGTGCTATTAAATTGTATACTATCAAATGGAAATATTTCTACTTTTAAAATTGATGATGTACTATACGTGCCCAAATTATCCTACCACTGTTTTCTTGGAAAAAGGCTAGATCCAAAGGATACATGCTCAAGATAATGGTACTACGATGAAGATATATAAAAATATAAAATATGGTTGGAAGCTTACTACGATGGCCCGTTACCCGTGATCAAGGAAATGGCCAATAGTTATGAAACTGCATGCTCTACCTTTGAATTTTGGCATGAGGCTCTCTGTCATTCAGCACCTTCAATGATGTCTAAGACAGATAAGCTCATCCAAAACTCTGGTATTATACCAAGTCCACCAGAAAACTTTTACTGTGATGCTTGCATGTCTTCGAAGTCGGTACACCATAAACCACCCCCATCTATTTTCCGAGCAAAACATAAAGGTGAATATATTCATTCAGATCTTGCAGGTCCATTCCCTGTTCCATCTTATGGCAACGCGCTTTATTACATAAGTTTCATAGACGATGCAACTCGATGCACTACTATCCGATCCCTAAGATATAAATCTGATGCAGCACAAGCTATCATAGATTTTATTACGGCCTTGGAAACTCAGTACGATTGCAAAATCAAGTTTCTTAGGACAGATAATGGCGGCGAATATGTCAATGAATCACTATCCAAATATCTCGCTCAGAAGGGGATAAGTCACCACTTGACTCCTCCCTATTCTCCGGAATCAAATGGTGTAGCCGAAAGACTCAACAGATCAATTGCTGAAGGAGTTCGTGCAATGTTGATCACAGTCAAAGATAAACGGTTGTGGGCTGAAGCAGCGCAAACATTTGTTTACACTAAAAATCGTACTACACATGGCTCTGTAAATGGACAGACCCCATATGAAGCTTTCCATGAGAGAAAAATCCATTCTACACCTTCAACCCTTTGGAAGAGAATGCTACGTGCATGTCCCCATGGCGAAGCGACCATCTGGAAGCAAGCTTCTACCAAGGGCAGAGAAAGGTTTGTTCGTTGGATACACCGAAGTTGATCACCACTATCGAATATTTGTGTCTCAAAGGAAACAGATAGTTATATCAGGCGACGTGGAATTCCTACCTTACCATGTTGATAATTCCGTCTCTGAGAAAACTTTTGATTCCTATCCACATACCATAATCAACCAGACTTATCAACATCATCCTTGATGTTGACCAGTTTGTCAAATCCTCCAAATGTTGGACAAGAACAAGATATTCGAAATATTCATCAAAATCAAGATCCATGTCTGGCTGTTCAGTCCAATTTAAGAGAGCCGTCATTGCAAGAACCGTCGTCGATTCCAACTACTGTTCAGATCGAGCCCCAACCAACAGCAGCTTTGTCAAATCCGCCCGACCCATCAAATGAAGATTCAAGAACATCCGTCAACTCCAGACCAAAGCGCACGATACGTCCTCGGACATATGAAGACACGATAACGGGGGAATGGTGGAAAGCTTCTCGTGATCTTCCTCAACCCGCATCGCAGATTTCAACTTGTGGCAATGGAAATGAGTTAGCCTTGTTAAATATTCATGATGAATCTGAGCCCAGCTCCTACAGTGTTGCCAAGTCATCACCTAACTGGGCTTACTGGGAAAAGGCATTTGATGAGGAGATAGCATCCCTTAAAGATAACGACGTTTGGGATGTTGTTCCTCGGCCTACAGGACGAAAAGTTGTCAATGGTAAATGGGTGTGCAAAATAAAAAGAGACGCACATGGGGAAGTTGAACGATACAAAGCACGTTACGTGGCCAAGGGATTCTCACAGATCCAAGGGCTTGACTATGACGAAACCTTTGCTCCAGTTGTACGACTTGATTCATTACGGTTAATCTTGGCGATTGCAGCATCTAAGAAATGGAAAACGAGACAGCTCGACATTAAAACTGCATTTCTTTATGGAGTCTTGAATGAGGATATTTACATGGAACTTCCTGAAGGGTACAGGCTGTCACGGTTTCATAACAAAATGCATGGGCGATCTTGTAGGTACAGTATATTAATTATAATTCTCTAGAGAGAGAATTCTAACAGCTAGTGACTACAAATATATATAATCCAGAATACTCCTCCTTCCATAGGATTCCCTCTATGACCAGAATTGTTTGGATTCTTCAACAACTTCCTAGAAGATTCTGGATGACACCATTGATCTAATTGCCTGCGCTAGCTAGCGTAGGCTACAGGGATAATTAGGCTTAACAGCCGTTACAATCTCCCTTCTCTTCCTCAATGAGTAAATATTTTATTTAACTTTCTTATTTAATGCTTTTTTTTTTTTTTTCGTCGTTCCCTCCGCGTTTTCTGGACATGAGGCTCGGCCTGGCCAACGTATCTACCTGAGTATATTTCTGAAGGGCCATCATTTGAAGTTATGGGACCATAGGTCTCTTCAAATATCTTTAAAGCTTCGGTGTCTGCCACGTATTCAATGGGCTCCCAAGTTGGTTCTGCCCAGCCAGTCCACTTAACTAGGGCTTGCCTGAAACTACCACGGCCACGTCTCACTGTTCTCGCTCGTATTATTGAGTCCACTCCAAATTCTTGCTCGCCCAGATTGTCAAGGATAGCGGGATTTTGTGCATCGTCCTGCTGCTGACTCGGAAAGGGATCCATACCCGCCCGCTTTACCAATTCAACATGAAAGCGGTTGTGGATGTTTCCAGGAACGTTCAACTCCACAGTCAAAGGATCCGGGACCGCGGTCACATCGTACTTTGCATGAATCCAGGCTAGCTTCTTGGAGAGCTGTGGTGTTTTCACGTTTCGGAGATCCAACCAAACCTTGTCGCCAACTTTATACTGATCTGGTTGTCTTCGGAAGCGATTTGCATTACCCTCGTTTCGTTGTTGAGCTGAAGCCATTGCTGCCTGTGCATAGTCTTGCGCGTCCTTTAACCTCTTAACATAGTCCTGAGCAGATAGTCGTCCTGGGTGTCGGGAACCATTCTCTAAGACAGGCGTAGGCTCTGCTAGAGGGTCCAAATCGTATCCATGCCGTAAGAAGAATGGGCTTAGTCCTCCAATCGCTGAACTTGGTCTTGAATTTAGTGCCAGTTGGGCTATAGGCAACAGTTCCATCCAATTATCTTGTGAGTAGCAGGTAAACGCTCGCAGGTACTTGTACAATTCCTGATTTGCTCTTTCACTTGCATTTGACTGAGGGTGGTACGCCGTGGTCAAGCGTTGAGTTATTCCTGTTAGCTCGCAGAAAGTTTGCCAAAAGGTTCCCACCCAGTCACTGCCTCTATCACTTGTCAAATATCGTGGAAAGCCAAAGTAACGATAATATCGGTCGACAAAAACTTTAGCGCTTGGTGCAGCCTCCATTGTCTTTGTACCAAATAGAAAAACGTCTTTAGATAGCCGATCTGTTATAACCATTATATTTGTACAATCTTGAGAAGGTGGCATATCAGTAATAAAATCAATTGTAAGCTCGCTTCCTATTCGGTCAGGAATTGGCAGTGATCGAAGAAACCCAGCCTTTGCCTCTCGCCATACTGTCGTACGACCACAGACATCACAATTCCGTATAAAACGACGGACCGATTCCCTCATCTTTGGCCAGAACCATCGCCTTAAAAGTATGCCTATCATTGTATCCTTGCCCGGGTGACCTGCTAGGTAGCTATCGTGTGTCTGCTGCATTATCGCCGTTCGGAGTGGCTCATAATCGGGAACCCAAATTCGATTTTCCCTTCCACGAAGAACGCTATCTGCAGCAACCGTACACTCTGCAATGTTAGCGGTTAATTTCTGAGCGATATTTGGTGGGAAACTTCTCTCTCCGTGCTGGACAGCATCTCGCGCTCGTCGCCAATCATTATCGTAAATGACTCCTTGATTCCATAATGCCTGAATCTCATCATTGTCAGATATTCTCGCTGTCGCTGCTGGGTCTGCTGCACCGAGTTGTGCATCGACAGGTAAAGCTTTGACAGTTGGTAACAGTTGCATAATTCTACCCGTGGTTCGTTCGTCATAAAGGCCATGGGGCTGATCCTGATCGCGTCTTGAGAGAGCATCCGGCCGTTCGCAAGCATTACCAGGTCGCCATTTTAGAGTGAAATTGAACTGATGTAGAACATCGTAATATCTGGTCTGCCGTTCATTGAGTAGTCGCTTGGTCATGAAATAGTCTAAGTTCTTGTGGTCGCTCAGAATTGTGAAAGGCTTTGCAACAGAGCGCAGTTCAGCTTTCCATTCTTGCAGGCACGTGATTATGGCCAGCATCTCTTTGTCGTGTATCGGATAATTTGCTTCCGCTCCGCTCAGTCGCTTGGAGTAGTAAGCCACCGGCCTCAGCCGGCCTTGCATATCAGCTTGAGACAAACATCCACCCAATGCATACCCAGAACAATCGGCTTCCACCACTGTGTCTCGCTCGGGATCCCATTGCGCTAACACCGGCTCAGTTGAAAAAATATGCTTTAGTTGTTCAAACGCCTCGTTCTCCTCAGGTCCCCATCTCCAAATTGAATCCTTCTTTGTCAATCTGGTCAGTGGTGCAGTTACCTCCGAAAATCTATCAACAAAGCATCGATAGAAATTTGCAAAGCCGAGAAACGATCGAACTCCTTTAACCGATGTAGGTGCCTTCCATTCTATGATGCTCTTGACCTTGTCAGGATCTACGGTCACCGAGTCTCCAGCTCTCACAATGTATCCCAGATACTTAACCTCTCGACATAGAAAATTGCATTTATCAATGTCCAAGTACAAACCAGCCTTCTCTAGCTTTCCCAAGATACTTTGAACCGTTCTCCAATGATCGGCCTCACTACCATTCGTGTATACTAGAACATCATCCATGTATGCTGTCGCATCAACATCAAGGTGTCCTCGTAGTTGCTCATTAATATAACGCTGGAATGTTGCAGGTGCATTTGCAAGACCAAATGGTGTAACAAGCCACTCAAAAAGACCATGGCGACATCTGAAGGCGGTCATCCATTCATCTCCCTCTCTGATTCTGATACGATGGAAAGCTGACTTCACATCTAGTTTCGTGAACCACCTAGCTTTTGAAAGTTGTCGCAAAGTTTCTTTAAATAATGGAAGGGGATACCTGTCTGGAAGAGTGACTGCATTCAGCCCGCGATAATCCACACAAAATCGTAGCCCTCCGTTTGGCTTTCTAGCAAAAAGTACTGGTGAGGCCGCCGGCGAGCTACTTGGTCTGATCCATCCCTTACCCAGAAGATCTGTCAATGTTTTGCGAAGCACTAGAAGCTCCTCTCTTGACATACTGTAAAGAGGGCCCCAAGGCGGTTGGACTGGCTTTCCATTCTCATTTCGGAGGTTTATAGCATGGTCAAGGTGATCTCGTGTAGGCGGTAGATCATTAGCGCCGCTATCGTCAGAAAAGAGGCGCGCAAACTTCTTCACAGGGCCCGGTAATCGTTCTCGAGCATCAGAGATCTTGAGACAATGTTTCGTACGGAGTGCCTTATTTATGTCGTCTAAGGAGGCTTTGCAGACGGGAACTCCCTTTTCCAGAAAAGATAAGGCCTCAACAGCAGCACGTTTAGGCTGCTTTATTCCCCTTAGTTTTTGACGCCAGCGTCGAACACTGTAAACAGAACCACCACTCTTCCTGAGTTCCAACCGCTGCTCTTTGGAATGAATCACTGCATCCTGGTCCTCTAACCATTTCTTCCCAAGTATGATCTGATGTGTACTGTGTGGTACTACATACAGCCACAATTTTTCAGTAACAAAACCATCAAGGTCTATGGAGACCCAAGTGATATTTCTTACTATTGGCTTGTCTTGAGATGAATTTTCTGCTGTCTGAAGGGTTCGGGGAGAGATAGGTTTACATTGTAAACTTAGTTGGGCTGCTAATTCTTCATCAATGATACCTGAACACAGGCATCCATTGTCAATTAATGCTTGCACCATAGTGACGTCGTTAACTAATGCATTAACTAAAAATGGATTTGTATTCATCTTCGGTTCTTGTTCAGCTGCTGTCAAACTTTCTGAAAACTTTTTATCCAATATTATTGGCTGCACAAAATCTTTCCTTTCTTCTTGAATCGGTCTATCACTAGTAATGGCATTAATAAGGAGTGGCGATGTGTTCTTTCTCATTTCATGATCTGTAAGACAGCTCCCCATGACAGACCTCTTGGATGACCAACCCATTAATTCTCCTCGATCTCTTATTTGCTGAATTTCGATAGGACGGTTTATGAAACTCGGAGAAATGCTATACGGATCCACTTCGTACACTGCCGGATCAATAGGACCTAGACCATCGCCTTCCGGATCCTCTTCCATATTTTTTTTATAAATATGTAAACTTTTCTTAATCTTTCGTGGATTAATTGCTGGAAGAAGGTGGCACACCCTAGATTGACATCCCCGTTTCTCACATCTGAAGCAGCTTCCTTCTTTCCGAAGCTTAGCTAGCTGATCTTCTGATTTCCATGTTGCCCTAAGAAAATTGTTTTCCTCCATAAAAATGTTGCAATGATTCCACTTCATCTCTGCAAAGTTGATTGACTGCGATCTGACTGACTGCGATCTGACTGACTGCGATCTGACTGACTGACTGATTTACTGCAATTCTGACTGACTGACTGATTTACTGCAATTCTGACTGACTGACTGATTTACTGCAATTCTGACTGACTGACTGCGATTCTGACTGACTGACTGACTGACTGCGGTTCTGAAGTTTGTGGAGAGAATTATAATATGTCACGGTTTCATAACAAAATGCATGGGCGATCTTGTAGGTACAGTATATTAATTATAATTCTCTAGAGAGAGAATTCTAACAGCTAGTGACTACAAATATATATAATCCAGAATACTCCTCCTTCCATAGGATTCCCTCTATGACCAGAATTGTTTGGATTCTTCAACAACTTCCTAGAAGATTCTGGATGACACCATTGATCTAATTGCCTGCGCTAGCTAGCGTAGGCTACAGGGATAATTAGGCTTAACAGCCGTTACACAGGCAAGGAGATCATGTTGCTAAACTTAAAAGGTGTATATACGGACTCAAGCAATCACCTCGGGAATGGTTCTTCAGGTTGGCTGAATATATCATTCCTTATGGTCTTGCTCCTTCCCTATTTGATCCCTGTGTATTCATCCACAACACAGGTAAAATGATCATTGCAGTTTACGTGGACGACATAGTACTGATTGGAGAACAAGATGAGGTCATCGAAGATTTAGTGAACCACTTCAAGACCGAATTTAAGGTCAAGGATATGGGAACTCTTCACTGGCTACTTGGAATTCAGATCGAGTACTCAAATGTAGGTATCACTCTATCGCAGTCTGCATACATAAATAGAGTCCTGGATAGATTTTCGATGCAAGATTGTAATACGGTCTCCACGCCTATAGAGTGTAACCAACCGCTAAAGGCTGCGCAAAATGGAGAGCCTAGGGCCAATACTACTCTGTATCAGCAAATAATCGGATCTATAATGTATATCATATCTGCCACTAGACCTGATCTTGCATATGCAATCTCTCACCTCTCTCAATTTAACTCAGATCCATCTGTCACTCATCTAGGTGCTGCCAAGCGAGTTCTACGATATATCAAGGGGACAAAAGATGTCGGTTTGTTATACAAATTTGAATCTCCCCTGGTTCTCAATGGATACTGTGATGCATCATACGGAAATTGTCTCGATACACGCAGAAGTTTCTCTGGTTATTTATTCCAACTTGGTCAATCCACAATCTGCTGGAAGTCTCGCAAACAACGTACTGTTGCTCACTCCACTTGTGAAGCTGAGTATATGGCACTGTCGTACGCAACTAAGCAATTCCTCTGGATTGTACGAGGACTTCACCAAATATTGGATAGAAATATACCTGCTTCTCTGTCAACTGATAATAATTCCGCGATTGATCTAGCACATAATCCAAAGCTCAATGATGCAACAAAGCATATTGACATCGCTTATCATTTCACTAGAGAGCGAGTTGAAGATGGAACGCTCACCTTACTACATATTCCGTCAGCTGATAATCTTGCGGACATCTGTACAAAAGGTCTACCAAAACCAAGACTGATGCACTTGTGCACCAATATCTTTGGTACAAAGTGAGAAGGGGTGTTGAAATTGGTGCTATATGGTAATGAAGGGTATCATTAACATGGAACGTAGAAAGGTATAAGTTCTCTAGCCAGGTTCATGATGACTCATACATTGACCAGCCTCCCAATTATCCACAATAAGCTAGTAATCGTGTCCCTCGCTTAGTTGTAATAATTAGTTTAAGTAGCACTCTGATACTAAGTGGGTTTAATTAACAACTCTCCACTATAGTTTTCAGACTCTTCAATCTCCCAACTCGCTTCACTAGGTGATATTAAACAGAAGCCTAACAACTTAAGCTTCTCTACACAACTTCCATTATAACAGTTGCAACAATCAGATCAGATGGTAGGGTCGGAGCCCTACTCATCACCAACCCTTGATCATGGAGGAAAAGTCATCTGATGAGTTTTCGGAGCGTACCCAGCACCCGATACGGAGATGGTGGATTGGATCAAGTCGGCCTCGACTGTTACAAAGAAGGGAGATATAGATGAATATGCGCACCTCGTGTAGTCCCAGTGCCTAGGCCTCGCCTGGCTGGGGCTGCAGGTTTTTTAAGACTTTTTCCCGCGCACGCAGTTTCCATTGCTACCATTTTTATTTTTTTGGGTAGAAGGTTCTGTGGAAAAGGTGGCTGAAATCCATGGGTAAATAATGAGCTGAATGGCTTTCTATCACGGGCATCACATCAATGATCTTTGAGGGAACACAACAGGCAGGGAGCACTGTACAAGGTATGGCCTGGGTCAGACAGGAGCCCAATGTGCTAGATAGTCTATGACTCAAGTAGTACATTAAAAAACCCACTCCTGCGGAGTACCATAAGGATCACCAGTATCACCAATACTCTTCATGCTTTATATTGTACCGATTTTCAAGATTGAAGGACTTCAAAAATCATTCGGCTATGCAGATGACATTGCAGTTCTAGAGATATCAGCATTGCTGCAAGAAAACTCGAACAAGATAAGTGCCACCATAAATGACGCGCTAGCATGGGGCACCAAAGAAGGCATTATCTTCGACCCTGGAAAATCAGAACTCCTTCACTTTTCCAGGAAGCATAGGGATAAGGGTGTTAGCCCTCACGTGCACACAAGCCAATTTTCCACCTCAGAAAATCCGCAAAAACTATTCCTCAAATGGCTGGGTGTACACTTTGACAAGCGACTTACCTTCAAGCAACATATAACAATACAGGCAGCTAAAGCCCTAAAAGTAGCTCACGCCCTTCGCTGCATTGGAAATACAGCTCGAGGAATATCCCCCAGTCTCTCTAGACAAGTAGTTATCACATGCGTTTTACCTATTGCCCACTTGGCCGCTGCGACCTGGTGGCCCGGAAAAACAAGAATGAAAAGAGGAAAAAAAATATCAAATAGGGTTGGCTCCCATATCAGTACACTTGATAAAGTTCATGCTGCTGCTAGGACTGACCTTCCTGTATTTTCAACCACTCCGACCATCGCTCTCCTGAGGGAGGCGGGAATTTCCCCAGCAGAAATTGCACTAGACAATATAACAAGGAGAGCTGCCCTCCGAATTCGTAGTCTAGATCCCTACCACCCCCTATCCTCGCGCGCGCGAAATTTAATGCCATTTTCTCCATTGACTCGACTCGCTCGCTCATGCAGGGACATTCCTCATTCAGAGAATTTTGACCCTCTCCTTAACCCGCCGTGGGAAGCAGAGGAAGAAAAGCAAATTGCTTTAAAGCGCATTGGTGCACCTTCAGGACCAAGCCAAACAAGAGCTAACTTTTTCTCTGATTTCTTGACCACTATCCCTAAATATGATATCCTCGTCTACACTGATGGATCAAAGCTCCTGGACGGAAACGCTGGAGGTGGCTTCGTCATTTTCCAGTTAGATCGTAAAATTAGCTCGAATGCTTTCCCACTGGGAAGTAATATAGAGCCGTATGATGCAGAAGCCCATGCTGCTCTTCGAGGAATTAAGGCAGCCGTCTCTCTCCCATCTGCTCGTTTCGCCAGTAACCTATGGGTCTTTTAGGACGATAAAGAAGTTTGCAGGAGGCTAGTAGTAAGTCCCATTGTTACCTCATCATCACAATCCACTTTCATCAAGATACAAAAAGTGGCTAAAACATGGCAAACTCGACGCAGGCTTCCTCATACCGCTGAGGGCCATGTCAAAATACGGTGGGTTCTAAGCCATTCCAGGATCGAAGGCAATGAATTGGCCAATTCAGAGGCTAAGAAGGGTGCACTGGTTCCATACCTCAACCCACCAAAACATTCTACCATATCACTCAAGAAATGGAACATCACATTACGGACCCAGATAAGGGATATTTGGTGGAAAACAAACATTCCTGCATCTTATGCTCAACTTGAAATCAAGCACGCCCCCTTATTTCCGAAGGAGCTCCTTCTAAGACGAAAAGCACTGGGCATCATTTTAGCAGCTAGAACCAGACACGGAGACTTTACTGCTTATCACACTCGTTTTAATCACGCCGAAGCCAGACTTACCTGCCTATGCAGGTCACCAAAGACCCCTACCCATTTTTTATTCTGCCGCATCCTCCGCCGTCGCCGTGGAGGACGCCATGCTGGATCTATCAATAAACTCCTTCCGGATCTAATCGGCATGTCGGAAGGGGCAATCTCTATGTCTAAATGGCTAGAAAATTCTAGGTTTTTCGAAGAAATCTGCCCACGGTGAGGGGCTGACTCACCTTTTCGTTTGTTTTGATTGGGGGCTCCATGGACAGAGCGGGGGAGAGGGACTGCTTGATCGCCAGTCTTGAGGTAGTGGAGGTCTCATATCCTTTTTTTATTTGGCTTAAGCTTATCCATCATTTTCTGTGCGCAGTTTCACATAATACGGCATAGCTCTGTATTCTAGACTTTTGTAGTCCCATGGTGTCTAGAGCTCCTGCTCTAGCCTCCTTTGCCCTTCATAGGGATAAAAGTGCGCGTGCCTAAAGGCCACGTGCAGTGACAGACGTTAAATAATATCATCATCATCATTATTCCAACCTCGTCAATTGCTGCCAAAATTGCAGCTGGTTAAACAGAAACTAAAAAAGAAAAACCCCAGAAGATAGAAGATTTCTCTATGTTGGACACAAGCAATACGCTTCTAACACATTCCATTGTCTGTCACACCTTCCGAATGACAAATTTACCCAATCTCTGCTTAGAGCGAGAGATGGGTTAGCAAGCACCTTTAATACAATCAGTATCCTGCTATTGGTTAGTAAACACCCCAAAAGGGACATCTTCGAAGTTGATATATCTTCAAGCTTCTTCTTCAGTTTCCAGCTCTCCAAAACCTGTTGCCTCGGCCATCAAGACATCCTTCGCCACGGCGATAATTGCCTTCTCAGCCCGAGCTCGTGCCATCTCTGTAAACCTCCCTTGCTCGATATGGTAGATCCACGCAAGCTGCTCTTTAGTCACCAGTCCGGATTTTCTGGGTCTGGCTTGGCAGTCCCGGAAATCCGATTGGTGAGGTCCCCCACAATTAAGAAATCTAGTGAGGACCATGCACCCGGCTTCCGAGTGCATATTTGATCCATAGTTCTAGCATGCTGTAGCGCCAGAGGAACCACAAGTGGCGTGGAGGCCCAAACAGTGTTTGTACTTTTCGATCGGTCGACGAGGCTGGACCTTTGTAGCTGATCCAGACTCGTTGAGAAGGCGGAGTCCAGAGCAAAAAGGGTTTGGCAATTTCTATGCGTGCCCAAGAACAACATGTCCCATGCGGCCGCATCTGGATTGCCACCTTTCCGGTTCTATAGTAATACTCAGTTAACATCTACTCAGCATTGACTGTGCAAATACTATTGAATGTTCATATGATTGCAGGAACATTTGCTATCCGAAAAGTGGCAATGTTGGAGGCTTCTTCGACCTTGGCGTTGCAATTCGACAATTTCGGTGCGGCATCTAGGAGCTTTCCCCATGTATTTTCATTCCTTGTCAAAATCACAAAACCGGTTCTAACTTGGTGTAGAAAGCTGGCAGCACCCATGGCTTACTGAAACCCATCCTGTAATTTCTCACTCACAGTGCAATATGAGAGCTTGTGCCACGGGTGGTTGCTGTTAAGACAAACAAAGAGTTGTTTGTTGACTTTCGATTTTTTTGGAAATAAACTAATTAGAATGGTTCCGGAGATTGTAAGAATGACATACCAAGTATGAGGATGAGTTAGAGTTATGATGAATGTGTTTAATGTACGACGAAGTCTACTGATGTGTAATGGATAGTTAATTGTAAGGAAATTGCTATATTTCTATCTGTGTAGCAAGAAGTCCCTCTATATACATGAAAGCGGGGTTTTCCGCACACTAGTGTAAATTCCAACATACTTCCTTATCTAACCTAAATGGGAAAGTTGTTGGAGATCCTGAAGCCAATGTATGCTGTAAGGCATCTATTGGCTAATTACTATTCATGTCAGTGAGTGATGATATAGGTTAATCATATCTCATGGCGCCAGTGCATATTATTCTAATATGAACTATTTGTCTACTGCAGTCATGTTGCTGCCTTAATTACAACAAAACTAAGAATATGCAGAACGCTTCAAGTGATCAAGGAGAAATAACAAAGTATAGACTTCAAAGGGTATCCGTAGATGTGAATTATGTTTATAGTAAGAGCTTGATCGAAACTCTTAATCTTTACTAAAGAATATGAGGCTGTCTACATACATTGATGTCTGGCAATGACATGGGCTAGAGTGTAATGCCTCATTACGGGATAAAACGGAACAAACTACAGATCTGATTCCAGTTACGTGTATTCTTGTGGCAGTCTCAAATATCAGACGTGACAGAAGATTATGGTGTAACTAGTAGCATATAGGAGACACCCGACAATCTTGATGGACACATACTGAAACCACAAGCACGGGGAGTGTCTAAGTTGGTTTTGCAACAGATTTCGGGATATCTTTCTTTATGGCCTTGGTAACAGATTGCGGCACAGCCTTTACTGCAGGGACTGCTGCTGATTGCAGTCATTTTTTCGCCACCGAGGTCATGACGCCTTTTGATGGCTGTACTTGTACAGCGGGAATTGGTGTGCTCCTGGTGCCGGGAGCCCTTGGGATTGGGTTCGCCGAGCGGGGAGGTAGGACGGGTGGTGTGGAGACCGAATCTGTAGCCATGTATCGCGCAATGACGGCGCGTAGCTAGAATCTCATCGAGTCTAAGAATTATATGTTTGACCCGTAGGTCAAAGGAAGAAGGGTTGCTTCGATGCCAGGAATGGCGGCGGAACGTCGTCTTTCGGCTTTGACAATTGATCGAAATTCAGGGGGGTGGTCTAGTTTTGTATCAGCTTTTGGCTGCGAAGTTGATTATGAGACTGCTTTGTTTGCAGTGTCCTCCAATGGCTTTGGTATGGTCGGAGGAGGTTTGGATAATTCCCCAATCTCGTGGGTAATGGAGGCTGGTTGAGGTATTTCCTCAACAATTTCAACTGACCCGATCATGTCAGTATCAGGCTCAGTGACGGCGACGAGGAATTTCTCCTTCCCTTTAATCGAGACCTTGCTCATCTCCACGCATTTCGAAGAGCGGGCAAGGCCTGGCATTGGTGCGAGAGCCCTCGGGCGGACTATCGTGTTGTCCGACATGGCCTTGGGATGCTTTTTACGAACAGGAGGCATGGTGAAAATGTCTGAGCTCCATGACAATTCAAAGATAGATGCGACAAGTCCGAGAGGGGTAGAAAAATGGAAAAAGGGAATTTTCGAATTTTTAAAATTGTGTGTTTTCAGATATGATTGTATTGTTCTTCCGAAATACATTTAAATCAAATTTAAGGGGCAAAAATCCCATATCATTTAGTAACTTTCTTAGTTTTGCTTGCAATCTTCTAGGAGCTGTTTTTAGTCCACAGATAGCCTTTGCAGGTTTGCAAACCAAGTTTTCTGGCTTTTCTCGATGGTGTGGTTGTTCAATATAGATTGGATTATCAATCTCTGCGTGCATCAAAGCTGCACTCATATCAACACAGCTTGTATGAAACTTTTTATAAGCTGTGAAAGCAGGCAACATATGCATGTTAGTGTTGAAATATCGTATATCCTGGAATGCCAAGGATAACTCATTTGTAAGTCCGGCTAATTAGGTTATCAAATTCACCTTCCTATATCATTGTCATCAGCTCATTCCTCGCGGAAAGTTTAATGCAAATTGGCATTTATTTCACACTAGCATTCCAGCAGATGACTGTGTCTCAAATGCAGGTTAAAGTTCTCTCGGATCTATTACCGACACACATGTATTTAGCTTTATATTTCTGGCTCATATATCTGTACGTATATAGATTTACATCTACAGGGATCATAAATTATGATCCATGGAGATTGATAAATACTGGTCAAAAACCTCAGTTGATAAGATATGCGCACACGCAATCTCACTCTTATCAGCTCAGTTTACTCAGAACCATACATCTCAATACACTTGTTTCCAGTCAATTCTTCCTTCTACAACTTCATACAAGACTTACTGTATTGGTCTAACCGCCGACACTGATTCCGCTATAACCTCCATATTCGCTCAAGCTCATAACTTTAACAGTTAGTTGGTGGGAGAACATCAGCAAATATTTCTGAAAACTCCCTTGCACACAGCCTAGCTATTAGTTGCCTGTCAGACTTTTCTTAAAGGGAACAGATGCCCATCATCACTCTAGGTTTAGCCTCAGATTGTGGAACTAAAGTCCAGACATTATTTTGAGTCATGTTATTGTTAAAGTTATGAGCTTGAGCAACTATAGAGGTTAGAGCAGAATCAATGTCGGCGGTTAGACTGATACAGTAAGTCTTGTATGAAGTTGTAGAAGGAAGAATTGACTGAAAACAAGTGTAATGAAATGTATGGTTCTAAGTAAAACTGAGATGATAAAAGTGAGATTGTGTGTGCGCATTTCTTATCAACTGTGGTTTTTGACCAGTATGTGATGGGCTGTGCCCGGATTGGGACTGATCACAAGGACCACTCCGGCTAGATTGTTAAGCGCTAGCAAAGCGGCGTTTACAGAGACGCAAAGGGGTTGCATAAGGACGGATGCAATGATAAGCTTAAAAAGGGATCTTAGTGTTGCATAAGGATGAATGCAAGGTTGCACACAAGAACGAGTCTCAGTGTTGCATAAGGATGATTGCAAGGTTGCGCATGAGGAAGGACCTAAGAGAGTACGCACTAAGGGGTGAGAATTTCACAGGAAAGAGGGTAGCCGGGTAGAATAGAGTATTCTCAGGTAGGCTAGGAGGGGAGTTTAGATGCGACGCTGCAGAGGATATAAAGGACAGAAGCCGTCATTGGTAGATTAGCTTCCCAAGGAAAAATTATCAATTTCTATTGAGTTAACGTTTTTCAAGTACTTTTGAATTCATTAAACCTTTTACACAGTATTTATAAATCTCCATGGATCATAAGTTATGATCCCTGTAGATGTAGATCTATATACATACAGATATATGAGCCAGAAATATAAAGCTAAATACATGTGTGTCGGCAATAGATCCGAGAAACCTTTAACCTGCATTTGATATATAATCATCTGATGGAATGCTAGTGTGAAATAAATGCCAATATGCATTAAACTTTCCGTGAGGGATGTGCTGATTACAATGATATAGGATGGTGAATTTGATAGCCTAATTATCCAGAGTTACAAATAAGTTATTCTTGGCATTCCAAGATATATCATACTTCAACACCCCTTCTCACCTTGCATTGAGGATAGATACATAAGTGAAAAATTGTTAGTCTGTTTATTATCATTTCTCACCTAATGCTGGTATGGTAGACACGCCAGTGGTTGTACTAGTACCAAAAACTGAAGTGCATAAATCGGAGTGCCTTGGTCTTGGTAAGCCTTTTATACATATCTGCAAGATTTTAGCTATAGAAACATGTAATAGTGTGAGCGAGCTGTCTTCAATTTGTTTGTGACGTCCTGTCTCAGAAAACCACAAAGATAGATGGATGTGTGTTGTGCTGGCTCGGTTGATTTTTTAGGAGACAGGGGAACGGAGGATTGGCTGCTGTATTAGGAAAGGGTGGAAAATACAGGCTGGTGCACAGAAGAAGTTCATGTACTTTACAATCTCTTCACCTGTTAGAGCCACATCAATTGTTTCCTTAGCCAGGAAAATAGGGGTAAACTTTCTTAATTGTAATGCACAGGGACAGGGATATAGGACGAGGTAGATTACATGGAATTGCTTTTGCTAGTAGTTGGGACTGTGTTAGACAGTTAACGCCAAGCCTAGAATCCGGCATATGTTAGGGTACTTATGGGCTGGATCCAGCTGGTGTAAAGTTCTCCAGCTTTGCAATCTATATCATACTTTATCTTGTCTTTAAACTTGCTTAGTAATTGATCAGATTTAATTTCTTTTTTGTTCCCTTTCAGCTAATTCATATCTTGGAGACAGCAAATTAGACCACTGGAACCCTTGCTGTAATATCACCTGCCGAGTTTAGTGAATAAATCTATCCAAATTATATAATACTTCACATCATCCATTAGATGATATAATCAATTGTCGGGATGCACATCTAGCATCACCTTCATAGATCACCATTTGATACGCACTCAGTGTCCATTGTGCCATCACCCAGCATGAGCGCACCATCTCCATGACTCACCAGTGCACATGAGCCCGTGCTACTCCACCGACAGACAGCAGAGTTATTTAATTGCCAAAAACCTCTCAGCTCATAATCACAACAGAAGTGCAGTTTATCTCCATTGAGACTGACGCTATTGCTGGAATATTGCTCCACACTAGATCTAGTACATTTCCGCTCCAATGTGTTGGAACCCCGGCTCTAGTTGCTAGATGCATGTTGTGAAAATTGCCCATTCCATTATCAGGTCACCATTGCTGTACTGACGTGAGGTTTGCGGTTGGTAGTGTCACAGTTCCAATATAGAAAGCAAATGGGCATTTGTATGATTGAAAGGTAAAGCTATAATTCATCTATGGAGAAGTAAACTACCTGCAAGTCTCCCGTGCTACTTATACACATCCAGAGGTATCTAAATATAGCCTACGTTTACAGTGGCAATAATACTAGCTTAAGGTTTGTTCTGCCACACGGGTAACGCTTCTGATATCCTTGGCACTTTCCTTTACGTAGTCTCAGTGGCAATTTCGTATCCATTTTAGTTAGCTGAGAATCCTACGAGTGATAGAACATGAAGGTTGCCTTCAATAGCCATTGAAGGCTACAGGAATTATCGGCTCACAAGCCGTCACGGGTAGTGCCTTATTACTGAGTTGAAATCTCCTCCAGCCACTGTAGGTCCTGAAAGTTTCCAGAGTAGTAGTGGATCTAGAGTGCCACTTGGGCCAAGCATGTGGTAAACATTTACAAATGTAACCCCGAAAACCTGTACAAAACAGTAGTCAGCTGTTTGGCCTGAGGATGTGGTTATCTGTAAGTTTTGCAGGCCTTTGCGGGTGAAAATGATCGCCCGGGGCCGAGCTCCTCTCACCAGTTGGGCTGTAGCTATCAAAGCCAGTGTGACTTTGACTGATAAAGCTTCCGTCTTTTTGCATCGTCCATGGCTCTTGTACCATTACAACGTGCCCTCCTGCTTCCCATGCTCGTTGCAAGGCTATGTCCATATTTTCTCCGCCATTTCACACGTTCACTTGGTGAAATAGAAGAGTGCTTTTGATTTCTTTGGGTATGTGCGAGATTTAGTTCTCTGGTATTAACCTTGCATAGATGTTTCTGGGGCAGAGATGACTTCTACAGCCTTGCCCTTCCTCTCTGAATATGCTCAAGCGGCATTAAAGTCACAATGACCATGCTCGCAGATGATGCGCAACTCTGATGGTGTGTGAGGTACAATAGTTCCTTGTTGGCGCCTGAGCCTAGCCATACATTTAAGCTCATAGGAGTCATGAGGACCTGTGCAGTTAGAGCATTTAGGAATTTTGACCTGACACTTTGAAGTCTCATGTTGTTGTGAATACCTCGGGTCAGCTCTGATCGAGCCTCATTGGGCTTTCACCATAGCAGCACTCAGACACTTGGCCGCAGTAAGCTAGGTGAGATTAGGGCACTGATAGTACAGCTAAGTACCTAATCACTCTGGCAACATCCCTACGTCCGAGCGTTGCCTGGTGGACCAATGCGTTTAGACTGAGGTGCACATCACTCTGATGGCTACCGAGGGGCAACAGCATATAATGTGATGATGGTGTGTAGCTCTGCAATCCCGGAAGTTCCACACTAGCAACCAGTGTCAATAGTATGTTATGACAGGAGATATTGGCAGGGTCTATGGAAATGGTTACTGTGACAGAAGTAGGAAGCACCTGTGGTGAGTGCATGATCAGGACTGGGGTACTGAATGTATATATAAGGAAGCAATTCTTCTGCATATAGATAGTGAATTAACCATCTCACTACTGTCCATTCCAATGCATCTTCTCATTACAGCCACGCCAATTATATCTGCACATCTGTAATCATTTGCATCCATTTCAGGTATTCCTCTGTCCCCTCATGACCTCGTTATTATAACACATGTACACCCAAACAGCGTCCATAGCGTTGGATTTTAGTGCAAATTGATGTGGAGTGAAATTCCAGCAGCGCTGACATTGCTCAATGGGGCTCTGTTGTGTGTAAGGCATTGCCGGCCCACTTTTCTCGAACAGCCAAACTTGAGGCTTGATGGTTTATGGCAGAAATGTACAATACAACTGGTAGAATATTGTCCCAGCTTTGTCGGTGATGGGCGTACCAGAATTGGAACTGCGCCACTGACTGATT
This sequence comes from Blumeria hordei DH14, assembly GCA_900239735.1. NCBI lineage: Eukaryota > Fungi > Ascomycota > Leotiomycetes > Helotiales > Erysiphaceae > Blumeria > Blumeria hordei. Next base: position 179,975 of record OENG01000034.1, read on the forward strand.
GGCACTCACTTATCACCATTTCATTGGTGACTGTTATGCTCCCTTCCAGTGTCCGAATGAAAAGGGGCACGTGTGGTAGCTGTTGAAGCTTTGTTGTTGAATGATAGAGATAAGATAGAGGTTTATGGGTCACGATGTATGAGATTACTGAGTGTGGATGTTAGAGTTCCTTAACATTGTTGTTATACTAGTTAGGGTTGGTTTTTCCTTGTGTTCTATGTAAAAGAGGGATGTCTACATCTACAAGTGGGCCAGATGGCTTAGATCTAGCTAGTGGCTTTCGCCGTTCCTTTCCTTCTCCCCTGCATGTCATCACGTGCTATACAACTACTGCTCACCATGAAGTCCGAGGATGAAAAGCGTTAGATTACAACAGTACCAACACTGATATCCATTCTGAAGCTGCCTCAATGACAACATTATCCTGTCGGAAAAATGATCCTATACTGAGGATAGTTTCCCTAAGTGCATCAGATGTGCACTCAAATGAGATACCCGAACAAACCAGGTACAGTGTTATGATAGCTAATGGTGCAACTCCTGCACGCTCAGTGACCATCCACTTAATGGTGATTGGTGAGAGCCGACGCCATTCATGGTCTCTATCTAATTGTACAAAAAGGCGTTTGTCGACCTTGGGATCAGATTTTGTTGATTGGTTTTTCTGTGAGACAGGTCTTCTTGGTAATGGGATAGCAGGTGGGTCAGGTGTTGAAATTGGTGCTTCCAATTATGGTAAAGACAGGGATTTGTAGAATACACATCACTAATCTCCCATTAATTGTGAGGTTAGTATTAATGCGCTTTGACGCAAATACCAGCCACTAGATTTTATTATTACAAAATATAGTTTATGTAGCCCTCTGTGTCCTAGTGGGAGTAATTAACAACTCTCCACAACAGATTTACAGACTCCTCTATTTCCCCACTCGCTTCACTAAGTGATATAATCTGTGCCTAACAGCCACAAGCTTTTCCAATCCAATCCGCTCAACATCAGGAAGCCTGGCTGCTTTTCGGGCTACTGTAACCCAGGGCGAAGTGTTCTCTAAAGGTCTAGCGGGTAGAGCACTACAGTGAGCAACAGGAGTACTTTTTACCTTGTGTGTCACTGGTTTTGAAGAGATTGATGGGGGATTCGGGACCTTACTAGTGGTCTCATAATTTTCCAATGAGCCTGTTGCAAAATGGGTCACAATGGGCGCAATGCTTGCAATTGAAGACGCCAGAATTGTTGATGAATTTGTGTCTGCCTTGGCTTTAGCCCAGGTGTTGATAAGTTCTAGGACGTCTTGGGCAAGGCCAAGTCTTTCCTTTCTTTCGTGTTCTGCCTTCTGCATTGCATTTGTAATGCCTAGTGGACTTGGATGGAGTTGCCCTTCGGGATTGGAAGGAGTTGATGATGACAATGCAACAGTGGGTGCCTGTAACAGCTTCATGTTGTAATTAAGGCAGCAACATGACTGCAGTAGACAAATAGTTCATATTAGAATAATATGCACTGACGCCATGAGATATGATTAACTTATATCATCACTCACTGACATGAATAGTAATTAGCCAATAGATGCCTTACAGCATACATTGGCTTCAGGATCTCCAACAACTTTCCCATTTAGGTTAGATAAGGAAGTATGTTGGAATTTACACTAGTGTGCGGAAAACCCCGCTTTCATGTATATAGAGGGACTTCTTGCTACACAGATAGAAATATAGCAATTTCCTTACAATTAACTATCCATTACACATCAGTAGACTTCGTCGTACATTAAACACATTCATCATAACTCTAACTCATCCTCATACTTGGTATGTCATTCTTACAATCTCCGGAACCATTCTAATTCTTCAAAGCCGGTAATTTCCTGTAGCCAGTACTGGCAAGTACTGGCGTACAACCACCGGGGGGTTGGGCCGGCGCAATAGCCTTGCAGAACATACCAGAACCATTGTCAAAACTACTAGAAATAATATTCTCAGAGTTGCAACTGGAATTATCTAGAAATGAACTGACCTTAGATGGAAGGGCTTGGGACGTAGTAATCTGTATAAATACCTGGCTAAGTATCTGTAACTTAGTTCTACATAGTTGAATTGTTAATATACCATCATCCATACAAATGCTCCCTGCTTTCTATAGTTGATCTGTGACAGTACCATTGCATTGGATGATGGGTCTTTTGGTGAGTGATTTTAATGCAATGATAAAGTGAAAATGGGGCTAGCCTGTAATAGGTTAGTATGTCTCTCCTCATTACCCAGCTTGCCATGAGGTATGGTCCAATTGTCTTATTCTAACAATTGCTTAGAGAAACATGTTGTCAGGATTGCCTTCTGTATAATATATATATGTGGAGATAACCAGAATCAAGTGTTCTATGATTCTGGTCTGGCCTTTTGGCCGAGTGGTTATGCAACTATCTCATGCATAATGTAGGATGGCGCCCTTTAGCCTGCATACCACCTCTTTGACCCTTGTCACCGCCCTGCTGTCTACATGCTGCTCTGACACACATTTTCAACAACAAGTTGACTGCCTAATCTACACAGCCCTTGAAACTTAATACCACTATCAACTCATCCTCTATTCTGTCAAATAATGTCTCTCGAAAATTCTGCTTCAGAAACCACAGTTTGCAGGCATCTAACTCGCAATCAATGTATTGAAATAAGAACATTAAGAAGACTTGGCTTAACATTACAACATACATCCGACAAACTTGGCTTCACAAGAAGGCAAGTGCAATATGCGTGTGCTCAGGAGACTGAGAATCCTACACCTAGCAAAGGATGCTCACCTAAATTAAGCGCGGAACAATTTGATGAGCCTGAGGCTTTTGTATGGGAAAATCCAGAAATTCTATACATGCACAACAATGCACCATGTCAAAAAAAACATCATTTTTGCCAGAAATCTGCGCAGCATTCCACGCTACCCGTATCGCCAATTTGACATTGTGAATCTTATTTTTTCATCTTCATTACCCTCCTTTCATCATTTCATCTTCTGTGCTCCAACATGGCAGGTGTGGGTGCTGGTGTGGGTAAATCCAGCGGTTTCGACGTGTCGCAAAATGCGACTATGGCCTCAACAAACAACAGCAGCAGAGTGCAGACAGCTCCAAAGGATAAAAACTTAGAAATACTAGGGAAACTTCTAAAACAGGTTAGATTAATTGTGATGGGAGAGATGGATGAGGAGGACTTACCATCAATGGAGGACGTGAACGAGGCCGTGAATGCCTTTAACGCACACAAAAGGGCCTGGACGGAAATGTCCCAGAAGAAATCTCCTATCGAGGAGAGGATGATGGCGCTAGAGGAAGTTGTCAAGAAAAGCCTCGCGGATCCCGCTTGTCAAGCTGCGCCAGCAGTGGTTTCGGGCACGCCGCCACCAAGTAGTTACGCGTCGGCCGTGGCTCCGCAAATGACGAAAACAGCGGTAAGAATAAGAATCGATGGAGCACAGAACCTGCAGCCAGATGAGCTGCTATCAAAGGCTAAACAACACATCAAAGGAGCCTTCGCAATTTGTCAGATGCAAAGCCACGACACCGAGGTGTATGTCCAGTCGGCGTCCCAGAGAGACGCGGCATTAAACATGCGCAAACCACCTGAATTTAAAATTTTACGACAAGACTTTCCAGTCGAGGTTTTCGGAGTCCCACTGAGGACAAGAATCGAGGGCGGCAGAGATGCCGAAAACCACGCCATCATCAGGGAGATTGAAACGGCGACAAAGGCTCGTATTCCAGGCCTCACAATTAACAGAATAAGATGGCTACACGATTGAAAGGAGTACCAAAGGTCAAAGAAAAATGGCCAAAACAGGGGATCAATTGTGGTAAGCCTCCCGTCAGAGGCCATACAAACAGAAGTGGTTTGAAACGACCTTGTGATAAACGCCATGCTCTTCACCGCGCAGGTCTGGTCACCACTGGCACAGCCAAAGCAGTGTTTCAACTGCAGCCAGTGGGGACACACCCAGGCGTCGAGTGGAAAGGCAGCCAGGTGCGGTGAGTGCGCTGGCGCTCACCAAACTCGGGACTGTCCGAGGAAAAGGGTTTCTTGTGCCAACTGTTGCAAGGAACACCGTTCATGGCAAAAAGCAGCGTGTCGGACCTACCAGGTCTACAAGGGAAGTGTGGAGAAGGCTCGGATGGAGCTATTATCAAGAACGGCGGACATATGGAATGAGAAACCAACCATGGCACCGATACGAACAGTCAGAACAACTGATGATCAGGGTTTTACTTTGGTTACCAGTAAAATGGCTGAAGCACCCAAGAGAAGGCCGGGACAACCACGCAAGGTAGTCGAAGCCCCAGTGGCACCAACCACCCCCGCTCCAATTCCACCACCAACATTTGTTGAAATATCGTATATCCTGGAATGCCAAGGATAACTCTTTTTTTTTTTTTTTTTTTTTTAAATCATTTAATGTGTATGCAGCTATTAAGCTATGACACATGACCGGTACTATATATACATGTAGGATGACTCTTTTAACGTTAGTGACACTCATACTCTGGATTTCATTTGCAAATACCACTATGAGGTATGTTCGCTTACACAAACAGTCGACCCTCCTCCGTAAGTACCCACCAAAGGGAAATTAAAAACCTTTGATTATCCAAGCATGCCTTTATCATCCATGCATACCAGCGCCGCGGGAAATGTAGTTAGGTTTTGCCGGATTCGAACCAGCGGTCTCCTGTCTCGGGTGGGATATGTGTCCTAGCTATCCAGACCTTACTTGAGAAACCGGCCAAGATGATGTACCACCGCACCATCCAACCATGGCGGTGTTTATAGTGTCGCCCGCACTCTCACAACCGAAGTCTTGGCGCACGCACAAAGCTCAATTCGAAAACTCGTCAAAATTATAAAATCCACGCCCGCCGAGATTGTTTCCATCCTCTGCATCATCTTGTGAACTTGTCCTAATCCCTCTCACGCCCATCCCAAAGAACTGTCTCCCAGGTTTGTGCGCCACGCTTTGCTTCCTCCGTCGGGTGTAAATATCGGCGTGGGCGTATACGTGGTGGTAAATTAAGGCCAGAGAAAGTCGACGAGAGGTGTGATCATTGAAATGAGGATGTACTACGTCGTACCTGCAAACTTGATGAAGTATTGGTGGTGATTGATCTCGTCAGGTGTGGAAATTTGATTAGGTGGAGAGTCTTGAATCATTGCCTCATGGGCCAACTTGTTTGGTATTGCGAAATTTGACTGAACTTGGCTCTGGGAGAATATTTCACTCCCAGGTTCGTAGAGGGCACCACGTACAGGTGTCAGTCTTGCCCTCCGATAACTCATTTGTAAGTCCGGCTAATTAGGTTATCAAATTCACCTTCCTATATCATTGTCATCAGCACATTCCTCGCGGAAAGTTTAATGCATATTGGCATTTATTTCACACTAGCATTCCATCAGATGATTATGTCTCAAATGCAGGTTAAAGTTCTCTCGGATCTATTACCGACACACATGTATTTAGCTTTATATTTCTGGCTCATATATCTGTACGTATATAGATTTACATCTACAGGGATCATAACTTATGATCCATGGAGATTGATAAATACTGGTCAAAAACCTCAGTTGATAAGATATGCACACACGCAATCTCACTCTTATCAGCTCAGTTTACTCAGAACCATACATCTCAATACACTTGTTTCCAGTCAATTCTTCCTTCTACAACTTCATACAAGACTTACTGTATCGGTCTAACCGCCGACACTGATTCCGCTACAACCTCCACATTCGCTCAAGCTCATAACTTTAACAACTTTGCCATCTCTTCGAACACTTCGACGACCAACGCCGGGCGAGGAGGTACCTTCTCTTTTCAATTTCTCATCACAATAGTCTGATCGAAGGGGGAGATAACGAAAACTGCGGAAAGTTTATGAAGTTATGGTTGAAAGGAACGTCCTCGGCATGAAGCCAGGTCAGTTCAGAGTGGCAGGACATCGGGTTTTGTTTTGTTAAAAGCCTTTTCCCTAACCAAAGCAGGTTACCGTCTTCATGGTTCTGTATATAGATACTGCATAGGACGTTAAACTAGAGAAATGAAATGAAATGCACCATGTCACAAAGTATACTCAACAACTGAGGCGCTGCGTGAGGTTGGAATAACGCCTATTAGATGACCACCTTAACCATCGGATCTTAACCTGATTGAGTCATTGTGGAACATCTTAAAAATTTTCATTCAGGTAAATAGTCCCGTGATAAATGGGGTCAGACTTGCGTGCTCTGTCCCGTTGAGGATATTGCTACAGGAAGCATGGGACTCTACACCTTCCGAGGAGCTATTGTCACTAGTTGGTAGCATGCACAAAAGATTTGTAGCAGTGATAAAGTGTGATGGGCTATCACCAAAACAACAGGAACAAAGTAAGCTGGCCGTAATACAGTATATTTTCTAATTATCTAGAAAATGGTATCTATCTAGGCTGCAGGACATATATACATGTAGCTCTGACCCCAGGGAGGTTAATATCCATTGGATTGCTGATCATCCACATTCTTGAGGTGATCTATAGACAATTCATATTTGTCAGATCGACAATCACTTATAATCCAATAAAAAAACATCGGCAATTAGTACATAGATAGGCGCAAGTACATTGATGTAAGGCGCAGCCTGTAACATAAAGGCAAATGGAGGTTACACAAAGCATTAGGATGGAGTAGACTAAAACAAAACATGTTTTCAGAGCACTTGCTCTGGTAGGCCTAAGGTTTAGATTCATGCCTTAGGCTCACAAGTGGACTCAGGTTTTATCAACGCTTCAGGGGCGACCACAGATAGAGATCTATATACATATACACGTTAATCAGTCACCGCTTCTGCAGTAGCAAACCCCATTCTCATTACCTGTGATATCACAGAGATTGACCCTGTCATACCAACACATGTAGTACGCTTTCATTTTAGTTGCAAGCCATACTGAGGGCTTTGATGTATATTTTTGCAATACAGAGCAATTATTTTTGAAATGCATGTGTATTTTTAGATAATATCAATTGATTTTCTTAATTTTTAGTTTTAAATGAGGACTATTGTACTTTTCCTTCAGAGTTGAAAACCATCCCCATAATTTAGACTTTCACAGAATATCATTGGATAGTACCCCTTGCTTGCATAACTAGTCGAGGAACTAGACATGGGGCTGCATGAAGACCATACCAATTAAGGCAGTGTGTACAGGGATCTAACCCCAGTCATTTTGACAATTGTACAATTACCTTCCATAAGACACTGTATAATGTTGATCCCAGGGCCTGCTTAGTCATACTCCTATAAAATATCTTTCTCTCAAGGCTGGCCCAATGCAATTTGTAATTATTCTTGTATTATCACTATTTTAGGAATCAGAATAAACTTTGTATAATTCGTTCTTTTGATTGTTCAGATTGCGACCTTATCTCGTGACATTGATTATCCAAGCATGCCTTTGTCATCCATGCACATCAGCGCTGCAAGAGAAATAGTTTTGCTGTGCTGTATTCAAATCAGCAATTAGCAATCTCCAGTTTCAAATGGAATAGGTGTCTAAACTACCCAAACCCTACTTAGTAAACAGTCCCATATGATGTGCCACTGCACCATCCACCTATGCTAGCTTTTATAGTGTTGCCTGGACTCTCGCAATTGAAGTCTTGGCGCACTCACAAAGCTCAATTTGAAAAGTTCCTTTCAAAATTTCAAAATCTCACCTTTTGCAGCATTATGTCCATCATAAGCATAACGCTATCCTCTCGTCCTAATTCCTTTCACGCCCATTCCAAAAATCCTGCCTCCAAGATTTTTGTGGTATAATCTGTGTCCTCAAACAAGTATCTGTGTTGTTGTAGATGTGTATGATGAGATTTATTGAGGCTAGAGAATGGCTTGAAGAGGAGTGTGTCCAATGAAACGAGTATGTGCTAGGTCGTACTTGCAGACTGGATGATGCTCTGGTGGGAATTGATCTTGTTTGAAGTGAGATATTTATGCAGTAGATGTGACAGCTTGTGAGCCAGTAATTGCCTGTAGCCTGCGCTGTCTAACGCAGGCTTAGCATGAAACTAGGCAGGGACTATTCTTGGAAGCAGGGTCTTACAAAGTAGCAAACACCTCCAAGAATAGGGCACGACAAGGGGATACGAGAAGTGATCCGGATAGAAAGCTGTATCATTGGCTTGGATAATAATCATGTATAAAGTAACCGTTATTATCATTTTCAATCTGTAGTTCACCATAGATTGAAAATAAACTACCTCTGACCACAAGGTTGCCAAAGTGCCTATGCTTAGACTGTGACAGTAGATTATTGAATCACTGACCTGTAGGTTGACTCCTTTGGTAATTCGAAACACTTTTTAACTTGGCTCTGGGGGAACGCATCACTCCAGGTCTTTGTGGGACGCAACTGATGATAGCTGTCAGGCTTGTTAGCTAGATCAGAGGAACGGGTCGGAGTTGGGACAGGATGTAATTGGAACAGGATGTGATCAGATCGGGACGTAGGAAAGACAAGACGGAGGCGGGACGGGACGGAGTCGAGGTATAAGGTAAAGCTTATAATCAGGTCAATCTAAAGTCCAGAATAATTGCAAGACAAAAAGCTACTGAAAAAATCTAATCCTAGACATTCTTTAAGTGCTCAAGACCGGCTCCTACAATCAGGGGTATGATATGTTAAAGTTATGAGCTTTAACAATATGGAGGTTATAGCGGAATCAGTGTCGGCGGTTAGACCGATACAGTAAGTCTTGTATGAAGTTGTAGAAGGAAGAATTGACTGGAAACAAGTGTATTGAGATGTATGGTTCTGAGTAAACTGAGCTGATAAGAGTGAGATTGCGTGTGTGCATATCTTATCAACTGAGGTTTTTGACCAGTATTTATCAATCTCCATGGATCATAAGTTATGATCCCTGTAGATGTAAATCTATATAAGTACAGATATATGAGCCAGAAATATAAAGCTAAATACATGTGTGTCGGTAATAGATCCGAGAGAACTTTAACCTGCATTTGAGACACAGTCATCTGCTGGAATGCTAGTGTGAAATAAATGCCAATGTACGTTAAACTTTCCGTGAGGAATGTGCTGATGACAATGATATAGGAAGGTGAATTTGATAACCTAATTAGCCGGACTTACAAATGAGTTATCCTTGGCATTCCAGGATATACGATATTTCAACACCCCTCCTCACTTTGCATCGAGGATAGATACATAAGTGAAAAACTGTTAGTATATTTATTGTCATTTCTCACCTAATGCTGGTATGGTAGACACGCCAGTGGTTGTACTAGTATCAAAAACTGAAGTGCATAAATCGCTGTGCCTTGGTCTCGGTAAGCCTTTTGTACATATATCTGCGAGATTTTTAGCTGAAGGAACATGTAATAGTGTAAGCGATCCGTCTTCAATTCGTTCCCTTGTAAAATGATAAGCGATGTCGATATGTTTAGAAGCATCATTTAGTTTTGGATTGTGAGCAAGTTCAATGGCAACCGTATTGTCAGTCAAGATTGCTGCTGGGATGCTGTCTCCAAGGAATCGGTGAAGTCCGCGCAAAATCCAGATATTTTGTTTGGATGCGAGCGCTATTGCCATGTATTCAGCTTCGCAGGTTGAATGGGCTACAGTACGTTGTTTGCGTGATCTCCAAGAGATAGTAGAGCTACCGAGTTGAAAGATGTATCCAGAAAAACTTCTCTGCGTATCGAGACAGTTACCATAGGATGCATCACAGAATCCATTAAGTACGAGGGGAGAATCAAACTTGTAGTGGAGCTTTAAATTCATTGTACCTTTTAGATATTGTAGGACACGTTTTGCCGTATTTAGATGAGCCTGAGTGGGGTCCGAATTGAATTGGGAGAGATGGGTGATTGTATATGCAAGATCTGGTCGAGTTCCAGAGACTAGGTACATAATAGACCCAATAATTTGCTGATATGTTGTTGTATTAGTTCTAGTTTCCCCTTCTTCCGCAGCCATGAGCCGATGATTTGGATTGATGGGTGAGGATACAGGATTGCATTCTTGCATAGAAAATCGGCTCAATATCTTATCAATGTAGGCAGTCTGCGACAGAGAGATGTCTGATTCGGAATACTCTATTTGAATTCCAAGGAGCCAATGAAGTGTTCCCATATCATTTACTTTGAATTCAGATTTTAGTAGGTTGACTGTTTGCTCTATAAGATCTCCTTTTTCCCCAAATAGTATGATGTCATCTACATAAATTGCCATGATTAGGTTTCCTGAATCATGGACAAGTACACAGGGGTCAAAGAGAGAAGAGGTAAAACCAGAAGGTTTAAGGTATTCGACTAATCGGAAGTACCATTCTCGAGGTGACTGTTTTAGGCCGTAGATACATCGCTTTAGTCGTGCAACGTGATCTTCTTTCCTAAATCCTTCGGGTAGCTGCATATATATTTCTTCGTTGAGAATACCATAGAGAAAAGCAGTTTTAATGTCGAGCTGTCTAGGTTTCCAACGCTTGTTTGCCGCAATAGCTAGAAGTAATCGGAGAGAGTCGTATCGCACGACTGGGGCAAAGGTTTCGTCATAGTCGAGCCCTTGTACCTGAGAAAATCCTTTAGCTACATATTGTGCCTTGAAGCGTTCTAGATTTCCTTGAGCATCCCCTTTTACTTTACAGACCCATTTGCCATCAACTACCTTTCGTCCTTTGGGTCTAGGTACCACTTCCCACACATTATTTTCGCGAAGGGAAGTAATCTCTTCATTGAAAGCCTTTTCCCATTGATCCCAGTGCACAGATTGTTTAGCCATGTTGTAGGATTTTGGTATAGGAATTTCTAGAATGTTTATAAGCGCCTCTTCATCCGGAAGGTCAGTCGAGTTCTCGGTTGAGGGTTGATTGAGGGAAATGTCATTCGATACATTCCACAAATCTCCTATTATAGTTTCATTATATAGCCGAGGTCGAACCTGACGTCCAGATTGCGTTCTTCAATAATAGATCTGATTTTCATCAGAATTACGACTTGTAAGATGAGGTAAGCTTTGAGATTCAGGAGTTGACGAGGGATTTATAGAGGTTGAGTCTGTTGAAGATTGTGAAGATGTTAAGTCGAGAGGCTGCTGAAAATTATCATGGCTTAAAGGTTCATCTTCTATCCCCTTCTGAGTAAATAATCTACTAAATTTCTCATTCAGATATTCCCCGCCGTTATCAGTACGGAACTGCTTAATTCTGACATCATGTTGAGTTTCCATTATTGAAATGTAATCGATGATTGACTGAGGGGTTTCTGATTTAAGTTTTAGAAACTGAACTGAAGAAAGCCGAGTTTCGTCGCCAACAAAACTGATGTAATATATAGCGCATCCATAAGGAAGTACTGGTAATGGTCCACACAAGTCAGATTGTATGTGTTCTCCTTTGATTTTTACTCTTCTTAAAGTTGGTTAGGTTTGTTGCGATTGGACTTAGCAATTATGTAGTCTTCACACTTGAAATTTCCTGGACATGGGGAATATTTTTTGGGATACAATATAAGTTTGTTTATCTTAGTGATTGAAATGGAGCTGAATGACGCAAAGCTTCGTACCAGAATCGTAAGTCAGGCGGGTAATGTCTTCAATTTCGATTGAATATGGCACAGGGCCATCAAACTTTGATTCCAATAGTGATTTACCATTTTTTTTTTAATTTTTAATTTTATATTCCCGTCATCAAATAAAGTATAGCCTTTGGATCTTTCTCTCTTCCAAGAGAAGAGTGGATGTTGCAGTTGAGGTACATACAAAACATCATTTAAACGAAAGGATGAAACAGAGCCATTTGAGGCTTTACAATCCATCATAACAGTTCCTCTACCTTTCACGGACATACCTGACCAGAGCTTGAAGTTACAAGTCCGGTACAAGTCGAGAGATTCTCGAACCGATTTAGGTAAGGACACATGTGAGAGGTTGCACAAGTATCAGGGATGGTATCTGACCTCTTCGTTCTGAGTTTGTAATGTGAGCCTCATTTAAAACATCATTAAGACGAAGGGATGAAACAGAACCACTTGAGGCTTTACAATTCATCACCACAGTTCCTCTACCTTTCACGGGAATACATTGACCAGAGCTTGAAGTTTCAAGTCCGGTACAAGTCGAGAGATTCTCAAACCGTTTTCAGTAAGGATACATATGGGAGATTGCACAAGTATCAAGGAGGGATGGTATCTGGCATCTTACTTCTGAGTTTGTAATATGAGCCTCATCTCTGCCTCCATCTTTCTTGGAAAGAAAAGTCCTAGACTCCTTTAATTTAATGCAATTGTTATGTATGTGTCCAATGTGCCGTCCTGAAAAATGTTTATTGAGCCAGTTGCATTCTTTTATATTCGAAATCTTGGATTCTTGATTAGATAAAATTTTCGATGCCTATGACACCTTTTGTCATAAAGGCAGAATTGCACGTGGTAACATTTTTATGGTCTTTTCTTCTTCTCTGAACTTCGATGGGAATTTACGACAGGAGTAAGTAGATGCTTTCGACATTTTGTGAAGCGTAAGCCATTTGGATTCGTATTTTTGGATGTAGTCTGAAATAGAGAAAGACTGATCGGAGGCATTGATGAGATTCATCAAGTTTCGCATTTGAGAGACTAGAGCGAATGCTGTATCCCTATAAAATTGTTGCTTGAGATAATTCCACATTTCATGTGGGTATTCGAGCTCGATGATCTGTTCAATAAGTTTTGGGGATACAACCTCTAGGTAAACCGTGAGGGCATGGTTTTTTAATGAATCGAATGCATTGATTTCCTCTTTGGATGAGTTCTTTTCGGGTTTCTTTCCTTCAACAAACATTGTAATTTTCTTGGCCCGAAAGTTTGGTAATATTTGATAGCTTTACCATCCTAGTGGTAGCATCGTTTATCTGCGATAAGAAAAAAAGAGCTAGAAGCGGCCATTTTTTGGATCGGAAGTCTTACTGATTTACTGAGAGCACCGGGCTCATAACCTGTTAAAGTTATGAGCTTGAGCGAATATGGAGGTTATAGCGGAATCAGTGTCGGCGGTTAGACCGATACAGTAAGTCTTGTATGAAGTTGTAGAAGGAAGAATTGACTGGAAACAAATGTATTGAGATGTATGGTTCTGAGTAAACTGAGCTGATAAGAGTGAGATTGCGTGTGCTCATTTCTTATCAACTGAGGTTTTTGACCAGTATTTATCAATCTCCATGGATCATAAATTATGATCCCTGTAGATGTAAATCTATATAAGTACAGATATATGAGCCAGAAATATAAAGCTAAATACATGTGTGTCGGTAATAGATCCGAGAGAACTATAACCTGCATTTGAGACACAGTCATCTGCTGGAATGCTAGTGTGAAATAAATGCCAATGTACGTTAAACTTTCCGTGAGGAATGTGCTGATGACAATGATATAGGAAGGTGAATATGATAACCTAATTAGCCGGACTTACAAATGAGTTATCCTTGGCATTCCAGGATATACGATATTTCAACATGATAGTCTACAGCTATAACATAGTAACTGATTACTATGTTGACTAGTAACTGTTGCTATCACAACATTGTAACCATTGCAACGCATTGACTATGCTACTGAGGAAGCTCCTGACTTGGTTGAACAGATTAAACGTAGCATCTCAGTATTATCCTAGGGCACAATGGTAGTAACAAGCAGGCCATTTTCCCCGTGGGAAACCCGGTCTGTGACAATAGCAAATTCTTAATCTTCAATTAGTCCCTTTCTGTAAATTATGAATTCGGGAAGACGAGAATAAAGCTTAACATGCCGCAATAATACTATATCTGACAAGTTATCAAGTTCTCGAGATGCTGTACTAATGAACGACTATGTCTGGCTTTATACCTTTATTCAATCTTCCAACTGATCACGCAATTTGTGCGTTACTATCAGTGAAAGATCTTTTCTCTACAGATTTCATGAATCTTTGCAGTCATGCAAATATACCGGGCATGACTGCTCAATAAAATTTCTTTTAATTCTATTTAGTCGCATTTAATTCGTATATGAGCCCAAGAATAACTTTCTGAATTGGATTTATACAGAGAATATTGACTTTGATTATGCAGTTAATAGCAAATTACGGGTAGATTGGCTTCAGTCTACGTTCTAGGAGGTCCTCACATTCATTTGCTACATCAATCATATTCATCCCAAACGATGCTTAAAGCCTCGCCCATGCCATCTATCGACGCTAAAAGTGGTCCTTGTGATCCGTTACTGGCATCACGAGCAAATACAACTACACGACCATCTCCTTGTAATGCTACAGCTACCATTGTTCCATTTTGGTTGGTCGAAAAATGACGTGGGGTGCGCCCACCGGCAGGGGTCAATTGTTGAAAAGCTATTCCCCCCGTAGACGAATCAATCGCCCAACTTTGGAGTGTATCTGAAGGAATTTCGGTAGCATTTTCCGAGGAAGTACTAGGGACTGAGAGTAGAGTTGCATTACGAGCAGAGGTCATCATAAATCGACCATCAGGCTAAGAAAGTTAGCTTGGCGAGACTGAATCCTAGAAGTTCTTGAGAGTTACCGATATTTGAAGCTCTGCGGATGCAAGTCCTTCAGGCGCAGGCTTGTTTAAGATATCTGCATTTGAAACAGGTGTGAAGCTTATTGAATCACCTGAAGGCGCAACGGCGAATGAAGATACTGTATTACTGAGTTCTGATATGAGGAAAAATTTAAGCGTCGATGATGTCTCGCCATAGTTTGGTAGGAAGGCTCCATGACGAGGACCTGAGCCAGGAGACACTGATACCGGAGATTTTTCGGTTAGATGATTGGTATCATCGATACTGAAGATACGGAGAAGATCAGAGCCAAGATCAGGCACAACGATAAACTTTCCAGAAGGGTCGAGAACGACCTGATGTGGATGTGACACATCTTGTTGTGGCCTAGGACCAGGCGGGGTCTTGAAAACAAACGATTGAAGAGGAGTTAAAATGCCATCATCGCCAATTGAGAAACTAGTGACTGCGGATCCGCTGCTATTAAGGGGTTAATGAGGTTGTACATTGTAAACAGGTATCTTTAAGGAGGAACCAACTAATGAGCTGCAGCTAAAGCTTTCCCTTGATTATAAATGACGGTTGAAACTGGACCCGGTTGGGTACTAAGAGGTTGCTGAACTAGAGTAAGCTGTCCAGTTGCGCTGGCCTTGTAGGAAGAAATAGATCCGTTAGGTGCTGCAAGATTGTCGTTACAAACATAAATCAAATCGCCCCTTTTCTCTTGCCAGAGAGGATGAAGGCCGGGTGTTTCAGTAGTTGCAATCTTGGAGAATGTGTATTGACCCTCAGTGGACTGGGTCAGCGATAAAGTTGTTATAGAGCCCGTGTATGATGCCACAAAAAGGTTCACCGAAGATACAGTAGTTACCATTGTAAAAGATGGAAGTAGAAACCATTTCATCATCAAATTCACCTCAAGGGTATGGACTGGGCGAAAGACTAAGAGCAGAGGTTGCGGATGTGGTGCGTAAGAGAACGGCGGACACAAGGAGTTATCTTGCGCGTCGTAGAAATCTTCGTAAGTTAAATACCACTCACCCAAGCCGTGCCAGAGGCTGCAGAAATAAATGTGAAAGGGTGCTTTTCGCCTCGCTAGATTGTTGCCAGTCTAATAGTTGAATGTCGATTCGCTATTTACCGAATACAGTGAAGATTTGTCGGCTGGATCAAGTTCTTCCGAGGTTGACTCCAAGCCGACGAATCTAGTAAGGGTAGCTTAATACACCTGAAGTGTTTGGAGATTGTCGCCCCTTGAGTGAAGAAAGAGGCTGAAAGCTCGAGGCCAGCATCATAGCGGGCTCTCAACCCAAAACGCAACCCATGATAAGTGCGAGCAAGTAATCAATCGCTGATGCACGCAGGTAATCTTGGACTGACTCGTTAAGGGCGCCAGGAGGTTAGATATCCGTATTTAGAAAAACAACACGTTGGCATGTAATAGCACCAGGATGTAAGACATGACCAAGTAACAAAAGGTTGTTTACAAGTCGGCCAAGGCAATACACAGAGCTGTGCGACACTTTTATCATTGACATAATTGGACGACTGTGCGCACCATCACTCCGTACCATATCGTATCTTGTAAATTAAAGATATGGCGTCCGATTTGATAAGACTCAAGCATCTTTAATCTCATGGAATTGCCACCGTATTCGCCACGATGTTGATCTGAATTCTCAAGGAATTATAAATAAATAAATTATTCAATTGTCCTGATTTGGCGCCTTTTTGGCCCATGCAGGTGTTGACTTTAGTCAGATACAATGATGATATAGTTGTGATGAACATCATGCCTCAGATATCATTTGCAAGTCTCACTACGGCTGTGACAAGGCGGCTTTTTCTTCACCGCTGTCGAACTATGCCCTCCGTGAAACTCACCCAAGGGAAACCTCTCAAAAAACCTTGGGTTATCCAGACATGCCACCATCATCAATGTAGCTTACTTCAGTAAGGTGAGGTCTGCCGGAGTCGAACCAGCGATCTTCTGTCTCAGGTGGGATAGATGTTCAGGCTATCCAGACCCTACTTAGAAGACCGGCCCGGATGGTGTACCGCTACACCATCCGACCCCACAAGGAATTATACTTTCCCACGGAAAAGGAATCATCCTAAGATATCTGGTAAGACTGTGGTAGACAGCCGGGAATATCAACGGGATATCATCAAGGTCCGTTATGCTTGTGTGACACCGAAGATGTAGATAGATTTGTCAAAAGTAGTAGCTTCTCTATTAATAATACTTGCATACCAGGTAAGCGTTTAAAATTAAGAAGAGAAGCTGAAACGAGTGCCTATTTGAATAGTCGTTTACATCCCCATTAATACACGCACCAGGAGCCAAGATCCAACACAACCCGAGTCGCCTAATTCGTAAGCTTAACGTACCACTCCGTCGTGGTACCCATGACTCTTTCCACTGTTTAATTCGTATTCACCATCTAGTACGATATGTGAAAAGTCTCTTGTTTTACGTGTAAAGGCTCCCTCGTCACAAGGGGTACATTTGCTCTAAAATTTTATCATGAATACAACATAGCAATAATTTTACTTTAACGATTAAATTAATACAGGCTTATAAGCAATTTTAATTGATAATACACACAGGTTTTCATTTGTTTTCAACTCAATTTTGAAGAATAACGCAGCCGTTTTATCGTATAATTTTTGTGACATCCATGCAAGTACTACAAAACAAATGCGTGATAGGGGAACTAATTTCAACACCTGTCAGTGGTGTCCCCTACGAATCTCCAGCTCTCACTGTAGAGTCTGGAGAGCCAAGATTGATTAATACCATTCTCACTTCGATGAGCGTTCCTTATCGCTTTCGAGGTCTGTATCGTCCTCATCTCTTAATACAATCCCCTATCACTTTTATAATGAAGCTAACCACCATCAGATCAGATGGTAGGGTCAGGGTCCTTCTCATCACCAACCCTTGATCATGGAGGAAAAGCTATCCGATGAGTTTTCAGAGCGCACCCAGCACCCGTTACAGAGTTAGTGGTTTGGATCAAGTCGGCCTCAAATGTTACAAAGAAGGGTGATATAGATGGATATGTGCACCTCACGTGGTCGCGGTGTCTAGGTCACGCCTGGCTGTGGCTGCAGGTATTTTGAGACTTTTTCCCACGCACGCAGTTTCTATTGTTACCATTTTTATTTCATTTGAGTAGAAAGTTCCGTGGAATAGATGACTGAATTCTACGGATAAAGACTGAGCGGAATGGCTATTCATCACGGGCGATATGTCATTGGTCTTTCGAGTGACACAAGAGGCAAGTAGCACTGAACAAGGTGTAGCCTGGGCCAGAAAGGAGCCCAATATGCTAGATAGTCATAGACTCAAATAGTATTATAAACAAAAGACACATTTCAGATCGTAGACACCTGCACAGGCGTACATAGCAACAAATTATGATAATAAAATCAAATCAAACGATGATAGAGTCTTTTGACAGCCTCAAATTCTATCCATTTACAGGGCAGGCAATGAATAGAATTGTAGGTAGTTTGATTTGGGTCTTCCCATATTCCTTTAGGACTGGGGATGGTATTGCGATCGTTAAATTTCCTGTGACTCTCCCGACTTTTTCTGCAGTAATTGTGCAAGAGATTGTGTCGATTTTGGAAGTATAATTTGTTCATGGAATTTTGCGAAATTTTGCCTGCGAAGGTTGTGGAAGTATGTGATGAGCCATGATTCTTGTTTTTACCCCACCCACTGATGCAAAGTTTGCTTCGATATTTTTGATTTCAGACATTAAATTCGGCCTGATTTCCACGCCAGAATTTCTCTTACCTCTTCTGACTAATTCCCAGATTTTGTTCGAATTGTCTGTTAACTCCGACATGAATGCACTCAATTTCACTGTTTTGGCTTCTTTAATTTTACATATTTTCCGGTCATGAGGAACTCGTTGTTAAATACACCTGTTTGTGGATTTCATTATGAATTTAATCACAACAACAAATAATGATACGGGTCAATTAAATCTCGTGGTGCGTGTGCGCTTTACTCTATCGTAAAAATTTGATCGAAATGCAGTCATGTTACTTCTTTTACTACAGCGATTTAAAGCGTGTTTAATGATGCGATTATTCTTATGATTTTTGTACTGCTCATGTAAAAAATTTTCAATTACTTATCTGTAACATTGATTGAGCGTTTAAATCGCAGATAAAATAATGGATAATTTTTTTTGAAAGATTATGGAATCGTATCCCCTTGCATGAAGATGAAATTCTGCTGAGGTTTACTGTATCATATGAATATTTGATTAAACATCATCTAGGGCTAAAATGGTTATGCAGATGCTTGGACTTGGCGACTCATCCGTAGATCGATGAGGCCATTGACTTTAAATAACACTAGTCATGTCACTAGCGCCTTACATCAGATTAGGACCAAAATTTACCCGTCAGGTTGAGCTACTAATAAGCAGTTGGCGAATGTCTAACTTTTGTATATTGTTTGCGACACTACTCAGCTACGTCAAGACGCTGCATCAGATACTCAACCTCGACTTCTTTGGTCAATGGAACTACGCAATTTTCGTATAGTCCAACTACCGCATC
Organism: Blumeria hordei DH14; assembly: GCA_900239735.1. NCBI lineage: Eukaryota > Fungi > Ascomycota > Leotiomycetes > Helotiales > Erysiphaceae > Blumeria > Blumeria hordei. Next base: position 199,122 of record OENG01000034.1, read on the forward strand.
AACATCTATTTTGGGAACCGCGTCCTGGCCTATGCTGGGATCGGTACCGTAAACCTTTGACTTCAGTCGTATCCGATCTAACACCTGCCGTTCTACTGCTCGCTTGGTGATAGCATCTTCAATCCCTCGCCGATCTTTCGCCTTTATCATCGCATTGAATTTTTCAGGAGACTCCAAGTACTTGGATTCAGCTACCCATTTCCCGAAATGAATCCTTCGCGAGATGGCTTGAAGACACAATACATCAGCAGTTGCCGCTGATCCATAGTTCTCAGCCCTTTCCCCCTTATCTGTTCTGCCAGGGTCCAAGCAAAAAGTTGGAAGAAGTAATTCTATGTAGTGCTTTTTAATCTTTTCATTGCAATTGACGTTATTGTGATGTAGAAGTTGAGGGATATTGAGTGGTTGTAGAATTGGCTCCTGAAGAGCATCTGGAAAGAAACAATGCTCATCTGGAGATTGATAGCGTCGTATCAGCGAATCAATTTTTTCCCGCTCGCGGAGGATCCAATCTAGTAAGCTCAAATTACAGTTTGGGATTTTAACACCACCTGGTCTGTAAATAGTGGGATTGAGAGGATATTGCGCGCGCTCAATTAGATGAAATGTTATTGTCTCTTCCATGCGTCTGAAAATTTGTAAGCTGGAATTTTAAAAACAGAAAGGACATTTATATTACATAAGTTGTCTTCGTATGTGATCGAGATTTAATGCCATCGAAGGATCCGAAAGATCTATTGCAGTATCCATAGGTGATGTAGCACAATGTGTTTCAATTGGTAGCTCAGTCTTTCTAGACGAATATGTATCTAGTCAATAAGCTATACAACTTAACCATCCATGACAAGGTTAATAAGCAAATATTCTAGAGAAAAATCTTCTGTGTAGATTTGTTAGAAACGAACAAAAGTAAATGAGAGAAATCTCTTTCTGGGCTTAAATACCCATGCCTCTGGTATGACCGGTCATATTCTTTCAAAATCAGTGACCACTATGATTACACCAGGCGTCTAAGGTTGTACCAAAGCAGAATCGACTCTACTTTTCCAGAATTCAGCTCAGTTATAGTTTTAATTCAATAAAACCATTAGGATTACATGTTTTATCGGCGGTGAAGGGACTGAATGGCTGGCTTCAGCAGCCACAATGACTCACCAATTGAGGAAGAGTCAGCTCTCATATCTGTACGCGATCTCATTTTATTGCGTTATTGATATTATGCTGACTAGGAACCATTAGACCAAGGGAATTGAGGCATTTGGCAAGAAGTTTACAACAACAGCAGGACATTTAATAGGGGACCCAATCTCAAGTGCCCATTACCAAAATGCGATGAATGACTTACACATGCAACTTCGGAGACCAAACATTCAAAGAAGTATATTTTCACTTGTCAAAACTAGTCCAACAGATCTTGTGCGCTCTCAGTTGTCTAAATCAGAGATCCAGTATCGAGCTCTAACATACGTTCCTGACGAGTTGCTAAAAAATATACCTGAAAATGATAACAAATTTTCTCTATTTCAGGGATTTCAAGCCACTGTGCCCGAGAACTTTTCAAAAGTCAAACGACACCATAGAAAGATATCGAGAGGCAGACAACTTAGAGATAACGATGAAACGGATCCCACATCCCACACAACACTTAGCAAGTTTAAGAAAGAGAAGCGTAGCCTGGATCACCAGTTGGAAATGATACGTATCCGTAAAAACCTAGCTAGTTGCGAAATTCGAGAGATCGATAACAAAATTTCGAACCTTCTGAATGTGAGGAAGATCCTTTTGGATCGGTCAATTGGACTTGAAAATGAAGAGGCTCTACTAGAACAAGACAGTTGGTAAAATGTATTTACACATGTTCAAATAACTAACATATCTCCTAGTTTTAGATTCTAAAAGTCGTCTCGAGGAAGCCGAAAACCTCATTGACGATAATGATCAACTCAGCGAGCCGTCAAAGGTTGGAAGTACGGAAGATGTGGACGAAGAAGCTTATGAAGCAACTTTTATGTCAGAGTCAATATACGATAAACTTCCCTCCTCTAATATCACAGCAAGTAAAATCAATAAACAAAAAGCCAGTCACCGAAAACTGATACCAATACCACATGAAAATATGACACCGGGGACTATGATTCGAGAGTTTCGTGCGCATCCTGACGCTATTACAACGCTGGATTTTGACGCCCCATTTGGAACCATGGTTACTGCAGCTCTTGACGACACAGTCCGCGTGTGGGACTTGAACACTAGTCGCTGTATTGGTCTTCTTGAAGGGCATACTGCATCTGTACGCACACTTCAGGTTGAAGAAAACATTGTCGCAACTGGGTCTGTGGACGCTACCATCCGACTATGGGATCTAAAAAAAGCGTATTGCGAGCCTACGAGCAATCGGATCAATAAAGATTCAAATAAAAATATCACTTCAGTATCTGAAACTGGCGAGAACGAAGAAACCATGCCGCTTATTGGTACGATGCGTAACTGTCCCATTTTTTCCTTAGAAGCACATGTCGATGAAGTAACTGCACTACACTTTCGAGGTGATACACTTATATCTGGATCCGCCGATAAAACACTTCGTCAATGGGATCTAGAAAAGGGCCGCTGTGTTCAAACCTTGGACGTCATGTGGGCTGCTGCCCAGGCATCCACATCCTTGGGATCCGGAGAAGGTTCTTGGCGTCAGACTGGGAAGTTTGTCTCTTCTTCCGCCGACTTTGTTGGCGCTTTACAGGTTTTTGACGCTGCTCTGGCGTGTGGGACTGCCGATGGGATGGTAAGGTTATGGGATCTAAGGAGCGGACAAGTCCATCGGAGTCTGGTTGGACATACAGGACCTGTTACTGCACTTCAATTTGACGATGTACATTTAGTCACGGGAAGTTTAGATCGGAGTGTCAGGGTAAGTTGATTCATCAATAAACTACGAGTATTAATATTAACTTGATCTAGATCTGGGATCTCCGTGCCGGGGCAATATATGATGCTTATGCTTATAACTCACCGATAACTAGTATGATGTTTGATCATATGAGGATCGCAGCAGCGGCTGGTGAAGATGTAGTCAAAATTTACGATAAAATGGAAGGTCGTCAATGGGATTGTGGACCTGGTACACTTGCAGTAGAAGGTACAGGTCCCGCTATTGTAGAAAAGGTTTGTATAAAGGAGGGTTTTTTGGTGGAGGGACGTCAAGACGGAATGATAGGTTTATGGACATGCTAATGATTATTGATTCGCGGAGAACCCAAACTAAGGGTGTGCGTGCTGAGAGAATGACGCCAACTAAACACCATACATCTTATTCATTAAAACTGCTGCGCTCGAAGTCAAGTCAAAGCGGTACAAATTTAAGAATTGAGCTCCGTCAAATGAGAGCGGGATGGGCTCTTAGAATTATGTACTCCTGAAGACATGATGGATCGGAAGTTGTATTGTACTAGAATATCAAATGTTATTATGTACACGTATTTCATCTAAACATAATATTACTGTAGCCCGTGTAACCCTAACTACTAATAGCTTCTCTTTATCTCTAAAGATAATGGTTATCTATTCAACATAGAATGTTCAAACTCGTTTCCCTAAAAGAGACGATTTACAGTCATCCATCACTGATACATGTTGAATATAGCTCTACGTTGTGCTAAAGACTAGAAGGGTCTTGATATTTTCTTCGGCGACCTCAACGTGAGAGATTTTGACTGGAATGACAATGGCCTTGGGCTCATAGCAGTCATGACAGAATTTAGCGATAAACAACGATGCCGAGAGGATATCTAAACTGTTTCAATGTCCATACCACGTTGGCATTGGAAGTGAGCTTTCTTGGTCAAGGCTAGCTGAGCCTTTTAACTTCTACGTGGTATGTGGATTAAGAGAAGGCCATTTTCACGAAGACCTCCGAGAAGCATTTGGGGATCACTTAAAAAGTCTCGAACGTGGAAGTAATGCGTTGGTAGGCCAAGTAAATGAGTACCACTAAGCGGCACCTGTGAGGCGGCGAATAGCTTTACGCACGCCTTCGCCCACAACCATGGCGAGACCTTCTTGCTCAAGAAGGCGAACAACTTCGGCGAACTCGGAACTCTCGATGGGCATGCTGCTCTGCTCGCCTAGCCGCTTTATGACCTCGATGTATCGGGCCGACTGACCCTGGCCAGTCATCTCATCAAGCAGAGCCAGAGTGGCTCTCTTCAGATCTGCCTTACGTCGACGCTCACTCGCGCTCGTACCTTCGGTCAGCAAGCTCATATCAATCAGCCCAGTTCGCGCGTCAGTTGCCGCTTGTTTTAGGGCAGATTTGATAAGGCGCACTGCCTCGCTTACGTCATCGCGCCCTACTGTGTCTGAGAGCCGCATCTTTGCATGAGCTTCGGCAAGTCGAATCATAGATTCGAGCTGACGCGTTGTTGCAGTGATACGTCGCTCTGCTGCTCGAATGTCCTCGCCAAGCTTACGCATCTCAACATAAGCTGTGACAAGTTCTTCGGCAGCTTCCGCGCTGATACGGGGCTGACAAGTGTGGCGCGCATACGATATGTACGAAGTCAAAAATTCGACAGGCTAGATTAGTCAGCAGGCACTTCATTAAATTCTCATCTCAAGACGTACCAGTATTTCCATGCCCCCAGATGCACTCTGAGGCTTGTCGTCCAGATACATGCTCAGTAAGTGGCGGGCAAGTCGTCGGTCGTTTGTTTCATCAACTCTATCTAGAATAAGATACACAAGATCGAAACGAGATAGAAGAGTCGGGGGCAGGTCGATATTTTGTGGAACAGGAAGATTAGGATTGTATTTGCTACCAATGGGATTGGCTGACGCGAGGATACTAGTTCGCGCATTGAGCGTAGTAATGATTCCAGCTTTGGCTATAGAAACTGTCTGTTGCTCCATGACTTCATGCAGAACTGATCTGGTTGCATCTGACATTTTATCAAATTCGTCAATGCAGCAAACACCTCCATCTGAGAGGACGAGAGCTCCTGATTCCAGAACAAGTTGACGAGTTTCTGGATCTCGGGTGACATAGGCGGTCAAACCAACGGCAGAAGATCCCTTTCCGCTTGTATACAAGCCGCGTGGAGCAATCTTGTGGACATACTGCAATAGTTGTGACTTGGACGTTGATGGGTCGCCGCATAGTAGAATGTTAATATCTCCTCGATACTTGGGACTTCCTCCTTTCTCAAAAGTCTTGTTAGTACCGCCAAATAGCTGTAGTAAAATGCCTTTCTTGACATCGTCCATTTCAAAAATACTGGGGGCAAGTGAGCGGGATAGAAGTTCATATATATCTGGACGCATTGCAGTTTGAAGGATTTTTTCTTTTTCTTCATCGCTAACTCGCCGTGCCTCTTCAATATTTGTGGCTGTTTGTTCCGAAAGATCTTGCTCAACTGTAGAAACATCAATTCCCATACGTTTCTTATCAACTTTTTGGATATGGAGAACGTCAATGTATGTTTTATAGACATTTTTTAGCGTTCGTTGTCGCGGATTTACACGAACAGGGCTAGCTTTGAAGATACCAGTAATTTCGACACGATCGCCCGCTTTACAAAAGTCTACTAATTCATCATATGCACACATGGTGATCGAGTGAGGTGTTTGCCCGGCTGGTACAGAGTCCGGTGTTTCTTGAAACTTAATTACCTGCTTGTCCATGAATTCTGAGCGGTTGTGAACAATCTGCATGGAGTTCGGAGAATCACAGATAGGTCGAGGGCATTTAGTAGGTTCTGCTATACGACCACGGTCAATATCTACTTTTACAGTATGATTACAAACCTGACAGCGGAAAAATGCGTCTTTCATGTCTGGTATGATGGGTGTGGTTCTAATGACGAGACCCTTAATGGCGATAATTTTATCAACATCTGATACAGATCAGCAATCTTGGGACCCGTAGATACAAGCTTGTGCATACCAGAGGGGTTTAGATCACGCATATTAATAGTTTTCTCGAGTCCAAATGGTCTAACCCTGTATGATCTTTTCTGTACTTCTTGGCAAAGGTCTAGATCTTCAGAGACTTCCTGGCTACGCTCTTGAGTATCAAATTCATCCCGTTCAGAACTAAGCATAAGCGGTTCTGAACTTGCTTTTAGGTTGCGCTGTGAGATTATAGCTCTGTTTTGCAACTGTCGCTTCCTTAATGTCTCCTCCTCAGCGAGTTCGTACATGACATCTTTTATTCCCTGATCCATTAAAGTGACAACATCTTGTGGATAATCTTGCGCTTGCTGCCATAATTTTTGTGTTTTAGGATATGCTTTTAGATTTCGAAAGTCTAAGTTAAGAGATGTGACGCCCAATGTCAGCATGTTCTTCATTGTTTCAATATATTCTTTAGTTTCAGCATCAGATTCTTGAGAAGTTTCCTCTTCGCTCATCCCATCCGCCCACATCCGATATTTTTTGGTGAACCCCCGTAAAAAGGATTTGAAAGTTGAAAGAGTATCATTAATAGACACATTAGTTCCCCATATACAAAGTTGAGATTCGCCTCCCATAGCAGCCGCATCTGATGTAGTGGGGTCTAAGTTAGAGAATGTGGGTGCCTCTGATCCCTCGGTAGGTATATCTCTTGTTACATTCCCACTCTCATCCATAAAAATTCTTCTTCTCGCACGAGGCGTATTAATGCTATCAGAATTGATATCCCCCCTTCTCCGAATGTTGAGTGAAGACATTGGCCCGGCGTTTTCTCCTCTTGAAGATCGGATAAAAAGGCCACTGCTGTCACTTCTAATATCTGGGGGTACTGATCGACGATACGAATTGAGTCCAGGGCTAGATGATGGAGCATAACGGATGGGTGACGAGTCTGTAATATATTAAATAAATCATAATTGAGAAATCACTTCTTACCTCGAGCAAACCTGCTACTACTCGCACGAGGAGTTGAGTTGTCATCATATTGGATTTGGCTGGTAGTCATCTGGCGCAAAGGAGAGCTGATATCACGTTCTATATTCCTTCCATGAGCTGGAGTGGGTGACGAGGGATATGGAACTGGAGAGCTACTCCTAAAGGCATTCGTATCGCGATCAACATAGCGTTGCGATGACGCAGCTTCAGTCTGAAGTTGTGCCGCCGCTGCATCAACAGGACTGGAGGGAGTTATTCGAGAAGAATTTCGTTGAAGTGTTCTTCGCGCTGCTGTATTACCCAGATGACCGTGAGTGCCTTGAAATGGTGTAGGTTGCCCATTAGGTGGAGAAGACATTCTAGATTGATTAAATTAATTTTACATCCAATTACCAATTTATTGATTATCGTCAAGTGGATGCAGGTGTATGTTCTTACCGCGTCGACGCGAAGACCAAAATCTGGGGTGGCATACAAGCGAGCCGCGTCATTCGTCACGTTACTCTGGCACGACTGAAGGATAAGGATATTTAGACCCGACCTACATCATTTAAAAAATTGTTTCTGCCAGAAAGCTGCACGCAGCGTGGGACGCTGAATTTGTCATCAATTTGACATCGTGAATTTCAATTGTATATCTTCTTTACCCCCCTACCGTCATTTCGCTCTCCATGCATCAACATGGCGAGTGTGGGTGCTGGTGTACATAAATCCAGTGGTTCCGACGCGTCGCATAAAACGACAATGACGAACAAAACCAAGGGCAGCGGAGCGTAGACATCTCCAAAGGATAAAAACTTCAAAATACCATGGAAACTATCAAAGCAGGTCAGACTAGTCGTAATTGGCGAGATGAACAAGGAGGAGCTACCATAAATTGGGGACTTAAATGAGGCCGTGAAGGCATTTAAAGCTCACAAAAGTGCCTGGACGAAGATTTCGCAGAAAAATCTCCAATCGAGGAGAGGATTTAGGCACTCGGGTAAGTTGTAGAGAAGAGCCTAGCGGATCCCGCTCGCAATACTACTCAAGGAGTGGTAGCAGGGATGCCGATAACATGGACCTACACGTCGGTCGTAGCTCCATAAATGACAGAAAACGGCTGTGCGTATTAGAATTGATGGAGCAGAAAAATTGCAGCTGGGAGAGCTGCTTTCAAAGGCAAAAGAGTACATTCAAGGTGCATGTCAAATTCGACAGACGCGCAGCAAAGACACTGAGGTGTTCGTCCAGTCCGTGTCCCAGAGAGACGCGGCACTTGTTATGCATCGATCAGGCCAATTTAAAATTCTACGGTAAGATTTTCCAGTCGAGGATTTCAGATTCTCACATCGGACAAGAATCGAGGGTGGCAGAGATGCCGAAAACCACGCCATCATCAGGGAAATGGAGATGGCGACCAAGGCTCGGATGGAGCTTCTATTGAGGACGGCAGATATTTGGAATGAGAAAACCTACAACGGCGCTAGTGCGAACAGTTGGGATGATTGATGATCAGGAATTTACTTTGGTCACCGGTAAGAAGGTTGAAAGACTCAGAAGAGGGCCGCTATGTTACGGGTTTTATCTGGTATGTATGTATATATGTATAGATTTCGTATCGGGCATAAACTCTACGCCCAAGAGGCACGATACGGGTGTGTGATCCTTAAAGACTCACTACTACCTGTCTGTCCAGCTTTCTAGGCCGAGTGATTACGTGAAGAGAAGAAATAAAGAAAATTGCCCAGATAAAAAATGCCCTGCGCCCTGCCCACTTTCAAATTCAACTGCTAAAGATATTCCAGTCCCTCAGGAAGGTTAAGCCCTTTGAATATGAAAATTGCCCTGCGTAGCATCTCGTTACGGTTACGTACTTTTAGAATTCCTCCCATCATTCCTCTGCCAACATATCCCAACTTCTTGGAGTTTGTTTATGTCTGGATATTCTCCATTGTCGCAAAGCCGTTCGGCACTCTACAAAGTACCAAGGGCGTCTTCCTCTTATACAGATCTATCTACAGTCATTATTTTCATGCCCAAATCTGTCATGGTAGCCCTTGAAGCCCCTATGTCTTGTCTCCTCGGCTTTCAGACGATGGTACGCCCATCTCAGCAATCCAAGCTCGAGTGGTCGTTTTCGTCCCAGTAGGTGGTCTAATTCCTCGCACCGCCTTGGTCTATTTTGAAACCACCAAGATTCCACAGCTTCCTCAGCCTGCTCTCAGATGAGCCGGTTCAGTGCTGCAAAGGTGTTTTTCTGCTCACCCCTTAAGTCTAAGAGATCTCTCAGGGCTGCCTTGGCAAATTTGTCCGTCTGCTCGTTCCTGGCAATGCCAGAATGTCCCGGTATTCAACGGACTTCGACTGATAAAAACTGGCCTGTCTGAATCGTAAATTTTTAACCACAGATTGAGGCGATCTCGTTAGGCCGCTTCGTAGAGCTCGCGCGACATTAGGGTTGTCCAGATGTACCTTTACTGGGCCTCCGTTTGCCTTCTTTAAGGATTATTTCATGGCTTTCTAGGCTCCTAACAGCTCTGCGTCATAAACCTGCGCTCCGGGCATGGGCCTGATCCTGACCCTATCATTGGGTTTTATCCGATGTTAGTTAGCTGAGCTGACATATAGGCCCAGCCTTGCATGTATGTAGGATGTGGAAAATGGGTCTGCCTGTTACTCCAGGGTTGACACTTAGTAAGTGCTTTCGTAAGGTGCTCATCAGTACATACCATAAATTGGCTCAGTCCCACTAGTGTGTTCTCTTCATAGAAAAATATATATCATCTTGTGGCATTGCTTGATTGCAGTGACCGTGACCTTCGTACTTCTACACGGGACGACTGCTAAATGTTTTTCGAGGCTTCAGCGGCACCAATTATCGGGGCTAACTCTTCGGACACTTCGTCGACCAACGCCGACTGAGGAGTTATCTTCTCTCTTTAACTTCTCACAGCAGTAGTCAGATGGAAGGGAGGTTTAACGTACTTTATGGAAAGTTTATAAAATTGTGGTTGAAAGAGATGTCCTCAGTGTCAAGGTATAGAGCTGTAATTGCATGAAACAATAAAGCGAACAGGTGACGCACGAGTTATATTATGTTCAGGAGCGGCTCCTGACTTCCCTTCAGGTCGTTGCAGACAATTTAATTCGCCAGATTTGACCTCGAGGATCTTGCTTGGCTTACTGTGACACTCAGCATTAAGCTTGGTTTGTTCAGTGTGGCAGGACAGTGAGCTTTATTTTGCTAAAAACTTTTTCCATAACCAATGCGGCATATCGTCTTCATGATTCTGCAAATAGATACTGCATAAGACAGTAAACGACAATAAGGGATGGATGAATGAACCTATGTCATGCGATATCGACCACATCTTAATGAAAGATTAAGTCAGAGTTCGCAATACTGAACAAGTTGGCCTATGAGCTAGTGATGTGGCATTTTTTTCATACTATTTGAGTCTATGACTATCTAGCACGTTGGGCTCCTTTCTGGCCCAGGCTACATGTTGTATCCTTGGCATGTTCACCATGCATGACACACCTTACATTAGGTGTGTTATGCTAGCACTGCATGATGAAATGTTTGATGGGTTTATTTCTGTAATTCATGCGGAGCTATAGTATAAATAGGGGTCGGAACTCCTCGTATTGTACTGTAGATCAATCAACATCTTTCCACACTTTATTCCCAATAAAGCTCCCCTAACAGTCAAAGGTCAGCATCATGGTGATACATCCTAACCCATAACTATAACACTACACCTTGTTCAGTGCTACTTGCCTCTTGTGTCACTCGAAAGACCAATGACATATCGCCCGTGATGAATAGCCATTCCGCTCAGTCTTTATCCGTAGAATTCAGTCATCTATTCCACGGAACTTTCTACTCAAATGAAATAAAAATGGTAACAATAGAAACTGCGTGCGTGGGAAAAAGTCTCAAAATACCTGCAGCCACAGCCAGGCGTGACCTAGACACCGCGACCACGTGAGGTGCACATATCCATCTATATCTCCCTTCTTAAAATTTTAGGCCGTTACCTTCAAAGAACTGCATAAATTTGTAATTTAATCATATTAATTTTTTTTAAAAAAAGAAGAGGGGAAAGCAGCAAGGAGCTGAGCATTGGGAAATCGAGACGAATAGAGTGGGCTAGGGCTCTACCTTGCATTAATATCGAGCATTAATTGCGAAAAAAGAGATGATATTGTAGTTTTTAGACGATAGAATTGTCCGATAGCAATAAACTATGCGGACAAGCCAAACGCTCATCCTTGGGCATAGAGGCCGGGTCATACCCGCGGGCATACTTGGCGTTAAATACAAACAAACATTTGAGGCTGATATGATCCAAACAACTAACTCTGTACTGGGTGCTGGGTGCGCTCTGAAAACTCATCGGATAGCTTTTCCTCCATGATCAGGGGTTGGTGATGAGAAGGACCCTGACCCTACCTTCTGATCTGATGGTGGTTAGCATCATGATAATAGTGATAGGGGATTGTATTAAGAGATGAGGACGATACAGACCTCGAAAGCGATAAGGAATACTCATCGAAGTGAGAATGGTATTAATCAATCTTGGCTCTCCAGACTCTACGGTGAGAGCTGGAGATTCGCAGGGGAAACTTGTGACAGGTGTTGAGAATGGTCCCGCGTTGAAAAGATCAGTCCGACACTGATGAGAAGTTAACGATTTTTGACATGCTCGTGCTTTCTTTCGATTTCAACTCGGATGCGATTCTTCTTGACAATCCTAGCTGATATTAGAATTTGATTTCATTATCCTGATATATGGCTCTATAGGCTCATGCAGGTGCTTACGAACTGTAATACTTACACAAGAGGAAAACTCTATAGTACAAACTCCCCTAGAACCTGTTCGCACATTTCCTTTCTCTCAACACCATTTTAACCACCTGTCATCTAGATTGGCTCTATCTGACCATGATTTAGGATCCTCTGCGTATTTTTTATCGTCTCCCGGATCCTTATTCATGACTTCTTGGGATCGATCCGGGGCTCATCTCCAAATCTCTCCTCTACCATTTCCCCCGGAAGGCAGGACACTGAGGTCTACATTTTCGGCAGTAGGTCTTTTAGCAGAGCATTTCCATACAATGTGGGATAAAAAAATAGTGAGTTGCATCCCTACCCAGCCAAGATATGTTGAGAGCTTTTTACAACGATACTCACAAAAGATTTCTCCCTAACCCGAGAAAGAAGGATTCCGAACTGATTTGATATGCTTGATCTTTATCTTAACGGTCAAGGCCATTAGCATCCCCCGCACTCCTATGGGAGCTTAAGCACGAGTGCGGCCGGGATGAATCATTTGAGTTTGAATTTGAAATCTTTTACGTGACAGGAAGAACCTAACATCTATTTAGACGTGACACGGGTAGATGGGCTCTGAAAGCTCATTGCTACCTACATGACCGGCAGTGGAGCCAGAAGCGACAAAAGAAAAGAAATAAAACAAAAGGAACAGTATATGTGCCCGGATGAATCATGTTAACTACCATACAAGTATTTTTTTTTTTAAATCATTTAATGTGTTTTCAGCTATCTAGCTATGACACATGACCGGTACTATGTATACATGTAGGATGACTCTTTTGACGTTAGTGACACTCATACTCTGGATTTCATTTGCAAATACCACTATGAGGTATGTTCGCTTACACAAACAGTCGACCCTCCTCCGTAAGTACCCACCAAAGGGAAATTAAAAACCTTTGATTATCCAAGCATGCCTTTATCATCCATGCATACCAGCGCCGCGGGAAATGTAGTTAGGTTTTGCCGGATTCGAACCAGCGGTCTCCTGTCTCGGGTGGGATATGTGTCCTTGCTATCCAGACCTTACTTGAGAAACCGGCCAAGATGATGTACCACCGCATCATCCAACCACGGCGGTGTTTATAGTGTCGCCCGCACTCTCGCAACCGAAGTCTTGGCGCACGCACAAAGCTCAATTCGAAAACTCGTTGTCAAAATTCTAAAATTCACGTCCGTCGAGATCGTTTCCACCATCTGCAGCACCTTGTGAGCTTGTCCTAATCTCTCTCACCCCAATCCCAAAGAACTGTCTCCCAGGTTTGTGCGCCACGCTTTGCTTCCTCCGTCGGGTATAAATATCGGCGTGGGCGTGTACGTGGTGGTGAATTGAGGCCAGAGAAAGTCGACGAGAGGTGTAATCATTGAAATAAGGATGTACTGAGTCGTACTTGCAAACTTGATGAGGTTTTGGTGGTGATTGATCTCGTCAGGTGTGAAAATTTGATTAGGTGGAGAGTCTTGAATTATTGCCTGGTGGGTCAGCTTGTTCGGTATTGCGAAATTTGACTGAACTTGGCTCTGGGAGAATATTTCACTCCCAGGTTCGTAGAGGGCACCGCGTACAGGTGTCAGTCTTGCCCTCCACCATACAAGTATATTAACCTCTTCCCAACTGAATAAGCGAGCCACTTCTGATCTCAACCATGTTGTGGATCCCAATTGATAGAAACTCGAGCGTGCACATTGTGCGCTGTTGATTGGCTCACGTGGTGCGGGGGAAAACTTAAATAAATTGGCGATCCTGTATTTCAGAAATCAATTCACGTATTTTTTAGTCTCAAGCTCTACTCACATTATATTGTTGATTAGTCGGAGTCACGAGACACCTGCGTGAAATCATTGTGATCATAAACTGACCAACCAGAAGCCACAATGTGTTGAAAGTGTCAGATCTTATCGTCTAGAGAACCCAATTTTAACACGCCGAGGCGCAATTTCCTCCTCAGCCTCAGCCACTACGCGCCTGAGCCTTTGAACCTCTCCCAATCTCTAATTTATCCTCTTCGACCACTCCCAATTATGCCTCATCCCAGCATCTCCTTATCTCATCTAGAGGTCGTTCTCTTCACTAGAGACCTCATCCAGTCGCTCACTGAGGCCTCTTCGGAGTTTCCTCCTTTTTCTTCATTCATTATAGCTGACATTGACCCTTTTATCAACATTTGCATCTCAGAAACTTTGTAGACTTTCCAACCATCCAACCTTGCCCCGCCGCTGCCGAACACCTAATCGTGGGGCTGAATATGGGTAGAAGAGCTAAAGACCGAGACGCCTATGCTTCAGCCTTTGTCGAATGATTTAATTGATATGCTGGAGAAACGTCGTACGCATTTCATCGGTGGCGCTTCGTCGCAAGTAAAGTTGTTGGTGCCCTTGTCCGAGATTGGACGAATATAAGGCCGGTACTTCAACTGTACTTTCATAGCCCACGACAGTTGCAGTGGAATGAAAGTCTACTTCTCGTTTAGATTTGAGTATGAATTTTGGATCTTGTAGTGTTTCGAGAGGTCGCGAGATGAGTTAAGATCGAAGAGATCTGCCAGCAAAATTTGAGGAAGTGAAGGGTTTTTTTTTTGCATCAGATTTTAATTGTGTATGCAGCTAACTAACTATGACACAATATCAGAGAAAATATACAGAAAAGATGACTGAATTCACAAGAAGAGCACTCATGCCTCGGATTTCATTTGCAAGTACCACTGCGAAGTTATGTGGCTTTTTCTTCACCTCAACCCAACCCTCATCCGTGAATACCCACCCAGGGGAACGTCTCAAAAACCCTGAGTTATCCAGACATGCCTTGATCATCCACTGAATTTTCTCCGCGCGAGATGTAGTCTTCGGTGTCTCCTTCCCAAGTGGAGTAGGTGCCCAGGCTACTCAAACTATACCGGAGAACATCACCAGGAGGCGGACCACGGTACCATCCATCGTTTGCGTATTTTTATAGTGTCCGCTGCACTCGAAGGTTTTGGTTGTTGTTATGCAAACCTCATACGGGTTTGAGGCTGTCTGTAGCTCATATCTGGGGTGTAGATGACTCAATTTGTTGGGTTGTGCGGCCGTGAGGTATCTGCAGGTCGGATTTTCGACCAAAAACTTGCCGCCACCACTCGTCCCGGTAGCCATGTCGATGTATTCTCTCAATTCACCCTTTGCCGTGACTTAATATCGGCTTCGGAAGAATATTTCACTCCCAGGTTCGTAATGGACACGACTTACGGGTATCCAGCCATTTTCCTCCAACTAAATAAGGTATTCCAGCTACCGATGTATCCTGCTTACCGGACATTGTCTAAGGCAAAGTCCGTGTGCCCAATTTTCTCGGATTATTATCATTTTCCTCCTCTAATGATCAAGAATACGACTTGAAAAGGTGCAAAAGGGGACAACCAGGAAGCAGTGAATGATAATTAAATCTTTAAACACAATTAGTTGTGCTTAAACCCCACAAATACTTAATAGTAGAAAGTAATATTTCTTTTCATGCAAAGAGATAGTCCCTCGTATAGATAGCCTCGCAACGAACACGGAAAAAGATTAGTTTTCAAGCCCAGGCTCAATTCTTTCTAGGATTTGTAAGGTTGATACTGTGATAAAATCCAGCTGGAAGAGATATTCTTGAAAAAGAATAGGCTATATTGAGAGACATGTAACACAGCTGCCGGTAAATGCTATTTATACACTCTTCCGGCCCACCCGGCTCATACTCTGTTGTTGTGCATGACATATTGCTTGGCCACTGCCAATAGTTATCCTACTTAACCATCTAGCTTGGCTCCCTTGGCAAATTTGCTGCGTTGTTCCGCATTTCTCCTGGCTTAGAATCCTCAGGGAGTAATGTTGCTCAGATGCTAAATACATGATAATATAGAACACTCCTTTTCTACGCCATAAACACCGTTCAGGTGTCCATCTGAGACTTACCACGCTCAAACCGGACTAAATACAATTTAAACTGGAAATAACTGAATAAGTAGGTAATTAATCCTGACTGCATTAAAAGATTTGTTTCATGGCGAAAGTTGCTGCACATACTAATTCTTGCAACTGATTCGGATATAAAATTTTCAATGAAGGGAAACAAAATGTTTGATGGCATTGGAGTGTTATTCAGCATATTTTGGTATCTTCATTCAGGCCCCAGAATACATGCCTTTCCGAATGACAGTAATCCTAAAGAGGTATCGAATGATTTCATTTGTGCTGGTTCATATTTCAGCGCACAAGTTTTAGAAGAAAATATTAAGACAACTTGCGACAAGTTTACAAATGCAAGCCCCAGTAGTAGATATCCCTCAAGGCTGGAAGATACCGGTATATTTGGAAGTATTTCAGATTCTCTTATCACAGGGCTTCTTAGTTACAAAGATAATCAATATGCTAAGGGTACGTCTTGATCAATTTATCTTTCCCTTGCTCTAGGTACCCAGTCGGATTTTACCTGAAAATATTATGGTACAGGCATCACAGGAAATAATCGTATTGTTATCGACATGGACTGCAATTTTTTTGGAGTTGTGATATACAAAAATAAAAAACAGCCCATACCTTGCCTCGAGCTTTCATATCCTGCAGGAAATAGTGAGACTGGCACTGATTCGAACTATTTCGAAGGCTATAATTGTACCGGGGCTGTATTCAGCGACGAATACATCAAGCGGTCCATGACAATAGCATCTGGAAAAAAGAAGCGGAAACCTGAGAACTACCCTCGTGAATTCATACTGAAAAACGGAAGAAGTGTGTTATCATGGCCAATCTTGGCAAGTCATAATATTTACAAACCCGGCTGTGGGTCAAATGATGATCGATAATTTTGAATTGTGTTAACATTTATATGCAGCATTCTATTACAGTGGAACGAAGTATTTCCTCTTGATCACGGAAACAGGTCAAATGGTAGGTGTTCGAGAACTCAGAGGAGATGAAGAGTTGGAGTGTCAACCCATAAAAGTAGGGCTCGTGCCTCACACAACTCGTATGAAATCATTGCCCATACCAGATAATGTTGACCAAGAAAATGCTGTAAGATATAACTGTGACGGTCAGATATTCAAAGGCCACTATATAAAAAAAAACTTACAAAAAGCTGCTGATGCTCACAAGCATAATCGCTTGACAAAACTTACCAGATTTAATTATCCTTGTCAGATCTTGATATCCAAAAGCGAATGCCCTTCTGGTAGATGGCAATGGCCATTACGCAATCACGCGGGTGCGAAAAAAGGTAAGGTATATGTTTCAATTCCTCATGAAGTCCACTGACTTTTAAGCTACCTTGTCTGTCTCCAGCACCGTTTTAGTATTTAGTCAGAATTTCGATTTTCTCGGTGTATATTATATCAAGAATAAAAAACACATAAAATGCGCAAAGTATTTCGTACAGCGACGTCCCGACAAGGCAAGCATGATATTATTCCCGGATTTAAACGTGTCCGCTTCATGTTGCCTTGATTGTATGGACGACAGTGGTTGTTGTCCAGAAACTAATGAAGCATCTGATAGAGATACCTCTATGAAAATTTAAGTCCACGTAGGCAACAGCGCCTTCACAAGTCCGATGTTCAAGAGATAAATTTCAAAAAAATTCACTACGTTGGAGCTATTATCTCAAATGCTTTTTCTCACTTCTTCATTTATGGGTGGTAGAACTCAGATTAATTTGAATGAATGTAATATCATGTACATAGAGCAGTACAGTATTTCTTAGACCAAAAAAGTATTGGCTAAGACCTAGGTTATCTAGTAGGCTTGAGACAGAAGACAAATTTGAATATGTGCCGTCTCACAATTATCGATACCCTGAAAACTCGTCATATAGAGATCTTATACAGAAAAATACAGTTCAAAATTTTCCCTCCTCCGAGACGCACTAATGGGCTCTGTTTCAATCAGTGTGTATGTGTATTTATCTTTGAAGCACTTCAATTTTTGTGCTTTATCTACCCTGGAACACAATTACCTGTTGTTTTTCAAATGTCTTTTCTTGATAATGCTTTAATAAGATTTATTAAATGATGAAGAATGTTCATTACACGCTTAGAAGCGACACAATTCAATGGGCTTAAATAATCACTAATGCTTAACTATCGATGATAAAGCTAGAAGAAGAGAGAAGACTGGAATTATCACATTAGTGTTGTCCAGAAATCAGAGGGTGAAATATTTTTTGATAATGTGACAGCTTGTAGCCTGAGCTCTATAAAGCCGCGGGGCACGTGACAGGGAGTCGCGCACATTCTTGGACATAACACTTGTGGCATGTGGAGGAAGGTAACATTACCTCTTTACTTCATTTACTGTTGACTACACGCACACCAGACGCGTCGACTTCGAGGGAAAATGTCACATCACGACTTTACTTATAAGCTTCTCGGGCCTAAGTGCCTCAAATACTTTACAAAATATGCGCAGGAAACCGGCTGCTTCGGGGGCCCACCTGCGAGTCCGTCTCCAGCTCTTAGCGGAGACGGCGTTAATTAGATCCTAGCACGAAGCATAACAGGTAAGAAAGCGAGACAAGAAGTGTCATTTTCCAACCACAGATAGGATTATTGTGTTTGGAATTTTGGTTATGGGAATTTGTGGAAGTTTTTATTTTCTTCCTTTAAACTAGCTACCGGTTGTGTAGTGGTCCACGCAGTGAGTCCGAGTTCGGCATGTGGGAAGCATGATTTCGGCCTTGTACACCTGTCCTTGACTCCTAGGAGATATATAGCATAGCTTAGGACCTAAAATCATAAAAAAAAACACTTACAGCTAGGAGAGGCAACAGTCAATAAACAATATATACTTCATCAAAGGTCTTACTTCTATTAACGATTGTAAGCAGTCGTTACATGACTCATTTTACATTAGATACGAGACTTAATGCCACAAAAATAATTAATCTTTTTAGGAAAACCCTATTGTTCAAGATCTTACAATTTATCCCATTTATCTGTTCTCTATAGTCTTAGACTTACAAGGGACTATAATAAAATTCTTATCTTATCCCATTTCTCTGATTTAAGGCAATATTTATTTCACATAATCAATCTGTCATGAGGTAGAATTTCACCTACTCATGTAAGCTATGCTAGTCACATCATATGACCTTCCTAGCAGTACATAGATTTCATCTGTAGCAGCAGACCTCATTAGTCAACATTAACAATCCATAAACCATGTCACAAGTATCTCTTAAGAGGTTATGACCCTTGTGCTTCCTGTGGAATCACGATTTGTAACTCAATTGTTCTTCTGTTCGCGACTCTAATCACCACTCAGTCTCCAGTACTATGGTGTCCTCGTTCTGAATCTGCATTCACGCCTCTACCTCTCAGTATTTTGTGTTCGTCAAAAAAGGTATCTTTGGCTCGCTACTCACCTCTCTTGATTCTATCACTTCTCTGTGTTTCTACACTTATCTTCGGATTTTATTTTATTCTATTTAGACTGCTTCATTATATATAATATGGCACTCTCTAACCTTCGCGTCAATGATATGGCGCTTCCTCCGGCCTTAAAACTCCACAGTGGCCCTAACCTAAAAGACTGGATGCTACTTATTGAATCCACTTTGCGACAAAACTCTCTTTCAGATTGGATCGACCCTGTAAAGACTGAGGTGATATATAACTCTGAAAAGGAAACTGGCTCTAAAGATTGATCCAGCTCAAACAAGCTTGTCAAAATGACACTGGCAATCAATGTTGATCCGGAATTTATTCAAATTGTCATGGCCGAAAATCTGGCCTGCAACGGTTACAAAAAGCTTTGTTGCTTTACACAAGGAAACAGCATTGCGGCTGTCGAAACAAGCATCACCGATTTTCTTCACCTCACAGAGAACTTCGAAAAGTATTCGTCCTGTCAAGCTTATATTCTGGCTCATAAATCAATGGTCTCAAGCCTTCATTCTCTCGGTACACCTCTTCCATCTCTTGTGTACTGTCTGGTGTTAATCCGTGCAGTATCCATAAAATACCCTCAATGGGCATCCACCCAAAGATACCACTTCTCTGTCGCAACTCCTGTCAATCCTGCTCCTACACTTGACACTTTATATACAACTCTCCAAGACCACATTAGATTGGCTGAGAGCATAGCGCCTATTCCAGTACCTGTCGCACAAGCTCATGTTACAGGTCCCAAGTTTCAGAGAAACAAGAAGTGGGATGGTCCCAACTACCAATGGTGTACTTGCCCGCACAATGATACAAAATGCTTCTTTAAATACCCAGAACAACATGCCGAGTATATGAAGAGATTTCCCAGGGCCAATTACACTAAAAATAAGAGGTGGCGTGCTGAATTCCAGAAGCATCAATTGCACAGCAAAACTTCCACTCACTACTCTGGCTTTGATGCTCGTTTCGAGAACTACAATCCATTTGAGAAGAATACCAATGAACGTGTCCAGTCCCCACTATTTTCGCCGCTCTCGTCCTCCTCAAATTGTACAGCAGCCTTTAGTCCATATTTCCTGGACTTTAATCCAAATCCACCTCCATAGGGCTGCACAGGAGCTTTGATAACACCATCAACTCCCACTTACAATAATTTATCAAGGAGTCAACAATGGGATACTACAATGCTCCCACCTAAGATTGAGCGATAAGAACATATAGGTGCCTTTTGCTATGATGATGATGAACCTCATTCAATAAACACTGGTCTAAATTCTGCGTTTGAATCAACACACCCAGCTGAAAGCTCTCGTGATATCTTGCTGCATGACAATGGTGCCTCTGCTCATATCACAAATGACATCAATGCGTTTTTCTGTTATCAGCCAGTAGCTGGATTACCTTTCGTTAAAACTGGGGGTAGTCCTGTTCAGCCTGTCGGAATCGGCTACATTAAGCTTCGCGTTCTTCAGCAAGACAACTCAGTCAATGAGATTGTCCTTGAAAACGTTCTCTACATTCCTGGCTTTCCACTTAACATTTATTCTGGGTGGCTTCATGATCTTTGGGATGGGTGGGATAAACATCGGGTTTTGTATGAAGCAGACAGTTCTGAAATGTGTCAACTTCTTTGTGGTCAAAATTGCTTAAACTTGCGCACTGCATCATTGCTGTATGTTCTCAACACAAATGATCCTTCCATGCAATCCTCCAACTCCCTTCTCTCTCCAGTAGCCAATAACGTCTTTCCTGCAGCAATTCATGAAGCTCCTGTCACTCTCGACCTTCTTCACTGCCGTCTAGGACACATCAGCTTTCCAAATGTCCAGCAAACAATTAATACAACCCTTGGTCTATCTTACAAACCTCGTAACACGGATTCTAATCTCGATGTAACCACATTGTACAATCCTTGCGAATTTTCCAAACTGAAGAAGAATGTATACAGTCACCTGCGTAATCAAGAGTCAAATTGGGGTGACAGTTTTTATGCAGATGTCTTCCTTTGCAATCCTGTTGGCTTCAATGGCCATACAGCTGGTATTATTTTCACTGATGGGAAGACAGGAAGGCATTATGGTTATAATTTCACTGAAAAGAGAAATACTTTTGATGCTTTGGTCACTTTTACTCGCTACCTCCGACCCCAAAACAGTTTCCTGCCGAAATATTTCTGTTTAGACGGCAGTAAAGAATTTTGGGGTGACCAAATGGTTGCCTGGTGTCAGCAGTATGGCATTGGAATCGTACTTACGATAGCATACTTTCACAAACAAGGTGGTCCTCAAGAAAATATAAATTGAACAGTTCTAGATCCAATGCGTTACATTATTTCAGATATGTGTATCTCATTTTTTCTTTGGCCAGAAATATTCTGCGCTGTTGTTTACATTCTCTATTGTATCACGACCTCTGTCTACAATAAGATGGCCCCCTACAAAGCACAATCTCGGGCTACAACATCCAATACCTCTGAACATAAAACTGATAACTCAGGAATCAAAGTATTGGGCTCTCAAGTACTCGTATACATACCAAATGAGCGTCAAATAAAGTCTCAGAAAATGGATGCACGCGCTGAAGAAAGCATCTTAGTTGGTGTTGAAGGTAACCATATTTATTGTTGTTGGATTTCCTCAAAACCTCTGGGCCATAAGCTTGTAGGCTCGTCTCGGAGTTTGTTTCTTTGAGGGACATTTCAATGAATTCTCTGCCGAAGACCATCCTAACAAAGTTCCTGACCCCTCTCCTAAGTATGTCGATGAGGTGGAATTTCCAATTCAAAATTCTCCACAAATGGGGGGGGACTCAGACAATACTGAGAGTGGCTCAGTAGGGGGTGCACATTTGGATGATGAAATACCTCCACTCCTTGACAAAAGACACAACATGCCAGCTGAAGAAGATCCTTTACTTGTTCCTCTCCCACAAGTGCCTTAACGTGGTTGTGGTCGACCTCCTGGTGCCAAGAATAAGCCCAAGGCAGCATCTGGACCTAAATCATTTGATCTCTATAAGCTTGACTCAGATATCTGTGTCACACCCAGTAAAACAAAGGGCTCTACTTTGTTGCATACTCCACACATTGAGAATCCTGTCTTGCTCTTGGAATCTCAAATGTATCTACCAGGCTCATAACCTGGAGTGGAAATCTGGATTAGTGTAACGGCTGTTAAGCCTAGGGATTCCTGTAGCCTACGCTGGCTAGCGCAGGCAATGAACGCAAGGGAATCTTCGGGAAGGATCTCGGAATACAAGGAGCTTAGAAGATTCTCAATGAACTTTCTGGAAGCATACTGAAGGTTCATGAGGACAACAGGTGTATCAAGAATCTTCTAGGGTATTGTCGAGGATTCCATGTTATTCCAGATATAGGGAGAACCTTACAGAAGAGGAGTATCTCAGAAAGTATATATATTTGTATTCTAGCTATAGCAATTCTCTCCCTAGAGAATTATAATAAATATACTGTACCTACAAGATCGCACATGCACCTTGTACTGAAACCGTGACAATTAGAAAATGCTGCAGATGGGTTCACAAAGGCCTTTTCACCAATTCTTTTTACAGAGTTTGTTGGACAACTTAACATGACTACTTTGGCTGCAGATATAAAATTAAGTTTAGTTTCATAGGTGGGGGGCTGTGACGGTCTTAAAGTGGCGTTTTACTCAAACTGAACTCAGAGCTAGATACAAATGAAAATCTTAAAGTAACAAGAAGAGACATGACTGAAAGCCGCCTATTTATTTACAAGACTATGATCTCGTTCCCTCATTTCATACCATTCTCAAAATAGATCATGACCTGTCCTCCGACAAACACCAGCATCTCCGTCTATTTTAATTCAGCTTCATTTTAATGTTAGCAATTTTAGTTATTAAAATAGTTATGATGCATGTGGCTTAGATGACTCATGACTGGTGGTCGAATTGTCCTGTCTATAATCTACATTTGTCATTTAAGAAAAGATTTGCATGAATTGAGCCAAGGCCTATACGTGGGTCTAATGAGTTGTGGAGGGATTGATGACATTTTTGATGTTTAATATGGTTGGAAGAGTTCAAGCCTTATTTGTTAGGCAGCAGCCTAATGATAACCAGGTATGAGCATGTGATAGTATGATCATCAAGATCAATTGTACTAATTTGATTGCATATGAGTAAGCTCGGCTGGATGACACTAGGTCTAGCAGGTATCTGAAAATAGACTGGCTGGGAAATACTATCCTGCAATAATTATGTGGATGGTTGTTGCTAGATCACTGGGAGTTTGGGACCTCTAAGGCCTTGGGAATTTGTATTTAATGATAGACTTATTTGTGTGTGCTAAACCAAGTTAACGAAATATCACACACTATTAATTCACATTGAGAAGAGAATTCAATATCCCACGCAACTATCAACAGAAGTCTTGTCCCAAATTGTACACTTGTTCTCCGAGATATTTCCTCCTAGAAATCCTTGACAATTTCTAACAGTATGTCATCAGGGTGCCTTGGGCATGGACAACTCACATGACATGTTTGGAGCATTTGGTCAGGCAAGGCATACTAAATGAGTAAGCATAGTAGGCATATGTTTGGCATGTAAACAAGTCAATGGGGTATAAAAGTGTCACGGACCGAGGGCTTATTCTGAATCAATAGGAACCCTGTACAAAGATATCTGTGGTATTCTGCTATAATCTGTTCTAATCTGTTCTAATCTGTTCTGTTCTATTCTGTTCTATTCTGTACTTGTCTAGACTATTCTACTCTGTATGAGAGTATACTGGAAAGTTCGAGAATAATAGAAAGGAATATATAATGGGCAATTGGGATAACTTTAGTTGGGCAGATTATGGTCTTGTATTTTTAGGAACTCTTTAGAATTAATGAATATTATCTAATGTCAAACTTTTGAACTGTTGAACCCTTGAATTATTGAACTCTTGACCCTGGGAATGCGAACACCTCTAGCACCATTGACAAAAAGGAGAGGGTTTCCCACTATAAATTAAACACACACACATACAAAGAGTCACTTACAATTCACTCTCAATCAAATCATATTTTAGCCGTAAAATGCAAGTGTACATTCCCAATTTCATACACCAAGTTAAACACGACAATCTTCTTTGATACAATGAGCATGCACAAATCTCACGTCCCAACTGCTCCAACATGCGACTTTTGGTCCCAAAAAGAAATAAAAAGTGCTTTGTATGTGGTAAACAAGGATTTTTTATTGACTTGCATATGTTTGGACAAAAGGCATAAGATAATTATGGACTGTTGTATGTCAATATTTGTAAATATATGTTGAGTATTGCAAAGAAAATATAATAAGTGTGGATGTAGATGTATATGAAAGATGAATTATTATATTAATATGATACACTTACTGTGTAGAGCCTACCTGTTCTCACTTCCAGTCCAGGTCACATACAAACTATCTATCCAAGGTATCCACATGTGTCAGAGTAACATGTAGCCAGCAAGGAGAACCAAGGGATCCGAAAGGTGGTTTTCAGGCTAAAGGGTGCCATCCTGCACTGTGCATGAGATAGTTGCATAACCACTCGGCCAAAAGGCCAGACCAGAATCATAGAACATTAGGATCCGGTTATCTCCACATATATAGATTATACGGAAGGCAATCCTAACAATATGTCATCCATCCACTTAGCAACACATCAAGACTTAATTGTCAAGTTAGATCTAGTTAAAGTCCTGTTTACAGAATGTTACATTGATGTTCTCAATGGTAGTGTTTTCCTATGCCAAACATGTTCCATGCATCTACACCCCTGAGATATGTAACTGCTAAGCATGCATTGATGTAACAGTTTGACACACATGTATAAAACTCAACCCCTCACACTTTGAATCATAGAAATTTGGATTATACCCCAAGTAGAAACAGTAGCCTGGAATATATCCGAGCATCTCTGCATATTACTAACCCTGGTCTAATCCAAACAATTTTGGTCAACACAACACTTGTGAGAAGAATGCCAGGCATCCAAACAATGATTTAGTATGTACGCTCAGACTCACAATAATACTCGTGATAACTACGAAGTTTTTCTTGCAGGGTTTGAAGGAATAGACCTGAGAGATAGTCCAGAAGTTGAAGATAAGGACCTCGACAAACTTCATGCATTCCACTCTGGGAATACAACAACAAACACACAGTTCTTCGCCGTTAACTGTGGCTTTGTAGATGGACGAGTTTTAACAAGGAATCTCAATAATGCCACAACAACACACTCTCTTACAAGTTTAGACCCATATAATGCAGAGGAAGAGCCTGAGGAATTGCCTCATCTATTCACTCTCAATACCAGATACAACGCCGAAACATTCCAGGGTATCATGCCTGATTCAGGCGCTGCCGGCATATCAACTGCAGGAAAAACACAAGTCGAAGCTCTACAGCATATACATCAGTTGTTAATTGATGAATCAACAGCTGGCCGCCACCGTATCAGATTTGGAGATAGCCCAGAGTGTGTATCAGTTGGTGACGTTAAAGTAAATATGCCATTCATACTCATCAACTTTGCCATCATGCCTACAAAAACGCCTTTCCTGCTCTGCCTAGTAGATATGGATAGGTATGGAATACATCTTAACAA
The DNA here is from genome assembly GCA_900239735.1 of Blumeria hordei DH14. NCBI lineage: Eukaryota > Fungi > Ascomycota > Leotiomycetes > Helotiales > Erysiphaceae > Blumeria > Blumeria hordei. The sequence continues at coordinate 224,844 of OENG01000034.1, forward strand.
TGTGGAGAATGTACTCGTCCATAAAGGCAATAAATATCCAATCATACGTAAGTGGGGGCATCCATGTTTCCTTGATAAATACGAAACTGCTACGCACAATCTCACTGAGGTGGAACTTAGACAATTCCATCGGCGTTTTGGACACCCAGCTGCAGAGCGACTATATCAAGTCCTCGACAGAGCAGGATACAATAAATTTGGCAAGGACACAATAGAAAATATCAATATGTTATGTCATCAGTGCCAAATTCATGGAAAGATGCCAGGCCAATTCAAGTTCACAATACGAGACAATGAGAACGCAGATTTCAACTCTCGAGTCATAGTTGACTTTATGTAATCAATCAGAGGCTTCTTCTGCACGCAGTTGATGAGGCAACTTCCTTTACAGAGTAAGGTCAAAGTTTGGCGTGATAATAAAGGATTGACAGGGCCTCATATATTACTCGCCCTAAGTAACAATCAATCATCGACTATTGTAGAGATCGAGGGCCGGCAAATCACCTTTTGTATCTCATCTGTGGGACCATACTATCAGGAAGATTCAACCATCATTCCTGCATAGGTAGAGAAGCTACAGGATGAAAATGAGGTCCACAATGATGCCCATAATGATTATCTACCTGAGCCTGAGAAGCCTCAACGACGACGTGGCCGTCCAATAGGATCCAAAAATAAGCCCAACCCGACACAAGCAAACAATATATACCTTACAAAATGCGAACATTAAGATCTAGCTCTCTCACTCAGCCTAAGAACGTCCGGAAAGATCACTACACCAGGCAGACTATCCGAAAAATCCACGAGAGATGAAATTGACGCTTTGATTACGCGCGGTGTATTCAAGTTTGAGCCATACAATCCCCGCAAACATGGAGGTACTAGAATATTCAAGTCGTGTATTGTCAACAGATTCAAGGGAAAAGTGACAAGCCAGCCGTATGAGAAGTCAAGATTGGTTATACAAGGATACAATGATAAAGGTAAGAAATTTGTCCTGACCCAAAGCCCTACAACACAGAGAGCTAGCCAAAGAATCATCATTTCTCTGGCAACATCACTCATCACTGAAGGTATGAAGTTATAGCTACACGACTGTTACGACTGACCTGAGGCTGATACGGGTCTCTAAGAAGAAGAAGTTGCATTTGGACATTAGGCTACAATAAGTAGGTAGAAGAAAAGACAAAGAGAAAGGAAATGCTGGGAGCTACGAGCTTGAGGTAAGCTCGACCGCAGCTCCACCTTAGTCCGGCCCACGTCCCCATTATACACTATCACATGATCCCGGATTCTTCCACCAGTCTACCTCCAAGTGCTCTAGTGTCACAGTCTGAGCACAGGCACTGAGGCAACCTTATGGTCAGAGGTATTCTATTTTCAATCTATGGTGAACTACAGATTGAAGAGGATAATAACAGTTACTTTATACATGATTATTACCCCGGCCAATGACACAGTTTTCTATCCGTATATCCGTATCTCTTCTCGTATCCCTTTTCGTATCCCTTCTCGTATACCTTCTCGTATCCCTTTGTCGTGCCCTATTCTTGGAGGTGTTTGCCAAGTTGTAAGACCCTGCTTCCAAGAATAGTCCCTGCCTAGTTTCATGCTAAGCCTGCGTTAGACAGCGCAGGCTACAGGCAATTACCGGCTTACAAGCCGTCACATCTAGCAAGTCCAACCATAACAACGACATTATACAAGCGTATACACAATCCGATGACCCTCTGCAACGCACTATTATTGCAGATCTACCTGTACAACTCAAGTATGTGTATCCTCAAGGAACTGTTATGGTTGTTGTCAAACCGCTGTATGGTATTACAGAGGCGGGAGCCTATTGGTGGTCAACATACTTCAAACACCATATTGAAAAGCTCCAGATGCGGACGTCCACGTTCGACCCTTACCTCCTTATCTCAACCGCAACTGGATCGAGTTTGGTATTGCTGGCATGCAAACAGATGATACTGTAGGTCTCTCAAACAATGTGTTTGCTGAAAAGGAAAACAGGGAACTCCGATTCAAAGCAAAAGAAAAGCAATACCTAAACTCATCTAGCCAGATAGATTTCAATGGCTGTGTTAATGATCGACAAGACCAACACAATAGCTCTGCGGCAGAAACGACAAGGTGAGAAGCTTGAGATTGCTCAAGATCAGATTTCGTACATCAAGCAGAGAGCCCGAGGCGCATATTTTGCTACGATCTGCTAACCGGAGGCTAGCTTCGATCTTGCCACTGCAGTGTAGGCAAGCGAGCCCTCAAAAGAAGTAATATCCAGATTAAACAAGCGGATCATTGCCTCAATTATGTACAACTCAACATGGAAAAGCTTAAACTATTCACACGCGTTAATGCGTCATTTGCAAACAATAAGGATATGAGCTCGCAAATGGAATATATCATCGTCCTAGGCAATGAGATCGAATCAGATAACAGCACCAAAAGCTTTACGATACGAGGCAACATCGTACACTAGTCATCAACCAAGTGCAAGCGTGTAACTAGAAGTGTATTAGCCTCAGAGATATATGCAATGGCTCACGGTGTTGATATTGCTATTGGAATTGTTTCTACAATTTACATCATCACAGAGCACCTCAATCTTCCAGAGACTCCTATTGTGGTATGCACCGACTCGCTATTGCTATACAAGTGCCTCGTCAAACTGAGAACTGTCAAGGGATAGACGTCTCATGATAGACATTATGGCACTACCTGAGGCATACGAGCGAAGTGAGCTCAAGGACATCAGATGGATTGATGGACGTGATAACTCGGCAGATGCAATGACAAAGTCAACACCAAATAGTGCCATCATAACTCTCATCGACACCAACAAACTTACCCTACGAGTACAGGGATGGGTCAATCGAACAGAAACAAAAATCCAAGTTACCGAGTCCCAAAATACAAACAATGAGCATCATGATATTATCGAGCACCATGACGAGCCTGTATATAGCAAGATAACGGGGTAGGCGTATGGGTGGTACTAGGCTACAGTAGAATCTATCTGATCTTGTGAAAAGGAGTTCTAGGTTATTTTGGAGGAGTCATGAGGGAGTTAGGTTGGGCGGCTCATCCAAAGAAAAGATAGCCAGTGTTGTGAGCTTCATCAAACATCAAGTTTCACGTGATGCTGGCTAAGCCTAGTTAGGTTAGATAGAATTAGCCCGTGCAAATGAGGGTATCTCACTTTTGCAGGCTGAACAGAGAGAAAATAAGAAATCACGATTTAACCACCACGTTGCAATGTAGTACTTTTGATTTATACGTTACTTTGCCGTATCAACAATAGAAAATCTCAGAAAAGCTAGTAGATATGAGGCAGGTATTTTGGGGGATTTTTACCGAGTTTGGTTTCCTCCTGTGTAAATATTATAACTAGGTGTACCTGCATGGACCCACAGGGAACCTGAACCAGCTAAATGAAATCTAATTTAAAAGCAAAGATTCTGATAATGTACCGCATGCTCACTGTGATCGCTTGGTTGGTCACATGCTCACTAAGGTTGCAAGGCTGATGCCTCATTTTTTTTAATTCATAGTGTATTCAGATATCTAGCTATGACACATCTGATTACTTTATTTCTAAATACAAATATTTAAACTCCATTCCCTCTACTTATCTTCTTGTCTTCTCCCTTTCATTCAGCTTTGGATGCATTCATGCATCCAGTGCTATGAGGGAAGTGGAGAGTTGCTTCTTTTCCAATTTTGGTATTGAACAATATCTCTAGTCTCAATGTCAATATGCCTTTGAAAGCTTCCTTTCTCTCCTCCTTAAACTTACTGCAAAAGAGAAGTAAGTGTTGTACAGTCTATTTTCCCTTCCAACAAAAGTTGTAAGAGTTATCCCTAACTTTTTTCATTCGAAATAAATGGGTCCCGGTATTTCCAATGCCTGTTCTTGCTTGAATAAATGAAGCTTGTGTCATTCTCCTGAAATGACAGAAGTTATATGGTCTCATTTTGATCATAGGTGTCTTTTCGCTGGCTTGCACTTGATAGAGCCTTCCCAGTACTTTAGCCCTTCTACCCTCTTCCTGTCTCATGGCTTGGATCTCCCAGTCATTTTGCCAGGCTTTAAGCGTCATTTCCTTTGTCATCTGCTTGAGTTAAGCAATAGTTGTGAATTTATCCCTTTTATTGGCATTTTTCTTGGCTCCACCTCTTACCAGATTGTCTGCTAGCTCATTCCCAGCAATACCTTCATGGCCTGGACACCAATATAGATGAATCTGATATTTATTGCTTTTAATCCTTACTTTATGTGAGATAAAGTTGTCAGCTTTACTGATCCTCTGTATGGCTGCTTAACTGTCTGAGAAGATTCAGATCTCTCTGGGATGTCCCTTGGATACAAAATGCCTCATTAAAGTTTAGAAAATTCGAATCTTAAAAAATTGTGTCAACTGTCTTAATTGCACCTCTTACGTCAATGACTATCTAGCAAATTGGGTTTCTTCCTGACTTAGGCCACACCTTTTACAGTGCTCCTTGCCGGGTATATTCCTTAAAAGATCATCGTTATTTTGCCCCTGAAGAATAGCCGTTCGGCTCAGTGTTTCCCCGTGGAATTCAGCCAATTTTCCACGGAAACTTCTACCAAAAAAATAGTAGCAAATTGAAACTATGTACGAGGAAAAAATTCTCAAAACCCTGTAGCCTCTGTCTGGCAAGAACTAAGTACCCGAATCGCACTAGGTGCGCAATTCAATCTATGTCTTCCTTCTTTGTGACGTTGGATGTCAACTCGATCCAATCCACCATCACCGTTTTGGGTGCTTCGTACGCTACGAAAACTCGTTGAATGGCTTCTCCTCCATAAAATATGGTGGGTGATAGTTAGGACTACGACTAGGTATCTGATCTGATGGTTGTTAGCTTCATAATAATGGTTCTGTGGAGCTGTGCAGAGAGATGAAGACGATTTAGTTCGCGAAAGCGGTTGGAAATACTCATACAAGTGACGTTGCTACACAATCTTGGCTCTGTAGACTCTATAGTGAAGCTGGAGGTTTGTGGGGGATACAACAGACATATGTTGAGAAAAGTGCCCCCTTGATTTGTAGTTTGAGTAAGTAAAGGGACCTGCGTGGAAAAGATAGGTCTGTCATTCATGAGAAGTCATCCATTTTAGACACGCCAGTGTTTACTTTCAATTCAACTCATTTGCAATTTTCCTTCATAATCCCGATTGATCATGTTATTGATTCCTGGCCGAGAATACTCAGGCCTTTATGTTTAGGTTGCTGATCACGTGATCTTTAAAGCTACATTGCGGGGTTGACATCAGTATCTGGTTGTTCAAGGTAAGTCATTAGGTCAATTACTGATATGGCATTACTGACGCCACTGCCACTTCAAGTAACTAGTGTTGCCTTTTAATTTTTAAATCCGATTCAAAATGTCACAAAAAAGAATTGAGCAGAGTGAAATTGAAAAGTACTGGGAAATATTTACTTCACTTTCCAATGGTGGGACTCATCTTACTGGCGCCCAAGCTGCACCAATTTTAAAGAATAGTCAGCTACAAGATGATGCACTTGAACGCATATGGGATTTAGCAGATGTCGACAATGACGGGAGCTTAGACTTTGAGGAATTTTGTGTAGCTATGCGATTGATTTTTGATTTAGTTAACGGAGTAGGTAAGAAATTTGAAGATTTACGGGTAATCTTTGACATCTTTATCCCAGGAATACAACGAAGTGCCCTCACAACTTCCCGATTGGCTTGTGCCGGAAACTAAAGCACATCTTGTGCAAGCATCTCGAGCGCTCACCGGAAAGCGTGTTCAGTTCGAGCAAGCAGACGACGATTCAGACTTTCCTGAGCTTAAGGATGGCTTTGACTGGTACATGAGCCCTCAAGATAAAGCAAAGTATGAGGAGATCTACTCAGCGAACCGGGATGCGAAAGGAGATATAACATGTAAGCTTGAGTCAGATAATAAGTGCATGAATGCTATAATTTTCTAACCTTCAACAGTCGATTCACTAAACCCTTTGTATTCGTCTTTAGATGTGCCTGATACTGACATTAGATCTGCGTGGAATCTCATCAATCCCTCAGCCTCGCTGGCAATATCTAAAGACGCTACCCTTGCATTTTTACACATCCTCAATAATCGTCATGAAGGAAATCGTATACCTCGGACAGTTCCACCTTCATTACGCGCAAGTTTTGAGCGAAACAAAATTGATTACCAGGTAAATAACCAAAGAAAGTCACATCCGGCTCAAAGGTGGGCCACATCTAGTGGCGAAGAAACGAGCACTGGCCGTAAAGCGAAATTTGGCGACACATATTTAAGCCGAATCGGAGTTGGGGGAAAATCTTCTTACAGACCATCCGGGACAGATTTTTCGGGTACTAAAACCTCCGAGGACTGGGAAGAAGTCCGCTTAAAGAAGCAACTCGCAGAACTAGAGGCCAAGATTGAAAAAAAAGAATCAGAACTTTCTCAAGAATTTGGTGCTAGACATGAATCTAAGCACGCAATTATCAAGAAAGAGCTCAAACAACTACTAGAATACAAGAAAGGACAACTTAATGAACTGGAGCTGAGTAATGGCCCAAGTACAGTTGGTTCTAACTTGAAGGAGGTAGAAAACGAGATAGCTACTGTTAAGGAGCAAATTGATGGACTAGAGACACATTTAAAACTACGGCAGCAGGCATTGTCAGAGCTTCAGTTGGAAATAGAGCAAGAAAAGTCGAATAAATGATGAAATCTAAATCGACTTAACCCCAAAACTATTTAGTTCCTTCCCTGGAGGAAGTATTTCAAGTTACGGCATAAGACTGAAGTAACAGTAGGATCTTGATGCTTCGGAAAAGTAACATTCTTCATAATTGGAAAGCTTCATCGCGCATCTACCTCGGAAAGTTCCTCGAAACCTAGACTTCCATAATTTATAATGTACATACATGTCATGATCAGGGTTTAGGAGAAGTAAAAGATGGTTTCACTCAGTGGCTCAGATATATATATATGGCTCAATAAGGCAATTAAGGCTATACCAATCACAAAGTCTCCGATTCGGAGCTGAAGGTAGGTCTACCCTACAATGTAAACTAAAAGCTAATGTATTATGCTCCTAAAGTTTGGTCACCTCTGATAGGGCGTCATTTTGAGTTCGCCCTGTGCCATAGTGTTAGTAACCTGATTGAACAGCTATGTAAATAACCACAGCTGGCATTAATTTCGCTTCTTGGTCATAAATACATGAACAAGTGCAAGACAGCCGGGGGCCCCTGTCCCTAAATTAAGACGTAAACCGCCATTAAAATCATACACAGTAAATCAGACATGCCCTACGTCATTAATCTTTCTGACATTAGAATTTATATAATTGTAGAATCGTCACAGGTCCAGCATCAACAATTTTAGAAAGCTTGATAGATACCTTTTTGAGAAATTAATCCTGTAATATATTATTTACTAGTTTCTACTTCATCCTTACGATATTCTTCCGACAATTGTATAATATGCCACTGGAAGAAACAAACTTCGTATGGTAGTGGAGGTGCTAATGCAAAAGATATTTTTCGCTGGGAGTAGCGATAATTTAGGTCTCTTACTGATGGATATGAAAAGATGAGGAGAAATCTGAAAAATTAAGGGCTGAAAAACGGTCCCTAGACGTAATAGGTAGAATGATACGATAATATGAAGGCTTTGCGTGAAAAGGCAAAATAATCTTAGCATGCACCTTGGAATGTTTTTTACTTGGTTTCCTTCGTATGATCCATGTCCTCTCATGCCTAAGAGATTTGAGAATTGAATTGGTATTATTCAACGTTCGATACGGTATTCATATACGGAACCATGGAGATGGTCAGCCGTTTTGGTAAGGGAAAAAGCCTTTAACATACAAAACCCGATGTCCTGCCGCTCTGAGCCGACCCCGCTTAATCCAGCGGACGTTTCTCCAAACCATAGATTCATAGACTGTCGGAACACTCGCGTGGTACTTTTATCAGAAGCTTTGTATAGCAGTAATGACAATTGGTGGTTAACATGTATCTTGAATCTTCGTCGTTTCTAAAGAAAACACGTTGCCCTTCATAGTCATAGACTCAGTAGGGACATTAATAAAATTCTATTCTATTCCAAAGAAAACACGTATATGAGTCATGAGCACTCCGCGGTTCAAATGAAAGAGAAAGCAGATGGAATGTTATTTTAATTAGATATATCAGTTATTTTGCATCATGTCGATGCACATGCTACAATAGTCTTAGACTTGTAACGGGTGTGAACGGAAGGGAAAAACCCCGTATCTACAGCAGTAATACCTCCTTCCGAACTCCATTCCTGAATAAGTAGCTCATTACTCATCAACATAATTAGTCATCGTTTCTAAATATAATCCAAGGCCATGAAGTTATTAGGTCATTCGACATGAACTTTCCACGGATTTCGTTAACTCTCCCTTCGATCACACTTTCATTTAGAGGAAATTGAAAAAAGAAGGCACCCCTCACTCGGCGCTGGTCGTCGAAGCGTTCGAAGAGTCGATTCGCAGGTATTGCGACTGTTGCGGGAATTGTTGGTGCCACTGGGGCTCCGACTACCTTGCGCGGTCGTCCTGGCCCCCTTTTGAGTCCTTCAGTCTTCCTACAAGTGACCAAAGTAAATCCTTGATCATCTGTCGTTTCAACTTTTCGTTTTGGCGCCATTGTAAGGTTTTCATTCCACATTCCCGCTGTTATAGATAACAGCCCCATCCGAGCCTTCTCCACACTTCACTTGTGGATCTAGTAGGTCCGACATGCTGCTTTCTGCCACGAACTGTGTTCCTTACCGCAGTTCGCATCAAAAATCCTTTCCCCCGGATAGTCCCGAGTTAGGTGAGCGACTGCACACTCACCACACCTAGTTATCTTTCCACCCGACGCCTGTGTGTGTCCCCACTGGTCGCAGCTGAAACACTCCCTTGTCTGGGCTCGTGAGGACCACACCTACGCGGTGAAGAGCATGGCGTTCATTACTAGGCTATTTCGGACTATTTCCGTTTGCATTGCTACCGATAGGAAGCTAACCACTTTTGTTCCACAAGTGCGGCCAATTTTCTTTGACCGCTATTGCTCCCTTCCGTCATGTAACCATCAAATTCTATTGATCATAAAACCTGGGATTCTTGCCCTTGTTGCCATCTCTATCTCCTGGATGATGGCGTAATTGCTGACATCTCTGCCCCCTTCGATTCATGTCCGCAATGAGATACCGTTGACCTCGACTGGAAAAACTTGCCGCAGAATTTTGAATTCTGTTGGTTGTCGCATGCTTAGCGCTGCGTCTCTCTGGGATGCCGACTGGTCGAATACCTCGGTATCGTTGATCCGCATTTAACGAATCGCATATGCACCTTGAATGTGCTCTTTTTCCTTTGAAAGCAGCTCTTGTGACTGCAAGTTTTGAGCGCCGTTGATTCTTGTTCATACCGCTGTTTTTGTCATTTGAGGTGCCACGACCGACGCGTAACTCCTTGCTGGCGGCGCGCCGAAACCACTGCTGGAGCAGCTTTTCGAGCGGAATCCCCGAGGCTTTTCTTGACAACTTCCTCTAGCGTCATCATCCTCTCCTCCATGGGAGACTTCTTCTGGGACATTTTCGTCCAGGCCCTTTTGTGAGCATTGAATGCCTTCACGGCTTCGTTAACATCCTCTATGGATGGTTAGTCCTCCTCATCCATCCCTCCAATCACTATTAGTCAGACCTGTTTAAGTAGTTTACCCAGGATTCCTAAATTCTTATCGTTTGAAGCTGTCTGGGCTCCGCTGCTGTTGTTCGTTGAGGCCATTGTCGGATTTTGCGACGCGTCGAAATCCCTAGATTTACCCACACCAGCACCCACACTCACCATGTTGCAGCACGGAAAGCGAAAAGATGGAAGGAGGGTAATGAAGATAAAAAATGATGATCATTATTTCAAAATGATGATGAAGACAGCGTGGAACGCTGCGCAGCTTTTTGGCAAAAATTATGTTATCAGATTTGAGAATTGTGAACTTGAAAGTATAGGTATCAAAAAAGATAAACTATGTAGGAAATGAAGACATGGTATGTTGGGGACGTACGGGGCTTCCATTTTGTCAAGGTTCCCGCCACGATCTTGTGTATAGTTAAGAGGTTGAAATGAGTCATTTGGTAACGCTTCTGGCTACCTATTAGATATATGAGCGGCTGTATGGCATGGGCACAAAGAGGTTATTAGAGGTTTTTCTGTGCCTTGATGGCGGTATATTCGTTTATGCTGTGTCGCTCACACTTGTGGTTATAGCGCACAACCCCCTGGTTTAAGTGACATCTAGAAATGTCACTCTTTTAGTTACATAATTCTTTCATCCCAACAATGTTGCGCCTATTTCATTGCGCGATCTTTTCAACAGTATGCCATGATTTAGGTTTGCCTACATTAATGCATGCCTCTAGGTCCCGCCGTCATTCAATGCATTCAACTGTTCACAAAGAGCTCTGCTCGAAGCTTGATTGTGAACAATAAGTGCTATTGCAGTAAATTTTAGTGGGTTGGTAGGTGTTGAAATCCGGTATGGGCTCGAGGAATATAGGCGCGTGATATGATTGAGATGACATGGATGTGAATTGGGAGTGTATGGGACAAACTTTGGAAATAGTATTACCTGACCGAAAGATGATTTGAATTAATCAGCCTTGGTGGTCCAGGTGCAACTAAGGCGAAGATGCTCTCAGGATACCAAAAGCAGATGAGGTGTCATCTAATAGGCCTCGTTTCAAACTCCACCATGGACAATGAGTCGCACTGCAGTATAGATCATGAGCATGATAGAAAAGCTAGTGGGTCTAACATTCTCCTACGGAGACCATATCGCTCCGTGCTCGGGTTGTGTCTCGTACATTACGTATGCTCAACTTAGTGGGAAAAGACGCATTCTTCACCTTCCAGCTGGCCGGCCTATCCATACGATTCAGAAGGGTCACTATATCTCCAGATTAAGTACTAACGTCGGTTTTAAATGAGCCCCGCACCCAGTGGTTTTTGCGGTTTTTCCCGGCTGCCTTACACCCGCAAATGGCTATCGTTTCGTAGGCTGGAGAGGTGAGATAATGAAGACCAAAGGGCTCCTCTGAGTATATGATCTAACGAGGACTTGTGAGAGGTGGTACTGTTTGAGGGAATCTGTATGGGAGGAATAATAGGAGATATACTACTGGTCTGTTGGCAGAGAGGACTTGTAGGTGCTTATATAGCCTCAGACCCAGTAGGACAATAAATACAAATTAATCTCAGATTTATTAGCTAGTTTGGGAGTCTAGAATCCATTTGTGGACAAGCTAATTTGGCATATCACCGGAGCCATGCACGTATTATATTTTAATTAGCCATCTTTGCGGCTACAGACCCTCTCTTGGCCCCCTGGATTGTGAGAGCAATAGAGTAATTCGAGGCTCAATACGGAGTTTCTTTTACGCTTTAATTCGCTAAATCTTCACCTTCTGGACATATAGAGCTAGGCATTAGTTCAAATTCTGCCGTCACTAACGGAGTCGCCGGTCTGTGACGATAGACTCGGATACCTATTACCCAGACGGCCTGGGCATGAAGAGAACTACTACCGATTGTTTCCGCGCAAAATTTCCATATAAACCCGCTTGTGTGGACAAAATAAATCTCCCAATCACCTTTTCTTTTACCCGTCTAGGTCTGTCAAAATCTCAGTTTCTCATCAAGCAGAACTCGACTCCTATCATGCTCTAGACTTTTACTTCAGTAGAGGAAGTTTATTCGTTTAAAGGCTGGGCACATGCCACATGTTCCTTCAACATGTCACAACATCAAGCCTAACCGGTACAATATTATGGAATAAAAGACCAAAGATCCTTGGATTGATATAATTATTTTTTATTTTTTTCAATTTAATCTATAGATTGTAGGGAGCTACAAGAGGCTGGCATTCATGTACGATTCGACCGTCGAATTTAGGATATTAAGACTGGCTTTCATCTGTCTTGCCGAGTGTGTGTAGGCGCCAGCTTGTCGGGTATCTCGATGAAAACTGGGCCAACAGGCTTGTAAGTCAAGTCACAAGCCGTGGAACGACGCGACGTTAAGTTTAATCAAACTCAATAAACAAAGTCTGTAAAACTATGATTTCCGGCATTTTACACCAACTACTATTTCATGGTATGCGCTTTCGATTTAAAATCTAAAAACATCTATTAGAAATGCCTGATAACTCCTGTATAGACACACAGCAATTATAATTTTGAAACTTGATTACGAGCAGTTTCGTCTATTGATTTTTTGGTCTCATATTAATTATGTTTGTAATAGCATTGTAGAGAATTTAACTATATAGATTGAATTTCTCATGTGCTGTCCATGATGTATGGTTTTGCGCCCTCACCAAATAACAAATAGGGCTTTTTTCTAGCAATTTCAAGGATAGTTTGTGCAAAGACACTGTTAGCCCATGCAAACCAAGATCCTAAATGTGATTGTTAGCCAAAAAAAAATTGGAAAAAGAACAGGGTTAAATAGGAAGACATTACTTGTAAAGACTCGGTCTGAATCCACGTTGATACCTTCGTGGACGAGGCCTAAGTGGCAGGAGGAAAGAACCGTTTTTAAGCAACCCTTAATTTCTTCATCATTATCTGTTGTCATAGCTTGGATCAATAGACTCATAGGCCAAGCATGATTTAGTCCAACATGTGGACCTTCCTTGGAGTTAGTGGTAGCTCTAGTCCAATATTTTAACGCTAACATACCTCCTATGCCGTGAAAATCACTTCCTTCCAAATAGTAGGGGTTTCCTGATTTCTCCAGCAGCATTTTTCGAGTATTCTGATAAATGGGATTTGAAACATCAACAAATCCTAATAGTGGCAAAGATAGTAAAGATGGAACATTTGCATCATCCATTAATATTTGAGATCCATAGCCGTCGACTTCGTACGCAAAAACTTGTCCATACTTTTTGTGATTGACAACACCATGTTCCCATATACCATCCATCATGGTCTGAGCTCGCTTCTCTAAATTATGGGCTAGTTCAGTGTATTTGGCTGCCATTAGAATTTTAGCGGTTCGCTTTAGCTCCACGGCCATTTGTGCATTTGCTGGAATCAGAAAACCAAGAATAGTAGCGTCGTCACTAGGTCGGAAAGCACTGCGAATAAGTCCCGTTCCAAAGTTAAGAGGATTCCCTACGCCATTTAGAGGAAGTGTTTCAGTGCCTTGGTCTGTCTGCCGGCTGAATGTATATACATTTTTTTCGAATTTTCCAGTTTCAGAGTTGAAGGTGGATTGGGACTGTTGATCGAGGACAGTCATGACCGTGCCAAGGGCTTTGAGCCAGCGAGGAGTTAGGAACTCTAGAGATCCAGTATTATTATGAAACGAGTTCGCTAGAGAGAGAAAGTGTGCGAGAGAGTCCAGCTCATATTTGCACTCAAAAACAAAGGATGGCTCGTAATTTGGATGTACCTGGTCTTTCTGACCATTCGCAGATGCCGCAAGATGGGAGGCGGATGGTGGCTGAAAAGCGTTACAGTATGGTGATTCGATTACGTATTCTGTTTGTGTATTGATTGCTCCGAGGATTAAATTAAATATACCGAGGTCTTTCTTAGCTAGAGGTTGATACTGTAACAACTGATTGGTAGAATCTCGCAACCATTCTGCGTTGATATCTCCGGTTACTACGAATGATTGTGCACCTGTCCACTTGGCCTTTCCCGGCGCAGTCTCCTTGGACTTGACATCTACTGTGGGTGGGTCTATGTGCCATCGTATTGTAGTATCAAGTGTATTTGGAAAAGCATTCTCGAATACTCGGGCAAGGTCTTTATCAACCATAGCCTCAGTGACTTCTTGGATAACCTTTTCAACCAATGGCGAGGAGAACGTTCGGCAGATTTTTGATGGTCTTTGAAAGGGTAATTTCATGGGTCCAGTTGATAATGGCTCACTGTGTAATTCTTAGTCCGGGTCAGAAAAATTATCTCATAAGCATACTGTTTGAACTGAGCATATTTTGCATAATCTGGACAAGCTCTAGAGTAGTCATCTGGATCGGACAATGGGATTTCTTGCTCAAAGTCTGAAGGAGAAGCATTTATTAATGATGTCCATAGAGCCAGCCCAAGGGACAAAATTCGTGTCAATGCGTGAAGCATGCTGAAATTATAAAAAGAAAACGATTCGAAAGATGTGGTCCAAAATCTATTCCGGAGAGCTTATAATAGACATCTCTCTTTTGACAAAGTAATGGCCTTGGGATGTAGGATAGTTGTCAGAAACTTCGCTAGCAAGCTGGCCCGGATGATGCAGATACTTGGCTTGCCCCACCAGAGCTCTTATTGTCGAAGTTCTCAGCCTTCCCACCGAAGTTCCGCACCAATAGCCTTGTAAATTTACGATGGCAGGTCCTTCGCTATCTAAATTGTATCAGATGGAAAACATCCATGAACCAGGCCACGACATCTACTGGACTGGATATGCATCTTAATAATGCTTATACAATCGATTCATAAAAATGATTAGAACAGGATAACTCTAAATACACCCCTTAAATCTGAAGAATATGAAACAACAAAATATAATCGAGTTTTCACCTCCTCATTAATTCGCCAAAGTCAATACTATTAAATCCATGGAGATTGTCTCACTTTGTTACCTTACCTTTCTACAATATATCTAGTTCAGTAGTCATTCTTTAGGTAATAATCTATATCGGGAAACGAAGGGAGTAGATTAGAATAGAATATAATTAAACTAAGTCCCTACTGACTCTATGACTATGAGGGGCTAGGGAGCAGATTAGGTTGTGTGATAAATTTCCATGCAGTAGGCAAATCAGATACAATTCATTAAGATTAGAAGATTTAAAGGAATTTACTGATACTTAGACCTGCAATCACGAGACGATGAAGTGACAGGAAAGTAGTTCTAATGTAGAGATGAAAGAATTAGAATGGACGTGTGGAGAGTATTCTTAGGGGCGGGCAGAGACTATATGCTAACGTACACGTACCACATGTACGCAAGTCACCTTACCTTGAGCCAAGTTGAGGCGAGGTCGTGACTCTTGCCGTATATAACAGGCCATTCATCCCCCCGACACAGAGCAGAATCTCACCATGTTGATGCTAACTAGAAATTTGCACAGAAGGATTTTACACCCTGGCCCTCTAACCCAACTCAAATATATAGATAGTCATTTGTCCCAGTATTTTCATGCCCAAGGAACTTTTTCGCAAATTTATTTCATGTTATGGAGCAGGATAACTTCTCCATAACCCTTTGCCCATTAAAACTAATGGCTTTGGCTATTCAGATTTGGACAGTCAAAGGCCTCAGGTATCCAGGGCAGTAAGCCTTGGCGTCTTATGTCCTACTTAGGATTTTATTTAGATAGACGTAAATTAATAGAATATAATTGAATTGAATTTAAGTCCCTACTGAGTCTATGACTATGAAGGACTGCTAAAACCAGACAATACACCCCCAAAATTTACCTGTTTTTATATGTAATTTATTTCCAATCTTTTCCAAACGTAGAATAATAAACCAAAAAGGCCGTTCATCATTCTAAAAATTTTCGTACTATTTTCTCCTTACATCATTTATTCAGACAGCTAAGTGAGTATCAAAGTGATTCAGTCTATTATCTACAACTTCTCACACCCGATGAAGGAGGCCTCACAAACTACAAAATCTACAAAATCAGGCTTCCAGCATACGTCAGAGTTAAGGGAAATGTGGAGATAGTCTGACTGTCGAGAGTGGGTGGAAGGTAGAAACCTTGCGAAATGTTCGATATATCTCTTACTTATTCATCAAGTAAAAAGCCGAGCAAGTATTGAAAGCCGCAAATGGTACTGAACCCGGAGATGCTGGCTGAAGAGAGAGGATGAAAGACTAAAGCATTAGGCAACCGTTAAAATACACAATATGTCGGTTCATAGAGCTCCACTAGAATAGATTTGTCATCATGAGGGATCACATGACAAGCTCGCTATGAACACGCTAGCTAGGTCCCACTTTAGTTATGAGTTGGGACTCTCTCCCTGACGAGACAGACAGACAGACAGATTACTATTGACTCTTTCTCAACCTTTACGATCGATCGTGATACCACCCCGTAGTCTATCCAACACAATAATATATTTAAATTTCCAGCTCAAGTTAAAAAGTCTCCCATTTTCTTGGGTACATGAAACAGCAGGAATCTTAATTCATTTAGACAAGGGCAATCCTTGGTATTCCTATGGCCTGCTTCAAAAAAGAGGCAAAAAGCCGTTGAATAGCTACTGATTTTTGGTGCGGGCCAACCCGGCGTCTAGCATGTAATGCGTACCGGTGTAAACTTCTATCAGGGGAAGTAGCATTTGGGGATCTAAAGTCTATTAAAATTCCATTTCTTTCCGAACCACTACTGATATTAAGTTCTATTAAAAGTTATTAGATACACCTGGGAGCCAATTAGTACACAAGTACAGTTAAAGGGGGATATTGGAATCGAAATCTAAATTTCGATCATTATGTTGGAAATGGAGTCATGGTATGTTGGGGACGTGCGGGGCTTCCATTTCGTCTAGGTTCCCGACACGATCTTGTGCGTAGTTAAGAGGTTGGAATGAGTCATATGGTAACGCTTCAGGCTACCTAATGGATACATGAGCGGCTTTGTGGCGTGGGCACAAGGAGTTAGTTGGAGGTTTCTTCTATGCCTGGATGGCGGCACTTTCGTTTATGCTGTGTCTTAGTCTGTGTGTCGCTCAAACTTGTAATTATAGCACATACCAGAGGATGGATGGTGCAGTGGTACAACATTCTGACCGTTCTCCCAAGTAGATTGTGAGTAGCTTGAACACCTACCCCATTTGAGGCAGAAGAAAGCTGGCTCGAATACAATAAAACCCACACACCACTCTATCTCACGGTGATGTTATTTTTGTGGGATGATGAAAGCACACTCGAATAATCATAGGTTTTTTACGCTTTTCCCTGTGGTGGGTATGCACGGAAGAGGTTATACGCAGTAAGGGCCGACCTCGAGTGGTATCTGTTGCAATGGAAGTTGTGTAGAGAAGCTTAAACTGTTAGGCTTGTGTTTAAAATCACCTAGTGAAGCGGGTTGCTAAGTTTGATTGACTCATGAAATTCGGGTAGAGATCAGAGGATTTCTCTGGGACAGACTTATCAACTTTATGAGGTAGGAATTTCACGTCTGCTGATATAATGATCTGTTTACTATCAGGAAGAAATATTCGATAGCGATGATCAACTTCAGTGTATCCAACGAACACACCTTTTTGCGCCATTGGTAGAAGCTTGCTTCTAGATGGTTGCTTCGCCATGGGGATTTGCACGTAGCATTCTCTTCCAAAGGGTTGAAGGTGTAAAATGGATGGTTTTCTCTTGTGGAAAGCTTCATATGGGGTCTGTCCATTTACAGAGCCATGTGTAGTACGATTTTTAGTGTAGATATATGTTTGTGCTGCTTCAGCCCACAAACTTTTATCTTTGATTGTGGACAGCATTGCTCGTATTCCTTCAGAAATCGACCTATTAAGCCTTTCGGCTACACCATTAGATCCTGGAGAAAAAGGAGGTGTCAAGTGATGACTTATCCCCTTCTGAGAAAGAAATTTGGATAGTGATTCATTGACATATTCGTCACCGTTATCTGTTCTGAGAGACTTAATTTTACAATCGTGCTGTGTTTCCAAGGCCGTAATAAAATTTATAGTGGCTTGCGCCGCATCAGATTTATGTTCTAGAGATCGGACAGTTGCACATCGTGTTGCATCATCTATGAAACTTATGTAGTATGAAGCGTTGCCATACGACGGAGTAGAGAACGGCCCTGCAAGATCTGAATGTATGTATTCGCCTTTGAGTTTTGCTCTAAAGATTGATGGAGAAGGTTTTTGATGTACTGATTTGGCAGACATACAGGCGTTACAGTAAAAGTTCTTTGGTGTATTTGGGATGATACCTGAGTTCTGTATGAGCTTATCTGTCTTAGACATTGTAGAAGGCGCTGAATGACAGAGAGCTTCATGCCAAAATTCAAAGGTGGAACATGCAGTTTCATAATTTTCGGTCCTTTCCTTAATCACGGGTAATGGACCATCGTAATAAGCTTCCAACCATGTTTTATCATTTTTATATATCCTCATTGTAGTACCATCATCTTGAAGCATATATCCTTTGGATCTGGCCTTCTTCCAAGAAAATAGTGGCAAGGATAGCTTGGGCACATATAGCACATCATCAATTCTAAACGTAGAAATATTTCCATTTGATAGTATACAGTTTAAAATTACAGTTCCTTTCCCCTCGATCGATAAATTTTCATTTGAACTGGACGTTACATGACCGGAGCAAGTTGAAATTTGTTCGAATCTTTCTGGATGAGGACACATGTGATCTGTTGCACAGGTATCAAAATAGAAAGGATGATGAGTAACTTCTTGAGGTCCATTGACGGCATTATCTGCTCGTTCATGGATATCGTTAAGTCTATTATTTCTTTCAAGCAGTCTGACACAAGTATTCCATACATGACCTTTATACTCGAGCGGAAAATGTTTTTTACAAAAGGAACATTGTTTGGCTTTAGAGTCTTTAGGATGTCTAGGTTTAGCTACCATTGAAGGTCTTGCTGTACTTGAAGTGTCGTATTTAAATCTCTTAAACTGCGTGACGTGAGCTGTATGAGTAGAGGATTTTAGGGGTAACTCATGAACAAGGTCAAGAAGACGCTGCCTTACTTCGGTATAGGATAGATTATCCTTTGTTACCAAGTTGTCAACGATATTCTTATGATTTCGACTCATGAATGCCAATATCAAATCTCTTTTTATCTCATCATCATCATCATCATCTAAGAAATCTGCAATCTTTTGACGGCTGAGACTGGAGGATTCGCGGGCTGAAGAAGCAGTCCGGAAGTATTCATTCTCATACACGTCTGTGAAAGATAACATTGTGCCACTGGGATCGAATGTGCTCGAAAGCAACATTAATGATCCTAGCTGATGGACTAACGTGAAATTATTGGTCCGATGATATTCGGTAATCAAAAAATTCCACATTTTGTGAGGGCCTTGTAACTTGAGAATTTTTCTGAGTATACTCGGACACATCACAAGGGTATATGTATTAATAGCGATTGTTGACAATTTGCTAAATGCTTCCTGCTCTTCAAGGCAAGCATCTTCCTTTGGTTTCTTGCCATCAATAAAGAGTTCGTAGAGCTTTCGGCCTTTCCAGATTGCCTCCACAATTGTGGCCCGTGGCTCATAGATATTGTATCCGGTCAGTTGGGTAAGATTAGAGAACGATTGTTTTTGCATTAAGCAGTTAAGTTGCCGTGCGAAATATTTATCGTTTTCTTTATCGAGGATGGAGCTTTGGTTCGAAGGTAAATTTGCCATTTCTATTGAACTGTTAGTTCATTGATTGGACAATAAGGAAAAGGGAAATTGGAGGATATCAATACTATTCTTTGGGCACCGAGTCATAACCTGTTGTAATGGAGGTTGTGTAGAGGAGCTTAAACTGTCAGGCTTGTGTATAATATCACCTAGAGAAGCGAGTTGGGAGATTGAAGGGTCTGAAAATTATAGTGGAAGATTGTTTATTAAATCCAATTAGTATCAGAGCGCTATTTAAACTAATTATTACAGCTAAGTGAAGGACACAATTCACTCGTTTACGCTAGATAATTGTGAGGCTGGTCAATGTATGAGTCGGCATGGATGCGGCTAGTAATACTCCAACCTTATTACGTTCCATGTTGACAGGACTTAAGCACTAGTGCTGGGTAATGGAAATAGAGTGTACTGAGTTGTAATTATGTTCTATCATCTATCTAGGGTGTTTCGAACCTCTGTGGATTAGATGAGATGCACAGGCCTCTCCCGATTAGTCAGCTAAGATTGACTGTCGAGCCTAATGGCCTGAGGCTGCAACATCCAAGCTGAGTGGAACCAACATTCCATATTAAAGCGACTCTCCATTGCCAAGTAGTGCCAATTTCAACAGTACCTGCAAATGGAATATGAGAGTGAGTGTTCTAAGCGTCAAAAGAGTCATCCAATATGTGTACATAGCACCGGTAATGTAACATAGCTTTATAGCTGCATACACCCAAATTGATTTCTAAAAAGATCTTCGGAATTACGAAATTTTACTAAACCTCGCTCAAGAAGAATATGTCACTCCCAAGTCGCAGAGGACTGTGCGTACATGCGTTCAGTCTTTGCCCTTTGGGCAGACTCATTTGCTACGTCCCATTCAAATAAAAGGCCGGGTACGTTGGCCAGTTAGCCAGCTTATAACCAGTTGAAACCGTAACATGATAGGGGCACTACTGTTGAAGGAGAGCTTTACAATAGCAATAATAGAGGATATATTTCCAGATAGGTATCCATGGCCTGCAGAATACAGGACCTATGCGTCCAATGTATTGAAAGACCGAGAAATGAAAATAAAAAGAACTAACAATTACTTGATTTACACTTAAGTTCAATTGATAAATGTAAAGAAGGGGGGACTATTCTCAACACCTGTCAGTGGTGTCCCCTACGAACCTCCAGCTCTCACTGCAGAGTCTGCAGAGCCGAGATTGAGTAACACCTTTTCAACTTTGAGCTGAGTTATCTCCCCCTCCGTCAAAGATACGCTTCCGATAACAAGTAAGACGACCATGACGACGATAATGATGCTAGGAACGAGGAAAGATAATGCGGTACCAAACGCTACAACGGTAGTCAGAGAAGCCCTCGTTATATTACAACATGTGCTACCCACCGGCGGGCGAACAAAAAACCCACGAAAGCAAAGTAAAAGACCCTTCCGCCCTCAAGAAAAGCAGATTTCGACTCGTCTATAATATCGTCCCTTCTAATCTTAACTTCCGAATCTACTAGCCAGGAGGGCATCTGGAATACATGAGTTACCCGACGTACCCACGTCCGTAACGATTTTTGGATGCTAGGCTAGGCTCCTTCACGACAGTCACTCTCGACCAAGACTTTTCTGACATCCTTTCACCATCTTCGGTTTGTCCTGCGGCATGAATCGGGGAGGAGGAGGCTAGGAAGGTTGAGAGACGCTCTCAGGTATACACATGTCTACTGCGCCTGGCTGGCCGACCTCTTCGTCAAAGGAGAGCCCCGCACCCAGTGGTTTTTGAGACTTTTCCCTGCAGCTACACAGCCGTAAATGGCCATCGTTTCGTTGGCTGGAGAGGGGAGATAATGACGGTATAACGGCTCCCTTTAATGTGTATTCGAATGAAGACCTGCGGGGGTATTACTGCTGGAAACAAGTCGTGAAGGAGGTATTGAAGGGTGATGTATATGGTCGTATACACTTGGTATCTTCAATTTGAATGGTTGTGACTACTCAGGGGGCTTAGACTGTACTTGGGTGGTTATGGCAATAATGTGTTTTTGGGTGCGAATAGTATCTTATTGTGTGATGTTATGTTGTAGTTTATTTACATGATGATTAACCACTCCTACATACTTCCAGATAGCCCCTTAACTAGTCTCCTTTAGGAGTGGTCTACAGGTGAATGTAGCGATTGGGGGTATGTAATCTATCGCTTATCTAGTTCCATTTCCTTGGCCCTGCATGCTAAACTACGTGGATGACAATTTACTACTAATGTGAATAGCGCATTCATGACAGGAGGCGTAGGAGGGAGTACACTACTCGAGGCATAGATACTCTCGGCCTGTAGGCAGAAAGGACCTACCTGTCCTTACATAGTCATAGACTTTATAGGACAATAAACACAAACAAACAGAGTCATCCTACCTCAAAGAACGTATATCTTCCGATAAAACCTTTTTTTTTTTTTTTTTTTTTTTTTTGCATCAGATTTTAATTGCGTATGCAGCTATCTAGCTATGACACAATATCAAAGAAAAGTACAGAAAAGATGACTCAATTTACAGGTAGAGCACTCATGCCTCGGATTTCATTTGCAAGTACCACTGCGAAGTTATGGTGGCTTTTTCTTCACCCCAAGTCAACCCTCATCCGTGAATACCCACCCAGGGGAACGTCAAAAACCCTGGGTTATCCAGACATGCCTTCGTCATCCACCGAATTTTCTCCGCGCGAAATGTAGTCTAAGGTGTCTCCTTCCCAAGTGGAGTAGGTGCCCAGGCTACTCAAACTATACCGGAGAACACCACCAGGAGGCGGACCACGACACCTTCCATCGTTTGCGTGTTGTTATAGTGTCCGCTGCACTCTCGCAAGCGAAGTCTTGGTACGCACAAAGCTCAATTCGTAAAACTCTGCCAAAATTCAAAATTACACGCCAGTCGAGATTATATCCATCTTCAGCATCATCTTGTAAACTTGTCCCAATCCCTCTCACGTCCGTCTCAAAGAACTTTCTCCCAGATTTGTGCGCCACGCTTTGCTTCCTCCGTCGGGTGTAAATATCGGCGTGGGCGTGTATTTGGCGGCCAGCTGAGGCCAGAGAATAGTTGATGAGAGGTGTGGTCATTGAAACAAGGATGTACTTGGTCGTACTTGTAAATTTGGTGAGACTTGGATAGGAATCGAACTCGCTGGGGGTGAAAATTTGACATGGCGGAGAATTTTAAATTTTTGCCTCGTGGGCCAACTTGTCCGTTATTGCGAAATTTGACTGAACTTGGCTCTGGGAGAATATTTCACTTCCAGGTTCGTAGAAGGCACCACGTACAGGTGTCAGTCTTGCCCTCCTCCGATAAAACCTGCATGGGCCTCAATTCGCCAAATCAGGAAGAATTGAATAATGTTGAAATATGCAAGTTCAGGTCAAGTCTCCGTTGTCACGTGAAGCCAGGGTCGATCCTCTACGCGAGGATCGCATTATCAAGATGTTTTGTTTTGCTCATTTACGTGCTAGGTACATCGGTTCCCGTCGCACTCCTTCTGGAGCTTCAGCACGGGTGGCGCCGGGCTGGATCGGGTTGACTACCATTAAGTTCATCTATCTCGTCCCACCTCAGACTTCACCCATCTGTTGAATTATGTCAAGTCCAACCGTCCAGAGAACCCTCTTTTGACGCGTCAAAGCGCAGATTCATCCTCAGCCCCGGCCACCACGCGCCCGAGCCCTTGACACCTTCGCGATCTGCAACTTTTCCCTTCAATTCAGTCCCAGCTTTGGCTCATCTCACCCAGGGGTCGTTTTCTTCATTAGGAGCTTCATACAGTCGCCCACCAAGGCCTCCTCAGTTTATATTCCCTCTTTCCCCCCATACAGCATCCCTTTGTCCTCTAGCCAGCCTCGCCATCCCAGAAACTTTGAGGAATGTCTATCCCTCCGGCCTTGCCCCATCGCTGCCGTACCCCTAACCGTGGAGATCGAAAATGCGACTGAGAGCTCAAGACCGAGGCGCCGGAGCCCCAGCCTTTGTCGAACGCTCTAGTTAGTATGCCGGCGGAATGTCGTAGGTCGAGTTGTTGGTGCTCTTGGCCGAGATGAGGACGCATTCAAGGCCGGTATTTCGACGGTACCTTCACAGCGACTGGCAGTTACAGAGGGTCGGACATTCTCTCACTTCTTTGTTGGCGATATAACTTTTGGAGGTATGGGATAGCTTCGGTAGGTGGTGAGATGATTGTGGAGAGGGCCGCGAGATGAGCTTGGCAGGGAATGATTTTCCAGAGAATGTAATTAAAATTTTGAAGCTGTCAGTTGTTGTGATACTAACATCAGACAGGTTACAGCCTGTCTGCGGTTCGTATCTGAGGTGTAGATGTTTGATTTCGTTGAGTTGTGCAGTCGTGAAATCTCTGCAAGCCGGATTTTCGACCAAAAATGAGCCAACACCACTCCTCCCGATCGCCAACTCGACAAAAACTCTCAAATCCACTCTTTGTCGTGACTGAATCTCAGCTCTGGGGGAATATTTCACCCCCAGGTTCGTAGAGCACACCACTGACAGGTGCTCAACCTTCGTCCTCCACACTATCAATATATGTAGTTGTACTTGTAATGTTCAATGTGACGTAGCTTATGAGATTTTTTTGAATTTGATTTCATTTAGCCCAATCAGGCACCCTATGGGTCCATGCAGGTGACTATCCTCATAATCTACAGAGGAGGAAACCAAATTGGTGAAAATCCCCTGATCCTGTCTGTTTATATTTCAAATTATTTGTTTAGTTTACCTTAAGGAAGTGCAATGTATACTGTTCAGCCAGTATGGATTCCGTCTTCTCCCATTGCAGATCATGCTATTATATCTGAAACTGCTATCTCGACTTCCCCTGCAAGCCGAAACTGTTTTATCTAACCTTTGCTTCGTATTCACTGTATGATTCTAGCCACATCTTCTGGGCTGTTCATCATTGCTTCAAACGACCTGTCTTTAGCTTGTCGAAGAGGGGTGCCTCTTCCGTTTGCCCACTGCGGACACGCCGATACCATGTGTTTGACGTTTTGTGACGGAAAGATACATTGGCAGCTTGGGTTTTCTACTCCGGGTACTTTCCTACTGCCCAGGTTAGAATTGAGCCCGATATGCTCGCTTCTTAGCTGAATGGCGACACTTCTTTGGGCCCTGGTTAGGTTATAGTGGATGTTTAAGGGTGTATCTTTGAGATTCATTTTTGTACTACCTGTTTTTTCATCAGTAAATATATTTGCCGCTTTCCATTGTTCTGGATCGGCTGTTGCTGGTCGTCCAGGGCGCTGTATCCTGTTCTGGCTTGTCCATAAATACTTCCACTCCTGAAAGGCGTAGCTTATGAGATATCAATCAATCCACTGCCCATAATTTTAATAAGCAATTTAGTCATTTACAGCGTATACCTCCCACTCTTTTGGTAAAATTCTTCTTTCATCCCAGCAATATTGCGGCTATGCCATTGCGCGATGTTTCCAACATGTTATGACTTGCAGTTGTCGTCCTTTCTCGGATTTTTTTTAATTCACAGTGTACTCAGCCACCTAGCCATGACAAGTTTATAATTTATAACCCTATTACACTCCTTATATATCATCGTTCTCCCCATCAATCTAAGCTATTTATTTCCCAATTATATATCCTAGTTCAACTCCCTTTGTGTGCTGCCCAACACTTGGACGTATTCAAATATCGAAGTAATGTCTCATCCCTTTTTTTTTGGAATAAGGTCGGAAGTGATCTTGGCTCTAAAGTCTGAAAGTATTTATTGTTTTGATCTCTGAATTCAGGACATTGTAACAACAAGTGCTGCACATTCTGTCTTTCTTTGCCACAAAAATTGCAAATATTATCTTGAGCCTTTCCTATCATATGCAGGTAGACCCTAATATCTCCCGCTCCAAGTCTTGCCTGCAAGAATCCAGATTCTATTTCCCTGCTGTGGCATTGACATCTAAATAGTCCGTAAGAGAGACTGGGCTGGTCAGTCTAGGCCTGGAGCCTGTAATACGTGCCAAGTCCTTTGGCCTTTCGACCCTCCTCCTCATTCCAGAGCTCCATGTCCCATTCTTTTTTTCCACGCCTCAAGAATCCATTCTCTAGCCTGTTGCTTGATAAATGAGTGAGAGGTATAGTGGTCCCTTTTCATTACTGCCTAGTTTTGATCTTCTGCAGCCAGCTCATTTTCTCCTATGCCAACATGAGCTGGAAACCATTGGAAATGAAATATGTATCCTTTACAGTTCATTCTGATCTGGTGAGAGAATTGATTGCAGTTGTTCAGAATTGGAAGAATGCTTGCCTCGCTATCAGTGAAATTATGTATAGTTGATAGATTTTAGCATAACTGGAGCTATCAAGTAGGCCACGTTGTGGTGTTCTCCGGTATAGTTTGAGTAGCCTGGGCACCTACTCCACTTGGGAAGGAGACACCGAAGACTACATTTCGCGCGGAGAAAATTCAGTGGATGATAAAGGTATGTCTGGATAACTCAGGGCTTTTGAGACGTGTGATGGGAAACGCGATTAATATGGCGGTCACGTTGAAGAGTTTACGCGCGTACGCGATTGCATTTAATATCCCTGGTCCTTTCCCAGATCCCTCTCTTCTGCGTAGACAATCTTATTCACAAGATTAGACCTCGTCAATTTTCCACTTATCCATCACTTGACAAGGCGTTCCCCTGGGTGAGTATTCACGGATGAGGGTTGACTTGGGGTGAAGAAAAAGCCGCCACAACTTCGCAGTGATGCTTGCAAATGAAATCCGAGGTATGGGCGCTCTTTAAATAAAATCATGTTTTATGTACTTTTCTTTGATATTATGTCATGGCTAGATAGCTGCATACGCAATTCAAATCTGATGCAAAAAAAAAGTAGGCCACGCTGTTGGTACACAAGTGACTACAAATACTGTACTTAGTTTCCCTTTGGTAGTCACTTGAATCACTGCGCTCTACAACCTCAATTACTGAGGGATCATTAATCCTTAGTAATAGCCTTGTTAGCAAGAAAAAAAGGTTCACATATTGTGTTGCTTTCAAGATGCAATAGATTTTGGCATCTGTGGTTCCCATAGAGGCACTAAGGTTGTATGAGGAGCACTTCGTCCCTCTGGTCCTTTCTCAGTCTATGACTATACATGGCGTGAGAGTCCCTTTTACTCACGGACTAAGGATACCCATGCCCGAAGCATGTCTCCTTCCATGCCTCCTATACAGCTCCACTCATATAGTGCCACTTCTCATAAGTCCTTATTCGATCACACACTTAGAGGCACCCTTGCTCTTCGTTTTCTCTCACTACAGCCAACGAAACGATGACAATCTGCGGGTTTGCAGCTACAGGGGAAAATCCCAAAGCAGCTGGGTGCATGGATCTTCTAATACCGACGCAAGTACTAATCCCCAAGACATAGCTACTGTCAGATGACCTATTGACTTAATGATTGTTCATGTATTACCTTGTAAATGATGACTATTATGTTGATGAGTTAGCTGTTTGGGGAGGGGTAGCTACTGTATATGCGTGTGGGTGAGTGAGAAATAGAGGAGAATCAAGATACGCGTTAACCACAAAACTTTTTTATTACTACAGATAGCTTGTCCTATGAATACCACCTGAGTATTCCGACAGCTACCCTTCTAAAGCGTTCGAAGGGGCCGGCCAGCAGAGCCCCGCAGACCTGTGTATGCATAGGAGCATCTCTCTCCCCTTACAGCTCCCAACTTACCTGATAAGTGCAGCAGGGCAAACCGAAAGTCGTGAAAGAATTTCAGAAAATTCTTGGACGATACCGTGACCTCGAAGGCGCTCTTTGACGGCGGTTTTAACCTTTCAATTGTCACCTTTTAGCTCATTCGTCCGCGATGTTTCTTTTTGCGCGCCAGTGGCGTTGTGGTGGCCCAGCAATTGCTCAAATTTAGATGACAATTAGGATACGGAACGAGAGTGGGGTTTAAGACTATGAACGGTTTAATCGAAGATATCAATTTCTCAAAATTGTTTGTTAATTAGTGTGCTATGGAATTAATGCTCTCGGCATTCCTACTGGAGCTTGAGCACGAGTGGAACCGGGCAGGGCTTGACATACCACCAATAATTGTTTCAAAGTCTTCCCACTTTAATCTTGAACCATAGGTTGAACTATGCTAAGTCTACCCGTCCAAAGAACCCAATTTTACGCGACGGAGCGCCAATCCTTCTTCAGCCTCCACTACCGCGAACCAGAGCCCATGACACTTTCCCACTTTTGCAATTTCTATCGGCCAGATCCTCCACCTTCGAAATTTAAGTGACCATCTGTCTCCCCGACCTTGAATGGTAGATATTGTACAGCTAGCTGTAGAGGTAGAAACTGCTATTAGAGCACAGGTCAATGATACCAGTTGATTAATTGGTATCTGTTTGACTATACCACTTGAGCCTAAGGCTGTCTAGCACATCGGTTTCCTCTCTGACATAGGTTGTACCTTTTACAGTGGCGTACAATGAAGAATCATTTTTTGTGGAATATTCTACCAAAAAAAATGAAGCAACGGAAGCTGCGTGCGCGGGTATTAGTTTCAAAAAACCTGGAGCCCCAGCCATACGAGGCGTAAATATCCATCTATACCGCTCTCCTTTGTAACATCAGAGGCCAACTTGATCCAATTAATCATTTTCGCATCGGGTGCTGGGTGCACTCCGGAAATCCATCGGATGGCTTCTTCTCCATGATCAAGGGTTTGTGATAGGTAGGATTACGACTCACCATCTGATGTGATGATGGTTAGCTTCATGATAATGGTGCTAGAGAGCTGTGCAGAGAGTTGAAGACGATACAGGCTGCGAAAGTGATTAGAAATCCCCGTGGAAGCGAGGGCGAAGGTGTTACTCAACCTCGGCTCTTCAGACTCTACAGTGAGAAATGGAGGTTCATAGGGGATGCTGCTGAGAAGTGTTGAGTTTTCATCCCCTCCTCCCAGAGTCAGCGATTCACAAACCTTTGTCGCATGTTCCAGTTCATTTGTGGGCAAAGTATTGCAGTAATTTCGTCTATGGCTATCTTTCATAGATTGAGTTGGCGGTGTCTTTAATCGAAATGTAGTCGTATTTAAGGCTGTTGACTCGACCGTACCTTAGCTGCAAGCGGCAGTTGCGGATGATTTGAAGTCATCTTGTTTCATTCAGGTGGACTGAATCTGAATTCTGGGAGAAATGTTTGTCTTTTTTTTTCTGACGTCTCATATAATCTGTGTACAGATATTCCAAATCACATATACCCTTCTTCCATGTTCCTTCTTTAGGCTGAACGAATTGTGTTGCTAGTACTATAGCGAAGCCTGCTCTATTTCCAGTAGTTGGTGCCTTCCTTCCTTGCTGTACAATGACCCCAATATTTAGCTCACGCAAGAGAAGCCTTAACAAAATGATTAAAAATCATAAATTGAATGAAATTAGCAACATTAAGTAGAAAGTAAATTCTGGTCAACGTCTTGTGCCTTGGAATGAGACTTGTATGGTTCGTATTTGAAAGTGTTAAACAGGAGGAGAGATATCTGCAGGAAAAATCATGGTTGTTGAGGGTATTAAATTTTGCGTTTCGAAGATGAGATAGTTCTAAGCCTGCCTACAGCTCGTATCTAAGGTTTAGGTATTTGATTATGTTAAGTTGTGCAATTATTAAATCTCTGCAGATGGTAGTTTCGATCAAAAACTCGCAATAAGACTCCTCCTGATCATCATCTTGTAACCCCCTTGATTCTACCTTTGATAGTTACTAAATACCGGCTACAGAGTAATATTTCAGCCATAGGTTCGAAGAGAATGCCGCAGACAAGTATTTATCTTTCTTTCACCATAAAATCCGACTTTCCGGGTAGAAGGAGTCTCCTCATGAAGCCCCATAGTCTAGAATGTTTTCTAGGTCGCCTGGGAAGGTAGCATAAATTTTAATTAGTAGGTTTTGTACTGCAAGAAGAACAAAGTCGTCAATACATCCGAAATTTAAGCAGAGGTACTTCATGCTGAAAAGTACGGAAGGTTTTCATACGGGTAGTATGGAAGAAATCAGGGATCTGTGTGGAGGAACACCTTTTTTTTTTGTGAATAAGCTGGTAGTTACCCTAATCTAGATGCATGTAAATCTATCTATCAGGAAGACTGGAATCTACTTCACCAGATTATCCTGACAACTTTGACCAGAAAAGCGATGTTTCAACTAAATAGGCAGGGCTTCAGTAGGGCTTTATGTGATTTCCATGGAAAAAAGAGATACTGTTGGTTTGAAAATTAAGGCTGACTTTGTGTCATCGGTGAGGCTTTTAGTTATATAAGCTGTCTATCGTATTGATAGGGCTTCGAAATTTTCTATTGCGAGATCCCTATGTTGACGGCGAAACGAGAAATTCGGCTCACGTTTTATTGACATAGATCTTATGTGTGGACATAAAAAATTGCAGTTAATCGATAGGCGCAGAGGAATGACTGATCCAATTTCTTGAGCTTGGTTAAATTTGGCAAGATTGGTGCTCAAAGTCTCAATAGGTAATGATCTACCACCAGCATTTTTTGAAATAGGATATGCACATAGTCTTCTGTGATATTGCTGAGTAGAGCATACATCCTGAGTTAAAGCTTGTAATCGCCTCTTGCAGTGCTGCAGGAGTTGAAGAGTACATATTCTTTGTTCTGAAACGGATATTTCGGAGAGGTACAATGGCAATTATAGTCATTGGCGCGCCCAAGAATGGATGAAATATTGGTGTAGTTCTGTAATAGACATTGGCTATAAGTTACTTTCTGGCTATTAGCGGTCTTACCCGGAGACCCATAGGACCTTTATAATCGCTGAGAGGTGAAAGTGGAATTCAACCGTAGCTCTGTGCTACATATTTGGATCGAAGACATCCTTGTCCCATGGCGGAATCATATGTGTGTTAAAAGTACTAGAGTTTTGCTCTTCTATCAGAATTAAGGAAAGCTTTCTTGATTATGCTGAGCCTTTTCGCATTTTACGGTTTTCTAAACATTGCTCATTATTTGGGCACGGTCAGTCTGAGTTCTTGGTCGCATTTAAGCTCTTTAATAGCGCGTCAGGCATCTTTTGGCCAATAAGAGGCTTTGAAGTCATAGATTATGTCAGGGCAAGGGGAGATTTGTTGGAATTTTTACAAAATAGTTGGCTGCAATGTGAGAAATTTTGGCTAGATTTTATTCAATGACAAAGATTTCTTCATTGGGAGTATCCAGACCGAACTCTTGTAACTTGTCGCTTGGTGTCCAGCTCAGAGGTGGGAGGATTAGTAATCAACTGTGATCAGGGGCAAGATCCGGTCACTTGCCATATGCAGTGGCCCCAGCATAGTAGCCATATCAAGGAAGTTGCTAGAATTGTAAGATGGGAAGTAAACCTTAGTGATGAGATAAAATTTCTGCTTGTAAAGTCGAGTGACCAGTTTTACAGAGTGAGGTACTTGCAGTGCGTTGGCGCAGCATCTGTTATGGCAAAGGTTGATTCGTCGCTATGGGCGTATAATGTAGGATGGCATGCCAGAAAACGACAATAACGGGTTTTACGGCAAGATTACAGTTTTCTGGATTTATTGAGGTATCGTAAGTGTTGATAATCATTTGGCGGTCTATTCCTGGGACTTTTGCAGATGATGAGCGTTTGTCCTTGGCAGCTGAGCGACACGGGATGACGAAATATGCTTGAGATTCAGTGTATCAGACCCCTTTACGCACATGCGTTAGTGCACGAGCTCATATCATCCACTGATCGTTATGGGAAAGATACTAGAACGCTGGGCGGCATTAATTAGTTAGTCACTTACTTTTACATTCACAGAAAATGTGATGGTTTTGTAACAAGGTAAAATCGAGGCCATCCCTGTATTCCGAGGATGTGCTAATTTCTCGCGAAGAGTTGATCGTCAAGTTTGAATTTAAATATCATTTAAGGTTTATGTCTATTATTGGGACTAAGATTCATTAAAAGTTTACAGAGGGGCAAAAGCTATTTTTGAAATTACAAGGGAAATGGAAGAGCAGTAGGTTCTCATACTGGAACTGAAGGACTACATCAAGGTAGCTATCTAGGAATCTGAAAAGCTTGCAAGAGCTTCATGCCCTTCCAAGACTCAACTTTCTTTTTTGCGTGTGTATTTCCATAATTTTTGTTTTCGTAGCAAGCTTAAACGTGTAGAGAAGTACAAGTTGCAGCGGGTATTTTTCGTTACTTTGTAACTTACGACTTGTGAGATCATTAGCTCTTCAGAACAGAGTAGAGGTACTCTGAGTTGGCAACATGCTATGAGTAGCAGCAAAGGTAGCAGGGAGGTCAGTTCTGCGGTTTTGTGCCGCATGGTGAATACTCAAGCGTAAGATCGTATATTTTGCAGCTGGAAGCATCGTCTTCAACTAATTGACGGCCTCTTTTCCTAGACTGAGCTCAGTAAAGAAAGATGGACATACCAATCTGATAGGCAGGGTGTAATTTGGGACTATAAGGATGAACTAATCATTCACATAGATGAGAAGTTTTACTGGTCAATTATGCTAGAGGTTGTCGGCTAAGGGCTTTCGAGGTGTTCAAACAGTCTCTTCGAAAACACGCTTGAGTATAATTTTTCTGACGGGGCATTGGATAACTGTGTCATTCATTAAGGATTGTGACATTTCGCGTGACGCTGTTTAATCTGAAAGTGTCCCGTCAGTCGATTATTGGTTAAGGAGTCATTCCCCAAAAAAGTAGTGCGGAGGCACGCTGTTCATGGATAATTAACAGAAAGAGATGGTGCAGTGGGCAAAATCAGTCCTCGTATATTGAGATCTGTTAACATGCTTGCCCGCAAATCCAAGCATAGCTGTGAAGGCGAGGATAATGATGTATCCTGGGGTAGAGCGTAACTTATTTTTGGCTCAGAACGCTTAAATAGTCTATCGCCTTGAACATGAAAGTATTTTTCTTTCTTACTCGGAGGAGTAGGTGTAAAAACTGAGGGGAAGATTTGAAAAGGCATTTTGCTATGCGTTCAAAGAGTGATCGGGTTCAATGGGCCACGATTGTAAGCTTCTAGATGTTATTCTGCGACACTTGAGTTATCCCGTTTCAAAGATTAAATTTTATCTTGCGTTCTTGTATTAGAGCCTTTGAATTAAGGATGGCATGAAGTTGGTTTAGAAGTTCAAAAGTTGGACCACAGAGCGCTTAGGATTCGTTAGCTCTGGCCATTGTGGTGAAGCACATGTGTTGCAGCGCCCGTCACGTTGGATATAAGTGCTTCGTTGACGCGGACTCAGCCGCAAGAGCAGAGTTTTCTAATGGATTCTCATTCATAATTACAGAAGTGGTTGGTAGTTGACTTGCGTATTTTATTTTAGACTTCATAAGTGTATTTAGTGAGAGATTTGTGCGTCATTGTGAACACGAATGGCAAATTGAAATAATGCGACCATGTTGTGATACTTCATTAGATATTAAAACAATGTGGAACGTGTGTGGGCAACCAAAGTGCAAATCCATGAACAAGCGGAGTGGCTATGATTTGTGATTTCAAAATTCCTGCCGTCAGGCGAATGCGCACAAGCCATAGGTAATGGATTCAGAATCAAGGTTGAATTCCGCAATGTGGGGGGTTCGGGCCGGCTGATTAACTACGCTAGCGGCTTTAATGATCGATTGGGAAGGCATGGGACTAGGACGTTAGTAATAACAACTTCAACAAGTGCATTAATGTGCAAAATTTCGGCCGGTTAAGGGAGGGATACAACAAGACAGGCTCGCAACGGTGTTGCTAGGGAATCACAGATGAGGAAGGTTTCACGAGGAATCATTTGGCCGCGAATTGGCCATAACGTGAGCATGAACGCCCTGCATACCAAATATTTCTCGGGCCCTCGCACTCTAGCGACTAGCAACAATCCTGCTGACAGGGGCTGTTTATGTGAATTCTTCTCAAGTCACGGAACAAGTAGCCGGAAGAGCTCAAATTTGTCAGGCCGGCCGACGATCTCGACGGCTGCCTGCGCGTGTTATGACGGATCGGGGAGCCAGGATAGGCGTCCCAACGGAAGTCAACTCTCACGCACGGCACCTTGCCCGCTGAAAGACCAGGCTGCTGTCTAATTCGCCGAAAGGACGGGGACAATTTCGTGCCGAATGAGCTCTAATCACTATCGCCGGGTATGGATGAGGGCGCGACGCAGAGGCTGGCGATGGCGCGGTGTGCTAGAGTCGTTAACCCTTTAGCCCCAATACCCGCGCAAAGAGCGCACCTCTTCTCATTCACGTTTTGGGCGATCCGCGGTGTGGCGATGATCGTGATCAGCAAGCGCAGCGTCTGGGTCTTTCGGGCTAGACAAACCGACGCGAGGGGGGCGACTGCTGGGATGAGCAGCAGCAGCAGCAGCAGCAGCAGCAGCAGCAATAGTTCATGTAGAGAGTTGAAGGGCCGTCTCGAGGGCCCCGTGGTCTAGTTTGTTTTGCCGTACCCCGGCTGCCGAGTGCCGCAATTGGAATTGCGGCGCGTGTTGCCAAGGCCAGGGAGAGGCAAGTTTTTCTCGATCACCGAGGCTAATCCCGATCAGGATGTTTCGTGGGTGATGTGGCGCTCAGCTGTCGTCCAGCGATCTTTCGCCTCAGTGTCTCATCCGTTTCTCCTGGCCGCCTTCGGCCGGTTGAGGTAAGATTAACTTAAACGGGCATGTGTGGGGCTCGGATGAGGCCTAGATTGGGCCCGGCTCTTTTGTTGGTCATCGTTAGCTCCCCTAACATATCTTATTATTAGATTGCGCACGCTGCCGTGTGCCACCTATGGCCTACCGCCAGTCGGCGCATCTCGTTGGAGTGATGATAAGCCCG
Source organism: Blumeria hordei DH14 (assembly GCA_900239735.1). NCBI lineage: Eukaryota > Fungi > Ascomycota > Leotiomycetes > Helotiales > Erysiphaceae > Blumeria > Blumeria hordei. The sequence continues at coordinate 259,136 of OENG01000034.1, forward strand.
TCACGGTAGCGACAGTTAGGTGGATCAGCTTCCGCCACGCGCCAGTGGCGAGTCAGACGTGAGAGTGAGTTGTTCTCGCCGATCCCGTATGGACCGGAAGCTTAGCCCCTGACAGCTGTAGCACAGTGGCTAAAGTCGGCGTGAGATGGCGCAACCGAGAACAGACGTCGCGCATGGCTGAGATGGATCAAGATTTGTGGCCACTACAAAACTTGGAGCCGGTGGGCAGCGGTGATCTTCTTGCCACCCGGCCTGAGATGTGTAGACTGGCCGCCCTGCTGCGAGACTTGAGTCGCCATGGGAGGCCACGGCACCGGCCAACCTCGACCCTTCTCCCGAGCCCCAGTCTCATTGGCCTCGGAAACCGGGCGCAGGGGTCGTGTGTTTTCATGTATGCTGGCTAGCTGGCTGGCTGGCTGGCTGGAACGAAGCCCCAAGCATTGCCCGGGTGATGGGCGGCATAGGGAACAGACGCACTTTTGTAATTATCTGTGTTGCCTTGTCCGCGCGCCGATAATTGCGGTTGCCGTGTCACCGGGTCAGAGGGGCTCTTCAGCTTTCGTCTTCTTCACCCCGACGTATCATCTTGGGCTGGTTCGGAAAGAATGCAGGGCATCTTGAGCCTAGGCCTATTGCGGATAGCCAGCAGCAGCTGCTACTGCAGCAGCAGCAGCAGCAGCCATGAGCCTGACGAAGAGGGAGTCAACCGAGGAGCGAGGGAGAGACAACATGAGACGCTGCGTCGGCTTTTCCGGGACGACTAGGGGTTTGGGTTGCGCTGGCTAGCGGTCTCGGCTAGATTGTTTGGCTGCCTGGGACCGTGACCGGTCCAATTTCGCCAGGACATGGCGGTTATGGTCGGGCTCACGATTACTTGGGGAGGAATGGGCAGTAGATGTAGTAATACTTTATTCACGCTATCTTGGTACAGCAGAGATCTTACCGTCACAGCCCCAGCCGAGCAAGGACCTTTATCGGCCTAATGTTGGCATGGGTCACATAGATATCATCTTCTGTTGCTGCTGCTGCCGCGACGACTCACTTATTACGCGCTGCCAATCTTTTAGTTGTCTGCATTCGACCCGGCATCCATTAGATGCATCCACACCCTGATAAGCCTCTATCTACACGCATTCATCTCGTACCACACGTTGTTTTGGCGAATGTCGCTCTCGGCCCCAAGTTAGGCTTAGTTGGCGGACAGCTCGAGGATGTAGCTAATTCAAATGGGCCGAACAAGTCTGCTCTCAACCAACCAGCCGAGGGGGATCAACGGATCTGGACCGGCTACGCGCCGACTCCGCTAATTGCTATCCAGACAGGGGAGGCCCCTCGTTTCTCGTACCCCTTACCCTGTCGCTAAGCAGAACTTGAACACCGGACCGAGGGCTGGACCCCATTTCACCCGACACCACCTTGTCAAAGGGATGAGTGACGCCTTGGAAAGGAGATGGCGAGCGGCAGGTGCTAACTTATTTGGTGGCGATGCAGGTCCGAGTCGTAGTCCGAGTGTACAACCGTCAATGGGCCATGTGTGAATAGCACACATTTGCGACCTAGGCAGCGCGACCAGCATCTAAGACGGGTAAGTAGAGTCTTGACATTTTCCCATGTGCGGCCTTCAAGTGTCACTCATCTTCACATTGGTAAGCGGCTGTCGGCCCCTGGGGCCCGCACTCTCTGACGGTGCGTGAGCGAGATTGTAGATGGGGAAAGTGGCGATGACTGTGACGGCGACGGCGATGGCGATGGCGATGGCGATGATGATGATGATGATAGAAGTAGAAGAGCAGATTCAGCAGAGCGAGAGCGGGCGGGTGACGGAGCGATGCCCTGTTTCGGAGCAAACGACGCGGAAGGAGCGATCCAATCGACTGGCGAGCCCGGAGCAGGAACATGGGTGGACGGGTGGGGGGGGGGGGTGAGGGGCTTGGATAAGACTGTCTTGAGACTTTGCTAAGACGATGCGGCATGAGAGAGTCTTAGCCAGGTGGACTGGTGAAGATGTTGGTGCAAGAGTCCAGACGGCATGGAAAGATTCCCTGATTTGCAGTGGTGGACAGAGGAGATCTGGCCGGGACAGGGTCGACCGAGGAATTAGTCAGGCTTTCAGACTCTGCACGGGTGATGGAGAGTCGGAGGAAGGAGATGAGGCCGGAGGAGGTGAGAGTGGGGAGGGGGCTAAGCAGGCGGCGAAATCACGATTCCCCAAGGCAGAGGGGACTGGGCGTGGGTAGGTCGGCGGCCGGATGCCTGCCGTGATATCGATCAGACGCCGACTGCTCATTGCTTGTTCCCCAGGCAGTGAGCGACTGGCCGCCTCAGGCTTCAGGCCTTCAATCAGGAAGAATCCCCGACCGAGTTTTCCCGGGTCCGCGAGGGAAGCGAAGATTGAAGGAGTAAATTTGCAGCGCATGGCTGGCCACAGGGACACCAGAGCTCCCAGGCCACCGCAGGGCCGGCAAAAATGGCCCTGGACTAGAGGCCAGCTCGCCGCCAGCCTCAACATCAGCTTACCACTGACTTTATCGGAGTTGCTACTCCATATTACACCTCTAATTTCCCATCTCCGCCCTTTTCGGCCCGTGAGCCTGCTGTCTGAGACGTATCCGCTCCAGTCCGGGCTACAATGTCCCTGCTACCTCACCCGGATTGCCGCCGCCCTAGTTGGCGCCCCTTCCCCCCCCCCCCACATCCTCACACTCGCCTTAACATTGCACCCATCCCCTATCTCTCGTCCCCCGTCCCCCGTCCCCCGTCTACGACTTCTCGTCTGCATTCTCATCACCCTCTCCGTCCTGCTGTCCAGGCCGGCCGTGACTCTTGTCCCCGTCAAACTTTGCTTCACCCACTCGCCCTTTGCTCTCAACACCCGCCTGTTCCCAGTCTCTAAATACCGTCGTCGCCATCACTTCCTCGTTCGAGTCGTCTCCTATCGGTTGTGGCGCCGGCACCAGATACATCTCGTGTCTCGACCCCTCTAACCGCCTCCACACCATCACACACACCACGGCTCGTGGCCCAGAAGAGCTCGTGCCGTGTTCCCTCCCACTCGTCCGCGAATACTCCAATCCGTCCTCCACGGAACGGCACATGCGACCACCTTTTGGAGGTGTCACCACCCACTCAAGCAATATCTTTACCGCACTTCTCACCCGTTGATTTGCTCCTTCCCGAGCTCCCAGCATCCTTCGCCCCCCTCCACCTTCAAGTCACCTCAAAGGCACATCCGGCCATCCGACTTATCCGACTGCGTGGTTCTCTCTATCAATCCACCATCACCACCACCACCACCACCACCGCCTCACCACCTCCCCACTCCTCATACCTCCACTACGCCCACCACGCCTTCGTTCCCCTTCCTTTGCTTTCCTCTCAACCCCTCCTCACTCCGGATTGCGGCCGCTGTTGCCCCGGGTCCGCCCGTGTCACGCTCACTATTCTCGTCCCGGACGGCAGAGCGCAGTTAATCTCTCATCTCCAATATCCGTCGCCCTTTTCCTGCCCCTAATCCCCCCCCTCCAAGTTGACGTCCACTTCATCGTCATCGGCTTCTCCCGGAGCGACGCCTTCTCACCTTTCGCTACTTTCCTCTCGCCCTCCACTCGCTCACTCACCACTAGCTGCCAGCCTCCTGTCTTGCATGTAATTCATGCACTTCCATTCTCAATAACTCTGATTAAACTACTCGTCGGCCCTCCGTTTTCTCTCCCTGCCGCCGTCGCTGCTGCCACCATCATCCACACGGGTCTCCCAAGGACCCCCTAACCGCCACCATTCCCTCACCGCATTCTCTCGCCGCGATCCTGTCGCCCTTAACCGCGCCCGGCGATTTCAACGCCAGCCATTCGCGTGCAACAACTCCGAAGCGTAGTTACGCCGAAGCCTTCCATCTATCCGCCGATCAGACATCGCCATATCTTCATCCAGCATCACCAAGTCATCCACACACAAATATCGTGTCAAGTGAAGAACCTAGTCCCATCGCCCATCGCGGCGACGAAAATGGGAATTTGCTGGGAAACATGAGAGGTGCTACAGACGACAAAAAGCCCCACAAGATGGTCCGAAGCTCAATTGCATGCGCGCGTTGCAGGCGAAGTAAAGTCAAGTGTGAGTGAGTCATTGGCGTAGGCGAACTGAGGCACTGATTACGACTCTATAGGTGTCAATAACGGGCCGAATTCAACCTGCAAATCATGCGCACAAAGTAATCGGGAGTGCACATATCCTGTGGCTGGCTCAGCGCCGCCTCTCAAACGTACCGACGTACTCTCTAGCATTGGCTCGGTTGGGGAATCGGGCGAAAGCAAAAAACGAAACAGAAAACTTGAAGATGCCACTCGACGAGTGAGTCATCGCGGGCGTGAAGATGTCTTGGACTCGCCTGTCCTCACTCGTAAGGTGTGGGACGAAATTTTTGAGCTGTTCAAGCTACATTTTGCCACCGAAATGCCTTTTCTTCATCCACCCACATTTCGAAACCGCATGCGTCAAGCCGCACATCCGCGCGATCCAAACACTATGCCGGCCGACCTGGAAGAGGGCCGCGTCCTACTCTTAGGTGTACTTACCCTCACGGCCCGCTTTCACCCTGGTCTCGTCGCTCACCACGCTCCAAACGGGTCGGATCCTCTGACTGCCAGTGAATTCTACGCTGCACCACTCGCTACCGCCTTTGGTTCGACTATCCGTCACCTGAGCCGACCATCTCTTGAAAATATTCAAGCGCTGCTCATGCTGGGACTGTATGATTGGGGCCAGACCCGTGGTCTCAGCGCTTGGCTCAACGTTGGATTAGCCATTCGGCTAGCCTTTGCCATGGGCCTCGCGAACATTGACCATCCGGAAACAATCCCTCCTGCCGATGCTCGGACTCCCTTGCCATCAATGTCTCCGCGCGACGGGGCTATTGAAAAAGAGGTGCGGCGAAGAACCCTGTGGAGTTGCTTTATAATGGATCGCATGCTTTCGGCGGGCCAGCCCCGCCCTACAATGATTGCTGTTGATAAACTGGCTGTCCAACTACCATGCTCTGACGATCAGTTTCTCTTTGTTCACAATGTACCAACAAGCTTCCTCAGCGCTAGATGGGTGCCTACTGGAGAACCCACTCCAGCCTCGCCGTCTGCTATACTTTCATCAGACGATGGTATCCTCAGTCGCTACCTAAGGCTGGTTGAAATATTTGGGGATCTTTCAGAATGGTGCCATGCTGGTGGCCGCCGCAAAGAGACCTTGCCGCCTTGGGATCCAAACACTGGGTTTTATCAGTTACGCCATAGGCTAGAGGCTTTTCACAATGGTTTACCCCCAAGCTTAACCTTCACCGAAGCAAACTTATCTGCACACCTAGAAAAGCGGAACGCTACAACCTACGCCTCTTTACACACCCTCTATGCTCTCAGTCTAATAGTCCTTCATCGCGAATATCTCCCATTCGTACCTCTACGCTGCGAAAAACCTGTTGGTCCACTTGGATCCGCCAAGTTTTCTTCGGAAAATAGCGATGTTCCAAGCGGATTTTGGGAAGAAAGTGCCGCTATTGTTATGAAATCAGCCCGTGACATTACAGAAATTGTTCGAACATGTCAGGATAGTAATGCCTTACCCGAATCTCCCGGTACTTGTTTTGCAGTTTGGCAGGCCGCACTTATCTGCGTTTATGTACTCTGGTTTCCCCAGATGGACACGAAATGTTACCTAACTGACCCAGACTCACCCTCAGTACCGCGTGCTGCTCCTCGACGCACTGGTCAGTTGGCCATAGCTGAGAAACTACTGGGTGATATGGCTCTAACCTTGACCATGGTCCAAGGTTATCTCAAATGCATGGAGAAAATGCACAGGTATTATTTCACTGTATATCGGGACTATATTGTTAGATTCAAACGTGGTCAAGATCTGGAGCAATATAAGCATTATGAACGTGAGCTCCAGGAATTCAGCGAGAATAGAGAGTTCGAACAGCCACCATCAGACGTAGAAGACCAAAATCTTTCTCGTGCAAGCACTCACGAATTAGTGTCTGGAGTTAGTGAACAAATGCAGGGAGTAGAGACGGCTACGCGGCCAAATGGATCCTGGGCCCCTATAAACGCATCATCCCCACCGCTCGATGATGAGCGAACTAAATATACACCGCATGGTCAACATCCTTATGGTATTCCATGCCTATCCGCCCCAGTCCCCGCACCTGCATCACCCGTATCAGGTGATTCGCATCGTCTAACAAGCGGTAAAATCGCCCTTGCGAGTGGCACTCACCTGGCCCAAGCTCTACCATATTCCTCAATTACTCCGCATAGTATCATAGCCTCTGTCGGGAATGCGAGTGGGAGAACTGAGGCTGATGACGAAGCTTTTGCCAAATGGATTGAAACCCAAGATTCCATCAGCCTAAACACAGGCCTCGATAACTTTGCGCAAGAAGCTCCAATGGAGCAGTTCGCACGAACGACAACTATGCATGGAGGATCAAATTTTATGCATGCAATATGGTCACTGTCTACGACGGTAGAGGTTGAGCCAAGTATATCTTGTATCTGAACTATTCGATATTAAGCAACTGTTTTTGAAACTTATAAAGATCCTACTGTGTTCAAAGGAAAATTTAAAAAATTACTGCACGGAGTTGAACTTACGGCGCTCGAGTTGAATGGCCCTAGGCCAAGACGGATTCCTTTGTCATCGTATACAGGGAAGGCATTTTATTATTGGAAGAGTCCAGACAAAATGGTCCGGTCGGCTTAAGAGAAAACTTGTGGTGGCTGAAAGTAGCATTTCATATTATGTGTATGCGTATCTGAGTTTTTTTGGTGGGTGGGTCTGTAGTGGCGATGTGCACCCGGAGTTGAGTTGTACGAGAGGCAGCTTCTGCGCCTACAAAAACAAATTGTGCAAGTAAACTTAGTCATATTCCCTTGTCCCTACGACAACTTGAAGTGTTTTGCTATAACATCTATATAGAGATAAACCTTTGTGTAAGGAAGTGTAGCGCATCTAATATTGACGGACAATGAAGGCTTTGCGTGGAGATTAACACTATATCTTATTTAGTATAAAGACACTTAATTGGCTCACGTTAAAGCTGCTGGTTTTGGCGTAAGGTGTTAATCTACGGACCACAGGAAGTAGACAGGAAAATGTTAAATTATTTTAGGTGCAAAGCACAACGTAGGTGTGAGATGTTTACAATCTATATGTACAAATTGAATACGTATAATGGATTATCCATCCGGGAGATGACCCTCACCCCATGTATTAATCTTCACCTTTTCTATTTTGTTTGATTTTGCCATGGCGCAGTTTTTAATCTGAATAATGGAAGATAAATACGTCGTTGATCGGTTCGTGGCATTGAGTTTTTAGTTTTTAGCCCTATGATATGCATATCTATACTTGATCCGTGCCCCATCCAGCATCTGCTTCGCGCATATTTTGTGGCGGCTCTATAGAGGGTATAAACTCGAGTATAACGTAGCTAACGCCGATGATGCCTATCAAGGTGCCAAAGATAATATTCATAATGTGATTTTGAAGTAAGATGGAGCCGACAAAGATGTAAACTACCACAACACGTTAGACACCATTACGGTAACGAGAGTATCCAACCTACAGGCCCCACGACCAATGAAGGAGAAAAGAAAGGATGCATAGCGTGAAATCTGTGGCGGGATTTGGAATTCTATCATGTATAAGCTTGTTAGAAGAGAGCAGATTTAGACGGCTTGTCACGGTCGAGGACGAACCAAGGAGGGCAGTAGCTTGATAATTCGTTAGCTAAATTTTGAAGGATGTGGAAGAATCATACCAGCACCAAATAATGCCACGTATAACCCAATTATCACATTCGAGCTGACAAAAACGGAAGTTAGGTTAGCCTACTTCTCCCATCACACGCGGAGCGAGTATGCGATCCTACATTGATATGGGAAATATGTGATAGATGCCGCCGAAAGCCATCAGTCCGCCGACGCCTAGATTTACTAGTCGGCTAGGGCGGTAAACTACATCAGTACACGGCTTCCTCCAGGAGCCAGATGGGCGAGGACGTACAAGGCATCAGAGTAGTCCATGTTTTGAAGGCGACGCTGAGAGAAGCTTGGTGTATTTCGGGATTCGATGGAATGGTATGGGATTGGTATGTTGATGGCTCTTCGAAACTAGCGCAGCCACAACGTTGGCACTTGGTTTCCGGGTGACAGGGGGGATGGGATGTAGGGACGAAAGGTTTGCAGCTGCACTCTAGTGGCGCGGCAGAATAGACGCCGCTTAGACGTAAATATGAGCTCAACGGCCGGCCGAGGTAGCCGCGGCCACAGCAGATTTGCGGACGACCATCAACGGCCACCCTTGTTCCCCGTCCAGCAGCTCGAGTCTTGACAAACGGTTCGACGCGTAAAAAGCAATGCAAATGTTAGCCCTGGGGGACGGAGGGTGAGAGCCTATGAGCGATTTTCCCAACCAGACCGAGCGTGATTATTCGCCCCAGAGTCCGGGCTAGGGTGAAATCCACAGTCTTGCAGCGGCCCACGAATCAATGATTCCGGCCTGCCAACCACACCAACCTCTCACTGCCGACAGGATCGATTCGGATGAAGGTTTCAGCAAATCCGCCAACACGACCTAGCGCATGATCTCGCAATAATCGCAGTCCTCGTCGGCCCGGTCCGTCGTCGCGGTCTATGGCAAAATGAACGCCGACGACGCCAAGGATATTCGCCGGAGGGAACAAATCAAAGTGTATAGATCTCGCAAGGCAAATCCTGTGCATGGGATAGAGGGAAGTGAGGAGAGATAAGATGATGCTGAGGATTGGTAGTGTTTCTGGAGGGGGGGGCTATCCGATATTCGTAAAGTGGTTTTCGCAGCGAGGAGCAATATGCACGCCATCACTTGTCTGGCCCAAGTGCAGCCACTTGAAACGCGTTTGGACCCAGCAAGACTCGACCATATTTCCCCCAGTGCTGATGTGCGAAGAGGGCGAAGGTATGCTTGGAAAACCAAAGCTTCCCATACTTCCCTTTGTCGGGTACTCGAAGAGCATGGCCAACCGCTTGGTAAAGTCGGGAAAACCTCAGTGCTGCCTGCGACAGAGGCCCAGAGTGTGAGTGTCTCAAACACTAGAAGATTCATCCAACGTGTACGTGTAACCAGAGGCCGAACAGATACATACGACCTTGGATTTATCTGCCCGGATGCAAAACCATGCAAGTAGGAGAGGAGGCATCAACACGCATTCTCCCTGTTGCCCATGATCTTCTAGCCCTCTCCTCGCTGGCTCTAGGGCTTGGGGGTCAGGATCAGCCGGCACAAGATGGAGATGATTCTACAGAAAATTTAACCCACTAGATGAGGAGCCGATTAGTTGGATCCTGAAGTAGTCTTTCATGGTCTCGGACTCAGTAGAGACTTAAATTTAATCCATCAATCAATCAGCCTCGCAGACTACCTAGCCAAGACTAGGCCGCCTGCAAGTCCGGTGTGTTTCTACTCGGCACAGCTAATGGAGTAGCATACTGGCGCATCAAAACAACGTGGTTTACATGGGCAAAATATTTACGAGCGTCATGGGATGGGATGATTCAACATTATCACTCAATGCACGGCATCTGTTCTCTTGAGAGATCTAGAAATTCCACCATTTTGTTGCATTGCCAAAATACTGGCAGGAACAGTCCCCAAGTCAAATCTAGTCAAGATGGCGGCCAATTTCCCATCTCAGCAGAGCGCCATTGCGGCCGCACGTGACCATGCCATGCCTTTTCCGACGTCTCAACGCCACCCTCTATACTCTAGGCGGCACCAAGGAGTCGGATTAGCCTACTCTGCAGCATAAGCTTACTGTCAACGGGCCTCTGATATTCGGAGACTTTGAGTGCCCCATGGCTCGTCGGACTTTACAGGAACATAAAACAGCGCACATCGGTAAGAGATGGTATTAAAAACCTTGTTCCGAAAGGAATACATACTCTACAGCAGCTGAGAATTGGACAGGATGCAAATAGGTATATGCCATATCTAACAGGACCCCTCTGATATTTTAATGCGACCTCGTAGTCGGCCAGAGGCGCAAATGAGAGGTAGAGAGTGACCCTCTTAGTTTGTGCGTGAGTATATTAACGTGCTGGGCAGGTGGCTCCCTTTGTACTCCTCTGGGAGCTTGATCGGGTTAGCTATGGTTAAGCAGACGACTTTGGTCTTACCTGACTGACTAAACCACCCCAGGCTTCACTCACATGTTGAATCATGTTAGGTCTGACAGTCCAGAGATTCCAGTGTTGAATTGAAGCGCCGATTCTTTCCCAGACTCAGCTTCTAAGCGCCCGATCCCTTAATTTCCCCACAATATTTACTTTCTCCCGCATAATCTCAGCTTTGCTTGTCCCATCATCTCCTCACCTCTACAAGACGTCGTTTTCTTCATGCAAGGCCTTATTAAGTTGCCCACAAATTTCTACCCCATCTTTCCTTTGCTCAGGTCCCGCATTGTAGCACTTTATAACTCAATTAACCAATCTCACCAGCTTTGAAATTTGAATACCTTCCACCAAGTATGGAGCCCAAAAACACGTATAATAGCTCAAGACCTAAGCATCGGTGGCCCGGGCCTTTCCAAGATATCTGATTAAAGTGCTGTCAAAATTCGGTTCTTAAATTGTCTGTGACAATTTGTCGCCGGTCGTGGTTGTGGTGCGCTTAGCCGAGGTGTATACGCATGAGGGCCGATACTTTGACAACGCCTTCATAGCATGGGACGACGTGGAGGGTTGAGAGAGCTCTTTCGCCTCAAGCCATTTTGGGAGGGCCTTGGTAGGCGGTGAGATGAGTATATAGAGGGTCGCGAGTTGAGTCGGCCTGGAAGAAATCATGAGGGAAATGGAGACAATGAGGGATGTTAATTGCTCGTAATGTGAAGGCTAGACCAGCTTGAGCCCAGTTGTATTCCGCATAGCTTATAAGATCATTAAAGTCGGTGACTTGTGCCGTCGTGAAACCTCTGCGGGTCGTGGTTCAAACAACCATCATGCCAACGCCGCTCATAATCACTATCTTGACGAGAGCTTTTGAGTTTATCATTTCTCTTGCGAGGATCTAGGCTGATAGGGAATATTTCATCACCAGGCTCGTAGAAATTGCCACTGAAAGGTGTTTAGTCTTCGTTCTCCACGACTCACATGGTGATAAAAGCTCTGACTGAATTCGGATACATCGGAGCAAAGTGAGATCTGATAGAACAGCGTAGAGAGCTACGGTGTAGACTTTCTGATTGTAGTATTGGGATAGATGACAAGACTTGCAACTAGTCTTTACCACTGCCCGAAAGCCACTCTATCATAGGCCACAATAATTGAAGATCCTAAAGAAGAATTTTTGTTCGAGTAGTGCAGTAACTCGTGAAGATTTAATTTTTATCATTTAACATGTATTCAGCTAGCTAGTCGTGACACATGATCAGTCCTGTGTGTACATGTTCGCTGACTCTTTTGACAAAGACACTATGAGGTATGCATGCTTACACAAACAGTGATCACGCTCCACGAGTAGCCACCAAAGACGCTTCAAAACTTTTAAATGTCCAAGAATGCGTTCGTCATCCTTGCTTACCAGCACCGCGAGAAATATGATCAGAGGCTTCTCCTTCCATACTGAAGTCGATGCTCAGGCTACTCAAACAATACCGAATATTACTACTAGGGGATGGACTACGGCGCCTCCCATCATTGGTTTTTGTTCATGGTGTCAGCTGCGCTCTCACAATCAAAGTCTTGAAGCGCACAATGCTCAATGTGAAAAGCTCCGGCCCATAAATCGTAATATAACTCCTTCCAATGCTGAATCCACTATTTGCATTATCCTAACCACTTGTACTGATCTCTCTCACGCCCGTCACAAAAACCTGCACCCTAGATTTGTGTACCAAAATTTTTGCCTTCCTCGAGGTATTCATAACCTCGTGGGCGTGTACCTGGTGGCCAGCTGAGGCAAGGGACTGGATTGATGAGAGTTATGGTCATAGAAATGAGGATGTACTAGGTCGTACTTGCAGACCCGATAAGGCTTGTGTAGAAATCGGACTCTTGGCAGTGAAAGATTGAGTTGGTTGGGAGTAGTTGGTCATTCGCCCGTGGGCCAGCTTGTCCGATTTTGCAAAATTTGACTGCACTTGGCTCCGGATGAGTATTCCATTCCCAGGTTCGTAGATGATACCGCGTACAGATGTTCAGTCCATATCATCCGCCTTTCGCGAGAGAGCCGTGTATGCTATGCCTTTTGCCCCTAGCCTCTCCAGGTCTTTACCGAGAAAACAAAGTGGTGCGATAGGACGTCACTATTCAGCTGTATGAAGTGGCTCTGGATGAAGTCTTCAGGCATGGAGATGGATTAGGATACACTCGGCGCTTTGGCGTTGTAGAAACACTGATGTCAAATTTATTATAGCTCTATTAATTTCTCAAACATTGTATTTGTAGTCGTCAGTCACAGCTATCGTCTTTTGCTTTATTAACTTTAAAACCTTGAGTTTGTTGTAATAAAACAGTTCTGCATCAGTATCGATGCAGGATCTCTGTCTGTGCACTACTACATGTAACTCTTGATTCACTTATAACCAGATTCCATATTTAATGTAGTCACGTCGGTTTCTTGTCTTAGTCGCGGGGGTTCACTAAAACACAAGGCTAAATTGTCATTTGGATAATGCTGTCAAGTTGAGACATTGGCACGTACCTCATCAATCCCCCAACTTTGCCGGCAAAGACGAATCCTTCAACTTCCGGTGGTGCCAATGTAATAGCTCAGTATGCTCTGCATATTTGGGATAACCAAGAAGAATCGCATACGAATCGAAGTCGAAAGCAACCTCAAGCATACATCCATTTGACGACTTCTCGACAATGCCTTTCTTACCATTCTTATCTGAGTCCTCAACCTCTTTCCAACCACGCCTCATCTCGCCTAAACAACCAATAAAGAAGTTACTCCAATTGCAAACAGGAGCTTGCTCCATTAATTACCGGCCATCACCGACTACAAATTTACGACGCTACGTATACCCGCAAGGAAGAAATCAAGTCATAATATACAAAGCTCGGGTCATGGTTTATGGGGGACTGATGCTCTAATGGGGCTCTACATCTTGAGGAAGGATAGGCGGCTGAGATGTGGTGCGAGAGGGGGAACAGGTCTCTGGAGACCATGCTGGGACTGACATTTTCGAGGGGGTTTCAACTTTGGAACGTTTGTGAGCGCCAAGACCGAGATTTCAGCTAATTAGCCAGAAGGGCTTCTTCTATCGATGAGTCAACAGCACAAAAGAAGTTGGGCTAAGCTACTATAAAGTAATCACGCTCTGTCAAGACTTTTCTGACATTTCAGCACGACCTTCAGGAAGGAATTGGAAGGAGGCTAAAAAGGCAGAGGGTGAATTTCCCGAGGTACCCACAAGTCTGCAGCACCCAGCTGGCCGGCCTCTTCGAACGCTTCAGAAGGGGCATTGTGTCTGTGGATTTAGTCCTAATTTCGGTATTAGGAGAGCTCCGCACCCAGTGGTTTTTGCGATTTTTCCCGGCTGCCATACACCCACAAATAGCCATCGTTTCGTGAGCTGGAGAGGGGAGATAATGAAGGGCAATGAGCTCCTTAGGGTGTATGATCGAATGAGTGCTTGTGAGGGGCGGTACTGTTGAGGTGAGCTGTATGGAAGGCATAGGAGGGGGTACACTACTGGCATGAGTATCCTTGGCCTGTAGTCAGAGAGGACCTTCATGTCCTACATAGTCATAGACTCACACAGGACAATAAAATAAATTAATTAATCCCCCAACTTTCGTCATGTCAAGTTTGATTCCTGTACATAGATGTAGTCTCTCCTACCCTCAGAGATCTTCAGCCCAGTGTATTAACTGAATATCTCGGAAGGCTATATTCATCGCTCCTCTCGTCAACTCCACAGCTTTATATCTAAAGCTCCGTTCATATGCTCCTGTGCTCGAATACCACACTTTCTTCCTCTCCCACAGCCCGAAATCCTTCTCTATATTTAACCTCACAACAGGTTATGAGCCCGGACTTAGCTCTTCCCTCAACTACATCCATCGATACAGTCTCCGTTTCTGTTGGATCCCTCAAGGTCAAACTTCCATTATTGTCCTCTCAGTTCCAGTATCGGACATGGGCACAGACGTAGCAAGTTGTTCTGATGGGATCCGACTACTGGGGTGTCATTATGGATCTTGACAAAGAAATTCGACCATCGAATTCCGACTCGAGCTACAGGGAAAATGTAAAGAATATTCGATCAACAGAACAGAAAGAATACGACAAAAGGAAAAACGATGCACATGCTGCCATTCTCGCTGGAGTATTCACTGATCTCCAAAGGATTGTCGCTGGCTGTGTTTACCAACCCGAATCTGCTCAGCTTGCATGGCAGGCTTTGAAAAAACATGTTTGACCATGAAACAACTATATCAACTCTTCAACCTTTCAACTCTCTTGTAGAACTTAAAATGGTCGAAGGCGATATAATATCCGATCACACCTCCAAATTCGAAACAATATATGCCTACATCTACAATCGGTGTTCTGATTCAACTCGAGAGGAAGCAATGCATCTTAAACAGTCCTTGCTTCTAACTCGGTCAAAACCATGTCATTTCTTCGCACTCTACCTAGATCCTTCGAAAATATCGTGGAAAATCTCATGTCCAAGGAACATATCACCTTTACTGATGTCAACAAGCGTCTACTTGACATCCAAGCAGCTCGTTCCTCTTCCCTTGGCGATTACAAAGCCTAGTTCCCTGGCGGTAAAGAATCATTTACGCATGAAGCTACGAAGGCTAGTAAAGAATGCTCCCGGTGTAAATCTAGGGACAAGAAATATAAGGGTCACATACATTCAGAATGTCGATAGTTGAAGGCTCATAAAGGAAATGGAACCAAAAAAGACAAGGAAAAGTCACATACAGATGCAGCAACCGTAAATCTCGATTTACGCTCTCATCAATTGCTGCATCCTTCAGTTGAAAAGGCTTTTGTCTCACGTTTTTTTCCCTCCTCTCATCCCTGGGTTCCTGACTCTGGTGCTACCTCTCATATAACACCATTCAAAGAAGATTTTATATCGATTTCTCCTAAGAACGGCTCTGTCCCATCGGTATCATGTTCACTCTTACCCATTCACAGCTCTGGAAACATCGAAATCGACGTGCGCCTTAGTAATCAAAAAATGAAGTCCGCCAAATTCAATAATGTCTTGTATGTTCCAGGTCTAGGAGCCAGGCTGTTTTCAGAATCTAAATTGGATGAAGATGGATTTGAAATAATTTCAAGTAATTGTGAACGGCGCTTTATTAAAAATAATGAAGAGAAATTGGACGCTAAACTTAATTTGGGTCAATACGTTGTCCAAAAAGTGGTAGAAAAATCAGCTTTTACTTCCCGTCTTGACGCGCATGAGTCTCTTGGTCATGCTAGTACCTCGGTCATGTCTCAGTTGCGAAAAACTGATCCTTCTATCGCTTAAACGCCCGAATCTTTTACGTGCACTGCCTGCCTTTGTTGTAAATCAATACGCAAAACTCCTAAGTCTACGCATAAGCACGCCTCCAAGAAATTTGAACTCGAACACTCTGATTTATCTGGACGATTCTCTGTCAAGTCACTTGGCGGAAAAGAGTATTACATTACCTTCATCGACGATTTCTCTAGAAATGCCTGGATCTATTTTCTTAAGCACAAATATGCTGTTTCAAAGGCAATCCAAGACTTCGTACGCTTAATCCAAACATAGTTTGACACAACTATAAAAATGTTCCAAACTGATAACGGTGGTGAATACATTAATTCAGATGTCGAGACTTTTCTTGCAGCAACTGGTATCATCTTGCGGAAATATTTAATCAAACAGTTGTTACCAAGGCTCGCACAATGCTCATGGACTATGTCAAAATTTATCTGGGCAGAAGAAATCTCTATGACAATCTGCCTATATAACAGGCTCCCTCATCGAAGCATTAATGATCAATCTCCAATTGAGGCTCTGACTGGCCATCCCTTCAATTCGATCACTCACCTCCACCATTTCGGCTCAAATGCGCCTGCTCACATCCGCGAAGAAGCCAGACCAACTGGCTCAAAGTTGATGCCCAGGGCTATAGACGGTATACTCGTAGGATACACAGACTCTACTAAAATTTTCCGTATATATATTCCATCAAAAAGACCTATCATAGTATCAAGACAAGTTGTCTTCCCCCTACCATGCAATGGGAAGTCTCCCTTGATATAAATATCCTCGAGAAGATGACACCAAGCTTTTCATCAAGAGCTGATTCTTCTCCTTCGTCTCCGATAAATCACTCAGCAACGTCGCCAGAAGTTACTAATATGCCTGGTGGGTATTTTGATTCTCCCACAAACTCGACTCTACCTGCTGCTATCAATTTATCTGATCTAAATATACAAGAAGATATTTCTTTTACCCGTCGCCGGAGCTATAGAAATAAACGACAACCAGATAGATTTGCAAACTTTAAAGCGCACGCAGTCATTGAGGAGTCTATTACACACAAGCAGGCAATGGCAGCTGGGGATTCTGAAAGATGGAAAGAAGCAATCAACGAAGAGATGGATGCACTCCGGCGCAACGACACATGGTCAGTTATGTCTAGACCCGTTGATCGCTCAGTCGTAGGATCTCGCTGGGGTTTCAAAGTAAAACATAATTAAGACAGTTCTATCGAAGGATACAAGGCTCCAGTTGTTGCTAAAGGATATTTTCAAATTACTGGCACCGATTTCGAAGAGACTTATGCGCCAGCTGTACGCTTTGACTTCCTACGCCTGCTTCTCGCATTAGCTGCCCATAACAAATGGGAAGTTATGCAAATGGACGTTAAATAAAAATTTTATGCGGAAAATTAGACCGCGATATCTATATGGAGATTCTAGACGGGTTCAAGAAATCTAATATGGTATATAATTTGCAAAAATGTATCTACGGACTTAAAAAATCCCCCTTTGTCTAGCACCTCACCTTAAAAATTGCTCTGGCCAAGTACGGATTCGTTCCAGCTACATTTTGCCCATGCATCTTCGTCCACAACAAGATCACCGTCTATGTTGCTGTCTACGTTGATGACATTCTGATTTCTAGTTCTTATCCCAAGATTATTAATGAGACTCGCCTACTCCTTCAATACGAATTCGAATGCACAGACCTAGGACAAGCTCATTATATTCTTGGAATCGAAGTAGAAATCCTTGTCATAGCTCAATAGCTGAATACAATATGTATAAAAAAAAGTAGAAATCACACTGCAAGGCATATCGCTTAGCCAAAAATCATAATTCTTCAAAGTCCTTCAAAGATTCGGCATGCTAGAATCTCATCCTGTTGCCACTTCACTTGAACCAAATGCTCACCTCCAACGAGTCAAACCAGCGGATCAAATTGACCATATCAGCACATATCAATCTCTTATAGGCCCACTGATGTATGCGCAAATTGGCACAAGATCTGACCTCGCATTTACAATTACACACCTTTCACAATTTTCTTCTTGTCCTGGAATATCGCACCTTGCAACAGCTAAACAGGTTCTTTGATATCTTAAAAGCACTATCGACCATAAGCTTTTCTTTCCTAACAAACATGACTCTACAATTCACGGCTACGCTGATGCATCATGGGTTAATAACCTTGATGACCGTAAGTCCTATTCTGGATATGTTTTCAAGCTAGGGGAAGCCTTAGTTCAAGAAAAATATATCGACATATTAGATTTAGGCAACGCTATTATCAGGCAACAGGACATGGAAAATCTACTACACACTGTGGAAAACCTAATTGCAAATCACAACAGCCGACATCTACAACCTAATTTCTCAAATCAGCTGACACAAAATTGTCCTCGTGTGGAAGACTGCATGGACTTATCAGTTTTGGGAATAAGAAATCAAGGTTCTCTGACGCAAGAAGAGAAGGATACACGTTGAGAACTATGGCTCTGTTTTTACTGTGGAAAATCAGGCCATTCAATTCGAGTTTGTCTAACTAAACTTGTTCGAAATCCGTTCAAAAATTCGGCCAATGTTATAGCAAAGGGAACACAGGGTGATTCAAAAAACTAAAATGCCCTTTGAAAATTCGCCCAAAGTGCCATGATAAAGACTTTGCGATAATGTCTGCAGCGACAAATAAATCAATGTCAGTGCTAGGTAGCTTCAATCAGAAGACACGAGGCGGGACAAAATAGGGTCGAAACGGGACGGGACACAGAGATGAGGACTAATGACAAATTGATTATCAAACATCCAGAATAATTATGCAACCAAGAGGATCGGAAGAAGGCAAGCCCTAGAGCTCCCTTAAGTACTCAAGACTGACTTTTGTAATCAAGTGTATAGTTGTCTTTAGCTTTGACATAGCAAATAATTACAACGTTGAAAATTCCGAAAATTCGTGCCCATAGACTTTGATTTAATAAACATGTCACCATATATGAACAGTGATGACGAGTAATTCTATGAGAGGATTTAATAGTGGATTGCCTGGCACGGGTTACAGAGCTGGAAACCATGCGTCGAAAGCCCTGATAGACATCAACGCAACTTTGAAGCGGTTGAAGAGCGCTGCGCAAGGAGAAGAGCTCTGTAGTAGAGCTTACAGGAGAATATTTGAAGAAGCCGAAAAATTTACTAAGAGCCTCCTCAAAGTCAAAGTTTCACCTCCCGCACCTATCTAGACAGGCCACTTTGATGGAAATTCTTCAATAACTAAGAAACTTCAGGAGATTAAAGGCATGAAAGCCATCAAAATACAGAATAACTACCCAGTCCAAGCCCAAGGTCGCTCCTGGGCAAAATTTGCAAGCAAAGCAGAGTCATATGGAACTACTATCCGTATCCAAAATGAACAGGAAAAGAAGGAAATAGCCAAATTCTGGAGCGAGGAATTGGCCAAGAAGATAGATGTACAACAAATCATAGGTGCTAGAAAAATGACAAACGGCCAAGAGATGCTAGATGGCTCTTCGAAGCTGGCAAGTGAAAACGTCAAACTCGAGGCATCTTCGGATATTGTCGCCTTATAGATACCGAATGTACCTGTAAGTATAGTTACAATGTGTGGTCCCAGAGCGGTCAATGCTGAGTGGGTCTTCGACAAGATTGCTGTCACGACCGGCGTGTTTCCAATTCAGGTCCAACCTCATGGGACGTGTTGACCTGAGGCACCTTATCGAAACTGGCATGCCCTTTAAACCGGTACTCTAACCTTCGTGCGGGCTTCCGCCTCTTCGATGATTCCGGTATGGCTACCATCCACGAGCCTCCTTGACAAATTGGACAGTGCAAACGCTGTTTGGGCTTCCACACCACCCATAGTTACTCCCGCGCCCCAGCCTGCTGGAAATGCGGATCTAACATGCACTCGGAAGCCGAGTGCAAAGCTCTCACCAAGTATCGTAACTGTGTGGGACCTCACCAATAGGATTACCGGGACTGCCAAGCCAGACCCAGGAAATTCGGACTAGTGACTAAAGAGAAGCTCGCGTGGATTGGCCACATAGAGTAAGGGAAGTTCTCAAAGATAGCACGAGTATGTGCTGCAGCCAAAAGAGCCGAAGAGGCAACAGGTTTCGGAGTGCTAGAATCTAAAGAAAAATCTTGAGGATATAGCGACCTCGACGATATCCCTTTTGGGGCATTTACTAATCAATAGCAGAATACCAGCTGGATCAAAGTTATCTGCCAACCCATCTTTTGCTCTTAGTGGAAATGGAATAAATTTTTCATTTGGAAAGTGTCACAGACAATAAAATGTGTGAGGAGCGCATTTTTTGGGTCCAACATGGAGGAATCTTCCGGTTTTCGGGGTTATGATTTTGGGGCTTCTCTTTTTTCGTTCCTGTTTAATTAGCTGCACTTTTGGCAGCGATTCACGAGGTCGGAGCGAGATAGGCTGTGGGAAAATGATAGGGAGCCCTGCCAGCTCCACTAGTCTTGCACCCAAAGTGAACATAGGGCTTTATTTTAGCACCAATTGATTCAAAAAAATTCAAACGCCCAAGCTCTCTATATGGAAACTGTGACACACTTGCCATTGGTAAGGGAGATCAAAAACAATAACACCTACTCGCCTAGTGAGAAATTGCGACTTGTTGTGCAAGGATTCAACGACGAGGGCAAATCGGCGATGCTCACAAAGTCCCCCACCACGTAGAGAGCTTTGCAGCATATCATCCTGGCGCTAGTACCGAGGTTGAAAATACGAGGAATCTAGGCATACCCGCGCAACATCACTCAAGCATGTTATAATGTTAACAGTCCTGGGGGGTGTGAAAGCCTGGAATGAATTCTTTAAACACTGGGCCACATGACCTGTAAAAAGGATTATAATAGAACGAGAATCCTAGTGTCTTCAACCAGATATGGTACAGTTGTGGCATACTGTCACAGGAGGGACTATTCTCAACACTAGTCAGTGGTGTCTCCTACGAACCTCCAGCTCTCACTGTAGGGTATGCATAGCCTAAATTGAGTAACATCGCTCTCACTTCAATGAGGATTCCCAATCGCTTTCGCGATGTGTATGTTTGTCATCTCTAAGCACATCCTCCTATCACCATTACCATGAAGCTAACCACAATCAGATCAGATATTAGGGTCGAAGCCCTTTTCATCACCATCCCTTGATCATGGAGGAAAAGCAATCCGATGAGCTTCCGGAGCGTACCCAGCACCCAATACTGCGATGCTGGATTGGATCAAGTTGGCCTCGAATGTTACAAAGAGGGTGATATTGGTGAATACGTGCTGCCCATTTGGTCCCGGTGTCTAGGCCTCGCCTGGCTGGGGCTGTAGGTATTTTGAGACTTTTTCGCGCTCACGCAGCTTCTATTTCTAACATTTTTATTTATTTTTGGGTAGAAGGTTCCGCGAAAAAGTGTAAAAAGTTGAAGGAATTCAGAAGTACTTGAAGTCGTTAACACAATGGAAATAAATAATTTTTTCCTTGGGGAGAGCTAAACTACCGTATCATATCCTGTCCTTTATGTCTTCCGCGTACGCTAGTATTAATTCCCCCTTTAGCCATATGAGAATTAATCCTTTCTCCCTGGCTCTCTTCCTTGTATAGTACTCCCTTTAATACCCCCTTAGAGTCCCCTTTCGTCTATCCAGGAGCGTTGCTCTGCCACTACCCTACCTTGTAGACGGAGTGGTCCTAGTGACCAGTCCCAATCCGGGCAAAGCCCGTCACAAAAAGTGGCTGAATTCCACTAGTAAACACTGAGCTTAATGGCTACTCATCACGGGCAATATACCAATGATCTTTCAAGAAACATGAGAGGCAAGGAGCACTGTACAAGGTGTGGCCTGGGTCAGAGAGGAGCCCAATGTACTAGATAGTCATAGTCTCGATTAGTACAATAAAACCATCACATTAGGCCATCTAGATACTACTACAGCTGACTAATGTTACGAGCTATGCCCAATTCGGTTAGGCTTGGCCATCTTTCAGGCCTAGCATCGTCCAATGACATGAATCATGTGAAATGACATAGAGTCGTTTCTCACGACTCGAATCACTCGTTTTATCAGTTAATAGCGTCAGCACGTCGGGTAGTTTATATAGACTGAGCTGGCCAACACGAGACCCAATGGTTGTTTTGTTTATTCATTTAGGTCCTAGGTCTAACCCGTTATCCCCGAAGAGTCAAGGACCGGTTTTCACAGCCAAGATCCTATCTCTGATAAGACCAACTTGATCCCACCGCATGAACCACCAATCAATAAGCAGCTAGTTTAAAATTCGCAATCGTACATAATTCGACCTTTGAAACCAAGCTCCTACCCATAAACCTATCCGGCCCTGCAGATTTCCCAATTTCTGGTTAGAAAACAAATCTTCTCGCCTTGTATTTCTTCCTGTCATATCATCTGTTTGACTAATTTATATGGTTCTCGATGAGATAGGAGGACGAATTTGTCGATGGCAACCCAAGACAGCGGGTTTCCTTGCCAAAGTTTTTGAAATTTTCGGGACACTTTGGCCCGAGAAGCTTTTGAATGAAGTCACTATGTGACAATCTCCGTCTGAGTCGACGCGTGACGTGAGAATGTAGTCAACAGTGAATGAAATGGGTTAGGGTGGTCTCCTCCCCACAGGTGCACTCCATGAGAGCGTCAAGATTGTTGAAACGGCGATGATGCGCCGCGAAGTTGCCATGGTCCGTACAAGCTGCAATCAGATTTCGGAGTAGGAACCTCGAAAGTCTCAGCTCAGGTGGTTTTCGTCGTCACATGAGCAGGTCGAGCTTGCGATATCGGGGCGGGCAAGTTTCGTTCCACCATTCGTCGAGCAATACTTGCCGCAAACGTTTCATTTGGCGATCAAGAAATGCCAGAGCGATGGATTCTGGCCGCACTTCTAAGCTAGGCAACATCCGTAGGCCAGACCGAGCGGCCGAGTCAGCTTCTAGGTTACCCTGAATTCTTGAATGTCCAGGAACCCATTTAATTATCACGCGAGCTGATTTGGACAACTCACGAAATTTCCGTACTTCATCGTGGTTTGTCGTGGACTTATCTGTCTCAAGTGCGTTGATCGCCTGTTGACTATCCAGTAGAAGGTAGACTCGTTGTGTCGCGCTCTGGAGTCCCAATGCTACTTCAAGAGCCTTCCTTGCCCCGGTGATTTCCGCATCTAAAGCCTCCCCCCGATGCCTGATGCCACTTCCCGTGAGCAAAGTCTGCCCGTCTCTCTTCAGAACGAAACCCCACGCAGAGCGTCTATTCCATTCCGATGAGCCATCCGAGTAGGCACAAATTTCCGACTTGGACACCTGGTTGATCCATTGTTTACATATCTCAATTTGCTCTTCTTTAGATCCTGCTTTCGGTAAGTAGGATTTAGGTGGTAGTGCTTCAGCACCCTCAGCCTCTAGTAATTGTCGGTACGCTCGCTGTACTCGTGATATTATTGCTTCAGGAACCGAAGTCCCTCGGATTCTAATCTTGTATTTCCGCGTGCCTATATTTGGGCACAGAGCCGCACGAATCCTCAGCGGATGGCGGTCATCCCGAGTTTTGAGCCTGACTGAGAGTCGAAGTCGATTACCCTCCAGAGTGATTTTGCCCGGTGGAATTCCACCTTCTCTATGCAGTATAACGTTCGCTGTCGTCTTCGTTACCGGGAGAGCAGCTCGTAGTCCCATCAAGACAGCCTTGTCAATCATGCCACATAGATGTGCCGTTGGTGGGGTTGTCATGCTTTTTCTCGTTGGGCGTTTGAGACCAGGCCACCAGATCTCCGCACCAAATGTTGCAGTAGGAACAACTCACATGTCGACTGCTCTGATAAGCGCTCCTAGAGCAGCTCCTCGGAGAGGAGTGTTGAAGCGGCGCAGGTTTTGTACAATTTTCAAGGCTTTACCACGCCATGTTGTTACGTGGTGCTTAAAGGTCAGCCGGGGATCTAGGTAGACACCCAACCAGCGAACATATTCAGTCGGCTTGATAAGGGTTCCATTGACATAGATTCCTTTCGCAGGCTCACGGCACCGTGCGGGAAATTGAATAACTTCTGACTTACTTGTGTCGAAAGCAGCCGCATTTTTTCCCGCCCAATCCAGACGATCATCGACTTCACTCTGGGCTGCAGCGGCAGATTCCGTAATGGTGCGGCCAAATCCGATGATTCCGAAGTCGTCGGCGTGGCTGAACCTCATACCTGGATTCCCGCTTCGCATAGGCTCTGCCATGTAAAGAATAAATAGGAGTGGGGATATCGGTGAGCCCTGGGGGACTCCACAGCTTAGCTGTAGCTGAGCTGTGAATCCTCCAGAGTAACGCACTTGGACCATTCGTTGTGCTAGGAGCGAGGTCGTCCACTTGAGTATCGAGTCTGGCCAACCTTGCTAGTGCATCCTTCTCACCAGACGGTTATGGAGAACTGCGTCGAAAGCACCTTGAACGTCCAGGGTGACAAACATAGCCGTCCATTTTTGGGAGCTTGCCTCTTCAATGTCGTGTACCACACAGGAGACGAAGTCAATTGCAGAACATTTTTGGAGCGCGTCAAATTGCTGTTGTCCCGTTACATCAAAGGTGACGGCGAGGTGCGCCATACGCTTAACCAAGAGCCTTTCTAGACCTTTACCTAGGCAAGAAAGAAGAGCGATGGGCCTCCATCCCTTGACTGTCGTTGAGACCCAATAGTTGTGTTATGAGCTAGCACGATATTAAGTAAAAAACAACCCAAAAAACTCGGCTAATTATGCTGAGGCTGGGAAACAGATAACTCAGTAGTGAAGAAATATTTGCTGGTAATCTGGATCTTTTTTTTAATCCAAAGTGTATTAAGCTTTCTAGCCATGACACATTTACAATTTATAACCCTATTACACTCCTTATATATAATCGTTCTCCCCATCAATCTAAGCTATTTATTTCCCAATTATATATCCTAGTTCAACTCCCTTTGTGTGCTGCCCAACACTTGGACGTATTCAAATATCGAAGTAATGTCTCATCCCTTTTTTTTTGGAATAAGGTCGGAAGTGATCTTGGCTCTAAAGTCTGAAAGTATTTATTGTTTTGATCTCTGAATTCAGGACATTGTAACAACAAGTGCTGCACATTCTGTCTTTCTTTGCCACAAAAATTGCAAATATTATCTTGAGCCTTTCCAATCATATGCAGGTAGACCCTAGTATCTCCCGCTCCAAGTCTTGCCTGCAAGAATCCAGATTCTATTTCCCTGCTGTGGCATTGAAATCTAAATAGTCCGTAAGAGAGACTGGGCTGGTCAGTCTAGGCCTGGAGCCTGTAATACGTGCCAAGTCCTTTGGCCTTTCGACCCTCCTCCTCATTCCAGAGCTCCATGTCCCATTCTTTTTTTCCACGCCTCAAGAATCCATTCTCTAGCCTGTTGCTTGATAAATGAGTGAGAGGTATAGTGGTCTCTTTTCATTACTGCCTAGTTTTGACCTCCTGCAGCCAGCTTATTTTCTTCTATTCCAACATGAGCTGGAACCATTGGAGATGAGCTTTGTTTCCATTAAATTTCATTCTGATCTGGCAAAAGAATAATTGCTATTGTGCTGAATTGGAAGAAAGCTTGCCTGGCTACCAGTGAAAATATGTAAAGTCTTGTTAGCAAAATATTTTTTTCATATATTTTGCTGCCTTCAAGATGCAGCAGGTCTCGGCATCTATGATTCACATAGAATCACCAAGGTTGCATGCGAAGCATTTTATCTCTCTTATGACAGGTAGGTATATCACAGTGCCTATGCTACTCCCAGCTGTCTTTAAAAGCGATGCATTACTGTAAACCATAACATCATCAAGACCAATGTCCTCGATTTGCTGGATGTTGCATAGTATAGTTGTAGCCTTTGAGTAGTTAGAAATAGTGGTATTTATGTCAAACTGATGCCATAGTGGAGCCCAGAGGTTATTTAGCAGCTCCAGATTTTTAAGGCAAGCCAATGGCTTTAGAGTGCTTCCAATCCCCATCAACTGGGTTACCGGCTTGTTGATGTATTTAAGTAACCCTAGATTAATCTGTTTCGTGCTTGCCAATCCACCTTCCATGAGTCTGAACAAGTAATCCCGGATTGGGTTTTTCTTTTGCAGTCGACGAATTTTCAGCCCATAGTAGATTACTTGCTTCTGATGTCGAACTTTCGCTGGCAAGAATGAGGCCTCAACCTCCAGGGCATTTATATGATTGCCTCGGTAAACCCCAGTGATCAATGGCAGTGCTTGATTCTGAAGCCTTTGATATCTATAGATTAGTATTCCACTAACCCTCTTACTATGCTAGACAATCGAGCCATAATCAAGTATGGAATTTGGATCGCTGGTAAATACAGAGGGCATATATAATATGCCGAATTTCTTGTAGTTAATCTATAGAAAAATATTAAAGCCTTGTGGTACTGTGTACGTGCGGTGACGGTAATTTTACTCACCCTTCGCAATTAGAGAATTCTGAATATTTCAGGTATCAGTTGTTTTATCACAGCCACTAGTATTTATGGATTTTATGCCGTTCAAGAGTATTTTGACACCAGCTTAATGTAATTGGAGATGCAATTTTTTCTAAAAATATGTACAGAGACGAGTTTGCTATAAGATAGAAGCTAAAATATCATGAGGCTCTGGTGTGTCACAGTTTTTGCATCAGATTTGAATTAGGTTACGATTGTGTCATATGACACCATACAAAAGATACCTAGAGCTGCGAGATCTCTGAATTAAAACTTTGATATCTTTTTATTATAAATTTGTTTTCTATGTTTATTAAATTAGGTAGACTAAGAACAAAATTAGCTCCCAAAGCTTTTATTTTTTGGCACGTGAAAGCCTATAACAATACCTGCCAATTTTTTGCACGTGCCAGCATGAATTATACGTAACTCTGAAGCCTTTGAGCTAACCAAAATTTCATAATCTCTATATAGATTGATAGATCATGTGAAGATGTTAGATTAGTGGATACCTCAGTTGATTGAAGTTTGTTCTGGAAGGAGGATGGGGCCCTCATCAGCCTTGGAGCCACATATTTCGCAATCATTTTTGCAGAAGGTGTAAAAGCTAGAGCATTTGTAATAGGTTGTAAGCAAGCTCTGATGTAAATTTGTTGGATAGCTGCCATCTGTGCATATAGTTAGAGTCGTTTATGGGACCTATTTGCCCTGGACTCTTTTTTTTCATAGTGTATTCAGCTATCTAGCTATCTGGCTTGTTATGCATTGGTGTGAATAGAGGCATGAGGACTCTTAGATTCCCCTGACAGATAAATAGAATTTAAATCCTCTTTTGGATGCTGATTCTTGATATCTAAAGTTTTAGGCCCTTATTATAGAAGACTATTTGCTAGTTCGCAAGTACTGTCGACAGTTGTGTATTGCAAATCTAGACTTCGTATGTATGAAGGTTTAGATTTCTAGGTATTACCATCAAGGTCAATTTAATGGATTCGATTGCATATGATTAAGCTCAGCTAGGCGACATAAGTTTCGGTAGTATCAGAAACGCAGCGGCTAGGAAATGCTACCTTGCGATAATTGAGTGGCTGGTTGTAGCTAGATCACTAAAGCCTCGGGGATCTGTATTTAAGTTTTGGCTTATTTCTACTCCTTAGAGTAAGTTAACGGAATATTATATATTATTAAATCATACTGAGAAGAGAGTTCGATATCCTGTACAACTATCAATATATTCTTGTCCAAAATTATACACTTGTTCTTCGAGATAATTCTTCCTAAAAATCCTTGACGATTTCTAACAATGTGTTCTGGCACTCAACCGATAATAAGGGTCCCCAGAGCGCCATTTTTCTAGTTTAGCATTCTTGAACTCGCAGGCTGCGGCTTCCCTAATTCCTGATATGCTAGCCATCTACGTCGGGATGAGCATTGATAGTTAGACATGGTTGTAGAACGATGCATCTTGTGCCAATTTTCGTTCTTGTTGTTGCATTTTGTAGGCTTCCTTGGTGATCAATGAATAAAATTTGTTAAAACCCCATGCACCATGGGGAACACCTCACAATTTTACAGCCAAAATATCGCACCTAGTCCCCGCGCACAAAATCTTCACTACCTCCGAAAAAATTCCAACACGGTTTATTACGCTTCCTGACCAACATGTTAGTTTTTAGCAATGAACGTGCTGATCGGGCACAACACAGTAGACTTATTTTCCTGCGCGATGTGGAGGAAATAATTATTCATCAAATTTTGAGCGATTTTGTTTTACTCCCTAGATAAGGCTCTGATTTGAGTCATATAAAGTCTCTCTAGGGATAAACTAGCGGTTTAGGGGATACCTTCGTCTTCATGAACAAGGTCAAGAACGGGTAGACTCGATGGAGAATTTAATAGCTTACTACCTCTTGGAGAGATTCATATCGGTGATTACCACGTTCAGTCTCGATACGATGTGAAGATCTTCAGAGGCTGTATGGAACCCTCACTTAGATTTTATAGCATTTCTGAGTACATGTTTCCACAGCATCTGTAATCGCGGATACACCACGAATTTTGTGGAAGGTTTCAAGGATTGTATTCTTGCAAGAAAGGAAGTACACAGTAAATAAATCTAATAAATACGGATGCATTATTGATAGAAAGTTACTGGAAAATTATTTAATATCAAGGGTAGCGGTGCGTCAGCAGGGCTGCCGCGTGCCGATTAGTTTGGGCGCATTACCCGCTGTGATATGTGGATCGGAGTATTTTCTTTACCGATAGAGCAGCTGACTAAACGGCATCGTTCCTATTTAGGCAATGCATTGAGCCGACGTGAAGATATACCATACACTAGAGATTAGGTATCGAAGTTTCAAAATGGCAGGGTCAAGGCAATCCGCGGAGGAAGAAATGAGGGCCGAAGTAGACGTGAGTTTTTTCTATAACTTCCGAATTCAATAAATGATAAGGCTAATGTACTAAATAGGTCTTGAACAGCAGGCTGGAAAAGACGCGAATGTTGAACAAGAAACTGGCAGCTTCAATTTCACGTTTGGATGTCAATGGGAAAAGTGTGCAAGAGGCTATCGGTCCAATTTACAGTGACACACAGAAGCTTCAGATCTTTGGAAAAAGTTCGTGGATAACACTAATCCTAATTCCCGTAAATTTCTAACGCTAGATTAGACGTCGATGAGCTAATGAATGCGATCGAAAAAGTAAGACAACCCTCTGATATTAAGGGCAATGAAGAGGATATTATTCGCAAAGGGTTAGCAGCCTTAAACAAGAGTTTTCAATCGCTAATATGTTTGATAAAGCCCTGAGCAAGCAGGACTTCCAACGTTCCTCAACTCGGTAGAGCGGATGAATAGAGCATTATTAGACCTGAAGAAAACGAATTTGCGATCAAATTACCAAGCCATAGCTGACTTCACGAGGATACTTAGGAATTCTCAACAACAACTTGAGGGATATTTCCGAAAGATGCTGTTGGAAGATTCAAATGCAATTGAACCCTTGTTTTATTTAACTAAAGATAAGCCTTTTCCAGTTATCCCAGAAGAAAGAGCTGCTCGCCTTAATCTGATTATCTCCTACTTAACATCCACCAGCAAAGTTTCCGAAAATACAGGGCCGCCTACCTCGCAGCTTTATTCTAGCATTCGGGGTCCATATCTTATACAATGTTTGCAAAATCTTGCTTCAGCTACCATACAAACATTGCGGAAAAGGTCACCCGATGAGATTTACAAGCAAGGAACTAATGGCATAAGTACATACGCAAAGGGTATAGAAAGTTCTTTTTTAGCGGAATATGAAAATATTTGTGCGCTCTTCCCGCAAGACGAGTGGGGGAAAGCATTCAATGCCACATGCCAGGGCTCAATTACAGAACTCATGAGGACCCTTCGAGACGTAAACAACCACATCAAGGCAAACATTACCACCGATTGTTTTCTGGCCTACGAGGTGTTAGAAGTTATTTCAGATCTATCTTCAAGCCTAGAAAATAAAACTGGAGAGCTGAAACCATCGTTTGCCGGCGCTGTGAACCCTATTCGGGAAACCGCCAAGTCTTCACTTACAGAATTACTCGAAAATACTCGACAATCGACTGTTAATTTGGGGAATTTACCTCAGGACGGAGCTGCAGTATTGATCACTGTCGACACGGTAAATCGCTTACAAACTATGGCTGGGTTTCTCCGACCAATCTCAAGTCTAATGATATCAATCGGGGACAACGGTTGGAAGCTGAACTCAACACCTGCTGTCTCAGCAGAGAAAGCTTCTACGATGGGCCTATTTGATGTAGGAGCTGACGGAACACAAATATTTGCTCATTATTGTATTGATACAATCGAGACCCTTCTTGGCGCATTAGAGCTCAAAGCAAAAGCAAGCTATAAAAGTAAGGCTACCTTTGGAATATTTCTCGCCAACAATGCAGCTATAATTGAACGGCTTTTTCAAACTTCAGAATTACAACCTCTTATATCCACAAGGATGGCTGATGTGGAAAAATGGCGGAAAAATGGGGAGGCACTCTACCTACAAAGCTGGCGGGAGCCTGCTGCTCATCTTTTCGACAAATCCTATACCAATCGTCTTTCAACCAGCAACCGTCCCAATTCAGGCTCAGGCACACTAAACGACTCAGTAGTGGTTCTCAAAGCCCTCAGCAGTAAAGAGAAGGACGGGATCAAGGAAAAATTTAGACTCTTTAATGCCAGTTTCGATGATTTAATTGCTAAGTATAAGGCAATGAGCATGGAGCGAGAGCTTAGAGAAGGTTTGGCAAGGCAAATACGTTCGATGATCGAACCACTCTATGGAAGATTTTGGGATCGATATCATGAAATCGACAAAGGGAAGGGAAAATATGTTCGTTACGACAAAGCCAGCATATCTAATATCTTCTCATCTCTCTCATAGCGAGAGGAGACCTATTATGAAAAAACTTAACACCAAACTTTCCGTAACATTAGGGCATAGAAAAAACACTTCAATAACCCAAAATGGCCTCGACCAATAGATATTCTTGACATCTCAACATCGCCCACAGTCAACCCGATCTCGTCTATTTTTCTACTTTCATCATAAAGCCAGTTATTACGTCAAATTTTGGACCCATTCTTTCTGGCTGATTCTTTGACTGCTTTGAAATATCTGAGTACGATATCAGATCAAGTAATGCAAATAAAAAATTGGATAGCTTAAGGAAAAATGGATAAGATTTATGTGAAAAAACTAATCTCAAACATCCCTACTGGATCTAATACGGGACAAACACCAGGGCTTGATAATCAACTGTCTTAATATTACTAAAAATAAGTGGACTACATGAAAATAGCGTGACGTACCGACACAGGGAACTTTTGAAGGCCATAACTGGCTACACAAGTCGTGGAAGCGATGCTTTCCACATCCATGCTTTTTGCAATGGTAAAATCAGCGCAAACTGGAAATAAATTTTATTCATTAAAAATTCAGCCAAATTCCGGTCGAACCGCAAAACAAAAAATATGGAGAGCTTTAAATATCTAGAAGTTTAAACCCATGATCACAAGTTTCTGCGAAGGTATAACAAGTAATTTCTAAGAATGAAGCATGGCAAGACTAGATGAGTATGCCGTTCAATTCACATGGAGGATACCAATTTACAAACGCCGTCCAACCAGTCAGGAAATAATAATCATTCAATGTAGATAATTGTCCTAAAATTGTTTCAGCCGTGGTAACGAAGAAGGTAGACCGTTTTACCGAGGAGTTTATTATTTGCATGATATACTGGATAAGAAATGTGTAACGAAAAAAAGTGCTCGCAGCCAAGATCTTTGCGGCATATTAAATTAAAGATTGAGTATGGGGACTTGGT
Source organism: Blumeria hordei DH14 (assembly GCA_900239735.1). Classification (NCBI taxonomy): domain Eukaryota; kingdom Fungi; phylum Ascomycota; class Leotiomycetes; order Helotiales; family Erysiphaceae; genus Blumeria; species Blumeria hordei. Next base: position 290,513 of record OENG01000034.1, read on the forward strand.
TCGGTTGCCAATAATCGGATGAGAATGATTTCCCGGCTCAGGACTGGAATTGGTAAGCCGTAAAATGAAGCATCTGCTGGTCGAAACTCGACTGGGACAAGTGATAATTAATCTTAGAGAGATTTGTGACAAAGTTGAACGGATAGACGTCCTCAACGTAAGACAAGATAAGATATCACTGAAATGAAGGTTCAGCTGAATATGATTTAAGCCTTCCTCATCTACAAGCTCCAGGTCATACCACAGACTGACCAAACATAGATGCCTAGGTATCAAGGGGTTGTAGAACAGAGCATGTCATTTCATTTAAAATTTGTATTTATATTTAAAATTATATTAAAACTAGCTTGATTTGACTTCTTTTAAGCCCACGCAAGTATTAGAACCCCTTATCTATAGACCTACATGTGAGAGAAATTGTCTGGGAGAGCCCCACAAGCCTATCTGTTTGATGGTTTACTGTTTCCTGCTTATCCTTCAGAAAGCACGGCTAAACTATTGTGCCATGTATATACATAAATCGCATCTTGTTTTTTAACCCCAAATTTTGCTCCCTCTATTCCTTTAAATCCGCGGCATTTCGGCTGCTTTTATCATCCTCAATAGCTTTGTCCAAGTGAAGTCCAAAAAAACTACGTGGTCCCTTTAACTTCACCAGGGCTGTTTATCATGTCCTCTAAAGACCCATGATGAGTTCGCAACATCTCGTCTATGCCACTCATCCAGCGATGGCAGTAAATGATCAGATGCTTGAGGCTATGTGATTAGAAGCTAATTGGATATCTTGGGCTGAGCACTCCAGCTATATTTCTTTCACGTAAACGCAAATTGAGCTCAACGTGATCACTTTGAGTTAACATCGCGTCTCCTACATGGGCTCTTATGAGTTTCGATTCGAGTCGGCGGCAGTCCCGAGAGTTGAATTTTATCTCGTTCACAATTTCGGCTTCGATGGGACTTGGCTTCTCTCTCTAATTTTTATTTCGACCATAGCTAGCTGCTTAGAGGTATGAAACGTGGCCAAATGAAAAGGCCGGACTGGAAGTGGGAAAAATAAATTGCGGCCAAAATCGTGGCAAATTCAGATTACTACGCGGGTATTGGGAGCTGTGCGTTGATAATGTAACTATGAATAACACCCAGTCCAAGCCTGGATATACTCGCTTGTGACGCAATCTCCTCATAGTAATCCCTCAATGAACCCCTTGCGCCTACGCCATGCAGCCGCTCATCTGATCCTTGGAAGTCCAAAGCGCTATGTTGGAACGTTTTCCAACCCCTACACAATGCTTTTTTTTGCATCAGATTTTAATTGCGTATGCAGCTATCTAGCTATGACACAATATCAGAGAAAATGTACAGAAAAGATGACTCAATTTACAAGAAGAGCGCTCATCCCTCGGATTTCATTTGCAAGCATCACTGCGAAGTTATGGTGGCTTTTTCTTCACCCCAACTCAACCCTCATCCGTGAATACCCACCCAGGGGAACGTCTTAAAAACCCTGGGTTATCCAGACATGCCTTCACCATCCACTGAACTTTCTCCGCGCGAAATGTAGCCTTAGGCGTCTCTTTCCCAGGTGTAGCAGGTGCCCAGGCTACTCAAACTATATCAGAGAACACCACCAGGAGGCGGACCACTGCACTTTCCATCGTTGGCTTGTGTTTATAGTGTCAGCTGCACTCTCGCAAGCGAAGTCTTGACGCGCACAAAGCTCAATTCGTAAAACTCCTTGCCAAAATTCAAAATTAGACGCCCGTCGAGATTGCATCCATCTTCTACATCATCTTAAGGATTTGTCCCAATCCTTCTCACGCCCATCCCAAAGAACTGTCTCCCAGATTTGTGCGCCACGCTTTGCTTCCTCCGTCGGGTGTAAATATTGGCGTGGGCGTGTGTTTGGCGGCTAGCTGAGGCCAGAGAATAGTTGATGAGAGGTGTGGTCATTAAAACGAGGATGTACTAAGCTGTACTTGTAGATTTGATGAGACTTAGGTAGGAGTTGAACTCGTTGGGTGCGAAAATTTGACATGGCGGAGAATCTTGAATTATTGCCTCGTGGGCCAACTTGTTCGGTATTGCGAAATTTGACTGAACTTGGCTCTGGGAGAATATTTCACTCCCAGGTTCGTGGAGGACACTACGTATAGGTGTTCAGTCTTGCCCTCCCTGTCCATCATTCATACCTCGGGACGAATCGCAGATTATTTTTAGTTTCTGTAAGACAGTTGAAAGAGAGTAGGTGCTGTAAAGTAACCTAGCCCAGCTTTTTTTTTTTTTTTTTGCATCAGATTTTAATTGCGTATGCAGCTATCTAGCTATGACACAATATCAGAGAAAATATATAGAAAAGATGACTCAATTTACAGTAAGATCACTCATGCCTCGGATTTCATTTGCAAGTATCGCTAGCCCAGCTTATTTGTACCATTTAGATAGTGAAGTATTTAATAGACTCATTGACAATAGAAGCCTTCCTGGCTAGATTTGGACTCAATCTCAGCTCTGTAGACTCTGTGACAGGAGCTAAAGGTTTGTAGTAGATACCATTGGTCAGTGTTGGGTTTTCGTGATCCGATTGTTTGAAACTTCATTGGTGATGATGAATTAATAACATTACCATAAATCCGCGGACATGTGATACCGAAATTAGCCCGAGCAGTAGTTCCGATATTCCCTTTTCTCTTAATAGATAGCAGCCGTGCCTTATTCTGGAGTGATGAAATAATGAGACTCGGTTGAAACATTTCCTCTGTATTTCGAGCAAGCCTTGGCCGCCAAAGTATTGAAGAGCAATCGACACACCTCGCGCCCCAACTAACCAGCATACCTTTTTCTATTGCGGTACAGATAAACTACACCTGTCTGTGTTGTTTTCACCGAATGTTAAATATTCTCCTAGAGCCAAGATCAGTAGAATTTTGGCTTGCCAAAGAAGCTGGCCCACGAGGCAATGATTCAAGACTCCTTTTTTCACCAATTTTTCACCACCATTAGGATTGGTTAACCAAAGTCTTAAAAAGTCTGAAGTATGATTTGGTAAATCCTAATTCTATAGCCATAATTCTCGCCGAATCTGTCTTTGATTTTATCTGGCCACTGAATACACGCCTATCGCAATATGAATACACACAAGAGGAAATCAATTGTGGCAAGGCATATTTTCGGGATAGGCGCAATAAGAAAAGAGACAGATAAAAAAGGTTATGCTAATGGTGAATACAATCCCAAGAATTGTGTGAATTCATTTTTTAGAAGGGTATTTGGCATTTTATAGATTTAGGTACGTCACGAATTTTTAATGACCCTTTAGAAGACGCTTTAAACATGTTCATAGCTGGATAATGCAGTGGCGTATCGTTCAAGCAATTGTTTTAAGTAGTGTCTGGGATGCTTGGAAACTTATACCACTTGGGACAGAGATTAGTTTTTCGGGTTCAGCAAGGCCTAAGCATGCTGCTTACGAATATCGCACACAAGACGATAAGGGCATACTTTGATAAATTGGTGGATTGAGACGTTTTTCTGGTGGATACTCATGGACAAGGATTAAGTTTCTGTTGTAAATAAAGACTCTTCAAAATGGCAATCTAAAATAAAACATGAAGTGTAAGAGTGAGTGTCTCAGTAGACAAAGTATATTTAAGATTTATAAATCATACCGACTGTGAATTGATTTTATATAGCCGATTTAAAAGTTAGTGATAATAAAAATAATAAAATAGGTCTGGCACATATGGCAACTGCATCGATATTTTTAGTGCAATCCTCTCGTTATCAGCCTGGTTGTATAGCTGATAGTGTCTTTATTCAACTTCAGTTACTAATTGCATAAAATTCTGTGAACTCATGCTATGTTCTATCGTAAAGGGTAACAAGGCTTCAAATCGGCAACTGTAGACTGAACGGTGAGGCTGGGCCAATAGCAAACGCGGCGTTTCTTTGTCGCGCTTTAACTCCAGTTTATCCTTGACGAATATTTCCACGTGTTCCTGCAGATTAGATACGAGGCAGTCTACCATGCTTATTTTCTTTACTGAAGATAAAATTTATTCTAAAAAACCCAGCACTATCAAATGATTATGTTATACTAGTCACTAGCCTTGATAAAAATGTCGCAATATTACCCGGTCACCATTTGTCGATCTGATGGTCTACTAGAGGTAAGTACCAAAGCTGGAATAGAGTTAAATCAACCAACACCGGCGCAACTGGATGATAAACCCGATGCCAAAGGAAATGTGGACTATTACCGAAGACTCTCTGAAAATGACACGAAGGCGATTGACTGGCGAAGAAAGATCGGTGGTATGCTTATGAATATTCTTGGTGGAAAATCACATGCCGGTCTGACTCATTTCTATAGCTATTCTAATTCGACTAACATGATGCCAGACCGAAATTACATTTTAACTGAACTTCCAGATGGCTATGTTCTGTGGGAACACATTAAGTATAATAAGAATAAAGGATTGGACGAAAGAAAAAGAGAAAAAGGCAAGCATGCAGCTGGAATGTACGACCGACAAGATGCCTATCTCTATGGACATCCTCAGGGTCGGAAAAAACGATATAGGAGCCCTGCTGATTTCTTTCCGCACCTGTTATGGCTAGGTACCGATAGAGATGGAGATTCGGCGAACTGTTCATGCAAGATTTGCTCACCAGATGGCGATGAGGAGGTGGCCGAAGAGATACAGATACAACCCGTCGAGATACCAGTACGTAAAGAAATTAAAGCTGCTCCGCCGGCTCCAGTAACAGCTCCCGTTCCTTTCGTAGCCACACCCTCAGCTACTCCGTCGACAAATTCATCGGGGTATATGTCCCGGTACACTTCTACTCCAACATCTACTATGCCCCCGAAAATAGCGTCAAAACCGGTTATTCAGCTCCCCACAAAAATCAAATCAAAAGAGCAACTTGCAGATAGTGAACCAACGCCCATGAATAAGTTTATATATCGGCCGGGCGAGTTGGTTTGGTTTAACAATGGAGCAAACTGGCGGCTTGGTGTTATATCTAAAAGAAATTTAAAGAATAATCAGCTACCACGATATCTAATCCAGCCACTTTCCAATCCTGAACAGCAGCAGCCATTACAGATCAAAGAACAAGATTACCTGCGGCCTTGGCTTGCCTGGAGCGTTCCGGAAACAACTAATCCTGATCTCAAGAACTTACATTTTGAACAAGTTTCATGGGATCGTGTCGTCCGCGGTGAATTTGACAACGGCCGGAATACAGATTATGTCGTGGATGGTAGCATTCTTGCGGCTAAATCCATTGATGCAAGTTATTCTCTATTTGATCGTATTGAGAATGCACTTGTGAGTAATGGCGATATTGCTTACAACGGCATGTTTCTCGGGGCTGAAAAAGTATGGGTCGGAGAACCAGTACGACTTTCTGGATATGGATCTAATATCGTGATCTTGATTATCGATCGGATGGTAGAGCGTCCAGGACTTTCATCCAGTGTTACATTCACTGGCGACATATACAAACTGGTAGAGATGCCCACACCACATAACCGTACCGCCGATTGGCCCAAATATTCACATAATCTACCACCCCGTATGATAACAGACATTGCATTTCGAAATGAGGTAGCAGCAAAAAAGGGGATCTGGTACGAATGGCAACTATTGGCTACGCCAGCTACTAAGCAGTTGAAGGATATAAAAGGGCGTTGGTATGAGACACAAACACTTCTTCCAATCCTCAAAACCCCGCACAAGTATCAAGCAGATCTATTGCTAGGACAAACTAGTGATGCAGGTGAATGGATGAATGGGCGTAAAGATAACAACAACGTTCAAGAACAGCGTCGTAAGAATCGGCGTGATACGCTGGGCCGTGCTGTGCCCGCCGATTTTAAAGTCAGTCGTGGCCTTGACGGTCCGCCCGACGATGATCAGTTTCCTGATGAGCATACTATGCCGCTCGCTGGGGACTTTGACAACCTTGATCATTTCATGGACCTCGAACAGGCCTTTTACGGGACAGGCTTGTAATAACGGACCCATTCAGTAGTAATAACTGGAAGTGAAGATTTTCAACGTTCATAGTGTAGACTGCATTGGAGGGTAGATTTGCCCATTTTGTGGATGTAGTAATAGAGGCAAATGGAGGCACGTCTAATGATGTCTGACGGTGGTAGCACAAATTACGATAATGGCGGGGCGTAAGATGGCGAACAATACTTGCTGCGTGTGTTCACTGGAGAATGATGATTAGAATCTAATTAATATTCACTACCAGCATACATTTATTTAACCATTTTATCGAATTAATCATTTACAATGAAGCTTCCTTGGTAGTGCCAATTTATTCTGGAGTTCATGGCTCACGGGATAAATGTCGGGTTTGATAGTGATTCCAGCAGGCATTTTTTAAACCATAAAATCATCGGGGGAAAAAAGTACAATGAGGATTCCCAACGACGCCATTACACCGTGCTACGCCACCACAGCCATCATCCCGCGGCCTCAAGTTATGTACAGTCGGTACCTTACACCGGAAGAGAAGATGCAGCCCCATACCTCCCGCTCCAACCTTGTTGGGTGAATGAAATAGTGCAGGGATGGGAATAAACCATCACCGTACCCTGCAAAGAGAAAGAAAGTTAAATCATCGAGTAGAATATTGCGACTTAACGCTTTGGTTCCCGAAATTCATTGGCGTTTTCAGCTTCTTGCTTAGCTTTTTCGGCTTCGGCCTCTTTCTCCTTCTGTTCTCGCTCTTTGTCGGCCTTTTCCTTTTCGAGTCGTAAGTTTTCTGTTTCCTGCCACTCAGACACCCTTCGCTTGGCGTCCTCTAGCTCTTTGCGCTCTCGATCTTCTCTCTCACGGTTGATACGGTCCTGTTCACGTGCATCATTTTCAGCGGCCCGCTTTCGATCTTCTTCCTCTTTTATGGCTATTAATCGCTTTTGTTCATCTACAGGTAAGGTAGAAAATGCAGCAGTGTTTGCGTCCCATTTATCCACACACTCTCGCTTCCAGTTGCATTCCTCCACCTCGCCATAAGCTGGATGGTTGTGACGGGGGTGGGTCTTTGGCCAGCCGGATGCGTGGTAGTGATGTTTCACTAGAGCAGTTTTCGCTTCGTGGGTACCTGAATCAGAATGGCCTTGACCTGCGGCAAATGCTTCTACCGTTAATACAAGTACCCCACCAACGAGCTTAGTTTCTATCATGTCGTGGAACATATCCCATTGAATGTTTTGCCCGGTTCTTTTCCGCATGTCTGCTATAATGGCATTTGTGAACGCCGATGGTCCGGTTCCAGTGATGACTTCGTCGAAATCTAGTATCAGGTCTGATATTGGAACCTTTTGCTTTCTGGAAAGACCGTTAAGCCAGAGTATAATATTGTCTATTAGGTGCATCATGACAGGCAGGTGTGGCTTGCAAACAAAAGTCCACTGACAGAATGATTTAGACTTGGGGCCAAGGATAGGGTGATCTGAGTAGTGTGGCATATCAATCTCAACTCCGACGATCATATCAATATCTTTTTCATTCCATCGCTCGGGTATGAAACGGTCGATTGGGCGAAGTGCTTCAACATCAACATCGGCATAAACTCCTCCTTCGACATACATGATGAGATAGCGTAAGAGATCGGCCTTAATTATTTTAGCTTGGAGGGTGCGATAAGTGTGAACAATATCTTGTCGATTTAAGCCAGCCGGTCCAAAGTGTTGCTCTACATAATCCATATCGTTTCCATCGGTGAGCATTTCGTATCGATAGCCTGGGTTTTTCGCCGTCCAGCTGCGGGCTCTGACCAACTCCTTCTCCTCCAACTGCAGCACATCAATTTTCCAGGATTGCCATATCTTTCGGGGAAACTTGGTGCCAGAAACGGCGAAGGGGTTGTATTGCCATTCGCGTCGAATCACTTCTCCTACGCGCAGAGATGGACCAAATGAGTGGATAGTAGTAATAATTAAAAGTAATAGAATGCAGGCAAGGTAAACTGGAGGAAAGCGTCGGACTGGCAGAGTCCGACGAATACATTTGAATAGAGACCCACTGTATTGGGCGACGGTGGCCAGCATTTCGTTATCTTGAATGTTAGGCCAAGAAAAAGGTCGAAGGGAACGAAATGAAGTAACGACGAGCTACAGATGTATAGATTTCAAACAATCGAGATTATAGAGGAAGAACGGAGGAGGGTGAAGATCCCCCAATTGCTCTGGGCAAGAATTTGCCAAACCCAGCATTAGTATCAGCTTGATCAATTGGTCCTAGCGGGACGATCATGCAGCATGGGGGAGGGGGACTGTGAATGGTGAGTGGGTGGGTAGGTGTATAGGGTAGGGACAGGGGCGAGGGCGGGGGTGCAAGATACACACCAAATCAAAGGAGACTGAGTCTTATGATGGCATACGCACAACTACTTACGTGTCGAGATGAATTCAGACCCGGCACGTTGTATTTGACTGAGACCGGCTGGGAAGGGAAGATGATTAGGGAAGAGCAGTATCCATGATGCACACGCAATCGCATAGTGAGGACTCCCGAGGTCAAGCAAATCTGCGGCTACGGTCAACCACTACTCGCCCTGCCCTCCGCCAACAACGCAGAGCAGGGCGAAGCGCCGTAGTCGAGGGTGGGCCGAGTAAAAGTGGGTGGGTAGACGCATGTACGTACAAACTTTCGGATGTGAAAATTAGATGCCACTGCTCTCACATCATGTTAAAAAAGGCTGCACCCATAGAGACCTTCCCAGTTCCTCGCGACATAACCTGCCATTACAGTTCAGCACAGCCTTCGTCATGCCTCCAATGCGATGGTAGGGCTACAGCGACCCTGACCCTCGTTGGTTGACGCAGATGGAGACATGTCCCAATGGCTTCCGCTTTACCAGCCAATGATTCATCGTCGACTATGCCATTGATTGCCAATCATGACAGCTTAACAACCGTTTTCCCTCGGCCCATACAGCAGCAGTTCTCAACTCGTGAGCCAGCAAGGGAGGTCTCCTTGAAGATGGGCAGGGCACGCCAACAATCAATGCCTTTACTATGCGCACGGGGTGGAACCTGATCTCCAACAGGGAAAGAAAAGAGTGGGAATCCTGAGTAGGGGGCGCATAGTGATGATCAGGCAGCCGTGGGGCCAGGTCACCACTAAGTAGGGGGCGAGCAGGGAACTAATTGTCAGCCTAGCTCATAGCTTCCCCTACAACTTCGCCAGACTAGGGCACACTAAAACCTGGGGCGAGATACGTGTGTCCCTATAGCGGTAAGGTACGCGCAGTTAGCTACAGCTCTTGTAGTCGGAGCGAGAATCAGCATGTTGGGAGTGATTTTAGCGAGCACAAGGGTGCTCGTAGTCGGCACTGCCAACGAGAGGTCAGATAATTGATACGGGCAAGGTTATCCCTATGTTTGTGAGAAGACTACTGTAACCGGCGATGCAATCTTTGACTCAGCTGTCGTTTCGAAGAAGCTTTACCTATCCTCCATTGCACCTTCCCCAAACACATCCACCCGTCTTTCCCGTGCTTTAGACCTCAGAGGGTGAAAATGCCCAACTACAATTGTGCAACTCCATCCCACCTTCTCTCCTCCAAGCATCCATTAATTCTTAATCTTATTAGTCTGGTCCACATAGTCAGCCGCAACGCCTTTTCTTTGTCCAATAGCTTCTTCTGACACGAATCGCCTCCGCTACTCGTTCCCCATAATTAACCCTGCACCTGGCCGGGGTTACCGTGCGGAAAAGTTATCAGAGCTGGGCTATTTCGTAACATTGGCCCTCACCTCTGTCCCTTGCCCCAGTTCGCGCACGCTTCATACCTTTCACCACGACTTGACCTCTCCGATATTATTTCGTTGCCATCCTCGCCATCTTCGCTCCTCGTCCTAACAATCTTATTCCCCACCAACCACACCGACTTACCATCCTACTTCCACCAGACTGGTCACAACCGCTTCATCGTCCTCATCAAATAGTCGTTCGTCTACACTTCGCCCGCCAGTCCGCATAATTGCTGGCTTGGCGGTATCCACCGATCTCATCGCCCGCCCTCCGGTGGGTGAACCACAAAATTTAGTCTACTACAGCGACCAGCTATCTCTCGTCGATAGCAGCCTTTCTAGCCTGTCTCAGCTGCGTGTTAATCGCTTCCACGAAGATTGTAAAAACAAGGGCCGGTCCTCTTTCTCCCTCTCAGCATGTCTCACTCGACTTACAATGATGATGCTTTAGAAAGTGGGTATCAGGTGGAAAGAAAACCTCTGGTACTCCCCGAGACATATCGTTTCAGGACAAGGTGGCAGAAGAATCTATACTCGCTATGGGAACTAGTTCGACCTACCATATTAACACCAGATAAAGATAATCATGAGGCGCCACCCTTGCGACCAACGGCCTACTTGGATGGTTTAAGAGGATTCGCTGCACTCATTGTATATTGGGGTCATCACCAACTCTGGGCGCGTGATGTTATCGGAGCCGGCGCTATACTGGAGAATGCATGGGGATACGAAAATCGATGGTACTTTGTCTGCCTTCCGGGTATACGCCTCTTTTTTTCTGGAGGCCATCTAGCCGTAACCGTCTTCTTTGTCGTGTCGGGATACGTACTCTCAGCGAAACCCCTTAACCTCATACAAAATGCCGATTACATCAAGTTACAAGACAACCTTGGCTCTGCGCTCTTCAGGCGCTGGCTACGCCTATACATTCCGGTTATCTGTACTACCTTTATTTACATGACTTCCTGGCATCTATTTGGTATTTGGACAGCTACACCAGATCACAAAGGCACCTATTCTGAAGAGCTCTGGAATTATTATATTGAATTTAAAAACTTCAGTTTTGTCTTTCGTGGGGGCGGAAATGACTGGTTTACTTACAATTTTCATGCCTGGTCAATACCGGTAGAGTTTCGTGGATCAATCATTATTTACACGGCACTGGCTGCCTTTTCGCGCTGTACTCGTAACGCTCGATTGTTATGCATTCTCGCACTCATATACTACTTTATGTACATCGCTGACGGGGCTCACTACGCCATGTTCATGACGGGGTTGCTTCTATGTGACCTCGACTTGCTCGCCCAGAAGGGTAATCTTCCAAACTTTTTCCATCGATTCGCCTCGCACAAAAAGGCCATCTTTTACACACTCTTCGCTGTCGGAATCTATCTTGGTGGGGTACCTAGCAATAAGCAGGATATACAACTTCTACATGACTCTCCAGGCTGGCGCGCCCTTGCACATCTAAAACCACAAGCTGTCTTTGATTTCAAATGGTTCTATCTCTATTGGGCATCTCTATTTATTGTCTCCTCTATTCCGAGGATACCAACACTTAAGCGCTTCTTTGAATGCCGATTCTGCCAATACCTTGGTCGTATTTCCTTTGCATTCTATCTGGTACATGGTCCGGTTCTTTGGATCCTTGGTGATCGACTATACGTGGCAGCTGGTTGGGCACGAGAGATTCATGGTGGAACACTACCTGGATGGATCAATCTCTTCCCCATGAGCAAAGCCGGGCCTCTTGGTCTTGAATTCAGCTTCCTTGTGCCGCACCTTATCATCCTACCCGTAACGCTATGGTGTGGTGAGATTGCCACTCGCCTTTTTGACGAACCGAGCGTTCGATTCTCACAATGGCTCTATCGTTTGACTACTACAACATAGCGACAAATGGAAATAGTCGTTTGCTTTGAAAGGGCTTGTAATTTATTCGGAGACTGGTGTTTATGGCTCTGGAACGGAGGGAATCGGGGCTTTGCATCTTGTCATGGCGTTAAATGTTCAGCCGTTGAAGGCAAGGCTCCCTAAGTGTAATCTCATGACCATGCTCGGATTTGCCGAACGATACTTCACAATGTGAATTAAGTAATATTTATTCCTAATTAAGGAGCAATCGTGCATAAATCTAGGTGGATTCGTCTTCCATCATGGTGAAATATAACTTGTAATCTACTCTAAACGCTTAATCCCCGCCATTTTTCCATTTTAATGCATGGTTAGCCGCCCGCAGTCGTTTCTCGCAAAGCAGCCTGGAGATGATTTATGTACAGTATGAATGATTGCCGGTGCAGGCAGAACGAGTTAGACTCAGATGAAACGCCAAGGCATTCTTCGGCGACTGATGATGTCGCTTGTGTGGATGGTGGTGGGTCAAATTTCACCCAAGTGCTGCCAGCAGCTGGTCTGTACATTTGCACGGGGACAGAGGCGTGTAAAACAGGCGTAGTGTAGATGATAGACTGATGCAGCCGGCACACACATCCGGAGCCATGTCATTGACGATCTTGTACCATGTGTGTCCCACATGGCCGCGTCTACGCAAGCATGACGGAGTGAGTTGGTGTTTGTGGAGAGTAGGGAGTGACAGTGTTTCTGGATGTTTAGATTACGTGGGCCCATGTAAATCATGATTGTTTTTTTGGCTTCTCATTAAATAAGGTATGGAAACTGTTGGCAGGGGTCACGGGTGAGCAGCGCGATATTTCCGAGGTCCACATTGAGCGTGTAGACAGAGAGGTTGGCTCTTGCAGTCAGGGTCCGGTTCGCCACACGACTCGTCGAGGCTAGCAGCTACAAGACAAATATGATTCTCCCAGCAACTCTCCAGAGCACCGGTCACACGTCTAACGGTATGAGGCGCTGTGGACGTCTCGCCATCGACAACCGCACGCACAAGTCTTTGGCCCACGTATCCGCTCCCAATCTCCCTGTATACCAAGCTCACAACAGTATTCTGGCTCGACGCTCCCCCATGGCAACGCGGGTTGTCGTTGGACATGTCAACTCTGTCTCGGCCGTGCAATTTACTCGCTCCCTTCAACAATGGCATGAGCTCCTCCAGCACCTTAAAACCGACGCAATGACGTGTGTGTGGAGTATGGTCTGTAAATACTACGCCTGTAAATGACCGATTGTCGATACTAATAAGTGAGCTTTGCACTCCACTATCTGCCGAACGACGACTGCATGTTTCTGTCCAGTTCACGGCCGGCTGGGAGGGAGGAACATGCTACCACAACTTCGCCCTCATTCATGCAAATGACACCCGAGGCACGAGCACTCTGCGTTTCAGTCGAGTCATCGGTTCTGCGCCCTACCTCTGATACGGTGTCGTGGCTAAGCAGCAGCACGCGCAGTGCGAATCAGACGCAAAATCTCCCTCAATCACTCTCCCGTGACCCTGGCAGGCGCCACAAACTCGGCCGCGGAAAAATGTATATCCACCATGGTGTTTGTGGCCTTTGAAGCCAGGCGCGAATAGCTGATGGGCCTGAGGATGCATGAGGACAACCGGAACGGCTTGGCCGCTGAGACACGTTGCCTTGGACGCGCGGCTTGGTAGGGAGGCGGAATGCACAGGGAGCTCGGGTGCCGGCGTCAGGGTGGGGGCCGAGTGCAACTAGGGGCATGGCACTAGCGTCGACCTATGAAATTCCTTATCATTGGTGTCGTCGGCCGATCTCGGCTGGGATTCACTGCCTAGTGCTAGGCTTACCACCGGCACGCGTGAGGCAGGCCGAAATCACGGCAAGTCGAGCCAGCAGCACTTGCGGTGCTGCGGAAGGGCAAACCATTCAGCATGAAGCCTCGGCCGGAGTCGGGCAGAGGCAGCAGCGGCGCCGGCGTCCGCATGGCCTCTGAGCTGCTCAACCAAGGTGGATGCCGTGTAAAACGAGGATCTACGCTGCCCCTGCCGCCACGTCAGTTAGGTCTCTCACGGACAGAGTGGGCCGGCGCTGCTTTTGCTTTTAGGGCGGATCTCTGGGGATTAGGAGGGGGCCGACGGCGAAGATTCGCCACCTCGCTCCGCCCTCGAGGCCATGGAGCGCGTGGTGGGAAAAGGGGGTAGAGGAAATGGCCCTTCCTGCCGTCTCCAAGCCACGCCTGCGCCCGGCCCCGGTATCCTTGCCACCACTCCGATGTCTCGCTCTCGACGGCGCCGCAGCTTGGCCGTGAGGCTCAGCGGCTTCCGAGGCCTCGTCAGCACTTCGGCTCTTTTGCGCCAGCTTCGGTGACCCGGAATATTCGCAGAGTGGTTCATGCAGGCCGCACCATGGCCAGAATATCCCGAGGGACCACGTGAGACGAGGCAGATATCGGGGCCTGAAGAGGGCTGGGTCTCGGCTGCTGCATCGTGCGAGTGGCCAGGGCCTGACCTACCCTGTTCCTACATACAAGCACGTGTCGAGATCATGCAAATCTACCGAAAGCCGATCGGATGTTGAAGCGGCACGACATCTTCATCTACCTTGTAGCTACGCTACACCCACGATCAATCCTTCGGCCACCCGCAAAGCTCACTGGAATTCCATCTTTCAATCCTAATGTCACGGCCTCAAATTACATCTCATCGGATTTACCTAAATTAGCGGGCAGAAAGGTTGGATCGATCTTAGCACTGTAAAGTGATGTTAACATGAATCTTGATAGAACTTTGACATATTAAACTCATCTCACACGTGCATCCATTGGCACTCTCGACATACACTCTATCGGCTATGTTGGCGTAGCACTGCGGCCACAATGATCTTATATGCCAGCTATCATGGCCTGAGTCACAGTAGTCGTCTCTAGGAATCATTGCCGACGAATAAAATAATAAAACAATTCGCCTATGTCCACCTTAGTCGAGTCTCAAGGATGCAGGCGACCCTATAAACACCGCCATGATTGGATGGTGCGGATGTACATCGCCTTGGCCCGTCTCCCAAGTAAGGTCTGACTAGATAGGATAGCGCTGCTTTGACTCCGGCAGAACAAAACCATATTTCGCGCGGCGCTGGTCTGCGTGGATGATGAAGGCAGGCTTGGATAATCAAAGGGTTTGAATTTCCCTTTGGTGGGTAGTTACGGAGGAGGGTCGACGTTTGTGTAAGCAAACATACCTCGTAGTGGTATTTGCAAATGAAATCCAGAGTATGAGTGTCTCCAACGTCAATAGAGTCATCCTACATGTGTCATAGCAAATAGCTGAATAAAAAAAGGATTAAATAAATAAATATAGTCAGATAATTCTTCCGAGAACCATCCATCAGACACATAAATGTGAGCAGTTGAATAACGCTGCATGTTGGACTTGATGCGTTCGTTTATCCTACTCATGAGTGTTGGGGTACAGGTGAAATCATGGTCTTTGACATCCCAGCTGAGAACGTGGTTGTGTTTGACTTGATTTCTAGAAATATAGCTGCGGCGGCTTCCCGCCGTAAGTGGTGTAAGTGTACTTAAGCCTCGGAGCCAATCTATGTGAAACAACAAACATCTAGTGCTTATGACCTGCCGAACGCCGATTTCAGCGACACAAACACCCACCAGTGACCAGCGTCTGCAGAGCTTAGATTGAATCGTACGCTGGCAGGAAGTCTTGTGCTGTCTAGGGGTCCGCTATATCCCCCGTGTGATAGGCTGTACGCACAGCTGGATATATCTTCAGTCGCACAGCTTCTCTAAAATGACTTTTCTTCTATTTTAATCCGAACGCAATGTGGTTCAGGCCGCAGGCGAGAGAAGCCATTGAAAGGAAGTGATCTTAGCTGGTACGAACGAATCTCAGTGGTCGGCCAGCAGTACCATCGTGTTGGGACCTGATACCGGGGTGAAAGGCAATGCATTTGGTGGTTTCGTTCTGACCTTCTCGAATCCCATCCGCGCACAAGCTACCTTCGTTCACGCGCTTAAATGATTGATTGTGCCCTGTGAGTCATTGATTATCTGGCAAAACGAGCTACTCTATGATTCAGACTACAGCCTTTTTTTTTTTTGCATCAGATTTTAATTGCGTATGCAGCTATCTAGCTATGACACAATATCAGAGAAAATATATAGATAAGATGACTCAATTTAAAAGTAGAGCACTCATGCCTCGGATTTCATTTGCAAGTACCACTGCGAAGTTATGGCGGCTTTTTCTTCACCCCAAGTCAACCCTCATCCGTGAATACCCACCCAGGGGAACGTCTCAAAAACCCTGAGTTATCCAGACATGCCTTCATCATCCACTGAACTTTCTCCGCGCGAAATGTAGTCTTCGGTGTCTCCTTCCCAAGTGGAGTAGGTGTCCAGGCTACTCAAACCATACTAGAGAACACCACCAGGAGGCGGACCACGACACCTTCCATCGTTTGCGTGTTGTTATAGTGTCCGCTGCACTCTCGCAACCGAAGTCTTGGCGCGCACAAAGCTCAATTCGTAAAACTCCTTGCCAAAATTCAAAATTACACGCCCGTCGAGATTGTACCCATCCTCTGCCTAATCTTGTAAACTTGTCCTGATCCCTCTCATGTCCATCTCAAAGAACTGTCTCCCAGATTTGTGCGCCACGCTTTGCTTCCTCCATCGGGTGTAAATATCGGCGTGGGCGTGTATTTGGCGGCTAGTTGAGGCCAGAGAATAGTTGATGAGAGGTGTGGTCATTGAAATGAGGATGTACTTGGTCGTACTTGTAAACTTGATGAGACTTAGGTAGGAGTCGAACTCGTTGGGAGCGAAAATTTGACATGGCGGAGAATTTTGAATCATTGCCTCGTGGGCCAACTTGTTCCGTATTGCGAAATTTGACTGAACTTGGCTCTGGGAGAATATTTCACTCCCAGGTTCGTAGAGGACACCGCGTACAGGTGTTCAGTCTTGCCCTCCAGACTACAGCCTATGCAGCGCACCCCCCCCTCTTTGTTACTCGGAAGATCTCTCATATATTGCCCCTGATGCACAGCTATTCAAAGTAGTCTATTGTGGATCGTGCCGTCCCACTCCGACACACGATCAGTGTCATGCGTAGAATTGAGATGACTCAGTTGCCTTTGGGGACACTCGTACAATGACTTCTATTCGCATGTATCATCATGAGGCCTTTTTACATCCAAAAGTCGGAGCAATGGTCATTCAGCTCAGACACATCAATGACGTCAGCGCCAAGTTTTGTTGGCAGTAAGACTAGTCACCACCAGTGCCTGCAGCATTGTTGAGGACGAGCGCACTGAAGGTTCGTGCAAAAAGCTACCAAGTCGCGGAATCGAAGAACCATGTTTATCAACACGCTAACAACCGCGTTACCAAATTTCCATCGTTGCATATAAAATTTCCTTTTCTTGCCGGAAGCATGGGAAGTGGAATTCTTTCATGACTGTCAATCTCAGAAATATGTGGCTCCTAGTCTGATGTCTTCTAGCACAAAAGGGACGTGATAACATCCGCGACTGTACTGGTGAAGGTATTCAGACTACTAGAGTGTATATTCCCCTATCTAAGGTTTTACAATACAAAGGATATGTGGTGTGTGTGTCCGAGCGTGGCACGTGAGCGGTGTGTAACCTCATGGAACCTCATTATCCTCTTTCTCTACATAGCTAGTCCTCTAGCTTACGAAATGAACCAAACAGTAATGATCGTGATAATAAAATAAAAACAGAATGAAGTCCTGAAGTTCTCCCACCGTCTCAGAGGCTTCCCACCGCATCAGCGATCCTCCGACGATCCTGCTCCAATAACCTAGCAGACCCGTACCATAGACTACGGACGGGATGACCGTCGCACGTGTAGGCGGGGAACAGATGTGTACCATTGTATCTCCTTGCTAATCGTACACCACCCGGTGAAATGAGGGTATAAGTGTTGTTTGGATAGCAAGAAGATATTGCCCATGGCCCATCGTAAAATGGCTCAGTTTTCTTTGTACGCTGCCGCACCCGCAGAACCCAATCCCCTGTGGTATAGGTCCGGATGAGTCCTTTTTTTTCTTGTAGATACGAGCGTGTTGCATCTCTTACAGCTTTCATCGACGCAACGTCGGTTCGTGCTGTGTTTGCTTCTTGTGCCCGTACCAACTCTTCTGACCATTGCTTTTCTTCTTCAGGGGTAGGTTCGCGTTCGTAGGCATGGTAGGTCTGCTGTTCTTGAGGAGGGTGCGTACCGTACATCAGGAAGTAGGGCGAGTAACCGTTTGGACCTTTGAGTCGATTGTAGATGTAGACTGCGCGATCGAGGTATTCTTGTATGGGACGTCCCGGCTGATCCATAATAAGCTTGATCACGATGGCTTTGATCTTACCATTAGCTTGCTCGACCTTTCCATTGCCATTCGGTCTGAGGGGCGTAACTGGTCGGATCTTTGTGCCATTGATCTTATGCCATTCCACCGCTTCCGCGCTTTGAAATGCTCCTGCATTATCACTCACGATCTCCTTGGGAGGTCCGAACTGTAGATTAATATGCTTGCAAAGAGGAACGGTGCTTGCGAAAGAGGTGCTATTCGTCCAAAAGCTGACGAGCCAACCTGTCGCGTACTCGATCGCGTTCAGCATCGTATGCTGGAACACCGGTCCTGTGAAGTCGATTGCCCACCGAGTGAGTGGAGGTGAGGGCGCAATCGGAGTGAGATGTCCTAGAGTCGGGTCCGGCTTTTGCATGAGTTGACACTGACGGCAGGTACGGGTTGCTTCATGAGCTGCGAGCATGATTTCTGGATGCCAATACGTCGCTGATAGGTCCCTGTGAACTGCTCCAACTGACGCATGTCCAAGTCGCTGATGAGTTTGGACAGCTTCATGCATTAAATCCTCGTATTCCGGGACTTTCAGCATCATAATTGCACCTTCCTTGTGCTCAGAGTGAACCGTCTTCAACCGAAAAAGCGAATCTTGATGTGCCGTAAAATGCTTCTTTACCCAAGTGTAAGATAAACGTGTACTAAGTTCGTGGCCGTATGCAATGTGCTCAAAAATTGTCTGCAGATCTGTGCGATTTAGATGGTCCAGGCGCTCGATCGTCGGTTCCGAAGAATCTTGCGGTTGTTTTGCGTTCACCTCTTCAGCTACACTGTCGTTGGGGACCGATATGGCATTGTTGTCCTGCAGAATAACGTCTTCTTGACCGTCCGTTGGATCTGCTATTGGATCATAGCTTTCTAACTTTTGATTCTCTAATTCAGCGGTATCAAATACTGTTTCCAAGGTGATAAAAGCAGAGGGCCGCGAAAGGTAGTCTGCCATAACGTTCGTCTTGCCCGGCCTGGAAAGGATTCTGCAACCGTAATGTTCAATGATGTCGATGAATCTCATGATTCTAGGCGGCTGTTCGGATTTTGTGCGCAACAGCTTCAGTGAATCATGGTCAGTGAGCACGGTAATATTAGCTCCTTCCAGCCAGTATCGCCAGTGTTGCAAGGCTAGAACGATAGCCAAAAGCTCTCTCTCCTGAGTGCTGTACCGTTGCTGGGTCTCCGTGAACCGCTTTGAGAAGTAGGCTACCGGATGAAGTACACTCTTGCCGTTCGAAGACAATCGTGCTTGATATAGGCAACACCCGGCATCGGTTTGAGACGCATCTGATTCGAGAATAGCTGGTAAACTATAGAGATACTTGACGACGACTGGTGTCTGAGTAATGGTGTCCCGAATTAATTTCCAAGCGTCGTATTGTGCCTTTGTGAGCTTTACTTTGGCGTTCTTGACTCCACCAATCAGTGCGAAGAGTGGTCCTGCTTTAGTAGAGAAGTGGTCGATCAGGCGGCGCAGGTAGCCTGCGGCGTTGAGAAAGCTGCGTACTTCCGTAGCAGTCGTGGGAGGTGGTCTACCGCGTATGGCCTCGACTTTTGCGGGTCTGCTTTGATTCCATCCACGCTGATCTTGAAGCCTAGAAATGTTCCTTCCGTGACGAACCACCTGCATTTAGGGACATTCAGAACAAGTCCGTACTCTTGAAGTCGCTCCAGGACCTTTTTGACTCGCTCCGTAAGCTCTTCTATTGTTTCTCCCCAAATTGCGATGTCATCCAACAGTCCTGCGAGGAACTCTCGTAGCGGACCGAGGACTTCTTCGACGAATGCTTGAAACGTCGCTGGCGCGTTCGTCAGTCCGAAAGGCATCACTAACCATTCGTAGATTCCGAAGGGCGTCACAAACGCAGTCTTCTCTCTATCTTCAGGATGCATGAGGATATGCCAAAAGCCGTTCAATAGGTCTAGAAAGCAATAGTATCTGTGTCCAGCTGCTCTTTCGATCTCTGCATCTGCGTTCGGGAGTGGATGCGCATGCTTCTTCGTCACCTCGTTCAGACGTCGAAAATCACAACAGATACGCCAGACTACTTCCATTTTCTTGTTATTCGCATTCCATTTCATCTTCGGAGTACCGTCTGCCTTCTTCTTTGGTGTAAGCAGCGCCTGCGAGCACCAAGAACTCTTGCTCTTCTTGATAATCGAGCCGATGTGGGTTGAACAGAACTCGCGCATTGCTTCCTCCTGAGCTGGTGAGTATCGTCTCGGAGCTTGACGGATTGGAGATGAATCGCCTGTATCAATGCGATGCATGACAGTAGCTTTTTCTGCGGTATTCCTCCTTGCTGGATCAAATACGCCGGGGAATTGCTCATTCCAAGATGCAATAATGTCATGGTATTTGGCGTCAACATTGTCCAGCTGTACAATAACCTCCTCCGATGTCGACATAACACGCTCCTCCGTAGCGAACGTGATTGTCTTACTCTTGTAAGGTACCAGGATTGGTGTACCCGGGTGAGATTTGAGTTGTACAGCTCCGTCCTCAAGGAATGCCAGACCGATCTTGTGAAAGACTGACTTGCCTAGGGTGAGATCTCCAGGGAATGAATTATCGTCGACTACTCCCACAGACACCTCGTATGGCAGTGACCATCCTTTAGGCAACTTCCACGCGAAGCGTACCACGACGTCTTCATCAATTGTTGGTCCAGAACCTCCTATTCCGCTCAGAGTTGATGGCTTGCGAGAACTGTATGGTTGGAGCCTGGCTGCTAGTTTCCGTGAGATGTAGCTAGCAGGGCTTCCGTAGTCTAGAAAGGTACTGAATGTGTCCAGGGAAGAACACAAACGTGTGCGAAAGACCTCATGTGGCTGATTTGCTCCCTCTCGAAGAGGTCGATCAAGTGGAGCTTTTGGTATCTGCTCGTCCACTGCCACGTAGTGGACGAACTCCGACCTTCATTCTTCCGCTGCATCAGCCTCCATCGCTGTATAGAGCTGCGTCAACGTGTCCTCAACCATGTCTTCGTCCCACTGATCCTCCGGTAAATCGTCTTCGTCATCTGGCGCACCGGTCACGAATGCCGAGCCACCGCGTCCTTTACTGGTGTTCTTGGGCCGGCCGCGAGTTACTACTTTCCTGAACTGATCCCGAAAGCGTTTCCCAAAGGCCTGGTTGTTGCCTTTGTTCTCATGGAACAGTGTTCCCTTGATTGTGACTGGCTCGGAATGACTACCGCCACTGGATCCTTGATTTGACGACTGCTTGCGTGCCCTGCAGTCTTTGGACATGTGTCCCATCTTCCCACAGTTATAGCATTTTACATCGCCACCGCGAGCTGCATATGCACTCTCTTCCTCTCCCTCACGCGTGATGTGCACCGCACGATTGTCCTTTCTGGGGTCGATGATAGTCAGACCGGTATGTGTGGTCTGGGCGTCTGGTTGCACAATCTCCGCCTTTCCGGGCGTCGTTGTTGTGGATTCACTAACCTGTAGTTGGTAGTAAGGTGAGGCTTGTCCTTGTAGAGTGACATTGACGCTCGGCCTGGTGTAGATGTGATCCTCCACCTCGAATCGAGAGATGTTGCCTGCGAGCACTATCACCTCCTCGATGAGTTCCGGGTTAGTCAGGATTGAGATACGCGTGAGTAATTGTGCCCATGCTCGAGGCATGTACATTTTCATGATTTCGTGCAGCATATCACGAACATAGTGGGATTCTTGTGACTGCACTGGCAGAGCATAGAATGCTGCCCGAATCCGCCAGGCGAAGTTAAGATAACTTTCCTCCTTGTACGGGGCCATCCTAGCAAACGTCACCACTGGACGTCTGAGTGTACCGTGCCGTTCCATGCACTCAAAGATTGCCTCGAGAGCTTGCGTCCAAGTTGCGTTATTAGTTTCGATATATCGTGACACAGCTTGGAAATCTCCATCTAGCAATGGGGACAGCTTGGATGCCCAGAGCTGGTAAGGGACTGCTGCTTGCACCAGGGAACGCTGTATCTCCCTCAGCTTCAGGAAGATTTTTGTATCGGTTGCAAGGTGCATCTCCCAAGATCGTTCCAACACCACTCTAATCCTGTACGCATCCTCAGGAATTCTGTCGTACAATATACCTAGGGCAATGATTTGCTTTCGAAGTTTTACTTCGGGCCAGATCTCTTGTACGTATTTCTCGCCGAGGTTATGTGGACGAGGAGCTTCTTCTTGGGGGACGTGGTGTATATTGATTTTTCCGTCCGGGAGTCTTGCCTTCGCCTTGATCTCTTGCTGTATCAAGGCTTCTTGGGCTTGCATAGAGGGAGGTTCGTAGTCGTACTCAGGTTCAGTATTTTTCCTGGGAGTACGGTTGTTAGATAGTTGATCCAGAGCCTGCTTGATCGATGCAAGGCTGCTACCGAGAGATTCGAGATTGCTGTCGATATTGTCGAGTCTAGTGTCGATGTCTTTGAACTTCTTTTCTACAGTGACCGACATGATAATTTTCGACGACGGTGATGCCGACGAGCCAGTTTCGCCTTCCTTAGACATTAGATCGGATGAAAGAGATCTATTGGATGATGAATGGTTTGTAGAGGGATGGGGACGGGATGGATATTCTCGGTCGGGAATGAGGGTAAAATTCAAGAAAAACGAGTTTGAACGTAGAGGGGTTTCCTAACAAAAATAATTATTTTTGTGGCTCCTAGTCTGATGTCTTCTAGCACAAAAGGGACGTGATAACATCCGCGACTGTACTGGTGAAGGTATTCAGACTACTAGAGTGTATATTCCCCTATCTAAGGTTTTACAATATAAAGGATATGTGGTGTGTGTGTCCGAGCGTGGCACGTGAGCGGTGTGTAACCTCATGGAACCTCAAATACTCCTAAACCTTTATGAACCCAAGCTTACCTCTATCCAGCGTGCTAGGACGCTAAGATGTAAAGTTGAGCCTTGCCGGCTCGTGGCAAACGAGCTCCCGTCACGGAGAACAAAGATAGAATAGCAGTCCGTGGTCTCCTCTTCAAACCTGCGAGTCAGATGCTATCCCAAAGCCAGGTTCAGTTGAATTCCACAATGCCGAAAAATCCGGTCCACGAGGCATCGATTCAAGACTCCTTACAGCACCAGTCTTTGACCTCCAACAGGACTGATTCTGACCATTGCATCATAACTTGATTAACATCTCTCGTGGAATCTAACTCTGGCTTCAGCTGGCCACGAAATACATGCTCACGTTGATATCTATACCCGCCGAAAGAATCAAGTCTGGACGCACGAATATTGAAGTCGGTTCTCGGTTTAGGCATGAGAGGAATTAGGACATGTTTACATGATGATGCAATGGGTAAAATCCAGACAGGTGAGACTTAGAATTTTGGCAAGGAGTTCCACAAAATGAGCTTTGTGCGCGTCAAGACTTCGCTTGCGAGCGTACAGCTGATACTATAAAAACAAGCCAACGATGGAAAGTGCAGTGGTCCGCCTCCTGGTAGTGTTCTCTGATATAGTTTGAGTAGCCTGGGCACCTACTCCACCTGGGAAAGAGACGCCTAAGGCTACATTTCGCGCGGAGAAAGTTCAGTGGATGATGAAGGCATGTCTGGATAACCCAGGGTTTTTGAGACGTTCCCCTGGGTGGGTATTCACGGATGAGGGTTGAGTTGGGGTGAAGAAAAAGCCACCATAACTTCGCAGTGATGCTTGCAAATGAAATCCGAGGCATGAGCGCTCTTCTTGTATATTGAGTCACTTTCTGTACTTTTCTTTGATATTGTGTCATAGCTAGATAGCTGCATACGCAATTAAAATCTGATTCGAATAATAAAAGTACCAGGTAAGCGTAAATGCACAAAGAGGTACTCAAGTGCTTGGACGCAGACAAGGTAGATCGGGTCTCCTAAAAATACAGTTCACACATCTTTATGGAATAGAAAAATAACATATAGTAATATAGTCCACCAGACATTGAGATAACTTACGCGTTCCTTCACATAAATTAGCCACAACCACTCAAGCATTCTCTAACCCCCTCGGAGCAAAGATCCTTTATTTGAATGAAGTCCTCAAGGTGTTTACAACAATTCACCCACCAATCTTCAATAGGAACATTTTCTTTCAAACTTAGTTTCAAATGAGGAACTCAATTAGAATGGTACCTACCTGCTGAGTAATAAAAAATGAAGGGAATTCAGAGTTACTTATCCGCCAAGATGTACCACTTTGGATTTGACAACAATAATACAATTTTGCCACTTTCTTGTTGATCTATCAAGCCCAGTGCTAAACTCTCTAGAGTGATATCCCGCACTAGTTTAACAACTCTTACATCACTTTCCAAAGGACTTCTATCGTCGATGATTCTACGGCGCTTCCCAGCGCCATGGACGGAACAAAGGAAGTTGGGCTAAGCTACCACACAGCAATCACGCTCTGTCAAGACTTTTCTGACATTTCGGCACGATCCTCGGGAAGGAGGCCAGAAAGGCAGAGAGTGAATTTCCGGAGGTACCCACAAGTCTGTAGCACCCAGCTGGCCGGCCTCTTCGAACGCTTCATAAGGGTCACTATTTCTTCGGACTTAGTCCTAATGCCGGTATTAGGAGAGCTCCACACCCAGTAGTTCTCGCGATTTTTCTCGACTGCCATAAACCCGTAATCGGTCATCGTTTCGTTGGCTGGAGAGAGGAGATAATGAAGGGCAAAGGGCTCCTCTTAGTGTATGATCAAATGGGGACTTGTGAGGGGAGCTGTATGGGAGGCATAGGAGGAGATAAACTACTGGCATAGGTATCCTTGGCCTGTAGGCAGAGAGGACCTGCATGTCCTACATAGTCATAGACTCAGACGGGACAATAAAATGAATGAATAGTAATCATTTCCCAAACGACTCTGTTATTTTTCTACAAGTATGTCTGTAGCTTTGCCTTATCTGTACATGTATTGACCAACAACCAGATATTACCAGCATTCACAACCAAACAAGTCCTTAATCAACAACAAGAAAAATAGGCCTTAGAGCTAGCGGAACTTCATCTTTCCCTTGTGTTTCGATGTGATCTGAGGAATTCAAGAGCTGATGCTCTTACTCGCCGTCCGCAAGACGCTGATCAAAGTGAAAAATTAGGACCGCCTCATGACCTTATCATCTCTGAAGAAAAACACTAGCTCAAACTCTAGAACCACTACCAGTGGTCAATTCGTCTTTGCTGCGCCTAGCCTCACGGTAGGTACATGCAATAAGAGCTCTTACAGTTGAAACGTGTCCAGTTCAAGGAATTTTAGAATCCCTCAGTGTCGATCCATTCGTTCAACTACTTACAAAAGCACTTCAATCACTGCCACTCGTCATCGGCGTGTCGATCTGGGGAAGTATAAGCTTGAGAACCAAGGTCTATTGCTGATTTCGGATATGTTTTATGTATTCGAAGCACAAAGTGCTGAGAATGTGTCATTTTCTTATATCCATCCAGCTGCAGGCTGAGGCTTTCAGATTCGTCTCTCGAGGCTTCGAGTGGTCCAGACTAATATCTAAAATTGACCGGCACCTACGAAATAGCGATGGTCATAGTTTTGTAGCTTCATACAATATGAAGAAAAATTGCGATATTTGTGCTAGGAGAATGTCGCCGGACCAATTGATGTCAATATACAACACACCAAGTCCAGAATAAAATCAGTTCAATAATGAAATCTAGAAAGGAAGCTTACTTACTTCTCGCTGCATGCTCGGGGAATTGTAATTGTCAGCGCTGATTATAATAATCTATGTTGCCAAGCAACCACATCCAGACCGCAACATTGATAAGCCCCGTATCACATCTCTGCCGTACTGGCGCAGACAGTACAGACCCAAGCGATTAATCCCGTAAGAGGCAGAGCCAGCAAGACACGCTCCATTTGGCTACTTCAAACCACCTGAAATTCAATCAAAAATAATGGGAATAAGTGTCGGCAGATTTCACTATAGGACTTCCCAAATCTTCAGATTTTGATGCGCTGCTTGTAGCGATGAATTATCTTACTAAAATGGCACACCTCATACCAACCATAACCACTTGTTCGCCTCTGAATCGGCGATTAATTGGGAAGGAATCTTCCTTCACCGTGTGGCCCTGTAGATTCAATTATCTCTGATCAGGAACCGACATTCACTTCCAATTTAGCAAGAGAAGTGTCCTAACAACTCTCCGTCAAACTTCGAGCTCGCAGTGCATGCCGCCCTCAAACCGATGGTCAGATACCAAGGTTTAATGTCATCTTGGAACAATACCTCAGAGAAGATTGTCATAACCAAAAAGAAACATGGCTTCACTTTGTATTGATGGCGGAATTCTCATACTATAACTCTATATCATCCTCGTCTAAGGTTTTCCCTTTTTTGCTAATTATGGTTACAAAGCCCGTTGCCAAATTCCTACTCCAATCGGACCAATGCCTCAAGGTGTTGGAGATCCTCCTGAAATACGGAGGTTCATGTCAATACTACGTCGTCTCGTGAAGCCAAGGGCGATCCTCTAAGCGAGGATGATATTATCAAGATATTTCGTCATTGCAATGTTTGCCTCTTTAAATACAACCTGTTAGATTTCACTCTATTTACTGCGTACATCTTAACGGGTTAGGAGCCAAGTTTGAAATTCGAATGAGATTTCTTCCCCCACTTTCGGCGCTAAAGCGAAGAGTGAGGACCGGTACTATTGAGGGAAAGAAGACAAGCAATGGAGTGTGGATATGTCAAAGGCTCGATCCTTTTGGAACTGAACAGAGATAACTATGAGTAATGGTTTCGGGGGATAAAGTTATGGCTGGAAGGTGGCGAGATTTTCTACACGACAGAAATGTTACTGGAGGTGTCTGCTGAAGAGGGAAAGCTAGTGAAAGTAAAATTGAAGAATAAGAAAGGATCGACGTCCGCCAGCTAAACATGTGAGAAAATAGAAGGAAACTAGAACAACGTGAAGAAAGACCCTGCGAAATTACTCTCAGTACTCTCTGACCATCTTTCTGAAGAGGACCAAAGACTAATTGACGAATTTGGCACGTCAGTCGAAGTTTGGGCACGCTTCAAGATGAAGGATCAAAAGACCATCACAACTGCAGTAAACCCCTACCCCAACAAAATCCAAAACCTTCGGTTTGATGAAGTTGATGGAGTAGAGTCGGCAAGGGCCAAACTAAAAGATCATCGGCGCAAACTGAGTGCGGCAAGTTCCGTAATGAAGCTTACATATTCTGATGACGCTTTACAACTGGTACCCATGAGCAAACTATCCGAGTCCTACCAATCTACAATAGATGGCTTCCATCCTCAAGAAACCCTCACTCCTGAAGATAAATTTCAGCGGTCTATGGAGAAGGAAGAAAGAATGAAGTAGGGTGTCACAGGCTAGAGCATAGCACAACCCAGGCGTAAGTCTAGGACACTTGAATATTGAGGGATTAATATGGGATAGGGCTGAAGGATGATGGGAGACCCCAGCATCCTAAATCACAATGGTTCAATGGTGGTAGAGTATTAGAATCACTCGGGACGTGATTACTTAACTTGAAAAAGGTAGACGTAAAATCATGGATGCTTGATGGTTAGGATCATGTATTAACGAATAATGAAGGCTTTGTTCTTGATTCTTGAATATCTAGGGAATAATACAAGACCCTAGGCTGGAAAGCTGTCAAGACGAAGATACCTCAGCTACTTATATGAGGACACTATCTGCTACGCACTACGGTTAGCTAATTTGAGCCTGATTCCTGCCGAACTCCAGAGAGCGGCCTAGAATCTGGTCAGATTCCAGTGAGCTGGCAAGTGTACAAAAGACCATGCCAAACTATCCCGAACCCGATTGTTGGAAGAGCTTAAGATGTCATTGGAGCAACTAGAACCTGTCCAGAGAGCGATCAGCTGAAGCTTGGATCAGACTCTACCTCAGCGCCATGAATTTATCAGCGAGATAGCAGTAGCCACATAGTCTTTCGAGGCAATAGCTGGCAGCATGTAATCCCTGCATCAGTGAGCCCGTGTGAGTGGTTTATCTCACACTAGCATCGCAGTAGATGGCTGCGCTTCAAATACAGCTCATAGGATGCTTAGACTCATGGCCGACAGGGATTCACGAGGACCAGTCAGGAATCTCAGTTGATAGAAATGTGCACGCGCGTCGTCACTTTTATCATCCAAGTGTATGCAGAGCTGTTGTAACCAGGCAGCTAATTTGAAAAAGAATCAGTTTCACGAAAAGCTGCGCAGCACTCCACGCTGCCTCTACCGCCGATGTCTTTGTGATTCGCATTTCTACCCAGTATCTACCTCTTCCGCATCTCGACCTCCACCGTGCGACAGCCCTGCGGAGTGGCGTCTGAACAGCCATGATTGTCAGTCCAACGACTACAAATCCTCTATTTAGCTCACCAATCTCTACACGGTCACCGAACATGATGTCCTCACCAAACGTCACATGTGGGGTGAGCTATTCAATCCACTTCCATCCTTCTTCAGATATCCAGTGGGGGAGAGGGAGTCAAAACGTTTTTATTGGTGTTTGGTTGAAGCCCATGAACCAACCATTTCCCGCCCTCGCCGCCAACTTCCCCGGTATTGCATCAATCAGTTTATATCCGCGACATCCAAAACGCCGCGCCAGGCTAAAATCAAATTTATCCATATGCCGCTGCTTGAGCCCGTCCAAAAACCACTCAATGGTACCTTATCAGTGCGGGTCCAACTCAGTCTATTCGTCATATAACATGAATGCTCCCATGCCAAAGGCCAGAAACATGGCGGCATGCCTGCATCTATAAGCATTGATCGGGCTTTTCTTACCCGGAATTTGTTTGCCAATCCTGCCGCTCCGTTTTGTTCCGGTGTGTCCGGTACTGAAACATCAGTCCGAATTCCATGCGTTGTGCAATATTCCTTGGTGTGACTGAACTCAGATCCACCATCTCTTAAAACAATTCTTACTCTCTTCCCAAATTGATTGTGTTGAAGGTTAACCAATTCAATGAGCTCCATCGCAATTGCGTCTTTCGTTTTTGTCAAGGTAAATCCGGTATATAGTTGATTGTATTAATTATTAGGGATGCTAGACGATTTCTCTCTGTACAACTGACACTAAAGATTTCCTGCTGACTCTTAACACACCCCTTCGGCTAGAAAGTAAAAGCTGTGAATTTCGTCTGGAGTTGATTCCCCGAATTATTTTCCTCGTATTTCTCTAGAGAACCTGAACTCTTCTGTTCATATTCTTCCATGTGAAGCATCTTCACAAATTCCTTGTGTACAACAGCTGAGAGGGGTTTAGTTTGAGCATCTGCAGCCATATCTTTAGTCAAATATATATTTAAGGTCAACTGAACCATTTGATATATGACTTCGAGTAAAATGGTGCTTAATTTCAATCTGCTTGGTGCAACTCAAGATTTTCTGAAAGCGCTATGGAGCTTTGGTTATCAGTATACACTCGAGTCTTTATTATATCATTTCCCCCGTACTGCATTTGTCCCATGATCGGTTGGATCCAAAGTAATTCTTGGATACATGCTCCTAAGGCATAATCCTCAGCCTCGGTTGAAGGGAGCGAAACACTACTTTGGCGCTTGGTTGATGCAGATATAATACCGCCAGCCAGGAAAAATGCGCCACCTCCTGTGCTAACTCTAGTATCGCGATATCCTCCCCAATCAGAGTCTGTGAAAGAATACAGTTTACTCTGATGTGCTCCTAATATACCATCGTACATAATGAAAAGGTTGATAGTGCCAGCAATATAGAAGAAAACGCGATTGGCAGCTTTCATGTGCTGGGGAGACGGGTTAGTTAGAAATCGAGAGAGAGTTAAACACTGATACGCAATGTCTGGCCGAGTATGGACCGCAAGATAGAGGAGAGAGCCAATCTTGGATTGGTACTCAGAAGTTTCAGAGGCAGAGGCTGTTCCTTCATATTTGACCATGTGAACATCACTACCTGCAGCTGATGGACAATCGACTGTACCACAATTTCTAAGCTAAATCGTTTGAGGATCTGCTTAATATAAGCATCCTGACAGAGATATATTCGCTTTAGCGGGCGATCTCTAATTCTGCGAGCGCCGAGAAAATAGTTGGCTGGCCCAAGATCTTCCAAATCGAATTTCTCGCCGAAGTCTTCCTTAAGATCATCAATCTTGGAGCGATCCTTTCCGATGATGAGTGAATCATCGACGTACCTCACTACTAAAATCCCAGAGCTTTTCTGTCGATAGATACAATTGTCAGATTTAAGTGGATCAAGAGCAACTTCAGATAGTTTCAATCGTAGGTGATTCTGCCACAGGCGCGGCGCTTGCTTAAGCCCATACAGAGCTTTCAAGAGCTCGCAGACCGGGTCATCTAGTTCCTCTAAATTAGGGTCCTTCCACATGGGAGGTAGCTCGACATGTATGTCTTCATCAGTTTTGCTATTTAGAAAAGCAGTTACGGCGTCCATCTGATCGATTTCGAGGTTGAAGGTTGCAGCCATAGAAATTGCAATTTTCCATGAGGTACTGCGACACACACCAGCGTAGGTCTGAGTGTAGTCTCTTCTACATAGCTGTTCAAATCCCCTAACAACCCAGCGAACCTTTCTTTTTGATATTTCGCCCTCCTTATTTCTCTTGGTTTACATTACCATCTTTCCAGACAGTACTTCCTTATCCTTCGGCACATCGCTTCTTTCTAAACATGTCCAGGTCTTCTTATCTCTCAGAGAATGATACTCTTTCCTTGAGGCCCTTCGCCAGTCAGAGCTATCCGGCCCGTCTAGTCCTTCAAATACACTTTGGAAATCTCTTGTTGAAGATATGACTGCCAGAAACGAGGCAAATGCGATACTTTCATCAGGAGAACGTTGAGGAGGAACAATTGATCTAGCTGATCGTGTGACTCGAGACACACGTTCATAGGTTATTCGATTTCTAGAAGGCGAATTTGCGTCTACAGTACGGTTTCCTTCAACTGTATTTTGATATCCGTAAGCCAGCTCCTCAAATGGAGTCGGCATTTCGATATGCATCGCGTCAGAATTTTCGGAAACTTCGTTATCCCGAGAGCTGCTGAATTCTCCCCTATTTTCGAAAATTTTTGGCTCATCTTGGCCATTAGGAGATGGGGATTGAGGTGAAGTGATGGAGTTATCTTCATCGAAACTAAGATTAGAGGAACGCATGACAGTATGACGAGAAGGGATATAGACTCGAAAAATGTAAGAGCCTTCGTACCCTACCAGAATACCTATTTCCGCTCGTGCGTCTAATTTGTGGCATAACACTCGCTTTTCCACAGGAATTTGCACACAGACTTTGCAGCCTAGCACACGCAAATTGGAAAGATCCGGGATTTCGTTCGTATCCAGAGTTATTCGATTCAGAGCTTGGTATGGCGTTTCGTCTTTTAGGGCAGAGGTGGCAGCGCGGTTGACGATAAATATTTGCGTTCTCATGATCTCTAGCCAAAGAAATTGAGGGATTCTTTGATCAATAACAATAGCACGGATTCGTGCACCCAAAATTCCCATAGAGCGTTCGCTTTGTCCATCTTGCTCGGGATTATAAGGAGTATTTAGTTCGACAATTTGACCTAACGAGCTTGCCATGATTCCCATTTGCTTGGGTGAGTATTCCTTTCCCCCATCTAACCTCCAACGCGTGATGGTGCAGTTGTACTGAGTACGAGAGAGAGAGCCTCAAATTTTTGAACAGCTTCGAACTGTTGGAAATTCCGACTCTCGAATTTAGGAGTCAACCATTATCTGTTTCGTCTCAGGTTCCCGACAAGATCGACTCTCTCTACACATGTCTTGAGTGCGCTAATCGCGCCTACTGTCGCATATACGTTTGGATATCTACGTACTACAGTGTGCCTTGGCTCATCATGGTAGATGAGAGGTGGCTGGTCATCACTAGGTTTGATAGGCACATGAGACTAGTGGGGATTTCTCCCTTAGATGTATATATAAGTCCAATGTTCTCATAATTGTAAAATTTCAAGTCTTCTTTACTTCATCACTTATATCCATATCATATCGTACAGAGTATATTTTCCAACACGAACACCTTATTTTTCTCTTTGTGAAATACCCCCACCTATGTCGTGTTGCGACATCGGTGAATATTGTTGCATAATTTATTCTGGACCATGATTCATCAACAAGTATTCGACCGCTGGGTTTAATCATGACAACTTCGACAGATATTTGGTCAAAATGAAAAAGGTTTCGACATGTCACACCTTTTCGAACGTGTCTTAGAGGTCGAGATAACTCACATGCCTCGCAGATGAATTGTTTTATCTTGACCATTAGAATTGGCTGCCGAATCAGTGTCATATTCTATACCTTTGGTCACTTTCTCGGTAAGTTTGACGTTCTTCAGACCGAGATGTCCTAGACGGCGATGCCAGACAGAAAGGGTTGGTTTGGCCTGATGCAAAACGGCTGGGAACGCAAATGCTCTAGGAATTTCATTGATGTAAAAATCTATTGTCGACAGTTGCAATTTCATCATTTTTTGAATCAAATATTGAGCCCTGATCTCCAACATATCCCCCTTGAGCGTAAAGTTTGCTACCACTGAAGAGATTTATCGGACAACAGGGTAGATATAATACGTCTGTGAGACATACTTTTCGCGTCTTGCCTGAACTGAGCTTGCAATGCAGGGTGACAGTGCCTGTGCCGAGAGGCCGTATAGGCCCATTTGCGGTACCAATCATGGGTGAATAATCCTGCTGTAGTAATGAGTCAAACAGCTCTATGTCTCTGCAAATGTGGCGATCAGCACCAGTGCAAACAATTCAACGAATGGAATCAACCGATGACACAAAAGCTGATTATAGAGACACGGGTAGAACTAATGAGTTAGCCATAGAGGAAATTGCAGACGTGCTCGCTATACCAGCAAAGCTTGATGGCTTATCATCTTTACTATCTCCGCCTCTATGATACTCGTTTTTTCCCTTTTTACTCTTTTGCAGGGTCTTTTTCGTATTAAATCCACCCATTTCTTCTTGTTCTTCTCTTCCCAAGATAGCTTGGAGTCTTTATTCTTTAGATCTTCGAAACAGTTTTCAGTCATATGACGGGCTTGACGATTACCGCAACATCTGCAGTGATGGAGGTTGCCTTTAATTTCACTGTTATTTTGAGATTTTCCTTTACCCTTTTCTTTCTTAGTTGTTGATCCAATCATAGCCAGGTCTGAATGAGTCCTATCTTGAATTTCTATAGCTTCGTCGACTAGTTCAGCGATGAGAGATGATAAGCTAATGTTACGGTTTGACCGTTATTTGAGCTTAGGCGGATGCCTAAGCCTAGTATTGAGAATTCTTATGATGAGGCTGTATGGGGGAGATGAAGCTGAACGAAACGGCACTACGAGTCAGGAGGCGGAAACGTTATTACAACTTAGTGACACCTGGAAATACGTGGCTGGGTAATAAGTATTGTGGCCAAGGACAAGTCACTAGCCTGTAGATTCACGAGGAAGATTAACGCCTATAAATACCTGTTAGTAGTAGCTAGAGTTATCTTTTCTCCTTATATAGTTTATTAAATCGATTTATTCATTACCAACTCGGTTTCCGTCACAGCTAATATCAGGGTTTGATCTGATGTTTGATCTCTGTCTCTCAGCCCAAATTGGATGCTGATCCTTTATCGCCATGACAAACATTGTCGGATACCATTTCCTTACATCTCTGAGGTCAAGAGTAATTATTCGTTCGCTGGATTTTTGGAAATTGTTGATGAACATTTCGAAGTTTGGGAAGTCCGAAACTGTCTGTCGAACGTAATCCTGAATGGCAGAGTATTCAAGTGCTGTCCCTGACCCTTCATACTCAGACTTGAGTTATGCCCACATATCTTTGGCAGTTTTTTCAGTGGTAATAACAGCCATTGGGCCCGGGTTTAGGTTTAACTCAATTGCTTGCCTCATCTTTGCCTCTTGGGCCACCCATTCTTTCCAAATTTTCAATTTCTGTTGCTCCTTCTCATCATCGACCTTTATTGAGAATTCTTCGACCCTTCAAGGCCCTGCTGGAGCCTTTGGATGATAATATTTATGCAGATCAAATTGATCTGCTATCGACTCGATTGCTCTAACCCACTGAGCGTAATTTTCTTCACCTTTAAGCTTCTGCGAGCCTAGCAGAATGAGACTACTTGACGGGGCTGATGACATCATGTATATTAATAAAAATTTTCAACTAGATTTGGTGGCCTTGTTGATGACTGAATTATTTCTTCGGGATTTTCTTAGTATTCGTATTTGTCAGAAAATGGATTTGGCAAACTGAGAAAGAAGTTTATCAGGAAGAATTTTAATTGAATTAAGAATAGAGATAGATTGGTCTCATAATCTGTTAAGGTAAATTCAGTATATAGTTGATTATATTAATTATTAGGAATACTAGACGAGATTTCTCTATGAACAAATGCCAAGACGCTATCTAGTCTCATACAACTGACACTAAAAATTTCATGCTGATTCTTAACAGTATTTAAGACCCAACGCACCCGTGTCTTGGCATCTGTGATGATGACCGCGTATTGGAGACCGTTTATTGATTTGGTCAATTTCCCAATGGTACCAATGAATACCTCGTCTAATGGTTCTCCCGGCGTTGACCTTGGTTCTCTCGAGTCAAATCTCTGTGCCTTGTTTAAGTGGCACGTCTCACATGTCGTAAGGTCCGACATGTCAATTCCTTCCATGCCAATAGAATTTCTGGCTGTATTTTTTAATATAATTTTTCCAACATGTCCAAGCCTCTGGTGCCACCGTTGTGCACTTGATACCTTTTGGATTCTAGCTACACCAGGTGCAGCCCTTATTTCGATTCCAGCAACTATTTGTTCTATAAACAGCACCCCGTCTTTTGGTACTAGTCTAGCTGTTGGATACATCTCTGAAACTCTATTCTCGAGCATGAGGACTTTATTCTTTTGGACAGGGAATATTCCATGCTAACTTTTCAATCTTACGGCCGATACAACGTTGCATGATGAATTGAGCGAGTACAGGGCGTTTTTCAATTTTAATTCCACATTGCCTATTGTTACTTGGCAAGTTCCTTGATTGGTAAGGGTCGAGACACCAACGGCTTGGCCAAATTTAAAGGGTTTGTGAAGCATGAATATGGTCAGGAAGGAGTCTCCACTTTTCACAAAATGGTGCGAGGCACCAGTATCGTACAAGTAACAATCTTTCAATTGTGCCGTAGCTGCCCTATGTACATCATCTCCTCCGGTTTTATCTTTGTTGTCATCACTTTGGACTCCAAAGTCTCGTTGAGCTTTGCATGCCGAGTTTTCGGGCCTATATCTCCTCCCGAGCTCTGGGTGCTGCTTGAAGCAGTTCTTATTTTTATGATTAAGTGTGCAGATCCTGCACATGTTCTCTGGATCGGGTGTCCAGTTCTTGTTTCTGGGTTTCCTGTGGTACCTCTATTTTGACCGCGCCATCTGGCCTGACCCATGGCAACCTGCTCATATGGGTCTTCTTCTCTTCCTTTGTCGACTTGGCGAATGCTTGACATTGAAACATCCAACGTGGCGTATCTTGTATCTACTCCGTATGTTTTGGTTTGACGCCACGCATCCAGCCACTCGACTCCAATAGTGCCGAGCACAAACATATATGATGCTACGCCTGGAGATATTTTTGTAAAAAGAATATACTGGTTCAACTGATTTCTATTAAGGGCTCGGGGAGCTTAGCTATCTAAATACTACAGTAGTGGGTCTAATCATAAAGGACACATGTTAATCCTTATTACCAGGATTAACCCTGTATTTCAACACTCCCCTAAAACTTGCAAATAGCTAAAAGTGTAGCTATTCAGAGGTTTGAGATCACGCTTGAAATTCCTATTGCTCGTCGATTGGCCTCAAATTTAACCCTCTCCAATGCCTTTGTCATTCCGTCGGCTAATTGCCGCTCCCCTGGAACCCACCGTATTAAAATCGTACCTTTTTTTACTTCGTCGAGGATATGATGGAACGCAATATCAATGTGCTTGATTTTCGATGTGTTTGATACTCCTGAAGCAAGTTGAATCGCTGATTTGTTGTCTCCTAACAACATCGGCGCGGCACTACCTGCAGAGCCCTTACCTTCAATTTCTGCGACCAGTCTTCTTAACCAGATAACCTTCTTGGCCGCCTCACTACCTCCAATATACTCAGCCTCAGTTGTTGATCTGGCTACGGAATGCATTTTTCTACTCGAGCAGTGGACTATGCCTCCATTTAGCATCAAAACACACCCAAGTATACTTTTTCTATCCCGTTGGTCATCGGCATAATCTGCGTCAGCATAGCCCATCTCGTCATTCAATTGAGCTGACCCAGAATATACTTCAACACCATGATTAAGAGTATAGTAGTCAATGGGAGGATCTCCCCTACGATCCTTATTCCCATATGTGGTACCAAATGTGACTGTGCCAGAAATGTATCCGACAATTCTTAGAAGGGCTTTCCAATGGTTCCAGCTTGCTTCTGTCGCAAACGATGCCATTCTCGTGACAGCAAATACAATATCAAAGCGTGTATTGTTAAGCCACATAAGTTTACCCAAGAGTTGAACGTATTTCTTCTTCTCCTCTCCGTTCAATTCGCGTCCCGGATTATCCTTTAAGTTATTGACAGCTCCTTTCTCCATTGGTGTAGCATAAAGTAGCGAGTCCTCGTATAGGTATTCTTGTATTATTCCCCTCGCATACTTTTCTTGATCAATAGAAATTGCACCATTTGGTTGGCGTTTGATGCGAATTCCTAGCACGTTCTCCGCATCACCAAGATCCTTCATTTCGAATCGGCTTTTTAATTGAGCTTTCACAGTATCATGGCTTTCTCATTAGCCCCTGTTATAAGCATATCGTCGACATGGACTCCTACCACCACGCCAGTAGCCTTTTGAATCAATATTGTCGGATCAGTTGTGGATGCTGTGAATCCTATGCCTTCGAGAAATCCTGACAATAACAAGTACCATAATCGTGCCGCCTGCTTCAAACCATAAAGACTCTTTAACACTTTTACAAATCTTCCGAAGTAATGTCGTGCTTCTCTTGGGACCTCTAGAAATATATCTTCTGTCAAGTCTGCTGCTAGAAACGCTGCAACAACGTCCATTTGATGGATTCTCCAACCATGTTTCGCTGCAATTGCCACAATTATTCGTAATCCTTCCATACCAATTGCTGGCGAAAAAGTCTCTTCATAATCAATGCCGTGGATCTGCGAAAATCCTCTTGCTACCAATCGAGCTTTATATTTGATAATCTTACCGTCTTCGTTAGTTTTGGCATCAAATACTATCCTTGCTGATATTGCTTCTACCCCATCTGGTAATGCATCGATTGGCTTGGAAAGCGTCTTGTTTCGAATGATGTTATCGATCTCAATTTCAAAAGCCTTAAGCCATTCTTCATTGTCTGGAAGCTCCATTGCCTGTTTAAATGTAAGTTCTTTGTAAATCACCCCTTCGTGAATACCTGGCTCGTTTTTCATCATGTTGACCTGATCACGTCGTCTTCTACCATCACCTCTCGTTTGCTGCCTGCGCGCCGCGGATTCTTTAGCGATTTCATCTTGTCGTAGCCGTTTCAATTGTGCTTTGATCTCCCTTTTTTCCGCGGCTGTTTGTTGTTGCGTTGGTTGACGTATTGAGGTTTGGGGCATGGAATTTGTACACTCTTCCTCGTTTGAGATTATCGTCGGGCTGACGAGGTCTGTGAGCTCGCTTAATATAGAATCGTCGCTATCATTGGCTGAAGCATTTTGATCTTCGGGCAAGCCCACAACCTCATCCTCAATTATGCACTCATCACCCACTACGTCATTATTTTCGCAATCTTCATCCAAATCATCGCCAGACTCATCTTCATCATCATTAGCCTCGTTATCCCCCATTTTCGATTCCTCATCTAGCTGCTCCCAAGGAATAAGATCGCCATCAGTTACGCCATTGCCAGTCTGATCGAATTTTACGAAACGCGCTTCCATCACTCTTTTATCCTTTGAACTCCAAATTAGAAAGATCTTTTCCGACTCTTCCTTCAAACCAACAAAAACACCTTCCCAGGCCCTTGGATCCAATTTCTTTCTCTTTTCTCTTGGAATATATACCCACGCTGGGCATCCAAATACCTTCCATTGCGACACACTTGGCTTCTTCCCACTCCATTGTTCCCAAGGCGAAAGCTCCATATCCTTGACCTGCTGACGGTTGTGAACATAAACTGAGTGTTTGGCGGCAAGTTGCCAGAATTCCGGCTCCATTTTCATCCCAAATCTCATCGTATTTGCCTTTTCCATTATTGTGCGCATACTGCGCTCCGCGAACCCATCACCTTCTGGATGATATCCGACTGTTGGCTCTATTGCAACATCACGGCCATCACACCACTTCATCAGCTCCGTATTCAAGAATTCTCTTCCACGATCAAAACGAATGGCTTTAACTCTTTCGCTAATACCCCAACGGCGTCTTTGAGATTCTACGGTGTCAATCCATTCACGAACTTTGCCCTTAGCTTGTGATTTGTTTATCAGAAAATACACCCAGATCATACCGGTATGTTGATCTGTGATTGATAGCATGTATCGATTCCCTTGTAATGAATGTTGACTGATCGGCCCCCATAGATCCATATGGACCCTTTCAAGCGGTGCTGATACTGATCTCATTTTCTCTTTTGACGGATTCCTCGTCATTTTTCCCTGTGTGCAAGCGTTGCAGAAGGGTGGGCAAAAGGAATGTTCAGGTAAATCTGTCATGATTTTTCTTAACCCTGCCTCCTGTTGCTTTCCTGGGTGGCCTAAACGGGCATGCAGCAGCTCCACTTGAGCCATGCTTGGTTTGATTTTCGAATTGGCTTCATCCAAAGTAACCTCCAAATTAGGTGCGAATGTGACATTCTTCCTTATCAGGGTTGGAGTTGGCGGTGATGCTTTATATACTTTATTTGATATGTCTCTAGGTAATGGGCGCACTCTCCACATTCTGCCTTTTCGTTTTCCTTCTAAAGCCACTTTGTTCTTCTTTATCAAACTGATACTCTTGTTAGGCGAGTCTACCGTCAAGGAAACACCTTCATCTTCGAGTTTTCCAACGGAAATCAGATTGTTTGTACATTCTGGTATGTACTCAACATTTTTCACCGTTGTCATTCTTTCTTTTCCTTCCCTATTCTGCCAATGGATCCTGACAGTTCCTGATCCTTTAGAATAAATGCTTCCTCCATTTGCGGCGGCAACGCAGGTATTCGAAGGGCTTAAGATCTCTTCTACGAAAACATCTTTACGATTTGCAATGTGAGTGGAAGCACACGTATCAAGCCACCAAATCACACGTTTCACATCACTATTTTGGACCATAAAGCAGAGGGAAGCATTAGATTCCGAATCACTATCCATGGCCCTTGCTACTTTCGCGTTCTCCTTTCTAGGCGCTTGGCAACCACCCAAGCTTTTCCTGCCGACGTTTTCAACCATACTGGGCATTGATTCTGGAAGTGCGGCCCTCCACAAGAGAAACAACCTCCTCCAGCTAGCAGATTAGCATTCGTAGAGATTTTTGGAGTTAAGCCGAAGCCAGCGGTGTTAGTAGTGTCAGTGCCGCGGGGTTCCCTCTTGCCTCTCACTTGGTAGCCCCCTTGTCTTCTCCCTGCCCAGTTAGCTGTTGCAAAATCAGAAGTCAGCTCAGTCTCCCTGGACGCCAATCGGGAGATTATGTCCTCGAATTCTAGCTCCACAGTGCTTTGGTTGATTACTTGGAGCGTTGTCTCATATTGCTCTGCGTCAACGCTCAGCTTCAAGGTATGTATCATGAGCCACTCAGGAATATCGTTTTTCGGTTTAATCTTCAAAACTTGTGCTCGCAGTTTTCTCATCAGTTCGACCTTTTCGTGGATACCCATTGATTTCCCCTCTGTGATATCTGTAAATCTTGTAACCAGACGATGATATCTTGTCTCATTGTTTCCTTCGTATTTCGATATTAAGGCGTTGTACTTATCTTGTGGATGCTTAAAAGCACCAATTATCGATCGATGGTTCTCATCGACACTCTGACTAATTTTGAGGGATACCTGCGCATGTAATAACCTTGTTGCAGATCGAGCCGCTGCATCAATCTCCCTCTCAAGGTTCTTATCAGGTACACGTTTCGTTTCGATCAGGTCGATTTGGCCGTCAACAACCAGACTGTCTTCCAAATCGTTCTTCCAGTTGTCAAAACTGTCTTCTCCAGTGAGCTTCGTACCACCATACTTCGATGACTTTGTAGACATGGTGGAATTTCGTTGTGAGTTTAATAAAGTATATCTTCGAAATTGCGCTAGCAGCGTAATCACCGGACTCTATAACCTGTAAAAAGAATATACTGGTTCAACTGATTTCTATTAAGGGCTCGGGGAGCTTAGCTATCTAAATACTACAGTAGTGGGTCTAATCATAAAGGACACATGTTAATCCTTATTACCAGGATTAACCCTGTATTTCAACAATTTTGCATTCCAAGGCTCCATCTTCCTTCTTAACTCCGGTGCTGGAAACTGCCATCGATTCCGCAGCGCTGTTGACATTTAGGTAATTCTGCAGGAATTCATTGCAGTACCTTTCCACGGTCGTCGTCATCTTGGTTCGAAGATAGCTTCGAAGGGCCGCTTCCCAGGGAGTCGTGACTCCCGCCACACTCACTTGTGATACATGGTCAAATATCTGTTTTGACGTCATGTTTTAAAAGCCGCTCGGTCGGATTTCTTCGGCGATTCTCAATATTGGTATATTTGTGACGTTGATTTCGCCTTCCATCCACTTTTCCATGGCCTCCTCATATACTGTTGTGGCCACCGCTTCTTCTTCCAGAGTCATGCCCTCACTGTCTAGCTTTATTGGTCGATGAACTGCCTTGATGCCGTCCGAGTTGTGTATTACATGGCCTAGACAACCCTTTGCCATGAGAGCTGTTCTAAGGTCGCTTGTCAAGACCGACAGGCTTAAACCTGGGCTGAGAATTACTGGTGCGGGATTTGTTGACATTGTGGTTTGATTTCATGTTGGTTCGGGTGAGATAACTAGATGCCGGTATTAGCACATTTGTTTTCTATCCATCTTGGAAGCCACCGGGCTCATAACCTGTTAAGGTTACAAGTAACTATGTTCCCATATGACTCATAACCTTAATATCGATGCGCACAAGATCTCATTGGAGATGTACCAAAAAATACACCGGTTTCCAAACCAGGTGCAACCGCACGGGACATGCCGTCTCGGAGCGCCATACAGGAATTGGATTGCACTTTTCCCCCGGGACGACGCACCTCGCGCGGGCTTTCACATTGTCGACGAGGCTAGAGCGGCGACCATTCACAA
Source organism: Blumeria hordei DH14 (assembly GCA_900239735.1). NCBI lineage: Eukaryota > Fungi > Ascomycota > Leotiomycetes > Helotiales > Erysiphaceae > Blumeria > Blumeria hordei. Next base: position 331,907 of record OENG01000034.1, read on the forward strand.
GCCTCGTCTACAAATTGAACAGTGCAAACGCTGTTTGGGCTTCCGCGCCACCCGTGCTTGCTCCCGCGCACGCAGTTTCCATTGCTACCATTTTTATTTTTATTGGGTAGAAGGTTCCCTGGAAAAGGTGGCTGAATTCCACGGGTAGATACTGAGCTGAATGGCTATTCATCAAGGGCAATATATCAATGATCTTTTAAGAAACATAAGAGGCATGTAGCACTGTACGAGGTGTGGCCTGGGTCAGAGAGGAGCTCAATGTGCTAGATAGTCGAAGACTCAAGTAGTACAATAAACAAACACACTCTCCCAATGCTTCAACTAACTGTTGAGTCATGGTAAATTTAAATATCCACAACCTGCGAACCCCAAGTGGCGTGGCGTAAATTTTATTACTGCCTTGGCAACTTCCCACGCGTGCTGCAGTTCATTCACGTCACCAACATGATAAAAGCACTAGTGGCTCGCTGAATTGAAATAGTTCCGGATATTGGAAGAGTTACATACTAGCCTTGAGGTTAATTTAGAGACATGATGAATGTGTTTACTGTACGAAAAAGTTTACTGATATAAATGGATGGTTAATTGTAAAGAAGATGCTATATTTTATCTGTGTAGCGAGAAGTCCTTCTACATGAAAGCGGGTTTTTCCGCACACTAGTGTAAACTCCACCATACTTCCTAATCTAATATGAATTATTTGTCCACTGCAGTCATGTTGCTGCCCTAGTTACAACAACCAACAGAGGCACTTCCATGCGAAGCGAGAAGAGACGGTATTGTTTACAAGTCATTGTTTTATACGGCCCAGCTCTGGTCACCCCTTGTTCAAGTCACGCTGTGCTTGAATAATAGTCATTTGGGGCTTACCCAAGCCTCTTGCAATAATGCAAGGAGATATGGAGGGTGTTGGAGAACCAATTATATCAGGGACTACGCTAAATAAATCGATGCTTTATGTTGGAAATGGAGCCAAAGAGTCATGTGGACGTACGGGACCTCCATTTCTTCAAAGGTTCTCCACATGATCTTGTATGTATTGAAGCGGTTAGAGTAAGTCATGAGATGGCGCTTCGGGCTATCTAATGGATATATGAGCACCTGGGCGGCCTTGGCACAATGAGCTTATTCATGGGTTTCGCCGACAAAGATGAATTCTTCAACTTACAATGGTGCCGGTATAACTACTTACGATGCTCTGCATGTCTGGGAAATCCAAGAAGATTAGAAACCGTTTCAAAGTTGAAGGTACACACAAGTCCATCTAAAATGGACGACTTTTCGTCAGATATTTCACCTATCATTCTCACACAAGCCCTCGTGTTGCAAAGGTCACAGCTTTCGCAGGATTTATCAGCAGATAATTTAGGAATGTTTATCGATAAATCACTAAGAACTGCAGATATTTTTGACATGAAGACCTATGAGGATCTAGGAGGTAGAAAGGACTAGTTATATACACATCTGAGGTACCAAGACACTTGCCTTATTTCCTTCAAACAGTTTGACGACAATTTGAAGTATCTTCCATGTGGTAGGGTAATCTAGAAACATTTGTCATATACTGCTCCATTGTTCCTCTACCCATCATGGATCCACCTGGACACTTCTTCCTTCACTCTTAATTATCATTTCTATTGTGCATCACAATCCTGGAAATAACCAGCAAAATATCTCTTCCGCATTCTTACAATGACAACTTGCCTTAACTTACTGTAAAGATGTTACTCCGATTGCGAGCGGGTGCTTCCCCCCTCCAAAATCGGCCATCTTCCACTGAAAAGTTATGATACTATATACACCCGCGAGGAGCGAACAGAGTCATAAGATACAAAGCCCAAGTCATGGCTTATGCGACACTGTTGCTCTAATGGGCTTCTACATATTAAGGAAGGACAGGCAACTGGCATATGGGACGAATGAGTAAAGAGATCACAAATAGGCATAATACGACACTTATTTTTTCAATCATTTTCAATATATATGGATGTCTACGGGCGTCGAAGCAACGATTTAGGATAGTAATACCGACACTTTGCAACAGGCAACGATGGAAGATGTCGTGGATCGTCTCTTGGATGTCACCTTCCTCGGTCAGCTTCTGGGCAGCCTGGACAATTGTCTTATTCGAGAAATGGAGAACTGTGAGGCCATATCTTGCACCATGTGACGGCCTATGAGCCGATAATTCCTGCAGCCTTCGATGGCCATCAAAGGCAACATTCATGTTCTATCACTCCAAGGATTCTCAGCTAACTAAAATGGATACGAAATCGCCACTGAGACTACGTAAAAGATAGTGCCAAGGGTATCGGAAGCGTTACCCGTGTGGCAGAACAAACCTCAAGTTAGTTTTATTACCACTGTAAACGTAGGCTACATATAAATACCTCTGGATGTGTATAACTAGCACGGGAGACTTGCAGGTAGTTTACTTCTCCATAGATGAATTAAAGCTTTACCTTTCAATCATACAAATGCCCATTTGCTTTCTATACTAGAACTGTGACAGTGATCGATTCAAAAACAGAATCTCTTAAACCGAAATTATTTAGCTGTTTATTTCATATTTCACCCAAGAAGGACACGATCCAAGATCGTCAAGTTTTACATGATTCATTATCCTATTTGTTTATTTTTGTGTATTTACGTTTATTACCCCAATCTACATACTTTCATCCCATGAGGGAGCAAACAACGTTCATTTTCGGAGAATAATCGAAAAATCGATTTGATTTGTTATCTGCGTGTCTTTATTAGTCTCATAGTCAAAAGAAGAGCATTGATTCGACAACTAACCGGCTCATAAAAGCACCACGTGTTGGCAATTACCCATTCTCAACTTTTAGCTTTCTGCAATCAGTGTCTCGGTATCTACTCCTGGTGTTAGCAGCATTCTCTATTTCATGTCCAAAGCGGCATCATGTCCCGAGCTTACTAGATCTGGCAAGCTGTTCTACTACTAATCAATTCATCTCAGTTAGTAAAGATTCATTCTTATAAAAAAGTCTCATGTCACACTTGGTATTAAAACTCACATTTGATCCCGTTGATTTCATCGTCATACGCTTTAAGAATGAGATCATAAACCTCATCGGGAAAAGGACTCGTATTAGTGTCGACACCCGTTGATCTGTCGAATAGTATTACTCGCAATCTATTGACTAGTTGTTTGACACAGTTGAACCTCGTCGAGAAATGGTCCAGGACACATTCTTTGAAATTTTTATGGGAAACTGCCTCTTTTTTATACAAATACATGGTATGGACCGTCCCTGTATACCATGTAGATAAAATATATGTGCCGCCCGACTTTTTTTTACCCGAGCCAAATCGAATGCATGCTGAGACGAGAACATAGAAGAATGACTCCAGATCATGTCGATAAGTATGCTTATACCCTTTCTCGTTCTTGTAAATATTGGCTTCCAAGATCCCAAGCGCGATATATTCCATAGTACCAGTCATCGTCTGCCTGTTCTCGTTACTTTTCACATCATCCAAAGATATTGCCAGATCAAGATCTATTAAAAGCCCATACAGACCATCGTTAACAGCTGGATCCGTCAGTATGATATTATTGATAGACACGTCCCGATGCAATATCCTAACGTCCATGAAAAGTGACCGATGGGCCAAGATCGCGTCGCGAAGACCCTGCAAGAGGTCAAGAGCTGTGGTTTCCTCGCCAATCGGTCTACCACGTGGTTCAGTGGCAATATATGTCTTTTGACGATCTCGATAGGCAATTGACAGCTCTGGCGTTCCGGGATCATCTGCTTCTACGGCATTCACGGCAGCAGTAGTCACTTCGGCATCTTCACCTGTTCGGTCTCCAGGGGCTGAAGTGAATGGGCCGACCTCGGTAGAAATTGGCGCTATCCCATCTTCCAACACTATTTCCCCAGCAGTATTCGAAATACGGAGCCTCTTAAGTTCACGCTCAGGAATGGCAGACTTCTCACCTTGCGCAGGATCCGGATTTCGACGTCTTTTGGAGCCCGACTTGCTGCATTCAGAGTTGCTGGCTCGGCCACTTTTTCGAGATGGCACGAAATATTCAATCGACCCTCTAGAGCTGATTCTCGTCGAGCGGCGGATTATTTTCACCGTAGCTGCTGCTCCCGAGCCTGTCGGATTTACATGGCCTTGGTCGCTGATCATAGCTGCATTTTCCTGCGCTGATCTTGCGACATCCGACACACGTATCTTCTTGCTTCTTTGATCGCCATCATCGCCAACACTACCCTCGGCTCGGCCTTTGCGCTTCGCAGACGTGCTTGGCTCATTGCTTTCGGTTGGGATTGATGGATCTGCTTCTATCGGCTCGACGGTCGTTGTCATGATAGTATCGTCGGGATGGACGTCTCTTTCCATTTCACTCGTTATTTTCAAATCCTCTCGAAGTTTACTTATCTTCGAGTCATCCCATGAGCCGATCAGCCTAGCCACACCTCTCACGTTGCGTGCCTGTATCAGGAGGCTTACTTCAGACAGCCTGTCCACAGCTCTCCATGAAATCTTGACCACATACGTCCCATCCAGAGCGCGGTAGCACGTTGTGCCTCTGGAGACGATCGCCTTCTGTCTGAAAAACGGTTCAGCTTCCAGAATCAGAGTGCGAGGCTCTTGGGTGTTAGCATCAGTCACAGTCATGATTGTCTGACCTTTTTCATGTCGCACTGATGTATCAATGCCCAGCTCCTCATCACTCATCAACATGTAGGCCGTTATGACATATATGAGCACTTCTGGATTTTCACCAATTTCAATGAAGCCCGTGGAGTATGGGCCAGATCGATCAAATACCCACAGTTGCAATTTGGTGTCAAGTAAGAGGAATCCATGCACAAAATTTCTCAATGGCTGCGCAGTGAACACCTCCCGCATATACAAAGCAAGTTGAAGAAACTTATCCATCCACACACTAGTGGAGGACTTGGTGAACTCTCCCAACACTTGTATATCCCGCCAGCTGTGAGGAGTACCGCGGCGAAGGCTGCGACTCTTGATGAAAAAGTCGACTTGTCTGAACGTAGGGCCACCCTTAATCTGTGTTCCATTGGTTGTCCGGAACTTTTGTCCACGCAGAGGAAAAGACTTTATCTTGTTTGATGCGTCTGGTTGGTTGGGTGAGTTGACTTCAGTGGCTAACTCAGGATCATCAGCTGCTTTCTCCGTCGGGGGATCTCGATATGGCTCGATAAAATTTGTCTGCACCGTTTTGATCCACTGCCATACATTCGCTTCCGTACGATCATCCGGAAATTTGAATGACTTTTTGTCTTTTCTGTTGGCGTAGCTTTCGGAAATCTTCTTGCATTTGCTTGCCCAAAGCGGTTTCTCAAAGAATTTCGCGTAAAACCCCTCGACATCTTCAAAGACAGATCCTGTTAGTTCCTTTCTCAACGCTTCTTTCAGTATTTCCATAGTTTCATCAGCACCTTGTAGTTGCGCTGTTGTGTAGATGTGATGGGCATTGGGATGATGGGAAGAAGATGCGTCATACTGTTGAGGCGTGATAGGCTCTTCTTTGTCGAGGAGATAAGCCAGATGAGCCCAGATTTCAGCATCGGCAGCATTAGAGAGAATGGAAGAGACAAGTGGTAGAAAGAAAGAAATGGTGATAGTCTTTGTTTCTAATCGGTTTTGGATTGAAAGAATCCGGCCAGACATGTTTTTTTCGATGGTCGAGGGAACTACTCGTTTTTGTGCATAAGCGTAAAATGAACTGAACAGGTTGCCAAGAAGATCAGATATGGGAGTGAGATCAATGGATTCGTTAGGGCTTTCTCTTTGGATCGCAAACTTCTCCAATTCACAATATCTACAGAAGTGTGAGGTTATTTTTTCAAGAGGATACTCAATGAAATGTTGAACGTCTTCATCTGACATTATCATGTTTTCGAGAAGGATGGTGTTGGTGATAGTTGGAAGAAGTTGATAGCGATATGAAAAGGATGTGAAAAGGATATAGATGAGATGTGAAGAATGGTAGATGATGGATGGTGTGCTCAGCAGTTGGACGGATTTGTGATGAATTTATATTCGATCATACCATTAGGATGAGAATCTACACTAGCACCCAAGAGTTTTGAGGGCAGCGGCTGTGCACTTTTCAAAGCAATGCAAGCCTATCAAAAAAATTGAAGATTATGATAACGGTTAACGTAGATCATCTTGCTAGGGCGGCACTTGGGTGGCACGGATGTTTCTAACCCCCTGTCCGCGTTTATAGTCATTTGTACCCGACGGATAATCCTTACGGTAGGCAGGGGATACATTCTTTGGCGTAAAGTCACCATTGGATTAGATTTTGTTATAGTCCGAACTGAGTCTATGACTATGGAGGACTTCTAGAATCTATACAAGATACTAATTGATATGATTTATTTTCAAGACACCATTCTTGTCACGAAATAAGGATTTGTTCATTGTCATCCAAATGGTCTACACGATGGAAGCGCCTCAACTGACATTCTTGCCCTGCCAATCTTATGCGACGTCCCTGTTGCGAGGTGGTGACCAGTGAGAGCTACTTTCGGGCATCTGATATTCTTTCTGATGGCGGTTAAAACGTTTCGTACTTAAATAAATTATTCAATTATCCTGATTTGGCGCCGTTTTGGCCCATGCAGGTGTTGGCTTCAGTCAGATACAATGATGATATAGTTGTGATGAACATCATGCCTCAGATATCATTTGCAAGTCTCACTACGGCTGTGACAAGGCGGCTTTTCTTCACCGCTGTCGAACTATGCCATCCGTGAAACTCACCCAAGGGAAACCTATCAAAAAACCTTGGGTTATCCAGACATGCCACCATTATCATGAAGCTAACCACGATCAGATCAGATGGTAGGGTCAGAGCCCTATTCATCACCAACCCTTGATCATGGAGGAAAAGCCATCCAATGAGTTTCCAGAGCGTACCCAGCACCCGATACGGAGATGGTGGATTGGATCAAGTCGGCCTCGACTGTTACAAAGAAGGGAGATATAGATGAATATGCGCACCTCGTGTAGTCCCGGTGTCTAGGCCTCGCCTGGCTGGGGCTGCAGGTTTTTTGGACTTTTTCCCGCGCACGCAGTTTCCATTGCTACCATTTTTAATTTTTTTGGGTAGAAGGTTCCGTGGAAAAGGTGGCTGAATTCCACGGGTAAATACTGAGCTGAATAGCTATTCATCAAGGACAATATATTAATGATCTTACAAGTAACAAGAGAGGATAGGAGCACTGTACAAGGTGTGGCCTGGGTCAGAGAGGAGCCCAATGTGCTAGATAGTCGATGACTCAAGTAGTACAATAAAAACCCACTCACTCACTGTATTAGTCTAATCTGGTTATACACTTTGTGAAAGTGCAAACGACCATGACGTCACATTGAGAATTATGTCGTGCCATGGACGGCTCCCTCTGTAGGTTTAGCGAAATGGATAATTCATTGAGATGCCTAGTTGTCAACAATTTTATTTGGGTATCATTTAATCACAATGGTAAGTTTGACAATAAGTTCGACTATTATATCTAACACACTTTGCAGGCGTCTGAGTCACGTCTCTACACTTTTAGCCCTGAGAGTAAGAAACATCTTCGCAACTTTCGCCTCCATACCTCGCGTTCAAAGGTCCCTCAAGCTGCGATTTGTGCGTAACTCAATATCCTCATATAATGCGCCGAGATGGTGACAGCTTTGATTAATACGATCCCCAGACATGATAGACAGAAAGACACTTGAGATCAAACAAGAAGAAGATGGCATAACTTACCAAGATCTTGACACTCTGGGCGATGATCTACCTGATCATTCGCCGAGATTTGTGTTACTGAGTTACCCATTAACTCTGGTGCGTTCAAATTTTTGCTCCCTCTGTACCCGTGCTAAGCCTTAAGTCTACTGGGCGAGTCTCAGTTCCATATGTACTTCTTTACTATCTCCCGGAGACCTGCAACGCTGAATTAAGGATGCTTTATGCAGGTGCAAAGGAATTAATGCGAAATACCGCAGAGGTGTCAAAAGTAATCGAAATTGATTCGACTGGTGACCTTAGCGAGCTGCCCAAGTCTTTAACTTGTACTGCCCAGGTGTGATCTTCGAAGAGTATTGTAATTGGAATATAGATTATTTGGGCCCAACTAGCTAGTTACGATTTTGATTTATCCATAAATTGAAAGCATGCATGTAATAACTTTTTAAACCAAGTGAATTTCCTTTAGATCAACAAGATTAATAAAGAGAGACGAAGAATCTAAACCTGTCAACAATGTGTTTTGTGAGCTTCTAGCTTCTAGCTTCTAGACGTAACTCTGTAGAGCTCATATTGAGCTACACATATTCTCATTTGTTACAGTTTTCCATTCCCTTGTAGACAGGGCGTCAATATACTTCAATTTCTGTTACCTAGAGACGATCTAATACAATGCCTATGAAATGAAAGTAGTGGACCTTTTCAACCTAAAAACTAGCAGCATTCGATTGTTCAAAATATCTTCTCCAACGTTTAAATTTTAATTTAAATAGCCAAAATGGCTTTTATGGTAAATAAGTTTCTTAAAAACCACACGTCAGGAACGTTATTGGGTATTCGGCTAGGCTCATTCAGGATTATCGCACTTAGTCGAAACTTTATAATATTCTAACACGGCCTACGAGTTTTCCTACTATACGATCCAGAGATAAGTATCGGCCGGGAGGGCAAAAAGCATCCCCGGTGAACATAAGTCTCTAGTTTCGGGCCAGATAGCCTCTCTGAAAGCTCCAGAAGGTTAGGTATGCCTTTAGATTTAATTCTAATGATGGTAATATGGTAATCCCACATCAAATGCCTCTGGCAGGTTTTTGTCACTACCCTCGCATTCAATATTAGCCTTCGCTTGGTAGGTCGAAGAGGGGAAATAAGAAGAGCATAACAGCTCCTCTGGGCATGTATTCGAACAAATGCTTTTAGGCGTGTTACTGGTAGAAACAAGTCGTGAATCAAAACCAAGAGGCAGTACACCATCCAAAGCATGCATACTGCCAATCCGTAGCCCGAAAAATCCTGAATGTCTTTTGCAGCCTTCCACCCATTCTGTCAAAGTTGAATCAGCCCGATAGATTGGATGAGATAGAACCCAGCAGTATCTTCAGATAAGATGGAATTCAGAAATACTTGGCTGCTTTCATTTTAAAATTATTGCGTTTTCGGCTATATAGCCATGATACATTAATAAATATATATATATATATATATATATATATGCTCTGAGCCTTAAAAATTAGAATCCGTAATCTTATCATTGATTCGTGGTTGTTTCTGCTACCAGCGTTAACTAACCTATCAATAAGACTAAGCTCAGGAAAATTGAACAGAGAAGGCACCTTCTCTTTTGGCGCATACATTCAAAAGGTTCGGAGAGACGGCCCTGAGGGTCGACCTTCTCCCAGTATGTTGGATTTTTCGCTGGGGCTTTGTCAACCTTACGCGATCGTCCCGGTCCTCTTTTGGTTCCTTCAGCCTTCTTACTGGTGACCAAAGTAAATCTCTAATCACCATTCGGCTTGGCTGTTCGTGATATTGCCACATGTTACTTTTCCATCCGTAAATCAGCTGTTCGGTTTAGAAGCTCCATCTCAGCGATCTACACACTCCCCTAGTAGATCTGGTAGGTTCGACACGCTGCTTTCTTCCATGGATGGCGTTACTTGACGCTGTTAACACAAGAAAACCTTTTACTTGAACAGTCCCGAGTTTGGCGTGCACTGGAATACTCAGCGCAATCGGCTATATTTCCACACGATGCCTGCGTAGTATACAGCATAATTTCGATAACAGTGCCTTAGCGGACCACTTGTTCTTAAAAGACTTCTGAGGGAAGGCTCAGAATAATCGATCACTCTAACGTCTACTCTCTTTTGCAGACTAGTGTCCCTTTCCATCGTACATCCATCTTATTCTATTTAATACTATTCCCGAGATTCTGACTTCGGTCGATGCGCAAATCTCTTGGACCAATTTAGAGTTGTTGGCATTTCTGCCTCCCTCAACTTTTTTCCTCAACGATAGTCCGCAAAAATCGATGGTAAAATCATGTTTAATACCTGAAAAGCCACTAGCTAGGCCACGTTGAGAGTCGCATATCTCTAAGACGTCGACTGGATGAACATATCAGTGTCGTTGCTCATCGGTTTGCGGATCACGTATGCACCTGAGATTTGCTATTGTGCCTTTGAGAGTAGCTCTGTATATGTATTTTTGTCCCTCTATTCGTATTCTTACCGTTATCCTCGCCATCGGAAATGCGACAGCTAATCCCTATTTCTTTGGGGCATGCAACCCCGAAGCCGTTGATGGAACACCCGTTAGGCGGATTCCGTGAGAATTCTCCCCACAAAATCCTCCAGTACCACCATCCTCTTCTCTATTATAGATTCTCAATAGAAAACCGCTGTCAAGGCCTTCCTGTGATCATTGTGATCACTAACGGCTTCGTTGACATCCTCCATGGTAAGAAAATTCTCCTCTTTCACTTCACTCACAATTTTTGATCTATCAATTTCTAGAAGATTTCCCAAAGCTATAATATTTTTATTATTTTGAAGTTTCTATAGTCCACTATCTTCAGAATTGCTTGCAATGGCCTAAGTTTGTAACACATCGGGGGCGTCCGACTTGCCCAAACTAGCTTCAACGCCCTCCAAAGTGTTTTATGGAAGGTCTTGAGAGAATTGTTGGGTAAATTGTTGATTTAAAGGAGTTCTGAATTGTCAAATTAGCGTAAAAGGTTGAGCGAAATTCTGCCCAGATTTTAGTGAAATATGGTATCTCTCATATAGAAATACGTTTACTTATACCTCAATTAATCTGGACCTAATCATGAATTGTATATTTTACGACAATATTTATCGCTATGTATTATTCTGTTTTTGTTTTTTTTTTAAATAATTTAATGTATATTCAGCTATTTAGCTATGACACATGACCGGTACTTTGTATACATGTAGGATGTCTCTTTTGACGTTCGAGACACTCATACTCTGGATTTCATTTGCAAATACCACTACGAGGTCTATTCGCTTACACAAACATTCGACCCTCCTCCACTGGTACCCATCAAAGGGAAATTAAAATCCTTTGATTATCCAAGCATGCCTTCATCATCCATGCATACCAGCGCCGCGAGAAATGTAGTTTAGCTTTGCCAGATTCGAACCAGCGGTATCCTGTCTCGGGTGGGATATGTGTCCTAGCTATCCAGGCCTTACTTAACAAACCGGCCAAGATGATGTACCACCGCACCATCCAGCCACGGCGGTGTTTATAGTGTCGCCCGCACTCTCGCAAGCGAAGGCTTGGCGCACGCACAAAGCTCAACTCGAAAACTCGTTGTCAAAATTCTAAAATTCACGTCCGTCGAGATCGTTTCCATCCTCTGCATCATCTTGTGAACTTGTCCTAATCCCTCTCATGCCCATCCCAAAGAACTGTCTCCCAGGTTTGTGCGCCACGCTTTTCTTCCTCCGTCGGGTGTAAGTATCGGCGTGGGCGTGTACGTGGTGGTCAATTGAGGCCAGAGAAGTTCGAAGAGAGGTGTGATCATTGAAATGAGGATTACTAAGTCGTACCTACAAACTTGATGAGGTTTTGTTGGTGATTGGTCTCGTCGGGTGGGAAAATTTGACATGGCGGAGAGTCTTGAATTATTGCTTTATGGGCCAACTTGTTCGGTATTGCGAAATTTGACTGAACTTGGCTCTGGGAGAATATTTCACTCCAAGGTTCGTAGAGGACACCGCGTACAGATGTTCAGTCTTGCCCTCTCTTGTTTTGTTCATTAACGTGCTAGGTAAAGTGACTACCGTCGCACTCCTACTGGAGCTTGAGCAAGGGTGGAGCCGGGACGGATCAGGTTAACTACCGTAAAGTACAAGTGCCTCGCCACACCTGAATGACCCCATCTCCTACTCTCAGTGGAGATCGAATATAACTCGTCAGGAAACTAATCCTGACAAAATGGGAATCGAGGCGAGGAGTATTGCTTCCCATTCTAACTTATTTGCAATTCATCTTTTTCTTTTGTCAATTTTGGGAAAAGGAGTACGCGTCGGCGCATATTTTTAACTTACTGCTGGTTTTGTGGTGGTTCATGCGGTGGAATCAAGCTGGGTATGTCTTAGATGTAGTCCTGGCTGTGAACACTGGTCCTGTACTCATAGTGGATTTGGAGCTTTAGTTTAGGACTTGAATAAAACAACAACAACAACCTGAATGACCGGACCACCAGACTTCACCCATGTGTTGAATCATGTCAAGCCTAACCGTCCAGAAAAGCCTGTTTTGACGCGCCGAAGCACAAATTTCTCCTCAGCCTCCGCAACCACGCGCCCTTGACATCCTCATTGACTCCGAAATATAGATTTAGTCCCAGATCTCATCGTTGCTCTAGCCTTTCACCTTCATATCATACCGTCTAGTTGTTGTCGTTATTGAAGATTTGTGTAGTCCCCTCGGTGTATATTCCCTTTTCTTCCTCCTTTGAACACGTCCCGTTTTCATCATGGCTTTCCCTATTATGGCGTGTGAAGGTAGGTTATGCGAAGAGTATGGAGGTGAGTCGCAGTTGCAGGATCGACTGAAAAATGCTTTGTTGCAAGTATTTAAGGAGTTTGAGGGATGTTATTTGTTTGAATGCGGCCCTCGGATAGACCTAGTCCCATTCGTGAATCGTATGTTGGTGGTGATGAGTTTTGGTTCGACTTTATTGCGGTTGTGAAATCTCTGTCGACTGATGTTCCGACCAAAACACCGAGTGCAACTCCTTCAAGCCGATAATCCATCAAATAATATCCATCCCATCCTTTTTCGTGACTGAATCTCGACTCTGGCAGAATATTTAACTCCTAGATTCGTAGATGACACCACTGACAGGTGTTCAGCCTTCGCCCTACAGTATTCCGTTGTTCTCGTGCTTTGCAAACAGGATTGTGGTAAGTAAAACTAGCCATATCTAGTTAGATCCTTAACACTCGCTTCCTTTCCATGGCTTAACAATTAGTTTTGGAATATCAGCCCAACTCCGCGTCAGCATTATTCATTTGAACAGACAGCTGAAGTTAATTATTTGTTCTTCAACCTGTCGTCCAAAACTCTGCTTTCTCGAGCCAAGGGGCTTAAACCTTTCATATCAAGGAAAATGTGTTCCATCAGCAGCCTCACATACAGTGAAAGTGAGACAAATGAAGTCAACAAATGGCTTACGATTTCCGAAAAACTTAAGGTTTCCAGCGAAAATGATAAAAAGAGTATTCTAGAGAGTATAAACACTCATCTGGCGTCTCGCACTACTTTTCTGGGAACTAAACCCTCCAGGGCAGATATTACCTTTTATCATTCTCTTGCGCCACTCGTATCTTCTTGGTCACCGCAACAGAAAACCGGTGAGAACGGAAATCCTAACATCGTACGTCATTTGGACTTTGTGCAAAACTCCCCAATTTTTGAATTGTTAATTAGCGACACCGAAAAAATCACCGTCGATCCCGAGCAAATTATGTATGTTAAGCCTATTGCTGACCCAAAAGCGGAGAAAGAGCGACTTAAGAAAGAAAAGGCTGCAGCTATTGCTATGACCGAATCGGCAAGTGAGACAGCTATCAACGCTGCAGTGGTAACGAAAAACCCCCCTTCAAAAAATGTAATTGAAAAGACAGAGGCCACTACCACGAGTGAGACAGCACAGTTGGATAAAAAGAAAAATAAGAAAGAGAAAGCTCCTAAGCCTCCAAAGCTACCAGCAGTAGCGGCACCTCTCTCGCCATGTCTAATCGATTTACGGGTAGGACATATTCTAAAAGCAATCAAGCATCCAGAAGCCGAAACGCTTTATGTAAGCACAATTGCAATGGGAGACAAACCTGGTACAGATGACACATCTGAATATGAGGGTCAGATCGTACGAACAGTCTGCTCAGGCTTAAATGGACTGGTGCCTCTAGAAGAAATGCAAGGTCGTAAAGTCATAGTAGTGTGTAACCTTAAACCTGTCAAAATGCGTGGGATAAAATCCTCAGCTATGGTTCTAGCAGCATCCCCTAGGCTCAAGGAAGGCGAGGATGATCACCATGGTGGGCCTGTGGAATTAGTCAGTCCACCCGATGACGCTGTGGCGGGCGAGAGGGTATTTTTTGAAGGTTGGAAAGGAGAACCTGAAGGAATACTGAACCCCAAGAAAAAAGTATGGGAAAATATCCAACCAGGATTTACTACGACCGGCAAACTTGAGGTCGCATTCGATGCGGGAGCTGTCAAAGCACTACAAAAAGAAGGAGAGCCACTTCAAACAACTGTTGGCAAGCTAGTTACGGAAAGTGGAGGAATCTGCAAAGTCAAGTCTCTGACTGATGCTATCGTCAGGTAGATTTGCTTGTGAATATAATCGGTTCTAAAAAACGTGAAAATTTTCCGAAATCTAAGAATCTTTTGGACTAAACTATGGGAATGATTAGGATACCCAGAACCAAAATTTGTGATTTTTTCAAGTTGGTACATGAATTAATTTAGCCACCATAATACCAGCACCGGCATAAACTGCGATTACTGCGTAACAAATTCTCGTAAATGTTAAAATCTACTGTTTACAAACAGTGTTACGATCTGTACATTGACAAGCCTGATGAAGGAAGTTTGTGGTACTTCGCAAGAGTTTATTCGACTGGAGCAAAACTGAATTAGGTTAAATATCATGAAGTAAATGAATTATGTCTTTCTTGTTTTAGCGGACTACTCAGATTTTACTCATGCCTTGAATTATCCTTAGTCGTAATCTCATGAGACTCTATAGTAAACGCATCAAGGGCAAGTTGCTCCTCCGTGTCGATCACTGGGCGTCAGATCCACTGAAGAAACAGATCATTTGATGAAACAATGTGACACATGGACCGGACTTTCCGATGGAATGAAGTTTAAATGCTCATTAGTGGCATCAACTGCTAAGTCACACGATCAATGCTGTAAAATAAGTAATATTTCTCTGTGGGAAACTTCTTTCACTGAATTGTGTCAAAAGAAAGACTGCCCCGATAACATTTTGTGGGCACAATAGTCGGGTTCCGTCCTGTACAAAAGGCTAAATCTTTCGCGAAATCGTGATTACATGCAAGGCTTAGCACAATGATCAGCTCAGACAAAAAATTGCGGGCTCACCCGCAATAGGGATATCGAGAACCGAAAGCTTATCCGCAGTGTCCGACAAACCTGTAAGTAAAATATTCATCTAGAGCCAAGTCCAGTCAAAATTCACGATACCAAAGTTGGCCCGCGGGTAAATGATTGAAGACCCTTGACCAAATAAATCTCTTCCATCGGAGTATCATCAAGTTTACAAGTGCGACCTGGTACATCCTCGTCTCAATGACCAGACTCCTCATTGACTATTCTCTGGCCTGATATGGCCATCAAACAGATGCCCACGCCGATATTTTAGCCCACCAGAGGAAACAAATCATGGTGCACAAGTTCGGGAGGCAGCTCCTTTGGATGAGCATGAGAGAAATGAAGACAGGCTTACAGGATGATTCAAAAGATGGATAAATTTCGATGGATGTGAGACTTAGAAACGGCTGGGAGTGTTTGAAATTGAAGAGCATCGTGCACGCCTAGTTGTCGAATGCGAGAGTGCAGCTATCACCACAAACACAAGCCAGTGATTGAAGGAGCTGTGGTCCGCCTCTCGGTGGTTATCTCAAGTCAAGTTTTGGGAGTCTGAGCACAGACTCGACTTCGGAAGGAGACGCCTCAGACTATATCTTACGCAGAGAAGAATCAATGGAGGCATTTCTGGGAACCTCGGGGATTTGGAGGATTTTCCCTGAGTTAGTATTCACGGAGGACTAAGTGAGTGAGTGAGTGAGTGGGTTTTTATTGTACTACTTGAGTCTTCGACTATCTAGCACATTGGGCTCCTCTCTGGCCCAGGCCACACCTTGTACAGTGCTCCTGTCCTCTCTTGTTACTTGTAAGATCATTGATATATTGCCCATGATGAATAGCCATTCAGCTCAGTATTTACCCGTGGAATTCAGCCACCTTTTCCACGGAACCTTCTACCCAAAAAAAATAAAAATGGTAGCAATGGAAACTGCGTGCGCGGGAAAAAGTCTCAAAAAACCTGCAGCCCCAGCCAGGCGAGGCCTAGACACCGGGACCACATGAGGTGCGCATATTCATCTATATCTCCCTTCTTTGTAGCATTCGAGGCCATCTTGATCCAATCCACCATCTCCGTATCGGGTGCTGGGTTCGCTCCGGAAACTCATTGGATGGCTTTTCCTCCATGATCAAGGGTTGGTGACGAGAAGGGCTTCGACCCTAACGTCTGATCTGATCGTGGTTAGCTTCATGATAATGGTGATAGGGGGATGTGATGAGAAATGAAGACGATACAGATCGCGAAGGCGACTGGGAATCCTCATCGAAGTGAGGAGGTTGTTACTCAATCTTGGCTCTGCAGACTCTTCAGTGAGAGCTGGAGGTTCGTAGGGGACACCACTGACAGGTGTTGAGAATAGTCCCCCCACGGAGGACTAATTTAGGGTGAAGGAAAAGCCGCCACAACTTCGCAGTGGTACTTGCAAATGAAATCCAAGGCCTGAGTGCTCCTCCTTTAGATTGAATCATCTATGATGTACTTCTCTTTGATATTGTGTCACAGCTAGATAGATGCATACGCAATTAAAATCTGATGCAAAAAATACATGGTAAATGATTGAAGAAAAATAAAAAAAAGCTCCAGACACTGGAGCCACATGAGGTGTTCATGTCCATCAATATTTCCCTTCTTTGTAACTTTGAGGGCCAACTTGATCCAATCCACCATCGCCGTATCTGGTGCTTGGTACGCTCCGGAATCTCAACTGATGGCTTTTCTTCCATGACCAAGGGTTGGTAATGAGAAGGGCTTTGATCCTATTATTTGATCTAATGGCGTTAGCTTCATGATAATGGTGCCAGGGTGATGTGCAGAGAGATGAAAATGATGCAGACCACGAAAGCGATTGGGATTCCCCATCGAAATGAAGACTGTGGCACTCAATCTCGGCTCTGCGGACTCTACGGTGAGAGCTTGAGGTTTGTAGGGGACAACGTTGATAGGTGTTGAACTTTTTCCTCCATGTATTTCCTGTGTACACGCAGAAAAATAATCTTCATCGTGCCTGCATTCTCATCACTAATAGAGTTCTGATCTATTTATAACCTAGTAGTTGACTCTATATCATTTTTTGTCCTGGTCAGTTAAACTTTCCAGAAAATGTAGGCTCGCTATATTTACAGGCCAAGGATACTTATGCCTCCTTTACAGCTCTCATTCAATAGTACCACCCCTTACGAATCTTTGTTCGAGCGTAGACTTGGATGAGAATTCTACCCTGTACTAATTTCCCTCTCCGTCCATCGAGGCGAATATCATTTGCAGGTTTTCGGTAATGGAGAAAAATCAGAAATACCACTGATGCCGAGCTTCTCTTATGCAAATCTCAGGACGAAATCAGACGGTGTATCTGCTTTTGGAAAGCCATCCGGGAGGCCGGCCACTGCAGATTTATGTGTGCTCAACAAAGCCACTCTGTACGATTCGAGCTTCACTTTGACTCCGGTCGTCATCCGCGCTTCTGGAGAAACCGACGAACATGGTGAAATGACAGAAAAGTCTTGACAGTGTGTATGATTTAAATTTGCCCGGGCTAATCTCCTACTGCCACCCGGCCACCAGGGAATTTCGTAGATCTACTGGGAATAAAATTCTTCCAAGACAATGCTCGGGTCAATCTCAGCTTGAAGACTTCTAGGGGTTAGGTTTTGGATTCTTGGCTCATTCCTCTATCTCATTCTAAATCCTAAACGTTAGGACGTGAGATAGTGGCTAGTTTCTTGTAAGAACGGGTTTGAACCCTAAAATCGGGTCTTACAATAACTTGGAGGTAGTCTGGAAACATGATTGGCAGTATTCTATTTAAACTTTTAGTATTTCGTGACAGTAGGAATTAGAGTTTACACTCGGTGAAGGTACATGATACCCAGATATGGGCGTAAAATCCATGTTAAATTACCGACTAGACCATACAAATCCCGACGATGAGAAAAGATGATAGATGATACTTTTAGTCGGAAGGTCAATTCATGGTTGTCCTGGAAAATAACCTTGCCACCACGATCTACTGTAGGTGATTGTCCTTACTGGGTGCAGAGGCATGCGGTTAACGGAGTTTTAGTCCCACAACGCTCGCAGTGATCGGACCCGAGACTTTAGCGACTTCCGGAACAGGGACGCCTTGCTTAAGTGGCTAGCTTGCCGGCATTAATATTCACACTTCGAGCCGACTGTGGGCTGCAAGACATGTTCTTGAATCTTGCTTTCTAGCGCAGTCCTGATATTAGCCCGCTATTGCTGCTCAAGGCATGAGGACGTACTCAAGTGCCGTGATTGAGACCCATCTACTGATTGGCCTGGCGCCAGGGCTCGCATCGGATGATATTAGAGTCAAAGCTTTCGAGATCGACCATGAGATAATAATTGCACTGGCAATTGTTAGTGACTCGTTGGACAGACAGATTTTCGAGGAGCTAGTGGTGGAAGGGGCAGTAGCGAATGCAACTTCTGGGAGGCCGCGGACGTGACGCCATCAGCGTAAAGATGCCATGGATCCTAGCTGCCCGGATTCGATTTTTCATGAGCGCCTGGCGCCTAACAACTGGTCAGGGAGCCTCAAGACGCGACAACGCGACGAAGCTCATCATGATTTTGTTTGTTTGGGGCGCTTGGACTGCCGCAGACTGAGCACCCGCTGACAGTTTGACAGGGCTTAGGCGCTAGAGCAGCATAAGGCTTATCGTCCTGGCTCATGCTTTGACCCATTTCCACCCCACTCGTCAAATCTTGAGAGTGCCATAGATGCCAATGGCTCAACACGTGCGGCAATCCCTCCCCCAAAAAAGCAATTCCATCAACTCCGACCCGTCACCTCGGATTGTTGCGCAGCGGTCGATCTCAACCGAGGAAATTTGCTGACGGTGCAGCCATTTCCCTTTTCAAAAGCAAGAGATGACAGCAACTTTTAAATTTGGAAAAATGCGCAACCGAGATTTCTCATACATTGGATCCGTTGCGCGCAGCCATGTACTGGGCCACGTAGCTTTAGCCACGATAGATACTGCGGGTTTATATGTCATGAAGAAATTACCGCCAGTGATTAAGGCACATGTGGAGATGAAAGTCTAGCGCACGATGGAACTGAAGGAGCAGAGATCAGCCAATTGGATCCATCTCTCTTGCTTGTCGTTAAGCCATATTCAAGAGCATTCTTTGGCACTGTGGGTCTTATTGAAAAATCAAACGAGGATGCAATTCAGTTAAATCTCGCTACACTACACAGAGCTTCAAGTTAGCAATAGTTACGAGTCAACTGCTTGCGTTTCACAGGGCTTGATCTTATTCATTCACCAAGCAGACTCTGAAATGAGCGGCCGCCAGTGGAGCCTACCCGGCTAGAGAATATGCAGACTAGAAGCTGTAACGCCTCATGTACAATACTTAACAGGCAGACAAAACTCACACTCCTATCTTGCAAGGGCCAATGCTAGTTTAATCGCAGCACCCACAGGACGGATTCTTATCACTTCCTTAAGTTCCACCCCTAGAAGACACCTAGCTCGCATGACGTGATTACCCGGGCCCTACCACGACCCAACACCCATCTAGCGGCAAGAAACCAGGCCCTCCAGATCATCAGCCGCACAAAATTCTGGAAAAAATTATCGTATCATTTGTTCATGAAGCGAGACCAATAGCTTAGTGTCCCAATCCAAAAAAAAGTGGCCAAGTGTTACGATATTGATAGGAAGATGATAAATTTATAATCTGTCGTCTTAGTCAAAGTGTCGGGACTCTCAAGTAGAAAATCCGGCAATATAACAAGCCTCAGGATCGATAAACTAAGTTCCTATCGGAAGTAGCCTGCCAAGTGTCTTCACCGCCATATCGAACATTTATCTTGTTTCGTATCGCTTTTAAAGTTTCATCTCTTATAGAAGGCTATTGGTTGCGCAGAAGAGATGATTAGGTGACTGATCCCACCAGCCGGGTCATCTATTAGGAACCCTGATAAACCAAGGATAGCCTTCAGAAACACTATTCATCGCTGGGTCTAAATTCTCATCGCAGAAGTTCCAATGAGGGTCTTATTGATACTGCAATCTATCCTAGCCTCCTTGTAGGTTGATTCATTAGCTTCTGTAAAGTTCGTGAAATATAGACAGTAGAAAGGTTAACTGGGGCTCCTTTAATAGCACTGACGTTCGAAATTCATTTGAGGCGTAAATTACAGCGACATTGGTTCCAGAGCTCTGGCTACCTTTATTGGCTGATGGAAATGGGCGCCGGTTGGCCGAAAATCTATCCCATGTAGAACTCGCAACATGGCCTGCCTGCCTGCCGGTCGGTTAGATTAGGTTCGGACGAATTATACTTTTCGCTTTAGCTCACAGTTATCTCTCGATTAAAACGTGACAGATGCGTCAACAAACAAAGATCATGGGGCTCCCTGTCATAAAAAGAAAGGATTATCATCCTGAATCTAGATGGCGGCTATTGCTACCGACTCGCAATTCTGAAGCGGTCTTCAGAGGCATAACTTCACCATTCTCCGCATCCATTGAAGGATAACAAGTCATTTCTCCCGTTTACATGCAACTGAATCACTAACAAATCACATACCATTTAACGATAACTCCACAAAACAATACCTCATAGTATTCTAGTTATTAAGCGCCATGATATCCTCTGAAATGCCCGTGAGTGGAGATATTTCGGCATACCGTTTAGATTCGAATTGGGCCGAACCTGAAACTTACCGGATAGAGAAGCCCATCAGAGTGCGGGTCCTTCGATTCTGCCACAGGTGCAAAACAACTTTTGGTAGCAACACGCTTTGTGTCATATGTGAGCACACTAAATGCAAAAAATGCACGCGAACCCCTCTCAAGAAGATCGATAGCTCTATTGAATCAAAAAAACATCCTGCAACTGTTGGAACTATACGCGAATCTACAGGAGCTGGGCCTCTTTACAACAGTCGGAGCCTTTCATCTCAAAGTGGATCATCAGACTTGAGCGAAGAGGAAAGCTAGTTAATAGCAAGAGGATATTAGAGCACGTTCCAGGCTTTTTGGGACTCAAATTAATTGTGCTTGTACAACCTGGAAAAATTGGCTACGATATTTGTAAGTGAATTTATCACTCCCCTTTTATATTTATAATAGGCCAATTTCTTCATCTGAACCGATCCATAAAATTTGATAACATCATTTTTCTACTAGACCCATAATCATGCCAACAAAAGACTAATTCTTCGTGGCCCCATTTAGTCTTTGAGACCGAAAGAATTCATGTGTGTTGAGTTTCCCCAAAAAAGATTTGCACCAAAAGGCTTAGCACTGCACCATTGAGGGTAATAACTTCTCCGCTCAGGTAGCTGTTATTATAATTCGTCTCTTCGCACAATATTCATTTGTGCTGAGTTCGCTTAATATCTGGGCATGCGTCCCAATACTATTAATGTATCTAACCTCAATCATCATCTTCAGTATCTCGGAATAAGAATTTTGGTTTATTCGCTGCCGAAGCTGTTGGAATTATTTTGAGGTTGCACAGTCGAGACTTGACTACCTGTACGATTAATGTTGTCAACCCTCAAGATTATGCAGCCGCGGTAATGATGACTTATTTATGAGAAGGAAAGGTGGTTGAAGTAAATTTTGAGAAGATTGAAGCTTCTCTTTTTCATTATAGAGTAATGGAGATAGATTACAAGTGGAATTTCTGTTGGATGCAATTAATACCCGGATAAAGTTACAAAATTCATGAACACTTCTGATCTAATAAACATTGTAATCTTGTGAATTCTGAAACGGTTTTCTAGGGATAAAAGCATCTTCTACATCCTTGGGCCCATTATGAGCCAGAAACTACAGGTATTTCATTCTTTTTGCCTCTTGCTTTGCAACTCAAGAATTCATATGTTGTATTCTTATAAGCTTCGTATGATTGTGTCACATCATTCAGGCTTACGTGAAAACGCATTACGAAAATTTTATTGGAGAAACAGATCACGTCCTAGTAGATAGAAAGTGGAACCTTCAGTATTGGATTACAAGCCTCGCTTAATTACGAACTGTGCACTGTATGGAAGATAGATACGTCAGTTGCTATTCACCGAGTATTGTAAGCGACGATCTATCAAGTGAAGGAATAGTCATTCTATGATGACTCAAGTCATTGACAGAGTACCTCTCAGTTATACGAGAGAGTGAGACACGTTTAGAATAGATTAGATAAGTGGAACACAGTTTAGTGGATTGGGGCTTGTATAAGACCCAATTCATATCACTACTGTGGGATATCAATTCAATACTGATTCATCTTCGCCTTACATTTGCTGTGCAGTGCCTCTTATCAGGTTATACAAGTGATCAGAGTATGTATATTTTAACAAATTGGCTATTTTTTGAATTCCAATACAACAAAAAATCATACTACCTACGACCCTTAGACCCATGGAATGCTTTTCATATTAGTCAGCACAGACATCTGATCAGTGTCCGTAATAAATTGTGGGAAAATTCTTTTCTTATAACGACCATGCGCATTAAGGCCCTGAAGTTTTCAAGTAACATTATTCATTATCCCTCACCTATTTCTGGGTAGATTATTGTCGAACGACCTAATGACTTAATGACCGTTCATGTATTCTGTTAGAAATGATGACTAATGAGTTACCTATTTAGGAATGGCGTTAGAAGAGAGGAACAAGGTCTGAATATACGTGTTTCTTTTAGAAGTGTTGTAGTGGAAGTTGTGTAGAGAAGCTTAAGCTGTTAGACTTATATTTCACATCACCCGGCCAGGCGAGTTGGGAGATTGAAGAGTCTGAAAACTGTAGCGGAAAGTTGTTGATTGAACCCACTTAATATCAGAGCGCTATTAGACTAATTACTACATTCCGAAATTCTCAGAGAGGAGGAAGGAAAGAAAGCTAAAGGTCTCAGAAAATTTTACAGAATACAGACAAGAAAGCTGACACCAAATTTCAGCATGAAACCTATCAATTTAGAACCTTACAGCCGAGCAACTCAATCAGCATATTTTCAAGCTAGATTTGGAATTGGAAATATTCCTATACATCTCAAGAAAATTGGAAAAGCAAAGAGTAATATATGTAATTTCTGTGGCATAGAGATGCAGACCTGCCACCACCTTGTATTTCAATGTCCAAAATTCAAAACCCAAAGAAAAAAGGAGCTCTCAGATATTGTGCCTCGGAGCCTTAGTTTGCTATTAAATAGCAAGGGCGGCAGAGAAAAGCTAGTAAAATTTATTAATTCAAGTCATGGCATTAATTTAACAAAAATAGGGGACATCTTAATTTCATGTGGGAAGACACAAGAGGGTGTGTCTAGAGTGGAGTAATATAATTTGCACAAATGAATATAAAAAGAATAAAAGAATTTGGAGAATAAAGCACTTGTTGAGAGCCATTGGTAATTTTAGAAAATATTAATTAGATATAAGTGTCATAGCTCTAGAGCTGCATACACATTAAAAAAAATATTACTACATCTAAGTGAAGGACACGATGCAAGGATGGGGTTGGGGTAAATGCCAGGGCAAATGCGCTGGCGGAGGAGAGCACAGGATGAGAAGTGCTGACTCAAAACCAATTATTATTTCATTTGTCCATTTCTTTTTCCTTCACTACATTATTTGTTTAATGAGCTCATGAATTGTTAGTTCTAAAATGGGGGTGAACGAGCAGGGAAAGCCCAAAGGTTAAATCTCGGCCGGCTCCATCGGTCCTACATCGAAATAGAATGAAGGCTACGGCCTAGGACTCAAAACCAAGTAAATAAATAAATACATGTGTAGATAAGTAAATGAAGGTCACGATCCACTTGTTTATGCTAGATAATTGTTTTTTTTGCATCAGATTTTAATTGCGTATGCAGCTATCTAGCTATGACACAATATCAGAGAAAATGTACAGAAAAGATAACTCAATTTACAAGAAGAGCACTCATGCCTCGGTTTTCATTTGCACGTACCACTGCGAAGTTATGGCGGCTTTTTCTTCACCCCAAGTCAACCCTCATCCGTGAATACCTACCCAGGGGAACGTCTTAAAAAGCCTGAGTTATCCACTGAACTTTATCCGTGCGAAATGTAGTCTTCGATGTCTCCTTCCCAAGTGGAGTAGGTGCCCAGGCTACTCAAACCATACTAGAGAACACCACCAGGAGGCGAACCACGGCATCTTCCATCGTTTGCGAGTCTTTAAAGTGTCCGCTGCACTCTCGCAAGCGAAGTCTTGGCGCGCACAAAGCTCAATTCGTAAAACTCGTCAAACGTCGGAATTTCACGCCCGTCGAGATTATATCCATCCTCTGATTCATCTTGTAAACTTGTCCCAATCCTTCTCACGTCCATCCCAAAGAACTGTCTCCCAGATATGTGCGCCACGCTTTGCTTCCTCCGTCGGGTGTAAATATCGGCGAGGGCGTGTATTTGGCGGCTAGATGAGGCCAGAGAATAGTTGATGAGAGGAGTGGTCATTGGAATGAGGATGTACTTAGTCGTACTTGTAAACTTAATGAGACTTGGATAGGAGTTGAACTCGTTTGGTGCGAAAATTTGACACGGTGGAGAATTTTGAATTATTGCCTCGTGGGCCAGCTTGTTCGGTATTGCGAAATTTGACTGAACTTGGCTCTGGGAGAATATTTCACTCCCAGGTTCGTAGAGGACACCGCGTACAGGTGTTCAGTCTTGCCCTCCTGTGCTAGATAATTGTGAGGCTGGTCAATGTATGAGTCCGCATGAATGTGGCTAGTAATACTCAAACCTCATTACATTCCATCTTAATGTGACTCTTCACTGCCAAGTAGCGCCAATTTCAACGATGAATAATAGACGGCAGAGATTGCTGGACAATTAGTGGGAAGAGACCTGTCCGCCTAAATACCGCCAACTTAAGTTCAATGTTTGGAGCCGCAAACCTCCCGAGCTGGCACTCTCTAGACACCTCCTCCGCGAACTAATCGCAGCCCGAACAGGACACGACAACTTTGCGGCACACCATTGCCGTCTTAACGACCCAAACGCTCTTAAGGAGTGCACTTACCGGAAGGAAACTACTCCAACCCATTTCATCCACCGTAGCCACCACGCACAACACACGCGTAGGCTCCGAAAGTCAATGTCCCACGTTAACTTTGTCAAAAAGCTTCACGGGCCCAATTGCCATGAAAACCTCAAAATATTTGCAGAAGAAACTGGCTGTATCTGTGGCCAACCTGCCCACTCATCGACTACTCTCAGCTGGGATCGAAGAAAATAGTCATTGCCACAATGTATGACACGAAAAGAAACGGGGCGAGAAGTGTCGTTTATCTGAGGAATATTATATTTACCTAAATTTAAGGGTAAAGGATGGAGTTTCGATTTCGGATTCGGAGTAGGCCGTGTCTTCTGAGTTGTAATTTACTTTCTACTTTTTCTGTAGCGGGTCTCGCGGTTGGAATGAGCTGGGCCTGTAAGCAGTGATCCCCGAAGACTCCACCAGTCTTGTATCTATAGTGGACCAGGAGCTTTAGCCTAGGCCTTTAACAATTAAAAATAATAACAAACACAATAAGGTAACATTCACATCCAATTATATTATTGCCATACCACCCAGGTATATTTTTAGCCCCCTAAGTAATCATAACCTTTCAATTGAAGATACCAAGTGTAAACGACCATATACACCACCACCCTTCAATAGTTCATATTTCTCTGAATAGTAACGGGCTCGTCAGTGAGATCGAATGGGAAAACACGATACTTATAGGAGCTATATCGAGTACATAAAGTAGTTCATTCTTCTGAATCAGGATGCATGTGTATCCGGTGAAACGCTTGGCGAAGGTCCAACTTCGTGAAGATCTTTGCACTGTTTAGGCGAGCGAGGGTTTCATCAATTAACGGGAGAGAGTAGCGCTTTTTTTCGTAATATGGTTGAGCTTTCGATAGTCTACGCAAAATCTTAAACCACCGTTCGGTTTTTCACAAATAGACCAGGGGAAGAAAAGGATGCCTGACTGGGGACAATCAAGCCCTTGTCTAAGTTATCCAACAATTACAGTTTGACTTTTTCCAATTCTCCGTTGGGTTGGCTGTAAAGAGGACCGTAACTTAGAGGTTCATCACTTTCTACTTCTATTTTATGGTCTTGCGGACGATTAGGAGGAATCGGATCCAATGCGCTTTTGGAAAAGGCATCTAGGTAGTAGTGATGAACAAATTTGGCGATCTATAAATTGACCATTTTCAAAATCTACGTAATCCGATCTGCGACAATTTAACTCGTGATCGATTTCTTGTTAGGTAGTTTTTTAAATTTTTTTTATATTCCAATAAGTCCTAAGCTAAAGCTCTAAATCTACAATGGGCGAAGGACCGTTGGAGCCGGCAGGGCTCTCATTTTTTTTGTTCATTATCCTGATTTAGCGCCTTTTTTTGGCCCATGGAGGTGTTGACATCAGTCAGATACAATGATGATATAGTTGTGATGAACATCATGCCTCAGATATCATTTGCAAGTCTCACTACGGCTGTAACAAGGCGGCTTTTTCTTTACCGCTGTCGAACTATGCCATCCGTGAAACTCACCCAAGGGGTATTGAAAGGCTATGCTGAGCTGGAATGACGTACCGTTAGGATGAAGGTATGGAAGGAGGTAGCTATGGCTTTAAGAGAAGTAAAGTTCGTCCATTGATCCAAGTCCTAAGAGTATAACTCACGAACTTTACTTCTCTTAAAGCCATAGCTACCTCCTTCCATACCTTCATCCTAACGGTACGTCATTCCAGCTCAGCATAGCCTTTCAATAGGTTATGAGCCCGGGTTCGACGCAGCTCCTGCGACTCACTTCAAATACGCTCAACGCTTACATCATTAAAGATGCATACCTCTACCTCTGTTCACGTCGGCACCATCAATGCAACTGTACCAATTCTCATCGGTCGTTCCAACTTTCGTCGCTGGTACAACTCTTACATTGTAATTTTGCGTGGTGCTCGATACTGGTCTGTGGTAAATGATGGCGTTGATAAGGAAACCCGTCCCGTTCATATGAAGGGTGAAAGCATTGAGGATTTCACCAAGCGGCTAGAAAAGTACGATGAACGAAACGACGCAGCCCACGCTGCACTTCTCGCTGGAGTCTCCGAAGATCTCCAGGATATAGTCAGCGCCTGCGTTTTGAAACCAGAATCTGCCCGTGTCGCCATGCGTTTATTGAAAGATAAATTCGACCATGAGACGACAACTTCCACTCTTCAGCTCTTTAACAATTTTTTTGAGTTAAAGATGGAAGAAGGAGATGATATTTCCGACCACATTTCGCGATTCGAAACAACATTCTCCCACATTCATTCCCGCTGTTCAGAATCGTCACGTCCAGAAGCGATCGCCTTAATGAACTTTCTCTCAGTTGAAGAAGTTAAGGTCATGTGTCTCTTTCGCTCTCTTCCTCCCTCGATGTACAACATTGTCGATAATTTGTCAAGTAAAGAAAATTTATCATTTAGCGGGATTAATAAACATCTCCTAGATTATCAATTGAACAGATCAACTTTACATACATCGACGTCTAAAGCGTATCTTGTCGAATCTCAACATTCGCCAAAGGTTTATGGAAAAGGAAAAGAAAAAGTGAAAGAATGCACATGGTGTAAAAAGCATGGTGGTACATATCTGGGACATTTACACACCAATTGTTGGAAACTACAGACCCATCTTGAACAAACATCCAAAGCAAAGGGTAAAGGAAAAGGTTACAATGGAAAAGACAAGGCACATATCGCCGTCAGGAATTCAGCTGTTCCTTCACATGATAAGTCTTACAGCGACACCGAAAAAGATAAGGCCTTCATTGCTTCAACATCCTTCTCACCTCTACATTGGATTCTTGACTCAGGATGCTCTGCTCACATGACATCTCGAGAAGAACTACTCGCCTCTATAGTTCCTCATAAAGGCTTAGTCACTCTCGCAAATGGCATGGAGGTTCCCGTCAAGGGGTCAGGAACTTTACAATTAAACTTGCAAACAAGTACCGGCAGAAATATTTCGGCAACTATTCACAATGTTTTGTACGTCCCTGATCTTAAAGGTGGTAACTTAATTTCTGAAAGTAAATTGGAAATGGAGGGAAATTTGAACATATCGCAAAATGGTCGACGACAGGTGATTAAAGATGGGAAAGAATGGATATTTGCGGCTTTTGATTCTTCAAAACAATTTGTAATTCAAGAACAAAAATATAAATCTTCTTTTGCCTCTTACATGGAAGCCCATCAATGCTTTGGCCATCCTGGTCAAAATGCCATGCTGAATTTGAAGAAGAAGTATCCTGACTTAATTCCTAATAAACCTGAAGGATTCCACTGCCCATCATGCATTCTCTCCAAATCTACTCACCATTCAGAAAACTCAAGACAAAAGCGAGCTCAACAACCGTTTAAAATCGTTCATTCGGATCTCTCTGGAAAGTTCTCTGTCAAATCACTGGACGGAAAACTATATTACATCACATTTATTGACGAATTCTCTCGATATGCCTGGATTTACTTCCTTCAGAATAAAAGCGACACATATCAAGCCATTCGCGATTATGTAATTTTGATCAAAAACCAGTACGAGAAAACCATCAAGATATTATTTTCCGATAATGGAGGAGAATACATTGATGGCCGAACTAAACAATTTTTTGCTGAAAATGGTATCAATCATTAAACTTCGCCACCATACGAACACGAATCAAATGGTGTTGCCGAAAAATTCAATCGAACAATCGTTACCAAAGCTCGAACTCTGCTTCTTGACTTTCCAAAACATCTCTGGGCAGAATCTGTTGCCACCTCCGTCTACCTATACAACAGAACCTCTCATTGGACGAACGAATACCAGTCTCCGATCGAACTTCTTGACGGAGTACCCTCACCCATGGTATCACACCTTCACGCCTTCGGTTTAGAGGTCTACGTTCATATCCCAAGCGAGACCAGACCTAGCGGGTCCAAACTACAACCAAGAGCGATTAAAGGTATATTCGTAGGCTACACCGGATCATCCAAAATATTCCGCATATATATACCAACGAAAAATATAGTCCAAGTAACTTGACAAGTCCTTTTCCCACCTCCGAAGTCAGGGAAAGAAACTATCGACGTCTTATCATCCCTCTCCGAAAACGCAACGCATCCAAACTCTTCATCAGCAGATCAAAATACTCTGCCTACCTCCAATGCAATCCATACTCGTCCAATATCACCTGTATCATCACAATTGCCTGGAACTTTTATTGAAACACCTCGAATGTCTCGAAAAATTTCACCCGTTACACCATCACTACAAGATAGTATTCGTACTTCACCTGGCGCTCCTAAAAAGCCTCATGAAAACTTTATTCTCCAAGGATTGCCTCCTCTACTCCAATTAATCTGGAAGCTACGCAACCCTTTGAGCAAGATAGTTCCCATGATCAACTTCCTAGGAGAAGTACACGAGAAAAACGACAAACTAACCCTGGTCCAGGAATGGTGTCAAGCGATCAAAGATATCAAGCTAACGCGGTTAAACTAGAACCATCGACGTTTCAACAGGCAATGAATTCGGACCAACATGAATTGTGGGGGGAAGCAATTGAAGAAGAGATGAATGCCCTCAACAGAAACAATACCTGGGAAACCGTACCTCGCCCTAAGGATCGCAATGTCGTAGGATGTAAATGGGTATTTAAAGTAAAGCATAAAGCCAATGGATCAGTAGAACGGTATAAGGCTCGACTTGTTGCCAAGGGATTCTCTCAGCAGCCCGACACTGATTTTGATGATACTTATGCGCCAGTCGCACGCTACGATTCGTTACGCCTTTTGCTCGCCTTAGTAGCCCATAAAGGATGGATACCAAGACAACTGGACGTAAAATCAGCGTTTTTATATGGAAAATTTGATCGAGAAATATACATGGAAATTCCTGATGGGTACAAGGAATCTGGAAAATGTTATCTCTTGCGGAAATGTATCTACGGGTTAAAACAATCCCCTCTTGTCTGGTATGAAACACTAACTGCAGTACCAAACAAAGACGGATTCGTTTCAACAAATTTTGACCCATGCGTCTTCATAAATTCCGAAAAACAAGTCTTTCTCGCAATTTACGTCGATGACATTCTGATACTCGGCCCGAATCCCAAGACATTATCTGAATTAGAAGAATCATTACATTCAGCATTTGAATGTACAGATCTCGTTACGGCTCACTACATTCTCGGAATTCAGGTCGACATCACAAAGCTAGGCATATCGTTAAACCAAAAAGCATATATCACAAAAATCCTAGATCGATTCGGAATGCTGAATTGTCACCCAGTTGGCACACCTCTTGAACCTGGAGCCCAAATTCAAAAAGGACAACTGGAAGATCAAATTGACGATCCAACCATGTATCAATCAATCATTGGATCCTTAATGTATGCTTGTATAGGTACACGACCTGACCTTGCTCATGTAGTCACTCTCCTCTCTCAATTCTCCTCATGTCCCAATCATAAGCATCTCGCAGCAGCAAAACGAGTCCTTCGGTACCTAAAGGGAACATCTGACTGGAACCTTCATTTCCCACGCGCAAACGACTCTGTCCCTCACGGATTCTCTGATTCTTCATATGGAAATTTCATCGATGATCGAAAATCATGTTCAGGATACGTCTTTCGCTTAGGGGAAGCAAGTGTCAGTTGGAGCTCCAGAAAACAGAAAACGGTTGCTCTTTCAACAACGGAAGCTGAATATATGGCTCTGTCTGATGCAGCTCGTTATATGATCTGGATGTAAAACGCCCTAACCGAACTCGAACAAAGCTACGAAATGCTAATGCATGCGGACTTTACTGGATCAATTGATCTGGCTAAGAATCATAAAATATCCCAACGCTCGAAACATATTGACATCAGATATCATTTTCTTCGTAATCATATCGACAATACATTCAAGCTGGAATATGTTCCATCTGAGAAAAACTTAGCCGATATCCAAACAAAGCAATTAGCTAAGCCGACTCATCAACGTCTCGCGGCTATTGTGAGATGCAGTCCTGAGAGGAAGTGTTGTAATTAGGTGAGGAACATGACTGCATTACAATAAACTGTTCACATTAGAATAATGTGCACATGCGCCATGGGATATGATTGACCTAAATCATCACTCATTGGTATGACATAGTATTTCCCAATAGATTCCTAATGGTATCTATTGGCGCTAGGATCTCTCACATCCTTCCTTTCTCGGTGGGGGACTATTCTCAACACCTGTCAGTGGTGTCCCCTACGAACCTCCAGCTCTCACTGTAGAGTCTGCAGAGCCAAGATTGAGTAACAACCTCCTCACTTCGATGAGGATTCCCAGTCGCCTTCGCGATCTGTATCGTCTTCATTTCTCATCACATCCCCCTATCACCATTATCATGAAGCTAACCACGATCAGATCAGACGTTAGGGTCGAAGCCCTTCTCGTCACCAACCCTTGATCATGGAGGAAAAGCCATCCGATGAGTTATCGGAGCGAACCCAGCACCCGATACGGAGATGGTGGATTGGATCAAGATGGCCTCGAATGCTACAAAGAAGGGAGATATAGATGAATATGCGCACCTCGTGTAGTCCCGGTGTCTAGGCCTCGCCTGGCTGGGGCTGCAGGTTTTTTGAGACTTTTTCCCGCGCACGCAGTTTCCATTGCTACCATTTTTATTTTTTTGGGTAGAAGGTTCCGTGGAAAAGGTGGCTGAATTCCACGGGTAAATACTGAGCTGAATAGCTATTCATCAAGGACAATATATCAATGATCTTACAAGTAACAAGAGAGGATAGGAGCACTGTACAAGGTGTGGCCTGGGCCAGAGAGGAGCCCAATGTGCTAGATAGTCGAAGACTCAAGTAGTACAATAAAAACCCACCCACCCATTCCTTTCTCGGTTAGACAAGGACAGATGTTGGAACATCCACTAGTGTGCAGAACCCCCTTATTCATGTATATAGAAATTGGTCCCGTCACGTAGATAACTTAAGCAACTCATACAATAGGAAATTAAAACAATCTCTATATTATTTACACACTTGAGAATACCAGGGAATATCCTCAAGTTCATCCATTGATCCAAGTCCTAAGAGTATAACTCACGAACTTTACTTCTCTTAAAGCCATAGCTACCTCCTTGGAGGGCAAGACTGACACCTGTACGTGGTGCCCTCTACGAACCTTGGAGTGAAATATTCTCCCAGAGCCAAGTTCAGTCAAATTTCGCAATACCGAACAAGTTGGCCCATGAAGCAATAATTCAAGACCCTCCGCCATGTCAAATTTTCCCACCCGACGAGACCAATCACCACCAAAACCTCATCAAGTTTGAAAGTACGACTTAGTACATCCTTATTTCAGTGATCACACCTCTCGTCGACTTTCTCTGGCCTCAATTCATCACCAGGTACACGCCGATATTTATACACGACGGAGGAAGCAAAGCGTGGCGCACAAACCTAGGAGACAGTTCTTTGGGATGGGCGTGAGAGGGATCAGGACAAGTTTACAAGATGATGTAGCGGATGGCTACAATCTCGACGGGCGTGAATTTTGGAATTTTGACAACGAGTTTTCGAGTTGAGCTTTGTGCGTGCGCCAAGCCTTCGCTTGCGAGAGTGCGGGCGACACTATAAACACCGCCGTGGCTGGATGGTGCGGTGGTACATCATCTTGGCCGGTTTGTTAAGTAAGGTCTGGATAGCTAGGACACATATCCCACACGAGACAGGAGACCGCTGGTTCGAATCCGGCAAAACTTAACTACATTTCTCGCGGCGCTGGTATGCATGGATGATGAAGGCATGCTTGGATAATCAAAGGTTTTAAATTTCCCTTTGGTGGGTACCAGTGGAGGAGGGTCGACTGTTTGTGTAAGCGAATAGACCTCGTAGTGGTATTTGCAAATGAAATCCAGAGTATGAGTGTCTCTAACGTCAAAAGAGTCATCCTACATGTATACATAGTACCGGTCATGTGTCATAGCTTAATAGCTGCATACACATTAAATGATTTAAAAAAAAAAAAGCTACCTCCTTCCATACCTTCATCCTAACGGTACGTCATTCCAGCTCAGCATAGCCTTTCAATAAGGGGAACCTCTCAAAAAACCTTGGGTTATCCAGACATACCACCGTCATCAATGTAGCTTACTTCAGCAAGGTGAGGTCTGCTGGAGTCGAACCAGCGATCTTCTGTCTCAAGTGGGATAGATGTTCAGGCTGTTCAGACCCTACTTAGAAGACCGGCCCGGATGGTGTACCACTAAACCATCCGACCTCGGCAGCGCTCCCTGTAAATTTTCCCACAGCCTGATCCCGTTCCAACCTCGTGAATCGCTGCCAAAAGTGCAGCTGATTAAACAAAAACGAAAAATCACGAAAATCAAAAACAACTCCGAAGACCGGAAGATTTCTCTATATCAGACCCAAGCAATGAGCTCCTCACACATTCCGAATGAAAAATTTCCTAATTCTCTGCTAAGAGCAATAGATGGGTTAGCAGGCACCTGTTTTTTTTTGTTTGTTTATTGTGCTACTTGAGTCATAGACTATCTAGCACATTGAGCTCCTCTCTGACCCAGGCCACACCTCGTACAGTGCTACATGCCTCTTATGTTTCTTAAAAGATCATTGATATACTGCCCTTGATGAATAGCTATTCAGCCCAATATTTACCCATATAATTCAGCCACCTCCTCCACGGAACCTTCTACCTAAAAAAAATAAAAATGGTAGCAATGGAAACTGCGTGCGCGGGAAAAAGTCTCAAAAAACCTGCAGCCCCAGCCAGGCGAGGCCTAGACACCGGGACCACACGAGGTGCGCATATTCATCTATATCTCCCTTCTTTTTAACAGTCGAGGCCGACTTGATCCAATCCACCATCTCCATATCGGGTGCTGGGTATGCTCTGGAAACTCATTGGATGGCTTTTCCTCCATGATCAAGGGTTGGTGATGAATAGGGCTCCGACCCTACCATCTGATCTGATCGTGGTTAGCTTCATGATAATGGTGATAGGGGGATGTACTTAGGGATGAAGACGATACAGACGGCAAAGGCGATTGGGAATCCTCATCGAAGTGAGGACTTTGTTACTCAATCTCGGCTCTGCAGACTCTACAGTGAGAGCTGGAGGTTCGTAGGGGATACCACTGACAGGTGTTGAGAATAGTCCCCCGCATTGGGAGATATCGTTGCTCATGTGGGTTATTATTGTCTCACCTATGAGAGTTCATATTTTTAAATACATCCCCATCAGCACTCTACATTCCAGTGGTACGTGCAAGGTTAATTTCCCAGAATGTCTAATGACGGAGCTAACCTTCAAATCACTAGATTCACAGAGTGCCTTTAACGCATAGACTCCATGTACATCTCTCAAACTATATAAATCGTGAAGAAGACACTTGATTATCATGAATCGTTTCTATCGAAAAATGAAATACATATTTTTATTGAACGGATGTATCAACTAATTCTATAGTTTTAAGACATCTATAAATTAATTAATGAAATTATCTGGGGGACTAATTTGGACTCGTATAGCGTAAGGAGTTTTCAATTCTGTACAGGGCAGATTTTGAGTTAGAAACTCCACTTTTGCCTTCAGTACTCATTTGTCTATCGTATTTAGTCTTAACCTCTTCGTAAGTCATTAGATTCTGTCGCGTCATTTAGGATTAAGAGTTTAAGAAAATCACGCGTGATATTAATGCATATCTACACTTTGAGATTGACTTTAGTGTGTCCGTGGCGATATGGTTCATTGATCATGTGCAAGTTCTAATGAGGTTTCAGATTCGTATTTTGTTGAGAGATTAGTCTCGGGTATCGATATAAAATGTTCATACAATAGTTTGGTAGCCAGCTCATAATATTACAATTTTGATTGTTAGCCTAGAGATATCAGTGTAGTCATTGGTTATTGACTGCAAGCCTTTTGTGGGTTCGAACGGTATTAGCCCTCGATATATCGGACCACAAAAAGGTCTCTCCAACCTCTTGCACTCATCAAACGCAAAATATTTCGTAGAACTGGCCCTTGAATACCTCTGCAAGGTGTTTCACGGTAATTACCGCTTTCCATTGTTGTCATAGAAATGGGTAATTCCCAAAGTACATCGATTCGAACAATGCCCCATCTCACTCCTGGTGGTGGACATGCTGCTTCATATAGAGCCCTTATTAGATCGTTGTAATTCTCACAGCGAATATCAATTGTCATAGCACTAAAGGAAACTTCGGCCCGATTGTGGGTGTTTATGAATTGTACTAGCCCTGACTGCATATTTTGATCAGGTAGGTCCCGGAGCATACTTCGAGTGCCGGTCGTTGATTGTGGTGGAGTAAATGGCGCGTTGCATTGCGGTATTTGGTTCTGTTGATCGCTAGAATTTTGAACGGGTTGTCGATGAGATGATGGATTTGTCTCAATATGAAGGTCTCGTGCGTTAGGACGATTAAGCATTTTTTCAGCCGTACGAGGAGACGTATATGGTTCGAGAAGATTATTTGGGAACATATTTTATGTATATTTGCCGAAGTTTTTCAGTTGATCGATCCGTAATAGCTTAGGATCAGCGCAAAGTCTGACTAGTATGAGGCGGCGGGGTCGTTAAATTTACTGGCTCTATGAAAAGCTATTAACAGGAATATTTTTCAAAAATCCAGGTGCTAGTTTCTTAGATGATATGTAATACGAATGAGTTGAAGGTAAGGTAGTAAGTTAGCGATGGGATTCTACGAGCTACGGAAAAGGGGCTTCAAATATTTATGACGAGTTAAGACCAGTTGCATTATCACAGCAGCCCTTCACCCAAAGCACTATCTGATTTCGCGTCCGGAGATCTAGGGCTGTTGAAGCATGTCCAGGCCAAGAAATTAAGGGTAAATTACTGTCATCTAGACCAAAGGGGTTAATTCCCAAGTTTGAATGTTGATCGATTAGAGATCGTATAATAATAAAAAATGTGGGTGACCTATCAGCATACTCTCATTATGGGCAGATTGGTTTCATGCTTCCCCCTTTTTTGCATGCAGATGTAAGGCTGGTGGCTTCGGCGTTAAGTCGTAAGATGGAAGCACAAACATAGGCACACGATAGTATTTGATGAATAATTAAAAATCGAACTTAATTTTCCAATATCATTTCTTCCGCATGTAGAAGTAGAGCGTGTTTTATCTTTAATGATACCGATACTCGATGTGCGAGTGAAATTATGGTCTTTTTTGCTCAAGCCTTGGACTCATAGACGATTGTGCAGCTAAACTATCGTGATAGCTTCTTCAGTCAGTTGAATCCAGCCGCCAAAATTGTGCCATTGGATCGACACTTTTGTCGCTTGTTGTGATAAACCTTCAAACACAAAAGGGTTGAACTAGGTCCCTGAATCTCCGTCTGCTTTTGATTTTCCTGACATTGACGGATCATGAGTCCCCTGCATAAGATGAAGACTAACGCATATGCCACCCTTCTAGTTTCTCATATATCCCAGTTTCGCATTAAAGGGCATATGATGCACAGTAACGTTTGCCCGACATTGGCTCCTGCCAAATAAGACGCTATTGGTTGGATTTTGCTGCGACCGCTTGCTTTGCGTAGCCGGTGGCTTGTCGGGCTATGCTGCTAGGCCTTTGATTATGAGAGGACATACTCAAGATATCTAGAGGTACTCAGTGTTAGCAGTACACAACGAATAGGGGGATTCCAGGCCGCAACTGACTATTCCCCGCTTAGGGCCCACTTCGTCCGTTACCGCCATACCGTTGGCGACAGTTGTCTGGATAAGGCTAGACATCTAGCCTTGCCCAGACATTTCCCCATGACGCCGTGAAACGATTAAGCGCTTAACCGCCGTTTATGGATTCGCTTGGTGGGGGTCAGCTCCATCAGTCCTTCACAAAATTCAGGTATGGGGTACGAAGCCGTTTCCCGCCAGTCGTTGCTTCAAACAGGGTTGATGCGATGCACAACAGCGTCCTCTAGTGCTCATTCAGAAGATCAAAACTCTACCCCGCCATGATTTCCCGGCCTTTAGGTCATATTTAACAGATGTGCCGGTAGTGGGTGAATCCGCAACTGCAAAACAGCACAGTGAGTGTGCTTGTATCTATTTTTAACGAGAAGGACGCTATTATTATCGCACTTTATCGTTTTATTAGTTAGGCCACGTTCGAGTCGCCCTACGCCCACTCGAGCCTCTGATCTATTGTAGGCTTTGTACAGAGCAAAAATGTACAGAATAAACAATTCAGTACCTATGGGATATCTTTTGATGAAATGGATAGTTTAATAGAGCCTTATTCTTGTGTAAAATCTCGAATTTTCGTCATACAAATCATACTAGAAGACTAATATCCTGAATTTTTAGCATGCGAGTTTCTCCTTAAGCCAACACACGTACGGATGAACTTTCATCATGAATATCATTTCCATATCACAAATAATTCGTATACAATCAAACCAATTACCTCAAAGCTAAGTTTTTACACAGTTTCGTCTTAAGAGATAAATTCGTCAGCAGTTAAGTTACTGGACTTTATCGCTATGTTATCCCATGAAAAAAATCAAAGCTGGCACGCGGACCTCTAAGGACAATCTAAGAGTGGATTGATTTTTTAGCTTTCAGTGATAGCATTTGCCTTTGCCCGCATATAAGGAAAATACGGAACAAAAAGTGTAAATCCCTTGAATATAAAAGTCTACTGTTCTCACTTAATTTTGTAGATGACGTTTAATTTGTAACATTGTATATTACGGCC
Source organism: Blumeria hordei DH14 (assembly GCA_900239735.1). NCBI lineage: Eukaryota > Fungi > Ascomycota > Leotiomycetes > Helotiales > Erysiphaceae > Blumeria > Blumeria hordei. Next base: position 369,875 of record OENG01000034.1, read on the forward strand.
TAGGATTTTTGAATTTGAATTTGATTTCATTTAACCCGATTTGGCGCCCTATGGGCCCATGCAGGTGTCTACGAACTCTAATATTTATGTAGGAGGAAACCTTTATGGTAAAAACCCCCTCAACTTTTCAATTTATTTACACTTTAAAGTTGTGTTACCTTTAGGAAGTGCACTATCACTGTCATGTCCAGTGTGGATATCATTCCTTTCCTTACTACTGGGAGAAGTCTGTCAACCTTCATCCCTCTTCTCTCTCCCTTATCGTAGCCTCGACTTCAAGCGTCAGTCGAAACTGTTCTAGCCATCCTTCCTGCTGGATCCATCTAGTTATTCTTGCCAAATCTTTGGGATTATTCATCATGGCCTCGAATGACCGGTTCTCTGCCTTAGTATTTCTCCTCTTCCTTTGGCCCAGCTGGTGCAGGCCATGACCATATGCTTCACATTCTGGGACTGATATCCACATTGGCATCGTGGGCTATCTACTCCTGGAACTTTTCTTCTGTGTAGATAGGAATTGAACCCAATGTGTTCGCTTCTTATCTGCGTGGCTATGCTGCTCTGGGCCCTGCTCAGGTGTTTATGGAGACTGGAAGGTGTTCCTCTTTGGTCCATTCTTGTCCTTCCCGTTTTATCATCTGTAACGATATTTGTTGCATTCCAGATTTTGGGATCTGCTACGGCCTAGGATTGTATCTAATTAAGAGACTCTCTTTCATTAAGCATATGGCGATATGAATGTGAAAGCATCCATAGTCGGGCAACACCTATGACTAATGAATTCAGTCATGCAGAGGGCAACTACAGGATTGTTAGTAACCGCTGTAGATGTGTGTGCAGTTCTAGTAACGAGGTATAGTGTAGAAGATTGGTAGTCTGGTGTGATACGAACGGAAATACGAGCGCTAGTAACTCCCCAGATGACGCATATCTACAGGCTGATTGACAGGGCCTTGGTTCTTACCTTAAGAGCAGCACTAATAGCATGGAGAGCGATACCCAACGTTGCCCTTCGCAGAGAAGGGAGATTTCCACCAGCCTCTCTCCACTCGGAATACAATCGCCCAAGAAGTTCTGCAAGACTAAAATCCCTTAATGATCGCCACCCCTACTTACTCCTGCAAATATATGCCTGTAAGGGGGGACCATTAAAGATAAGAGACGCAAAAATCTTCTACACGACCTGGAACCCAAATGCCACGCGTTCAACGGGCTGACTGCCAGCTATCCTCAGCTGAGGATGCAGAACCACTTTCGGGGCCAGATTATTAGAAATAATATGGGTCAAATCTGGAAGAAGTGGAGGAGTACCAAAATTTTATCAAGATGGTTTCTCAACTGAGATATTTATTTATTCAGATGGGTCCATAGAAGGCTTTGGCCGATCAGCTTGGAGCTACGTGCTTCAAAGAGGAGGTATTATCTTCGAAAAAGAGCATGTGTTTCTACATGGATACGAAACCTTTGACGCCGAGATAGTCGGAGCTACGGCAGCTCTCCTGGCTGCTACTATAGCGAAGAAAATGAAGGAGAAGATAACCTCGCTACGAAACAAATAAGTAGCCGTCAGGGCTTTGCAAACAGGAAATCTACCTTCTACCAGTCTCATAAACCGTACCTTCTATGATACTAGACAAAAAGCTAGCGTAGAAATAAGATGGGTCCCAGGACACTCGAATATAGATGAAAATTTGCAGAGAGACTAAGAACCTCGAGCGGCACTAAAATTACTTCCGAATAGCCAGAGATAACTCAGTGATATTAGCCTTGCTTAGCTTCGACGTCTCATGCAAATTTGAAGATAATAACTGATAGATAATTAGTAGTCAGCTGCTCGTTCGCGCGATACCAAGTCTTGAACCTGAAAATGCGACAACGTAAACCCCCCGAACTATCTCTGCCTCGGATATTATTCTTTGAGCTCATTGCTGCAAGACAAGAAAATAGGAATTTTCGGCGTATTATCGTCGCTTCAAGCACGAAGATGCAGACCTGACTTGTAACTGTGGGCTAGAGGGAATATCCACCTACTTTTTACGTTATCGGCAGGTGGACGAAACTCAAAACTTGTGAGCGGTGTTCCCTACAAACCTTCAGCTCTCACTGTAGAGTCTACAGAGCCGAGATTGAGTAACACCTTTTCAACCTTTGAGCTGAGCTGTCTCCCTTCCCGTTAAAAAACGCTTCCGATAGAATAAAAGACAACCAAGACGACGAGAATGATTCTGAGAATGGGGAAGGAAAATGCCGTACCAAACGCTACAACGGTAATCAGAGAGGCCTCCGTTATATTACAACGTATGCTCACCCACATTACGCTATCGGGGATACAATACTCTTATGTGTAATTTTACATCAGACGTGGGCTTCGAAGCTTTTACCAGGAAACTCCTCGGAATTAAAGGGTCAGAAAAGTTTAAAAATATTGCACAGGTTACAGATGACCTTGATAGGCAAGACGCAAACTAGTTCTCTGCTGAATGCAAGGACAGGATTTGGGATAAACGCTAGGACTAGTACGCTGGCGGCAAAGACTTTAGTTGAGGAATGCTGACTCAACACCGATCATAATTTCCTTTGTTCATTTCACATCTTTGACGATTTTATTAATTGTACCGTGAGCCCGATATTTGTTAGCTCTAAAATGAAAGTCAACGAGCAGGTCGGGCCTCAAGGGTAAAACTCAGTTAGCTCTGACGGTTCCTAATCTATAAAGATGGAAGGCTTCGACCGAGAAATCAAAAAAATATATAACTGTTATTTTATAGGCACAAATAGCCTCGTTTTCTAGCCATCCAACAAGGGCTTAGTCGTTAGAATGAGTGAGTAGGTTTATTGTCCTAATGGGTCTATGTCTTGTGATCTAGGAATACCACGATGTGATTTATGGAAACCTGTATAAACGTTATGCCACGGTGCTTCATAAGGATATTATTGTAGACTGCTGAACAAACAGGAATAGCCGCACTATGATTGGTGGGACGAGTATGTTGTAAACCTGCAAGGGCCATGGGAGAGTAATTTAGGCGTGGTCTGCAGTATATCAAGCGGAACGCACATAACTATCTTTACTGTACATCCTTCTATCTTCTAGCACATCATGAAATGCGAGGCATCTTTATTGGTTTTTATAATTAATTATCTACAAGCGCAGTATTTATAGACCACACTCCATCTACAGACGAGTAGCAGAGTCAGTATATGTCATGTATAGACACGATTCATCGTCTGTACTTGTTTCATCAAACATTACTATGTCTCAGTGATAGGAGAAATATCATTGATTTTTTACCAGAAACCTAGTCAAGATCCCAAGACACAGCTGAGACTAGGAGAATTTCCCTGAGAAAGTAAATACTCTGATGAATCTAGATCTGGAGGAACATAATCTGGTTGCTTGGCTCGAGGTATATGAGCCGGAGGATATCATGTCTTTTAAACTATATAGAAATCTATCTCCATCGTGATCATCATCTTATTTCATGTCACCATCCATAGCTGCAACGGACAGTTTAACCATTTCCTAATATTATAAAGCCCCTAGCTGACCTCATTTCATAATACTATGATTATGTATGGCAATGTAGGTCGTTTCTATCTACAGGCCGGGTGTATTTATGCCTCTGGTAGTATGCTCCCTCCTATGCCTCATTCACGACATCTTTCCAGTAGTAATATCCCCATTCAGTTGGCTCAATCTTTAGCGATTGGGTCAAGTAACAATTAACCATAATTTCACCTAGTCCATCTATTCAGGTCTGATTAATTCACCAATTCTCTGCATTACTCAACCAGGCCTCCTATACCATGGCTTCAAAATGGTAGCTCTGTCTTCGAATCAAAGTCCTGGTGTGAGGACAAGGATATTCCGCAGTTTGTGATATTTATTTTCCCCAGCAACCATAGATCAAGATGGGCCTAAGGTTTTGCCGGTGAGTGAGGAGAGATGGTAAGTGCATGAGGCATCACCAAGTCTATGATTGAGAGAAGATTTTTCAGAGGTAGTACTGGTTGAAGCAGAGTTTAAATAAGTTTTGTTAGAAGATATACGACCCGAAACCAGGGTTTCCTTATCCTCAAGACTGATATAAAAAAATTTCTCATGAGGTGTCGTATTTTTTATGGAAAACACTTCCATGAACAACAATTTGAAGATTCCGCACTTGATTTAACTCCAGATATGGCTTATACGAACAAACTTGAAACCTATCACCAGCTGGCGTTATACAAATACTCGGATGTGCAGAATAGATAATTGAAGTTGCGCAAGGAACGAAACCAATCCACAAGCAGAGATCTATTTGTATTTATTTATTTATAATATTTAACGTCGTGCCCGCGCACCGGCTGGCCCAGTCTATATAAAACTACCCGACGTGTTGGCACCTACATAGACGCAGCGTAGCAAATGAAAACCAGCATCTCATTATCCTGCGCTCGAAGTTTGAATTTACATGAATATCGGCCTCCCGTTGTCTCTCATGATTTACAAATGTTATCCAATGGAGAATACAAGGCAAAGAAATAAAATTGGTAAAGAGGTAAATTCGTTACATCACTGTAAAACTCTCGAGCATTCATTACTGAACCAGTTATTAAATGCCTAGACTCCCTCCGCTGAAGCAAGAACCCAAGGTATGGTGGGATTGAAGAGAGATCCATATCAAAGTCTCCTTCCTTAGTTACGCCATATTGCTCACGTGACTACACCCTGACTGGTTGCCCCTTTGACACAACCCGCGTATCTGAGTAACCATTGTCTCTCTCTCCAGTATATTTGAGGCTATATTGATGAACAACAGCTACTAGGCTAGTAACTAACAAATAATCAAAAATATTGAAGGGCAAGACTGAACACCTTTACGCGGTGTCTTCAACAAACCTGGGTTGGAGATTCGGACTCTCGAATTTAGGAGTCACCCATTCTCTCTTTCCTCTGAGGCTCCCGACAAGATCGACTATCTCTACACACGTCCCGGGTGCGCTATTCACACCTACTGCTGCACATATGTCTGGGGATTTCTGTACTGCAGTGTAGCTTGGCTCATCATGGTACATGAGAGGCGACTGGTCATTACTAAGTTTCACAGACACATAAGACTAGTGGGCTGAATACAATGTGAATTAAAAAAAAAAAGACTAGTGGGGATCTCCTCCACAGATGTATATACGAGTCAAACGTTCCCATAATATTCAAATATTAAGTCTTCTTTACTTCATCATATTTATCCATATAATATCGTACAGAGTATACTTTCCAACACATCGTTCTGCTGCTGTATGACCTACTTAATTCAACACCGCTCTTTTGGATGAGCATGAGAGAAATGAAGACAGGCTTACAGGATGATTCAAAAGATGGATAAATTTCGGCGGATGAGGGCTGACCCGGGGGGAGTAAAGGGCCGCCACAACTTCGCAGTAGTACTTGCGAATGAAATTCGAGGCATGAGTGCTCCTCCTTTAAATTGATGCATATATTCTGTACCATTTACCAGATATTTCGTCATGGCTAGATAGCTGCATTTGCTATTACTTCAGATGCGCAAATAAACACATTTTGTTTTGTAAGGACAAAACAATGAGCAGCGACAGTTGTGCCACCACTTCCAGACATAGATGAAAAACATTAGATTATTTCTAGTGCCAGGCTTACGCCCTCCATCTAGTAGACATGACACGTATGGAGGACATCTAGAATACAAGTTCCTCCATTTTCCAGCAAAGCCCATCCGGTGCCTGACTTTTCCTGCTACGTGCCTCACGCCTGTTACATCAGGTCGAATAGGTAGGAACGCATTCACCATGATCCTCAGACCATGCATTGAGGGAAAACCTTCGTGGGAAAACCTCAATAATTCCTCCTGTACTCTTTCACGACGAGCGGCCGTAGTCCCCCCTTAAACAGGACGTGTAGGAATCCAACCTACCACTTCTAGAAAGCACATCCAGCACCCGACCAACTGTGCCAACGGCCTGTTGAAAATCACTTATCATTCTTCCCAAATTCTCCCCTGCATTGCGCTCAGCCCCCATTTGAGAGGGCTGAAATTCCGATATCGAGAGCTCAAAACCGAGGCATCGGTGCCCCAGCTTTTGTCGTACATTGATCATTGTCTGTGTGAGGCGTCTTCGTTCGCGCCGTCTTTGGAATGTGTCGAAAAGTTGAGAAGGTTGATGTCGCGGTCAAGGTGCCTGTCTAAAATGAGGCCGAGCAATTGCCCAGTCCTGCACGCAATGTTAGTAAGGTTGAAAGCGAAATGAATTTTACCTTTGATTTTGGGAGGTTGTTGGTGAGTCGTAAAGTCCTCCCAGTCAAAATCAATCGGGAAGTTGTTATAAGACTGAATAGAAGAGACCCAAACTTTTGATCTATCGTGCCGTGAACGGAACCTAGCCTGTGTGTCAACCGAAATCGACTGGGCCACGCTCAGCAAGCTGCCGTTGCTTTTGGTGTTGCACGATTTGACTAGGCTCATAACCTTTTCTGACATAGATGAAAAATATTGCCTTGAGTTACTTTTAAGGTGTAAAAGTGTCCGTGCAAAAACTTATTGCTGACAACTGTGGGACTCGAACCCACGCTCTTTCGAACCAGCAAGTCATAGACCTGAAGCTGGCGCCATAACCGCTCGGCCAAGTTGCCGATGGTAAGTGAGGTGTATAATGTTACATATTGATAGCATATTTACTACAGAAGCCTGTTGGAACTGGTATGACACAGTTTCCCTTAGGAGAAACCTATGCAATACTTTGAAGTTAAGTAGTTAGAAAGATCTAGCGAAAAGCCTCAAACTAGCCCTGGTGTGATAATTTGATAACATGTGGTAAATGCGAGTCAAATTGGAGTCCCTGCCTATCTCCAGAGACTATCTCTTGAGCGCCAACTGCTTCTTACGTATCTACAATATAACTGCTATCCTGTCGCTCCTTCTTCTTGTGATTGGATGCGCATGTCCCTAGAAATTAAAAATATCAAGGTTTTCAGAGTGCAGAAGCCTTGGTCGCGTATTAGGCGAGCTGTATTGGATTCGAGACAGCGGTATTTTGATGGTGTTTTTTTTTTTTTTTTTTTTTTTGCATCAGATTTTAATTGCGTATGAAGCTAACTAGCTATGACACAATATCGGAGAAAATGTACAGAATAGATGACTCAATTTACAATAAGTGCACTCATGCCTCAGATTTGAAGGTGTTTGATAGCATGTCATGGTAAAGTTTGAGATGGAAATCAGCTGTACAGAGAACGTCTAGAATAGAACACACTGAACGGAATTCTCCTAAACACCGCCGTGGCTGGATGGTGCGGTGGTACATCATCTTGGCAGGTTTCTCAAGTAAGGTCTGGATAGCTAGGACACATATCCCACACGAGACAGGAGACCGCTGGTTCGAATCCGGCAAAACTTAACTACATTTCTCGCGGCGCTGGTATGCATGGATGATGAAGGCATGCTTGGATAATCAAAGGTTTTAAATTTCCCTTTGGTGGGTACCAGTGGAGGAGGGTCGACTGTTTGTGTAAGCGAATAGACCTCGTAGTGGTATTTGCAAATGAAATCCAGAGTATGAGTGTCTCTAACGTCAAAAGAGTCATCCTACATGTATACATAGTACCGGTCATGTGTCATAGCTTAATAGCTGCATACACAATAAATGATTTAAAAAAAAAAAAAAAACGAAATTCTCCGAGCATGCTTATTTATAGATTGAATAGAGAAAGGGCGTGGCCCTCATCATCTATGGGCAAATATTAAGCACAACAAGATCCAAATTTACTGTTAACTTTAAAGCTATTTATATAGTTTTAGCTCTCCTTCATAGTCATAGACTCAGTAGGGACATAAATAAAATTCTATTCTATTCTAGTCAATTGTTTAGATCCATGGAAGCCTAATAGTATTTTTATGCCTTCGGCATCGAGTTAAGCGTGGTGCGCACGGGGACCTGCGAGAATACTAATATCAAACCCTGATCAGGAGGAACGACAAACAGCGGCTGGAAAGGTCGCCGCATATAAAGAATGGAAGGAGGGCAAGACTGAACACCTAAACGCGGTATCCTCTGCAAACCTAGGAGTGAAATATTCTCCCAGAGCCAAGTTCAGTCAAATTTCGCAATACCGAACAAGTTGGCCCACGAGGCAATAATTCAAAATTCTCTGCCATGTCAAATTTTCACCCCAGCGAGTTCGATTCCTATCCAAGTCTCATTAAGTTTACAAGTACGACTAAGTACATCCTCATTCCAATGACCACTCCTCTCATCAACTATTCTCTGGCCTCAGCTAGCCGCCAAATACACGCCCACGCCGATATTTACACCCGACGGAGGAAGCAAAGCGTGGCGCACATATCTGGGAGACAGTTCTTTGGGATGGACGTGAGAAGGATTGGGACAAGTTTACAAGATGAATCAGAGGATGGATATAATCTCGACGGGCGTATAATTTTGAATTTTGGCAGAGTTTTACGAATTGAGCTTTGTGCGCGCCAAGACTTCGCTTACGAGAGTGCAGCTGACACTATAAACATAAGTCTACGATGGAAGGTGCCGTGGTCTGCCTCCTGGTGGTGTTTTCCTGTATGATTGGAGTAGCCTAGGCACCTGCTACACCTGGGAAGGAGACGCCTAAGACTACATTTCGCGCGGAGAAAGTTCAGTGGATGATGAAGGCATGTCTGGATAACCCAGGGTTTTTGAGACGTTCCCCTGGGTGGGTATTCACGGATGAGGGTTGGGTTGGGGTGAAGAAAAAGCTACCATAACTTCCCAGTGGTACTTGCAAATGAAAACCGAGGCATGAGTGCTCTTCTTGTAAATTGAGTTATCTTTTCTGTACATTTTCTCTGATATTGTGTCATAGCTAGATAGCTGCATACGCAATTAAAATCTGATGCAAAAAAAAAACTAGACCCCCTACCACTGCTTAGGCATGCTCTCAACCTTTTATGAAAAGTCGCAGCCGGCATAGACGAATTCTTCACCTTCCAGTGGTGCCGGTGTAATCGCTCAGTATGCTCTGCATATCTGGGATAGCCAAGAAGAATCGCATCCGAATTGAGGTCGAAAGCAACTCCAAACATATCCCCATTTGACGACTTCTCGACAATGCCTTTCTTACCATTCTCATCTGAGTCCTCAACCTCTTTCTAACCACGCCTCATCTCGCCTCAACGACCAATGAAGAAGTTACTCCAATTGCAAACAGGAGCTTGCCCCATTAATTACCGGCCATCACTGACTAAAAATTTACGACGCTACGCATACCCGCAAGGAGGAAATCAAGTCATAATATACAAAGTTCGGGTCATGGTTTATGGGGGACTGATGCTCTAATGGGGCTCTACATCTTGAGGAAGGACATGCGGCTGAGATGTGGTGTGAGAGAGCGAACCGGTTTCTGAAGACCATGCTGGGACTGACAATTTCGAGGAGCTTTCAACTTTGGAACGTTTGTGGGCGCCAAGATTGAGATTTCGCCTAATTAACCAGGAGGGCTTCTTCTGTCGATGAGTCAACCGCACAAAAGAAGTTGGGCTAGGATATCATACAGCAATCAGGCTCTGTCAAGACTTTTCTAACATTTCAGCACGACCTTCGGGAAGGAGGCTAGAAAGGCAGAGGGTGTATTTCCCGAGGTACCCACAAGTCTACAGCGCCCAGCTGGCCGGCCTCTTTGAACGCTTCAGAAGGGTCACTATGTTCTCGGACCTAGTCCTGATGTCGGTATTAGAAGAGCTCCGCACCCAGTGGTTTTTGCGATTTTTCCCGGCTACCACACACCTGAAAATAGCCATCGCTTCGTTGGCTAGAGGGAAGACAATGAAGGACGAATGGCTCCTAAGTGTTTAATCGAATGAGGACTTGTGAGGGGTGGTACTGTTTGAGGGGAGCTGTATGGGAGGCATAGGAGAGGATATACTACTAGCATAGGTATCCTTGGCCTGTAGGCAGAGAGGACCTGCATGTCCTACACAGTCATAGACTCACATAGGACAAAATAAATTAATTAATGGAAAGTCTCAGTAGGAACCGTGAGAAAAAGGATGCGTCTAATTAGCACACTGCTATAGTATTGAAGGACAAAAAGTGAGAGGTTAATTTAACACAAGCCCGTAAGGGATTAGTAGACAGAATACCTTCCAAGCAAGTCTAGTGGGCAAGTAGGATTCAATGAAAACCAGAAGATAATAGATATTGTGTAGCATAGTAGACAAACTGATTAATGACTTTGGAGTTAGGACACCTGAAGTAGCCCTGCCGTGATAATCATTTCTAAGATGCAGGTAGTATGCGGATACTGTTTATCTTCCACTACTTTCATTGTTTGGTTGATCGCCCAAATAAGACATCTTCTTTTTTCAGCATCACCGGGAAGCCGGGGAGTACGACTAGACGTTAATAATCACGTGAAGTTTATTATTCGAGCCCAGCTGGATGAGATATTGGCTTTCACTTGCTACTTTAGGTCTATCTAGTCGCTAGCGCATTGCATGATATAATTGGGACTGGAAAGGCCAGAACATGCTGTCACGAAATGAGGTCGTGATCTGTACGATGGAACAATGTAATCAAATTCTATTCTGATTCTCTAAAGTAACCATAGTACAGGGGTCGCTCTATGATGTGCTTAAGAGTTTGGAATATAAAGCTATTTTACGGGCGGCATCTTAGCGGGCCCAGGACCCGTGACACACGGAGAAGTCACGATCAATGCGTCGGCGCGACCTTAAAGGATACATAGAGTCAAGTAAATGTGAAGTCATCCTGATTTGGCGCCACGATTCCCATGCAGGTGTTTTGGGATGATACGAAAATTGAGTAGATTTACTCAATTTGACGTCTGGAACACTCACCCTCAACTTCAATCTGCGGATACCACTCGAATTTAACCCTTATGGCGTATAACCTCTTCCGTACACACCTACCGCAGGGAAAACGTGAAAACTCCATGGTTATCCGAGTGTGCTTTCGTCACACCACAAACGTAATATCACCGCGAGAGATAGTGGTGTTTGGGTTCTACTGGATTCATACCAGTTTTCTCCTGTCTCCAATGGAGTAGGTGTTCAGACTAGCCAGAGCTTACTTGGGAGAATGGCCCGGATGGTGTAGCGATGCACTGTCCGGCTCTCAATGATAAATCGGCCGTGGAATTCAGCCAAACTTTACACAAAACCTTCTACCCAAAGAAAAATATATAAAAATGGTATTTATTAAACTATAAGAGCGTTGGTCAAACACAATCCTCCCTGTGCCTTAATATAATGGAGTTATGATATGATAATATTATTATTATCGTTACCGGGTACTACCCCAGCACCCAGAGGGCATGTCACGGGTAGTCTAGATCTACAGGACTATTCGCTACCTACATCATTGTTTCGTAGAAACCGAGACTCACAAAACTAAAACAGATAAAACCACCATTTCTAATGTGCTAGCGCCCTGCGCTACACCTTATTTCTCGTACCACACCGAACGGTCCCAAGAAGCAATACAGTTGACCTTTACATCCCCTGTTCACGGTTTAATCTTGCTGTAACAATCTGTTACGGTTAAAAAACGCCAGAATTTCTGCCATCCTTGTCCTATCATATCCCTGATCGTAGGACGCGGTTCCTTCGATTCCGTCCTCCATTTCTGGATAGCCAGGCGATATTCTGCAAAATGCTATAGCCGTTTTTCTCAACCACATTTAAAGATCATTTCTACATTCTGTTGTTCGAACCGTCTGTGATAGTCGGCAAGGTCACCATGCCTAGTCCTTGCTGCGATGAGGTGGCGATATGCCCATCAAGGTGGAGCTAGCTCCGAAGGGTGTTTTCTTCGCTTCAGTAGGTCTAGATCTTCTTAACTGTCCGTTCTGTTCTTATGCCACCAATCTTCCGCCAGTTTCTGTACGCGGATTTTCACTTGGCGCTTGAAAACTGCAAATGTCAGGACTTCGTGAGCTTCCTCCCAGATGATCTTCGGTCTCGGTAGACTCCCTTCCCTAATTTTTGCTGCAAGTGCTGCCTTTGCTATCGCGTCGGCCCTTTCGTCGCCTAGTATTCCGCTATATCCCAGGACCCAGCAGACCTCTATGGCTGGTCGGGTCTTGCATAATTTTTAGAAATTCATTACCTCCACTTGCGAGGAATTTGTTCTGCTAGTTTCAAGGGCTCTAATTGCCTAATGATTGCCGAGAAGTACCTTGGTGTCTATACTACCTCTAATTTTTAATGCTGCCTTATAATCTCGAACTGCCCCCACAATTTCCGCATCGAAAATCTCAGCTCCAGGAAGGAAATTACCACCGCTCGCTATGACTTATCTATCTCTATACACAGCGTGCCTGCGGGAATATTTCTAAGCCACAGCTTAACCTGCTTCGAATTTTCCTCCGTGTCGCATCTAACAGCAGTTTATAGAGCTGCTCGAGACCTTCTAATTCTGGTAGGTTGATGTACCCATTCTGAAGGCGTGTAAGATATCGCTCTGGAACCTTTAAGGCACGTCCTTTCTGCCCTTCTCGCAGTTGGAGTCGCTTGGTTGCCTCTTTGGGAGTCTCAACTGCCTTTGACGCGAGTGGATGATAGCTATCGAGTCGGCGGATTCTGGCCGCACTTCGGAGCTGTCGCTGCTGGAGCATTATTTCTGCAGGTATGATCTCTAATTCTCGGTGTAGAATTATTTTTGATGTAGTCCTCCATATTGGGAGTGCAGCTCGAATTGCAGTCAAAATAGTGCTATCTAGTAGCTGGAGGTGCCATCCGACACCCGTACTTACTTTCTTGTCTCGTTTGGTCGTGATTCGGGTCGGTCCAGGCCACTAGGCTTCAGCGCCATAGATTGCCATGCTCACTACACATGCATTCACCGTATGAATTAATGGTCCTGGAGCCGCACCTCGATAGACCCTGTTTATGCTGCGTACGAAGTGGGACAGTCGCTGTGCCTTACTACACCATTCCTGAACGTGCCGTCTGAATGATAGTTGAGAATCAAGCCAAACTCCGAGCCATCGGATATGCGGAGAAGGCATAATAAGCTGTTCCCCAACTCTAATCGTTATGTTAGATGGGTTCAGTTTCTTTTTTGGACCTCCCCCGATGACCAGGAGCTTAGACTTCGAAGGGTCGAACCTAATCATATGTATCGCAGCCAGTTGAACTATCCTGTCTACTTCAACCTGGGCAGCCTCAACATCTTCAGAAGGACTTTTGCCGGCTCGAACAATGGCGATGTTGTCTGCATATCCAAGTCTACAGTTTTCGAGCCATCCTCGAGTAGAATCTTGATGTATAACATGAATAGTGTCGAATAATAGGACACAAGTTTTATTTGGATGTGTATAAAGCAAGGATACTGGAGTTTGGGCGGTAATAATGATTATGAAGATGTATTAACAAATGGGTAATGATTAGTAATAGCTGTAGAAGCATGTATCATGTGGCGAGTGTTCAAGGTCACTAAGGCCCTGGCGCTCCGTCACAAAGCAAGATAGACACGAATGAATGCAACAATCATTATTGAGATACCTCAAATAAAGAATCCATAGGAAATATTCCTACAAATAGAAGTAGCGAAAGTAGTGATCTTTGCGGGACACCGCACTCAACAAGCTTCTCATCTGTCACGCCTTTTTCGCGTCTTACCAAGACTGTTCGTTGTGCCAAAAAGGATTCTACCCAGTGATAGAGTAGTAGTGGCTAGCCGTAACTTCGCACTCGTGCGAGCAGCCGATTGTGTAGCACTGCATCGAAGGCACCTTGTATGTCCATCGTGACCATAGCTGTGAATTTGTTCAATCTCATTGCAACTTCTGCATCGTGTGTAACACATGATATATGTCAACTGCTGAGCGTCCTGTTAGTGCACCCAATAGTTGTGGAGGTACCACTTTGTGCTTTATTGCAAGCCAGGACATACGTTTAGCTATAAGCCTTTTCAATCCCTTGCCTAAGCTGGAGAGTAGCGATATGGGAAGCCATCCTTTTGGGCTGGAGAGATCACGTCCATTTTTGGGAAGAAGTACAACTTCAGCTGCTTTGAACGGCGTAGGAAAGTACCCCAAGTTCAAAAAATGCTGGAAAAGGCCCCTGACATATGCTCCAATTGTACTCCAGCAAGCCTTGAGCAGTCGAACGGTGATTTTGTCATAACCCAGAGCCGTTGCTTTACTTGCAATGGTTGATATTGTAACGTCTTCCAGTGACACCTCTCCATTCCATGGAATAGAATCTGGTTGGTTATTATCCCACGTTTCTATGTCGCTTTTGGCGTCGAACCTTGCAAGAAGTGAATCTCGAAGTGCGATTGTCCGCTCGAGTGGGTCTGAAAGCCGCTGGTTTGGTGCTACTTGGAGAGAAGGAAGCTGTTTTTTCGGCTTTGATTTGGCCCATCGCCTGAGTTTGAACACTTGTGCTTCTGTATCTGCTGCCTCGACTTTCTTTGTCCAGTATTCGCGTTTAGCTGACTTTACTGCGGCTCGGAAAGCCTTACGAGTCATTTCTGCATCTCCAGATGTCCTTTTGGCTGTCCTGTAGTCAACTTGTCGCCTTTTATAGTTTGCACTCCACCAAGGCGCTGTTTTCCCCTTTCCTACGGCGGGTGCGCGTCCGACAACTTTGACCGCGTCTTGAAGTACTCGGATTAAACTCCTCGTGAAGTCCTCAATCTCGGTTTGAGTGCTGAGGGGGCCGTGCTTTACCCATTGCTTCACACATCGGGCGAACTTGTCTAGATCGCATTCCGTTACGCTAATTTTTCCTGGGATCTCAGATAGGTCCGATCATCCAGGTGTGTCAATTGAGCCTTCGATGGTAGAGTGGTCTGATTTACAGTGGAAGCGGATTGAGACTGAAGCACATGCTGTGCTATTACTCCAGGTTATGTCTAGTACATTTCCATCGCGGTGGGTACTTTCTCCTAGAGTGCTTGGTAGCTGCATATCGTTTCTATGGGCCCACTCCATGATGAGATTACCGTTTCCGTATTGGCGGTCCGTTAATGGCTGCCAATACTGTGAGACTGAGTTGAAATCGCCTCCCACTACTGATGGACCTGTTGGCCGCCAGTTTAATAGAGGATCTAGAGTCCCACTGAGGCCCGGGGCACGATAGACATTTACAAAGGTCAGTCCACACACCTGCACGAAACAGTAGTCTGACGACTGGCTTAATGACGAGGGCGAAATCTAAGCCACTCGAAGTCCTTTTCTCACAAAAGTGACAGTGTGCGGTTGTGGTCTCGGCGTCGTGTTTGCAAAGGGTATGAAACTGTTGAATCCAGGATGGCTTTTCGTTTTAAACTCTCCGTCTTCTTGCAAGGTCCATGGTTCTTGAACCATAACTATGTGTACTTCTGCTTCCCAAGTTTGCTGCAGCGCTATATCCATGTTTTGCCCACCCTTTCCCACGTTCACATGGTGAAAAAGAAGGGTGCGATATTTGTGGTTATACTTATGAGCGTTTGGTGTATTACTCATTATCATGCATTAGTTTTTCTGGTATATTGATGACCTCGCAGGCCTTACCTTTTTCTTGAGATCTTAACAATGTTGCCTTAAAATCCAGATGTACTCTCTCTCGAATAACTGGTAGCTCGGCTGGTGTCCGAGGCGTTACTTGTCCATTGTATCGCCTTGGCCGGGCCATGCAGCTCAGGAGTGTTGACTTGTACAGTCCAGTACAGTTTGAACATTTGGGCATGTTCACCGAGCATTCGGCTGCTTCATGCGTGCCAGAACACTTTTCACACCGCTGTCCTTTGACGCAGTTCCTTGTTGAATGGTAGCCCCAGCAGCGTTGAAATTGCTCTATGGGGCGTTTACGGGAGAATGGTATAGCAGGGTCACTCTCGTCGAACAGCCTGAACCTTAGGTTGGCTGGTACCTGTTTGAAGTGCACGATCCAGCTAGCGGAATAGCTGCCTATTTTGGTTTCGCTTGGACGCACCTGTATTGGTGTGACTCCACAAACTGCCTGGCACTCCGCCTTCACCATTTCTCTGGTTACTTCGATCCTTTCGTCTAATGTACGGATGCATATTGAGACGTGAGGGACCATGACCGATATCCAATCTGAAGCGGGCTCAATTGTGATTTCCTCCTTTTGAAATGAAGGTCCTACACCCAGAATTGATTCACGGAGTGCGTCTGATGCGCACTCTATTGCTAGGCCAGACCTAACTTGTGTCATCGCTATAATTGCTGAAGGTGCGACTCTAGATTTCTCAGTGATGAGCTTCTTAATTGTGACAGGTGATAGCCTCCGCCACTGATATTCACGTCCCATGCGAGCGAAGAGTCGTTTATCCTTTTTCGGAGGCTCTTGTCCGGCTGTTTTTTTCTGCACGGCAGGCCTTCGCTTTACCAGGTTGGCTGGCGGATCCGGAGCTCGGCTGCTTTTCGGGCTATATTCACCCACGGAGAGGCAGTTTCCCGCGGCTTTTGAGGGAGTTCGTGGTGAGGTTTCTCCGCTATTTTTGTCGCCCTGGGTACAGCGGTTTTCATCTGTGTACTTTCCTGGGATGAGTTCTTGCCTCGGGGGTTAGCGACATTGATGTTACCTATCGCAAACGCTGTTACTTTCGGTGAAATATCTTCTATTAGTGGCGCGACTAAGTGCGCGCCTTCATTTTCTGACAAGGACTTTGCCCAGGCATCGATATTTTTCAGGAAATTTTGCGCTACGCTCATTTTCTGTTTTTGTTCGCTTTCCGATTGCTCCATTGCGGCGGCAATCCAAAGAAGACTCGGGTGTAAATGGTCTCCTGGGTCGGTTGATGCCGAGGACGACGGCTGGCTGTGCGCAGCCATGGTGCTGCTTGATTTCTCGGGTATCGATGAGTGGATAAATTTAAAAATTCGCGTGAAGTTGATGGTGATGATAATGGAGTTATAATTATGGTGAGTGGGTGAGTGAGTGGGTTTTTATTGTACTACTTGAGTCTTCGACTATCTAGCACATTGGGCTCCTCTCTGGCCCAGGCCACACCTTGTACAGTGCTCCTGTCCTCTCTTGTTACTTGTAAGATCATTGATATATTGCCCTTGATGAATAGCCATTCAGCTCAGTATTTACCCATGGAATTCAGCCACCTTTTCCACGGAACCTTCTACCCAAAAAAAAAAAAAATGGTAGCAATGGAAACTGCGTGCGCGGGAAAAAGTCTCAAAAAACCTGCAGCCCCAGCCAGGCGAGGCCTAGACACCGGGACCACATGAGGTGCGCATATTCATCTATATCTCCCTTCTTTGTAGCATTCGAGGCCATCTTGATCCAATCCACCATCTCCGTATCGGGTGCTGGGTTCGCTCCGGAAACTCATCGGATGGCTTTTCCTCCATGATCAAGGGTTGGTGACGAGAAGGGCTTCGACCCTAACGTCTGATCTGATCGTGGTTAGCTTCATGATAATGGTGATAGGGGGATGTGATGAGAAATGAAGACGATACAGATCGCGAAGGCGACTGGGAATCCTCATCGAAGTGAGGAGGTTGTTACTCAATCTTGGCTCTGCAGACTCTACAGTGAGAGCTGGAGGTTCGTAGGGGACACCACTGACAGGTGTTGAGAATAGTCCCCCTTATAATTATGGTTCTTTGCTTAAGAATAAAATGGGTAAGGCGTTTGGAGATCTTATATACCTCGTATAAGTAGTTTCATGTTAGCATGTAGACGAGGCTGTTAGACACATATTAGTAGGAGCATAGTCGTAACATTCTTGAACGCTGTGCGTGCAGTGTAATATACACGCTCTGTTACCCCTATGTTTTATAAATTTTACTTCCAGTACTACTGTATTACCTGTCTAAAGGAATCATAATCTAATATTATTGATAAAAACTGTATTCGCGGGGAAAATTCTCAAAAGACCAATAGTCCCAACCAGACGATATCCGTAAATCCGTCTATATCTCACTTACTTGTACCATTAGAGGTTGACTACATCCAATCCACCATCTCCGTATTGGGTGCTGGGTACGCTCCGGGAAGTCATCGGATGGCTTCTCCCGCGTGATCAAAAGTGATAGATAAGTAGGGCTTCGACCCCACCACCTGATTTGATCGTGGTTATCTTCATGATAGTTGTGATATGGAGATGTCTTGAGAAATGAATACTATACAGACCGCCAAGGCGACTGGGATGTGATGGGTGATCAACAAAACAATTTAGGAAATGAATGGTGGCCGATCACTGTCTATTTTCTACATACATCTCGGAACTGCCCACCGAGGGGAGGCTATTTGAGGTGTCCCAACTCCTGATGCGCTAGCTGCATTATCTGCCCTACTACACCATATCCTCGATATTCCGAGTAGGCTCGTCATAGCGAATCTGGATCGTTTCGGTCCATTATTCCATATGAGACTTGCTACAACAATATCTTGTTTCCATATTTGTTGCAATCCTGTATTTGTATGGCTAAATTGGATATTTCTCCAGTTAGTTAGGCAAATGACGTAATTATGATAAGTGTCCGTGCGGCAGTCATTAGGAGATAGGCGCAGCCTGTAACAGGGAATCCTCATCGAAGTGTGGACTGTGACACTCAACCTCAGCTCTACAGAGTCTACAGTGAAAACTGGAGGTTTGCAGGGGATACCACTGACGGGTGATGAGTTTTCCTTCTCGAGCTATAGTTGTATCAGAGGCTCGAAAGAACGATAATGTAAGTAAACAATTGAGGTGCGGATATAATTCTTATTTTCTAATTTAGTTTACTAGTACTATGCTCGCCTAGCAGCTTGATAAGTGGGAGTGGTCCGGGGCTTGATCCCCCGCGGGTCCAACGTGCATGCGGGGCAAACCTGTCAGGGTTAACAGGTTAATAGCGGAAACTTTAAATTTAAGTAGGTTAATGTATTTCAGAATTTAGGATTTCCATCGCCGTCCTCCATGTTCAAAGATTCACTTGGAATTTTTGCTCGAATCTATCCCTTCCTATTTCCTGCATCATACGCCGTAGCTTGGAGGTTAGAATACTCCATGTCTTTATCTCAACTTATACCCTCGTGAATCCCCATGCCTTGACCTATGAATATTCAAAAGCATAATATAAATCTCTCTCGAAGAAACCTTGTTCACTTCATCTGTAGCATAAGTTTGAAAGTCGCATCAGGTTGTCGTGGCGAACAATGTCATACCAAGCGTCTACCAATTACGTGAGATTTTTTAACTCTCAGCATTGATTACTCTACTGCTGGTACTCAGTTATTTGGAAACAATGCCTTCGATAAAATCAATATTTTGATCATTACATTCATCTTATTATATTGTTGTACGGTATCTCAATAAGAGATTAGGTGCTGACTATTTAAAGACTCTAGGCCAGAGTATAATGTTTTGGCGTTAATTTATCATCAATGGAGACAATGTATGTCTAAAGAGGTTTTTTTGTCATGGCCACAGTTCCTCCGTTTTCCAATTCCCTGTGTCATTTTTTTCTGCTCCAACGTAGCTATATTTCCAACGCCGCGCAGTTTTGGGACCCTTAAGACTCAGCTGCTCTACTTCTTCTGGCTTGATGACGATGGTGCAAAAATTTTCTCTCGCTACTGAGTCATTTAGGTCGTAGACATCTTGTCCCAACCAGAGGCGCTTGTCTTCTATAGGGCAAGTGATTGGAGTGCCCGGGAATGGGTTTTTGAAGGTTCCTCTCATTGAGGGCGAGAGATTTCCAAAATGAGCCGTGAGTTCTCGAGCCCAGCTCCACTTGCATGTTTTGTCTGTCTAGAATTCGCTATTGTATCAGCAGCACTACTACTTGGAGTAACCAGAAAGGTTCACATACCTCCACAACTCTCATACCATTTCCTATCTCCTCTCTAGCTAACTTTGCTCCAGTAGCATTTTCATCTTCGATATCTTTTCCAACCACAAATGCTTTCCCTTTTATCCTCCATTGTGTTTGGGAGTCCTTGGCCCAAAAGACAGCTTCTACCGGACCACCTCCGCCACTTATATTTTTTTTCTGATGAGTCCCGTCAATCTCGTTGTTTTCATTGGCGCTAGAAATGATTTCATTCAACTTTTCCATTCTTGCATCGGTAGTCATCGTCAGCATTTCGCTTTCGTAGGCTTTTACGTTCAGTTCTGCTGGATTGAGTCGATGAGCTACTAACTCTGCCCACATTCCTCGAAAGATGCATGTACGAGCGCGAGGATAGTAAGGAATCGAGCTTGCAGGAGATGCTAAATGAAGCGAGGAGAATACAAATTCCTGAGAGGACATCTTCGAAATGTGGCTAAGGAATTCTCCTCGCCATGGCGCTGGTGACATGTTGCTTGTTGACGAATAACATAAGGTTCTGGACAAACTTTGGAGACGCGGTATAATTTCTGAGTGTTGAGAGGCCGAATGCTCCTTATCATGTGAACTCAAAGCCATTCGCACATGAGATGTGGGAGTCCCGGAGCTAAGGCGACTTAGTGTTCAACCATGTATGACGATCTAAAACGATCCGTACAGCCTATGTGAGGAATACACAGTTAGTTCTCCTGGAGATGTCGGTAGGGGAAGACGCCTATCTTAGCTGACTAATATCGCACCGAACGTCACCTCTCGCCACGGATGGTCCACCATGATACTATTCAGTGCGTTTTGTCTTGAGCCTTCGTAATGGCTTTTCCCACGTCAGATGATATGGCCTTACTTTCACAATTTGAGCTTGAAAAAGTTTTGAACCAGGGTAAGAAGTGCTTCTGTCCATAACTCATGTTTATGTTCACATTCAGCTAAGCTATCTATCCTAGACCAGGGTGGCCTTCGCACCATCTTGCTCGGGAACATCAGATCTGAATCGGCCTTGTTAATTCTTGAACGCGCCGCTTTTCCTACTTTGCCTGCATTACTCTCTCAGATACCCTCCACCCTCATCAACCTCACGAGTCTTGGTGTCAATGAAATCTACCATTGGTACCTGGCAAACTCACCCTCACCGCCTTCGAAAGTAGCCAGCAGCTTATCAGAATCTACAGCAGATATTAAGATCAACCTCATTTATCCATGCACTGAGCAGCACATAAAGAAATACAGTAAGCAAAGCTTCCGCATGATAGGCGAGACCCCTCAGATATATCATGATTATGTTCAACCATTCATACTCCGCAAGCGCCAGGAAGGTCATTTGACATGGGTGTGGAATATCATTGAGGGTAAAACTGAAGTCGAGAATATAATTTATCGGACTCTACAGAACCCAGAAAACATCGATGGGTTCCTACTTCTACCAGACTTAAATTGGGATCGCAAAACCATGGAGAACTTGCATCTACTAGGTCTTGTGGAAAGAAGAGATCTATGGACTCTAAGAGACTTAAAGAAGAAACACGTTGGATGGCTCAGGAACATGAGGAAAAATTTAATTAATGAAACACTGATTGTGCATAAAGGGCTTGAAGTAGATCAACTAAAACTTTACGTGCATTACCAACCCACTTACTATCATTTTCATATACACATTGTCCACATAGCACTAGAGGCAGGTGTGACACAAGCCGTTGGCAAGGCGATTGGATTGGAGAGTATCATAGAACAACTCGAGCACATGAATGGAGATCAGGAGCTAGGTATGGATAGTATAACCTTACACTACAGGATTGGAGAAGCAAGTGAGCTTTGGACGGAGATTTTCGAGCCAATTAAGACTGGAGAGATTGGTAAAGATCCTCTACCGCAGTGACCAAATCATCAACAGCTGCCCCATGAGGGCAATCTTTCCATTTGTGACCATCACGAATGCAGTAGATCTCGTTGTTGAGGCGAACAGTACATGATTTTGTCACACCTACCTGCGCGGTACGACGTACGCTGTCACGCAACATACCGATAGCGAAGCCACCATTCTCTCTAATAGCACACTTATGAATCTTGTTGAAATCTATTCCATGCTCCAAAGCACAATCTTCTACAAGTCTTTGCTGCGGAATTTCCTGGTACTCTCGCGATAGGCACATAGTAAAGCCCAGGTAGATGATAGGTTTAGGATAGAGATATGCGGCGCATAGCTCAATGATATTTCCCATGCATTCTCCTGGGCCATGCATGCAATCTACGCCGTCGTTTGCAGTTGGCCTGAGTGAGGTTAGAGGAGTAAGATATTCTGAAGGGAATGGATCACTTACGTTCCAATAAATGATAGCGTAAAATTAACTTTGTCCCAGACTTGCTCCATTGTAGGAATAACCATCATCTCGAGGCATTCCTTTCTACCGTCAGCCTCATCAGTCACTAGAGCGCTTCAAGTGAGCTAACCTTTGCATCAGGGCATTTGCTCATCACGTGGGCTTCGAGCGGTACAAGTTGCTTCTGGATCGTGGTCGCTAAGATGTGGGATGAGCTGTCGCTCTTTTTAGACCAGAAGTAATCATGAACATGGCGTGATTCCCATCCGGTCGTCCATGAAAGACAAATGAGAAGTAAACCCAGAATGGTGCATGCAATGACGCGACATCGTTGACCTACTATAGGCATCTGTTTCTCGGCATATTTATTTGGATAATTAGTTTCTTGCTTCGCGTCATAGAGGACGCCCATTTTTCTTTAGTTCCTCGAACTGTGTAGAGATGACTGGCATGCAGGGACCTGGAGGGAAGTGCGAGGGAATTCGACATTTACTAAATACTTGATATAGGAGACTAGCGCAGGGTGCATCTAATGGCTTAAGCGCAAAATAGCGATCATTACGGATAGTATCACTTTCATGCTTGATGCCTGTCGATAATCGGTCTTGGTCTAAGCGCAGAAAATCAACCGAAGTCAGGGATATGTCATGACCCGAGGTATAATTTGGCTCTACTCATATTGTTACGCTATCATTTCGAATATTCTTACGACGTTAAATATTACAAATAAATATTTGAAATATCTTTTTTTTGATTTCATTTAGCCCGCTCAGGTACCCTATGGGCCCATGCAGGAATATCTAGCTATAATATTTACACTGGAGGAAACCAAATTCGGTAAAAACCCCCTAAACCGTCTTTCTCATGTCTTTTTGTTTTCTGAGACTTCCTACAGGAATTGCGTTTACACTGTTTATACAGTGTGAAATCCGTATTATCCTTGTCCGCATCGTCTCATCTTTTCGCCCAATGCTATTTCTACTTCTCGTGCAGGCCGGAATTGTTCAAACCAGCCTTTTGCCAGGATCCATTTTGTAATTCTCTCTATGTCATCTGGGCTGTTCATCATTGCCGCAAATGACCTGTCTTTTGCCTTTCGTAGCACCTCTCCTCTTCCCATTGCCCACTGAGGACACGCCAAGACCATATGTTTGACATTTTGAGACGGATATCCACACCGACATTTTGGGTTAATCACTCCGGGGACTTTCCTTCGGTACAGATAAGAATTGAGACCAATGTGCTCACTTCTTATCTGAATTGCAATACTGCTTTGGGCCCTACTAAGGTTCCGATGGATATCTGATGGTGTGTTTCTACATGTAATCCTTTTTCTGCCTGTTGTCTCATCTGTAATGAACTTTCTTTATAATTTAATTGAGTCTATGGTTACATAAGGACACATAGGTCTGTAGAGATGAAGCATGAGGATTTTATCTATGTACAATATTTAACGTCGTGCCCGCACACCGGTTAGCCCAGTCTATACAAAACTACCCGACGTATAGGCGCCTACATAGACCCAACTTAGCCGGCAAAGACGAATTCTTCACCTTCCAGTGGTGCCGGTGTAATCGCTCAGTATGCTCTGCATGTCTGGGATAGCCAAGAAGAATCGCATCCGAATTGAGGTCGAAAGCATCCTCAAGCATATCTCCATTTGATAACCTCTCGACAATTCCTTTCTTACTATTCTCATCTCAGTCCTCAACCTCCTTTTAACCACGCCTCATCTCGCCTCCACAACCAATAAAGAAGTTACTCCAATTGCGAACAGGAGCTTGCCCCATTAATTACCGGCCATCATCGACTACAAATTTACGACGCTACGTATACCCGCAAGGAGGAAATCAACTCATATTATTCAAAGCTCGGGTCATGGTTTATGGGGGACTGATGCTCTAATGGGGCTCTACATCTTGAGGAAGGACATGCGGCTGAAAAATGGAGCGAGGAGGAGAAGAGGTCTCTGAAGACCATGCTGGGACTGACATTTTCGAGGAGTTTTTAACTTTGAAACGTTTGCGGGTGCCAAGACCGAGATTTCGGCTTATTAGCCAATAGGGCTTCTTTTGTCGATGAGTCAATGGCACTCCCCAGCGCCCTGGATGGAACAAAAGAAGTTGGGCTAAGCTAATACACAGCAGTTATTTTCTGTCAAGACTTTTCTGACATTTCAGCACGACCTTTGGGAAGGAGTTGGAAGGAGGCTATAAAAGCAGATGGTGTATTTCCCGAGGTACCCACAAGTCTACAGCGCCCAGCTGGCCGGCCTCTTCGCACGCTTCAGAAGGGGCACTATGTCTTCGGATTTAGTCCTATTGTCGGTATTAGGAGAGCTCCGCACCCAGTGATTCTTGAGATTTTTCCCGGCTACCAAACACCCGCAAATGGCCATCGTTTCGCTGGCTGCAGAGGGGAGATAATGAAGGGCAAAGGGCTTCTTAGGGTGTATGATCGAATGAGTGCATGTGAGAGGTGGTAGTATTTGAGGGGAGCTGTATGGGAGGCATAGGAGGGGATATACTACTGGCATAGGTATCCTTGGCCTGTCGGCAGAGAGGACCTGCATGTCCTACATAGTCATAGATTCACACAGGACAGTAAAATAAAAATTTAATTATAGCAACGGTCAAAAGTCATCATCATGGTCATACGTCCCCATCCATAGCTGTAACATAGACACCTACATAGTCTTAGACTCAGACAGGACAATAAAATGATTTAATAATAATAAATATGAATACAAGGTACAAGAATAGTCTTGTCTCCCCTTGTTCCGGGTGCACCCTTGATATGATTTAAGTATGGGACCATCCTCAACACGTGTCAGTGGTGTCACCAACGAACCTCCAACTCTCACTGTAGACTCGGTAGAGCTGAGGTTAAGTACACTATCCTTAATTCTATGAGAGTTCCAAATCGCTTTTGCGGTCTGTATCGTCCTCGTCTCTCGACACTACCCCTCACCATCAGTATCATGAATCTAACCAAGATCAGATCAGATGGTAGGGTCGAATCCCTTCTCATCACCAACCCTTGATCATGGAGGAAAAGCCATCCAATGAGTTTCCAGAGCATACCCAGCACCCAATATGGTTATGGTGGATTGGATCAAGTCAACCTCGAATGATAGAAAGAAGAGACATGTAGATAGATATACGCGCTTCGTATTGCTTTGGTGTCTAGGTCTCGCTTGGCTGGGGCTGCAGGCTTTTTGAGACTTTTTCCCGCGCACGCAGTTTCCATTGCTAACTTTTTTTTTGGGAAGAAGTTTCCACGGAAAAGTAGGCCAAATTCCAAGGTTAAAAACTGAGCTGAATGGCTATTCATCAAGGGCAATCTATCAATGATATTTCAAGAATCATGAGAGGCAAAGAGCACTGTATACGTTGTGGCCTGGGTCAGAAATGAGCCCACTGTGCTAGATAGTTCATGACTCAAGTAGTATTATGATTGGGATATGATTTGGAAAGATACACTTGCGTTGGAACAGCTAAGATAGTTTGCGGGGAGATATCTTCATTGATATGCAGAAGTGAAATTCTATGATAATTGTTATGATACAGATTTAGGGGGGCCTCGTCTCTTATTCCCTAGCTTGTTCGCTTGTAAACTAATCACGTAACCAGTATGCAGCGCACCTAAGTGTGCTCCCAACTTAGCAGCCATGCCATCTATCCTATATCATCAACCCATCTCTCATACTGCGCACAGTACTACCTGTAGTGCTGTTATGTAGAGACTGGATATCCTTCATGCGCCATAATGCCATACTGCCATAATGACTACCTATACACTAGCTACTAGATCTACCATACTACATAGCTGGGCATAACAAGGTTCGAGAAAATACTGGTGGTGACTAATGGTACTGATGGCGACCGGAGATGATCTAAAGGTGTTGGGTATGACAGAAAATTAGGGGTGGAGAAATTCTGCTTCTACAGACGAGCCATCATACATATACCAAGTGCCAAAAACTGAACTATTGTCACAGCAACATATGGAGAAGGGTAAAATTACAAACTAAAATTAGGGTTGGAAGGGGAATCCTTACAACAACTAAGATATGATTTGATCAAGAGTGAATTATAAGTTACTCTATTGTAAAATTTGGATGATTTTATTTTCTCCTATATGAACAAGTCTATATATACATAACATTTAGACTCAGTTTCTATCATATCCTTCCAACTAACTATGCACATTCCCAACTAGAATTGTTGAGATTCATCTTATCTCCACCTAATGCATACCACTCTCCAGTAAATAGTTGGCACTTCCAACTTCATTGTTACACAGCGAGCTAAGAGCAACACCATAAGGAATTCTAATTACATCATGTACTAATACAACAGATATTGTGGTATCACAATAGACTCTATGGATGTTTAGGTGTGTAATTTGCAGTGGGAAAAACTATCATTTTATACCCCATTAACTAGATTACCTGCCAATCATATGCCTACTATGCTTACTCATTTAGTATGCCTTGCCTGAACAAATGCGCCAAACATGTCATGTGAGTTGTCCATGCCCAAGGCACCTTGATCACACACTCACCCTCAATGTGCAACCTGCCAGGGCTATCTTAGCTGAGCACAACAGTTACCCGGAACCAAGCTGACTGCAGAACTAATCAAAATCCCTGGCCAGAAAATAATTATCCACTGACCAAGACAACTATGGCATGTAAGAGAGAATACAAATAAGCCAAGTACTAGATTTTTTTGGTAAGAATGTGATTCAAACATGCTCAAGCACTGAGTCTGACTGGATCAGAAGTATAGTGTTGGAAAAGATTCACATTGCAACTAGAGGATAACAAATGATTTTATTTATCTCTCTCTCTTCTAGTGGGAAATCCACAATAAAATGGTACTACAAGGGCTCACAGACTCACATATTGTCAATGGTGCTAGAGGTGTTTGCATTCCCAGGGTCAAGAGTTCGATAATTTAAGGGTTCGACAGTTCAAAAGTTCGACATTAGATAATATTCATTAATTCTAAAGAGTTCCTAAAAATACAAGACCATAATCTACCGAACTAGAGTTATCCCAAATACCCATTATATACTCCTCTCTATTGTTCTCGAAATTTCCAGTATACTCTGATACAGAATAGAATGGAGTAGTATAGAAAAGCACGGACAAGTACAGATTGGAACAGAACAAAGTAGAAGAGAACAGATTAAGGTAGAATAGAACAGAACAGCACACACATCATTGCACATAGTTCCTATTGATCTAGAATAGGCCCTTGGTCCGTGACACATGTTACATAAACATCATACAAATATAGCATATTTACCAACATATAGATTCCTGCCTGAACTCTATGGCATAGTTCAGGCAGAATGCATGCAACTACACTGGTCAATAGAAAGAAATACAAGTTGCTGTAATTCCAATCCATGCCATTTTGTCGGAGCAGCATGTAGACAGCAGGGAGGAGACAAGGGTCCAAGAGGTGGTATTCAGACTTAAGGGTGCCATCCTACATTATGCATGAGATAGTTGCATAACCACTCAGCCAAAAGGCCAGACCAGAATCATAGAACACTAGAAACTGGTTATCTCCACATATATAGATTACACAGAAGGCAATCCTGACACATTTACAAGTACATTTTGGAACTGACCTGTGATCATATCTTTTGCTGTTCCAGTTACTATATGACTAAATTGTTGCATAGAAGAGTCAGACAGTTGAAGAATATTCCGCTCCTCTATATCAAGCCTGTATATGTTGTTAAAGTTATGAGCTTGAGCAGAGATGGAGGTTAGAGCATAATCAATGTCGGCAGTTTGTCACAGATCAGCTACAGAAAGCAGAGAGCATTTGTATGGGTGATGGTATGTTAACAATTCAACTATGGAGAGCTAAGTTCTACATACTTAGCCACATAAATGTACAGACTTGTTGGCTTCTAAGATCTTCCTTCTAAGGCCAGGCTACTTCTAGATAATTCCAGTTGCTACTGCAAGGATATCATTTCTAGTAGCTTCTCCAAGGTTCAGTCTCCATCTTAATCCTGTGAAACATTTTCTAGCTCCTTTGTCAGTGGTTCTAGTATGTTCTACAGGGCCCAATACCCGGTAGTTGTGCGTCTGTACTGGCCAGTAATGACTACAGGAAATTACCGGCTTTGCAGCCATTACACAGTTAGACCGATACAGTAAGTCTTGTATGAAGTTGTAGAAGGAAGAATTGACTGGAAACAAGTGTATTGAGATTTATGGTTCTGAGTAAAACTGAGATGATAAGAGTGAGATTGCGTGTGTGCATATCTTATCAACTGTAGTTTTTGACCAGTATTTATCAATCTCCATGGATCATAAGTTATGATCCCTGTAGATGTAAATCTATATACGTACAGATATATGAGCCAGGAATGTAAAGCTAAATACATGTGTGTTGGTAATAGATCCGAGAAAACTATAACCTGCATTTGAGACACAGTCATCCGCTGGAATGCTAGTGTGAAATAAATGCAAATGTGCGTTAAACTTTCCGTGAGGAATGTACTGATGACAATGATATAAGATGGGGAATTTGATACTCTAATTAGCCAGAATTACAAATGAGTTATTCTTGGCAGTCCAAGATATATCATATTTCAACATCCCTATCTATCGCCCTCAGCCTTTCAATAAGTTATGAGCCCGGGTTCGCCGCTCAAACTGCACCACTCATCATACTTGTGAGGGTCCGGAGAGAGCACGAGCTAGGAGATGACGAAGTCGAATCAAATAGATACTCAAATCAGGATTATGATATAAAGGATTCTAAACTAAGGAACAGAAGGGAAAGAAAGCATCTACAGATCTATAACTGTACATAATTTACACCTGGCCCGTGCATTCCATGTTGAAATTGGTGCTATATGGTAATGAAGAGTATCATTAACATGGAACATAGAAAGGTATAAGTTCTCTAGCCAGGTTCATGATGACTCATACATTGACCAGCCTCCCAATTATCCACAATAAGCCAGTAATTGTGTCCCTCGCTTAGTTGTAATAATTAGTTTAAGTAGCACTCTGATACTAAGTGGGTTTAATCAAAAACTCTCCACTATAGTTTTTAGACTCTTCAATCTCCCAACTCGCTTCACTAGGTGATATTAAACAGAAGCCTAACAGCTTAAGCTTCTCTACACAACTTTCATGGATAAGCAGTAGGGTAGTACTTGATCTTAGTAAGCTAGTGAGTAGGTGTGGATGCAAGGGTCTAGAAGGGTAAAGGTGGTCTGGTGGTAAACAAGTAGTCGCCACATCGCCTCCTATGCTGGAGCGCTAGTGGCAATGTCATGTATATAGTGTGGTAGTCGTGATTGAGTTTTCTCTTCACGCAACGTCTTCTTATATTCTGTACACATATTGTACCACCTCACATCTCTCTTCCTCACAGAAGACCATTTCACTGCTATCCTACAATCATATTCCATATCCCTTCGTGCCCTACGGAACGTTAGTAGTAAGCTCCCTGAGAACAACTTCCATTATAACATTTGTTGAAAGTCATGTGATGGCTCTGTAATTGTATCACTAGTCTCGCTTAGTATTCCACACTTTCTGTAATTGTAAAGTGTTTAGATTGTAGAATAATCAACAGTATAAGAGTTGTAGTTATAATACACACAATAAATTCCATATTAAATTATATTATCAGGAATCTGATTTCGAGATCAAGTATCCACACGCAGCTGAATTAATAGCTGGTATGCAGTATACTCTTAACTCCACTGTCGCATAAATTTCAACAACATTCCATACTGGGTAACTCCTTATAATACAGACTAATCATTACGTCATTGCATCCCTACTCATTACTATGATGCAGGGCCGTCACAATACTAAAGCACCAAAAGATATGCCTACCACAGTCACTATCAACGACATCAAGTCCGGCCTCCCGACCCTTCTCGGAGCGTCTAATTTTGGTTGATGGTACAATACTTGGTACGTCTCTTTACGAGGTGCTGGACTATGGTCAGTAGTTGATTATGGGGACAATAAAGAATCACGTCCCTCCTGAGTTGAACGTGAAGGTACGGAGACAATAGAAGACCTACAGTTTAACTATGATAAAAGAAACAATTCAGTACATGCTCTACTCGTCTCTGGAGTATCTGAAGACCTCCAAGACCTAGTCAGCTCTGTTGCGGATGAGCGAAAATCAGCCTGTGTCACAATGCGCCTGCTGAAAACAAAGTTCGATCATGAGACTACAACATCAACTCTAAACCTCTTCACCAACTTTCTCGACCTGAAGATGGATGACGGAGATGACTTGTCCAATCATCTATCCAACTTTGATACATCCTTCCAGCACATTGTATCAAGATGTGCCAAATCCAAACAACCGGAATCCAAAGCGCTCAAAGATTTCCTATGGGTAGAGCAAGTCCAAACAATGTGCCTCTTTCGATCTCTCCCGACTTCAATGAAAAACGATGTCAACAATCTATCAACCAAAGGCGGTCTCAAGTATGCCGATATAAGTGCCCACTTGTCTGACCTTATCTCCAAGAAGACTTCGACAACTCATCCTCCATCCAATGCATGCTTTTCATCCAACAAGATTGGTAAGGGAAATGGTAAAGGAAAGAACAAAGTGATTAAAGAGTGCAGTTGGTGCAAGAAGAACGGATTTCCCTTTAAAAGTCATGAACATGCTGAGTGTCTGAATCTCAAGGAAGAGAAGGAATCCTCTAGAGGCCGAGCATCAGATAACACAAGGCCAAGTAACTCTGAAAATGCTGTCAGTAATCCCTATATAACAAACAATCAATGCGGCGCAAGTCACGTGATCAGCGAAAACGCTTTTATTACCTCAACCTCTCCAGCTCCTTTACACTGGATCCTTGACTCCGGATGCACAGCCCACATGACTTCATGTAAGGACCTTTTCTCTTCAATTCATAGACAAAAAGGTACTGTAACAATAGCCAGTGGTGTGCAAATCCCTGTCCTCGGCTGCGGAACTATACATCTTGACTTGCTTACTAGTTTCGATAAGAGACTCTTGGCAACACTTGACAATGTCTCATATGTTCCCGACTTAAAAGGTGGAAACTTGATATCTGAAAGTAAATTGAAAAGGAATGGATATAAAATTAAATCAAAAAATGGACAACGTTGTGTACTAAAAGATGGAAAATAATGTATGTGTGCTGCATTGGAAAACATGGGGCACTTTGTAATAAGGGAGTTTAGCAATTCTACTTTATTTACTTCTTACATGGACGCGCACTTGTGTTTAGGCCACCCAGGTCAAAGCACCATGCACCATCTTAAGGAGCAATATCCTGACCTGATACCCAAGAAACTAGACCACTTCCATTGCCCATCATGTATTCTCTCCAAGTCTACCAATGTCTCCCCGAAAGCAAGAGCCAGCCGATCTGAAAGCCTTTTTGACATAATCCACTCTGACCTCTCCGGAAAGTTTTAAGTCAACTCTCACAGCAGAAAACAATACTACATTACTTTCATCGACGATTATTCTCGGCATGCTTGGGTCTCCTTTCTTAGAAACAAGAACGACACCTACTCAGCCATCAGAAATTTTGTCCATCAAATCAAGAATCAGTGCAGGGTCACCATCAAGAAATTCTTTTCTGATAATTGGGGAGAATATATTGATGGAAGAGTCGAGAACTTCCTAGGCAAATGTGGCATCAATCTCCTGAAATCTCCTGCATATGAACACGAATCAAACGGTGTTGCAGAACGTTTCAACAGAACAGTTGTCACCAAAGCTCGAACCATGCTTCTTGACTTTCCCAAATTCCTCTGGGCAGAATCAATAGCCACCGCGGTCTACTTGTATAATCGAACACCTCACCAGACTATCGAATATCGATCTCCGCTTGAACTAGTAGATAAAACACCTCTACCGACAGTCTCACATCTCCATCACTTTGGCTGCAAGGTCTTCGTTCATATCCCAGATGAATCCAGACCCAGTGGATCAAAATTGCAGCCAAGAGCCATGGAAGGATACTTTGTAGGATATACAAATTCGAGCAATATATTTCGAATATATATCCCGAAAAAACGGTCAATTCAAGTAACTCGACAAGTCCTTTTCCTGCCCAATAAAACAGGGGAAGCAACTCTCGACTTACTTCAATCACAAATTGGAGATGAACATCTGGGCCAAGCGCCACCCTGTCTTACTCGAACCACCCCATGCGCAACATTCAATATTCCAACTCGTCCCCAAACTCCTCATCCATCAAATTTCCCTGGATCCTTTGTTGATACTCCTGAAATACCACAGCTTCCACTACCAATGACACTACATGAACCCCTGTGTGAGCCATAAGTTTCTAGATTGCCTCGTCAGGATCACCGAAAACTCTTGATGAGAAGAGAAACTGCCATTGAGCCCTGACAAGAAGGGCTAGTCTCAGATAATTCGCAAGATAATTTGCATGATAATCCGAAAATAGGAACTAGAGAACGAAGAAAAGCTGATCTTGGCCTCGGAATGGTGCCAAACACACAACAGTATCAAAGTTATGATCCTAGTCCATGCTAACATAACACAGAGACATGCATGGTCCGGGTCATAGATTAACATAGTTGCTGTACTTACACAACTGAGGTGAGCTACGTAGTGGTTGCAGAGATCAGTTGAGGACCAGGATGTTGGGAAGTGATAGCAGTGCACGGACCAGCTTCTCTTGTATTTTGTTCGGATTAGGTCTTAGTCAACGAGCTCTAGCCTAATCGTGCTAGGTTGCAGGCTACTGTTACAACTATTCATGGGGTCATATTCAGGGTGGTGAAGTAGTTTGGGCTTGGTATGGGTTATAAGGTTGATACCTGAGCGTGTCTCATAGTAGTCAGACACGCGACTCAAGTAGCAAGTACACGGTAAACCTCAACCCCAAAATGATGATACGTATCAAGTTTAATATGCTAGGTCCTGTATGGCTAGTATGGATGGGATATGGGGGATTTTACCTGTAGATAGATAAAGACGCTGTAGCCCTCTGATAGTTGGGACAAGTCTTCTACCAAAATAATATCGGAATCAATCCTAGCCTCTCATTAAGCAATCTTATGAATTATTTCCGTGTCTGTCATTACAGACCAATAAACAGAATCGACGATCAATATTTAGAAAGTCGATAATATTTAGACAGGTAGTTAGGCACTGCTCCCAAAAGTGTCCAACATTGATCACATCATTTTATCCATTTTACTTCAAGAAATAAAAATCCCTCGTAAAGTCTACAAGTCAGTTCTCGTACATTATATCATAACTGACTCTCTGTCCATCCCAAAAATATATCCAGTGCTCATCATTCATAACTGTCAGGATTACCTTCTGTGTAATCTATATATGTGGAGATAACCAGTTTCTAGTGTTCTATGATTCTGGTCTGGCCTTTTGGCTGAGTGGTTATGCAACTATCTCATGCATAATTTAGGATGGCACCCTTAAGTCTGAATACCACCTCTTGGACCCTTGTCTCCTCCCTGCTGTCTACATGCTGCTCTAATAATAACAAAAAAGCGTACGCTGTCACTTCGGAACTTAGAGCTTATCAGTAGGCTACTCAGGCAAATGATTCGGAACAGTGGAAAAATACGATCACAGAGGAAATGGATGCCGTACACCAAAATAACACTTGAGAAGTTGTGCCAATCCCGAGAGATTGAAATGTGGTGTGGAGTAAATGAGTGTTTAAAACTAAGCACCAGGTTGACAGATCAATTGAGCAATACAAGGCTCGAGTTATTGCAGAAGGATTTTCCTAACAACCTGGTACCAATTATAACGACACTTACAGACCTGTAGCACGCTTTGACTCCCTCTGCCTCCTACTTGCCTTGGCCACCCACAACAGATGGACTCCACATCAGCTCGACGTTAAATCAGCATTCCTATACGGAAACTTAGACCGAGAGATATACATGCAGATCCCTGATGGGTACAAGACACCTGGAAAATGCTATCTCTTGCATAAAAGTATTTATGGTTTGAAACAGTCCCCTCTTGTTTGGTATAGCACTTTATCTTCTGTACTACTGTGACGGCCCTGCATCATAGTAATGAGTAGGGGTGCAATGACATTATGATTAGTCTGTATTATAAGGAGTTACCCAGTATGGAACGCACGGGCCAGATGTAAATTATGTACAGTTATAGATCTGTAGATGTTTTCTTTCCCTTCTCTTCCTTAGTTTAGAATCTTTTATATTATAATCCTGATTTAAGTATCTATTTGATTCGACTTTGTCATCTCCTAGCTCGTGCTCTCTCCGTACACTCACATGTCCAATATGCCGTCCTGTATGATGTTTCTTGCACCAGCTACATTCATGTCTGTTCGATTTCTTGGATACTCAATTAGATGAAGGTTTGTTGCCTTTAATTTCTTTTGTCATGAAGGCAGATTTGCGTCTGGTGACATTTCTATGATCCAGATTCATCAGTCATTCCTTGACTTGAGAGAAGGCAAGGTCATCTTTTGTCATTATATTGTCAACGGCATTTTTGTGATGTTTGGAAAGGAGGGCTAGAAGAAAATCACGTTTTGCCTTGTCTTCTTCTAAGAACTTTAATAAGAATTTTCGATAGGAGTCAGTAGATGCTTTCGAAATTCTGTGAAGTGTAAGCCAATCAAATTTGTATTGTTGGATGTAATCTAAAATAGAGGTGGACAGTTTGTAGGCATTGATAAAATTGATCGATTTTCGCATTTGAGAGACTAGAGTGTTAAGGTTATGAGTCATATGGGAACATAGTTACTTGTCACTTGTTATATCTGATTGGAGTTTGCAGAGGATGTATCAAACTATGGATAGCTTGGAAGCAATCAATGTCAGATTTAGAGTTGATGTGTTAGGTTTACAAAGTTTGGAGTTGCTTGTTTCGGACAAAGATGTGTTGAAAAGCAGAATGGGTCAGAAATGTATTATTTGGGAATCTTATACTTATTGAAAAGTATTCAGCTGAACTTAATATACAGTGTGTGCTTGCTAAGCGAGCTAAGTAAGTCACATGCTAACCAGGGTTGAAGACTGATGCTTTGACACACCCCTTCAGTCTGAAACCAAAACTAATTGTTGAAAGTCATGTGATGGCTCTGTAATTGTATCACGTGTCTCGCTTAGTATTCCACACTTTCTGTAATTGTAAAGTGTTTAGATTGTAGTATAATCAACAGTATAAGAGTTGTAGTTATAATACACACAATAAATTCCACATTAAATTATATTATCAGGAATCTGATTTCGAGATCAAGTATCCACACGCAGCTGAATTAATAGCTGGTATGCAGTATACTCTTAACTCCACTGTCGCATAAATGTCAACACTAATCACTCATGATTCCTCCTAATCAAATTCTGCAACTCTCAAGTTCAACATTTCAACAAATCTAGAATGTTTCTTCTGCGAAAGTGATTTGGTCATCCCATCAGCCACCATTTCATGCGTGGATATGTGACGAGCATTAACCCGTCCAGAATCAATATGTTCCTGTATAAAGTGGTGCTTAATGTCAATGTGCTTCGTTCGTTGATGTAGCTCAGGATTTTCTCCAAGAGCGAGACTACGTTGACTGTCAGAGTAGATGCGAGTTGATATGATGTCCTTTCCGATGTACATCATTTGAGACATGACCTGCTGTATCCATAGGGGTTCCTGAACGCATGATGTGTAGGCATAGTACACTGCTTCAGTAGATTTCATGGATTGTTGTGGTATAGCGTAATATGAAACGTCATGTGGACGGCTAGGCTAAAACACAAATAATAGTTCAATGCACGTTTAAAACCAGCAAGGAAGACTGATAAGAGTAGGCTAGTCTCATTAGGGGATGTGTAGCAGATTGTTTGGCATAGAGGCGGTGTGTTACGTGCTATTTGGTAATTTTATGTATATAAATACTCGGTGTGAAGAAGCATTATTCTTCAAGCAACGTCTTCTTCAATTACCTTAACAATATATTTGTTTACCCATCTCTTCTTCGAGAAGATCATTTATCTCTTTCCAGCTCTTCATCAGCAAGGCCCACGTGTAGCCTCTATCGCTACTATCTACCTATTTGTCTCTTCCTAGAGAAGACCAGTCATCCCTTCGACCCACTCATCACCTTCATCTACCACCTAGATCTCCGTTAGACCACATACGCACCCTGTGGAATACTGTCCTAACCTCGCCCCTTGAGAGTAGATGATAGAGATACATTCGGCTGAATTTTTGAGGAGGCTGATATCACCCCTCCAGCCAGAAGGAATATACTCCCGCTTGTAGATCGTCGCGTACCTTTGTCGCCTCCCCAATCTGAGTCGCAATAACCGTGAAGGTAATAGTTAGGGCTATTACTGTCGTACATTATTCCTAGGTTAATTGTGCCTTTAACATAGCAGAGAATCCGATCTACTCCTTTGAGATGCTGTGCAGATGGATTTGACAGGCATCGAGAAAATTCCGAGCACGTGAATGCTATATCTGGTCGTGTGTGCACTGCCAAGTAAATTATGGAGCCTATTTTGGATTGGTATTCCTTAATCTCGGCACTTGTTGCAACACTATCATTTGACACCAAGAATTTCTCATATCCAGCTGCTATGGGTGTGTCAACTAGTCGGCAGTTTTCAAGTCCAAATCTTTCGAGAATTTGGCAAGTATAGGCATCTTGAGTGAGATAAATCCTTTTCCGAGGACGATCTCTCGTTATCCGAACACCAAGGAAGTAACTAGCTGGCCCGAGATCCTCAAGTTGAAATTTGTCCGCTAGCATGTTTTTCAACTGATTGATATGTTTGATATTTTTTCCAAGAATAAGGAAATCATCAACATATGTGACGATAAGGATACTCGTTTGCTTATTCAGATACAGGCAGTTATCAGAGGCGAGGGGTTCAAAATCTACTTCTGCCAGACAGCCTCGAAGGTGCCTTTGCCAAAGCCTAGGAGCTTACTTCAAGCCGTACAGAGCCTTCTGAAGTTTGCACACGAATGGATATGTAGAAGCAATGCCTGGCTCCTTCCAGTCTGGTGGTACCTGCACATAGATGTCGGTATCTGCGTCGCTGTTCAAGAATGCTGTTACAGCATCCATCTGCTCGATCTCAAGGTCGAACTTGGCCGCCATGGCAATCGCAATTTTCCAGGTCGTGTTACGGCAAACACCTGCATATGTCTGCGTATAATCGCGTCCGTACTCTTGCTCAAAGCCTCTTACTACCCAAAGAGCCTTGTACTTAAGTATGTTCCCCTCTTTGCATCGCTTCGTTTTAAGAACTAGTTTTCCAGTCAGTACTTTCGTACCATCTGGTAGTTCAGATCGTCGAACAAGGGACCAAGTCTTCTTCTTTGAGAGTGATCTATAGTCGCGATCAATCGCTTCTTTCCAGCTCTTAGAATCCTGACAACTCATCGCTTCCGCAAGAGTTTTTGGATCAGCTTTATTATCAACAGTCAACAGAGACTGTGATGCAGTAAGAAAACAACGAAAAGCCAAATGCTCATCAGAGCCAGATCTAGCTGCTATGCTTCTGGTCACACGATCCACCTTTTCATAGACTTTCTTGTTTCCAGGTGGTCTACCTCGTCGAGTAACTGTTGTTTCGAGCTGTTCAATGTCCTTCACTCCTGAGCTCTGAGTAGGTATGTTCTCTTCTTGAATAGTTTCGGGAATACTACTTCTCGCCGATTGACTCTCTTGATTACCCTGATTGTCCGTACTTTCCTTATCTCTGGCTGCATTACTTTCAACCTGCAAATTGTCAACTTCTAGATCTTGTTGATGTTCTTCAAAACTAAGTTGCTCAAAAGGTGTGAGAGGATCAAAGAATGGTTCAGGTTGGTCGGAAGTTTTTGTTTCCTCCCCACTTCTTTCATTAACCTGAATAGGCGGACTACAGTCTGAGGAATTCAGATGTGTCTTTGGAGAATTTGTTGCACAGGAATTTTCATCAAATTGCACATTTGACGTTCAAACAACAACACACCGAGAAGGAATATAAATTCGGTATATATGCTGACCTTCGTAGCCAACAAGGATACCTATTTCAGCTCTCTTATCGAGTTTTCGAGATAAGACTCTTTTCTGCACGGG
The DNA here is from genome assembly GCA_900239735.1 of Blumeria hordei DH14. NCBI lineage: Eukaryota > Fungi > Ascomycota > Leotiomycetes > Helotiales > Erysiphaceae > Blumeria > Blumeria hordei. The sequence continues at coordinate 408,092 of OENG01000034.1, forward strand.
AATTTGGACAAATGCTTTACAGCCTAGGACCCTAAGATGACTCAAATCAGGCCTCTTATCAACCCCGAGCATGAAGCACCCAAAGGCTTGAATGGGCGTTTCTCCATCTAGCACAGAAGTAGCAGTGCGATTGGCTACCTGTAGTTGAGATCTCACGAGTTCAGGCCAAAGAAATTGAGGGATATTATTTTCGATGGATACTGTCCGAACTCTTGAGATTATAATTACGATTGAGCGTTCAGCTCGACCATCTTGCTCGGGAGAGTAGGGTGTAGTTACTTCGATGATCTGACCTAGTTCAGCAGCTAGCTGTCTCATCATCTTTGGTGAGTACTCTTTTCCTCCATCAAGCCTCCAAGATTTTACAATGGAGTTGTATTGAGTCTTCATGAGAGCATTAAAATATTTGATGGAATCAGCTGCCCCATTTTTATCTTTGTGATAATAGCCCCATCTAGCTGATGTTGCTGCATCTGTAAACATGGTGCAGTACCGAACAGGAATCCATGAATCATCGACTAAGATTTTACCGGTTGGGTTGATCATGACCACATCTAACGAAACCGAGTTCAGTGGATTACGAGATCGAGTAGAAATATGCTTTCTCACATGACGGAGAGGTTTCGACAGCTCACATGGCTCGCAAAGACTTTGTGTCGAGGTTGATTTATTAGAAGGCTCGATCACAATACCAGTTGTTATTTTTCCAGTTTCTATGACATTTCTTAAGCCCAAGTGGCCAAGTCGTCGATGCCATAGATCGAGGGTAGGCTTTGGCTGGTTTATTAGTGCCGGCATCGCAACTGTGATTGCTGATTCAATTTCGTCGGGCCCAAAAAGCTTTCCGTCTCTTATGTACCCCTTTGCTTTCAATAGCTTGCCCCCACTGAATAGATTAACAGGACATTCTGGTAGGAACATCACATCCCTAAGCTTAAAAGAATGGTTTTTTCCATTTGATAATCTACACTGCAAGGTGATGATACCTGATGTCATGGTTCTTATCATGACTCTCCATAAAAGGGTGAAAATGTGCCTAAGCAGCGGTGGGGGGTCTAGTTGTCATAGTAACCCCATTGTACAGGAATGGAAAGGACTGGTGTTGTTATTGACACTAGCGTCGAGCTAGTCCGAGGAGACCCTTAAGTAGTCCTCGTTCACGTCTTTAGAGGGCGTGCGACGTTTTGTTAGATTTCCGTATCTTGTTTGCATCCTATCTTGTCTACGTTCCATCTTACGTATCTTGTTCATATCTTGACCCGTGACTTCTATCTTGAATACTCTCTCGCCCCGTAACACCTGAGCCTCTGGGTTTGACAGGGCCATTTGCTGTGATTATGCCGGGCAAATTATTACTTTCTTCATAGGAGTCGAATTTGTCGATAGAGTTAGTGATGTGTGTTGATGCACCTGTATCAATAATCCATCGATCGGATTTTTGGAAAAATAGCCCTGAGAGAGTGCTACTTCCTTCATCACTTCCATTCTTTCCATACAAGGCCATTTGATTGCCATCTGTCTTCCGATCTGCCCTAGCCTCATCCTTTAGGTCATCAACAAGCTCGGAAAATGTCACATCACTCCTTGACCTGCAGACGGCTCTCTGTCTCTCTGCCCATGTAGGATATGAATCCTTCACTGCCAGTAGAAATACTAGCGGGTGCCACAATTCTGGCGGAGCGATACCAAGCGTGTTTAACCTGTCGGCGGCATTTTGGAATGACATAATGAAATCATCTATATTGTCGTAATCTGCACAATTGATTTGGATGTAATTTTCGATGGCATTTTGATTTAATACTATGCCAGAGCTTTCGTACAGATTGGCAATTGCGTCCCACATCTCTTTCGCAGTACTAAGACGGTTAAGTTGGCTTGCAATAGATGTAGAAACATTAGTTCTAATGATTAGTTTCATCTTTGCATCTCCTCTTGCCCATTCATTGTGTGCCTTAATATCTTCGGCAGATGCATTGTTGTCAAACTCGTCGACCACTTTTGCTGGAGCAGGCAATGTCAGAGGAAAGCTAAGAACGATATAGTTGGGTCTGAATCATGAGCTATATTTAATCTAAAGAGAGAAAGTTCTATGTACATGAAATTATCATACAAACTGTGTGCCGAGGCCGGAAGATTATCAGCCGAGCCTAACCAGATCAAGATGAGTATGATTAGGCGAGCGCATGCTTAGTTCAGTTCACAACTGTTACAGGCAATTTAGGATGGTAGTATTTTCTTAGACCATGAAGACGAGCAATATTCTCTATGTCGAACTTCCATTGGGCATAGTTTTATTCTCCTTTCAACCAATAGGCAGTGGGTAACGCCGCGCTACTTCCAGTATCTTGAGACATTGCTTCACCTATAGCAATGCAAGGATATAATTTAGATATACTTGACTCAGCTATTTCTGAATTTATTTTCTGATTCTGATCACTTGTTATCAAACTATGGATAGTTTGGAAGCAATCAAAGTCAGATTTAGAGTAAAGGTGTTAGGTTTACAAAGCTTGGAGTTACTTGTTTCGAACAAAGGTATTTCGCATGGGCTATAGTAACAAGAACTCTATATCTTCTGACTAGAGATGTTTTGTTCTAAACCATGAGAAACTTAGTTCATGGGGACAAGTACGGGACAGATTGAGCATTGCCATTTTCTGGACATACATAATCTAGATAGTAATAGACAGAAGAAGAGCAGCCAGGAATCAATAGACACTTTTTACATTTTACATTTTTTCAATTGACTCGAAGAGTCTAACAGCATGTGTTCGACAGATTTCAATACTGTCAGAAGAGTGAACATATGCTATCTTATATACATCTATATGACCCATGTCAGAGTCTTAGTTCCATCTCATGATTGACTATCCACAGCAATAACACTACCAATCCAATGCTAATGTATCCAAGGTTCATGAGCGGCCATCACTGCTCATGTGGCTCGTGTATATCATCTGCTTACTAGTTACATCACTGCCCCTATCATCGCAGCTCAGTACCCTAATTGAGCGCCCCTGAATAGCTGATCCAGGGGCAACCATACTGGTTTCCTTTAGGAGCACTCGAGATATACCTGTACACTTGATGCTGTTGCATATAGACTGAGCAATATCTGACCTGTTGCGGCTAGCGCTTACATTCCAGGGGCTTATGGTGTCCCCACTCTGATCGCTTCCATGTATAGTTCTTACCTGGGTGCTCCCTTTCATGGATCATTGTGGCAAAGCGTAAGATGATACTTCATGCAGAGTTCTAGGCTAAAACACAACGAGTTTTGTGACGAACTTCTAAACTAAGGAGGGAGGACTCAAAACATAGGCTAGTTTTACAAAGTGCTGTGTAGTAGATCGTTCGGGATTGAGATAATGTGCTATTTGGTTATCTGGTTATTTTATGTATATAAATACTCGGCATGGAGAAGTATTCTTCTTCACGCAACGTCTTCTGATTACACTTATACCTTATACTCATAAATACATCTCTTCTTTAGGAATACCGCTGTCCTTTGCACATTGTAACTCACGTTCTCACCATATTTCATCACCACAGAATTATTCATTCTTCTAAAGACCCCACAACTCGTACCCTACAGAACATTGATAACACAACTCCGTAAGACTCCCGTGCCCGAAGCTTGGAGGTGAGCTGTAGAAGTGCATATTGCAGCACTAGACGCAGACTTGCACCCCTGGTACCGTGGCTGTTATTTGCGGGTACTATCTCAACATAGAGCAAATGCTGTATCCCTATAGAATTGTTGCTTGAGATAATTCCACATTTCATGTGGGTCCTCGAGCTTGATGATCTATTCAATGAGCTTTGGGGATGCAAGCTCTGTTGTGAGGTTATGGATTGTAGAGGAATGCTGGAATGGGATAGGGAGGTGAAGGATATACGCCGAACAACGAAGCAGTTGAATAGAGCTTAAGAGTGAAGCTTAGTAGGGTGACGCAAAGAGGGTATGAATAGAACTTCAGAGATATTCATTAAATGTAATGAACTGAAGATTTCTGAAGGAGAAGAACACTACATATATAAACAGGAATTAGTCCTACTGAGAAAAATTTAGAAATAAGCCATTATATGCGCCCATGTCCCAGTATGGCGACGTTATCATGGTGAAGGTATGTCTTGACTGTTGAAATATTGTATATCCTGGAATGCCAAGGATAACTCATTTGTAAGTCCGGCTAATTAGGTTATCAAATTCACCTTCCTATATCATTGTCATCAGTACATTCCTCACGGAAAGTTTAACGCACATTTGCATTTATTTCACACTAGCATTCCAGCGGATGACTCTCAAGGCACTGTATTATCGGTATTCCGTAGGGTACGAGTTGGGTGCAAGTAGGTTATAGATGTGGAGGATAGTGGTGATTCCTAAGAGTAGGAGGTATAAATCAGCGTGAGGTATAGGGTTCACGGAAGAGGTAAAGGTAAAGTAAGTAATGGGAGAGAATGGTACAATAACGGCGGTCTTCTTTAGAGAAGAGATAAGTAGGTGAACAATGGGTATGAGTATAAACAGAAGACGTTGCGTGAAGAAGAATACTTCTTCACGCTGTGTATATATATGTACATCAGATAATAGGACAGCCCTAAGCACTGTCTCGAACAGTGATACTATGTAATTCCTATGAAACGACCCTATGTTCCTGAGTATGTCCTAATTGTTTAGGAACTCAATCTAACACTGCGTTTTGTTTTGGCATGGAACTCCCCATGAAACACCATCCTAGCTTCTACTGCGTTTATCCATGAAATGACTGTGTCTCAAATGCAGGTTATAGTTTTCTCGGATCTTTTACCAACACACATGTATTTAGCTTTATATTCCTGGCTCATATATCTGTATGTATATAGATCTACATCTACAGGGATCATAACTTATGATCCATGGAGATTGATAAATACTGGTCAAAAACTACAGTTGATAAGATATGCGCACACGCAATCTCACTCTTATCAGCTCAGTTTTACTCAGAACCATACATCTCAATACACTTGTTTCCACCCAATTCTTCCTTTTACAACCTCATACAAGACTTACTGTATTGGTGTGACTGCCAACACTGATTCCGCTCTAATCTTCATATTTGCTCAAGCTCATAACTTTAACATTGACCACCAGTAGACCCCCAAGCTAGCTGGATGTAAGACAGAATCATGCATATGCCATAATTTCCAACATATCTCGTGTTAAGCACCAAGACTAATTAATATTACAGAAAATAGATGTGGCGCAGTATTAAATGATACAAATAACGGAAACAAACACGAGATAGTACATGACTAGTGTAACAGATGCAGGACTGTTAGAATTACAACAACCTCTAAGTAAACTGTGAGGGTATGGTTTTTTAATGACTCAAATGGCTTAAACTCCTCTGCAAATGAGTTCTTTTCGGGTTTCTTCCCTTCAACAACTAGTTCATATACTTTCAGGGCTCGCCAAACAATTGTCATGATTGAGGCCCACACATTGTAATTATCTTAACCCGAAAGTTTGGTGATATTAGATAGCTTTACCATCCTAGTGGTAGCATTGTTGATCTATGCTAAGAAAAAAAAGCTGGAAGCAGCCATTTTTTGGATTAGAAGTCTTTCTGATTCACTGAGAGCACTGGGCTCATAACCTGTTAAAAATATGACCTTGAGCAAATATGAAGATTAGAGCGGAATCAGTGTTGGCAGTCACACCAATACAGTAAGTCTTGTATGAGGTTGTAAAAGGAAGAATTGGGTGGAAACAAGTGTATTGAGATGTATGGTTCTGAGTAAAACTGAGCTGATAAGAGTGAGATTGCGTGTGCGCATATCTTATCAACTGTAGTTTTTGACCAGTATTTATCAATCTCCATGGATCATAAGTTATGATTCCTGTAGATGTAGATCTATATACGTACAGATATATGAGCCAGGAATATAAAGCTAAATATATGTGAGCCGGTAATATATTTCCACAGATCTGTAATTAAAATTTTTGTTGAAATAGGTAGTATCAGACCAAGCCGTAAGTGTAAGGGGGCGGATCGGATATGAGAAGATGGATCAGATGTGAGAAAACATATCAGAAGGAGATATCAGATTGTAGGTTAAGCTAAATTTACAAGAACATCACACAACCTCTAACAGGTGCACGTAGCTCTTAATTTATATACAAATTCCGGACTACTTCCAGCAGAATATGACGAGCTTCCGATAACCCCTTATTCCCCTAAACAATTACAAATAACATCTGATAAATCACCTGTTCTGATCTGCACTCAATTATACTATTGAACCATACCCATTACATCAAGTTGGGCGATCAAGATCGTCCATAAGCTGATGATCCTACCAGCTGAATAGGAACACTGACAGTAAGCATCACATGAAGGTAAAGATTAGTATACTAGGCAAGCATTGTGAGATATTAGACTTTGTAATAATTAGAGACTATCCTTTTAGTAATTAAGTTGCTACACAACAATCAATCTGCTGCACTAAAGGTTAACAATTTTAATACTAATATTAATTTGTGATAAGATAAAGGGGTAGTTAATTATAACCATCAATTTAATAATAGCTTCCCCTGTACTATTAGTGTCGAATGTAACGGCTGTTGAGCCGAAGGATTCCTGTAGCCTACGCTGGCTAGCATAGGCAATGACACAAAGCGAATATTTGGGAGAGGTCTCGGAAGCCACAGAGCTTAGAATATTCCAAGTGAACCTTCTGGAAACATACTGAAGGTTCATGAGGATGACAGGTGTACCAAGAACCTTCTAGGTAGTTGTCGAATAGTCTCAGTCATTCAGGTTACAGGGAGAATCTTCTCGAAAGGCAATAGTTCAGAATGTATATATATGTAGTCTTTAGCTTCAAGAATTCTCTCCTCAGAGAATTATAATAAATATACTGTACCTACAAGATCGCTCATGCACCTTGTACTGAAACCGTGACATCAAATGACCTAATGACTTAATGACCTTTCATGTATTATCTTAGAAATGATGACTAATTATATTGATGAGTAATGAGTTACCTGTTTAGGAATGGCGTCAGGAGAGAGGAACAACTGCTGTATATAGGTGTTTCCTTTAGTTAGAAGAGAAGAATAGAAGTTGTATGTTAACCACCAATTGTTGTTGCTGCTACAGAAAGTTTGTGATATAAATACCACCCGAGTATTCCGACAATTAGTCATGTAAAAAGTCATGTAAGGATATACAAGAGAGTCATGAAGAGAAGGACAAGGACACAGCCATTAATGCGAAGATATTGGCAAGAATTGATTACGATTAATTACGGCTGGCAAATGCATCTACTCTTGTATATAATAGTTCAGCGTGAGAGAGCATTACTCCTCACGCAACGTCTTCTTTACTTACCCATTACTATACATTTGTTTACCCATCTCTTCTTCGGGAAGACCATCTATCCATTGCCCAGTCTTCATCAGCAAGACCCACGTGTAACATCTACTGCAACTAGTTGCCCATTCATCTCTTCCTAGAGAAGACCTGTCATCCCTTTGACCCATTTATTATCCTCATTCACCACCTAAATCTTCACTAGGCTATACAATGCGCCCCGTGGAACACTGTCCAAACCCTCATCCTGGAGATAGATCCGAGAAACCTATAACCTGCATTTGAGATATAGTCATCCGCTGGAATGCTAGTGTGAAATAAATGCCAATTTGCATTAAACTTTCAGTGAGAGATGTATTGATGACAATGATATAAGGTGGGGAATTTGATGGTCTAATTAGCCAGGCTGACAAATAAGTTATTCTTGGTATTACAAGATATTGTAAAACTTAGAGAGGTCTTTGTATGAATGTCACGTGAATCGTCAAAAGGTAACAGCAAATACAAGAATGAATAATGAATTGCTACGTGCTACGAGCACTATAATATCTAATTCTACCCCTAATATGGCCCCTGAGCATCATCACTAGTCTGACATGCCTGCACGTAGATCGTGCTTTCGCTTTTTGGACTGGATCCATACTTATGCTTGCATAAGTCTGCTTACAGATATGTTATATTTCAACATAAAGTTGACAATCAAGATTTAGAAATTCGATAACTTTTTGTTCGGATTTTGCATGACTAATACTTTGAATTGGGTTCGTAATCATGTTTCCAATGATATACTAATCTTATCTATCCTGAGCATGTTTTGATGTGTTTTGGTGGTAGCATTATTGCCAGCGAGTTATCTAGTAGGGTTTTAAATGAGGAAAAACTACAAATTCTGGATACTTGATAGCCAGAGAATAGAGGAGGAACACTTCGATGATTTGCTACTTCTACTCCCATTTCCAAAATAGTCCAACCGCTGGTTCACTTAGTGACGTGGGTTTCAAAAGTAAGGCCGTGATCAAGGTGTACTCCGAGCCATCGGATATTGTCAGGTTCTTGTACATTGCGAGGGCCATGTTTTATGGTCGAAAGTCCGTATTTTCTGGCTCTAGGGCCGAGAAAATAAACTACTTCGGCCTTGACTGGGTCAAAAGAGACAGCGTTATCAGCAGCCTAGCCTACGACTGCATCAACCTCTCTCTGAACATCTCCTATAGTTTTGTTTGGAGTTGAGCCTATGCCGAGGATGACAACATCATCTGCATAGCCAAATCTCCAAATGTTGCCCCCCACAACTTCAGCCATGTAAAGAATGAAGAGAATTGGAGTTAAAGTCGATCCTTTTGGCAACCCGCATTCTAAGAATACCGGGTCTGTTACTCCGTCTTCGTATGTTTCACAGGCGGATCGTTCTTGCAGGAAAAGACTTTATCCAAGTGATGGCTGCTTTCGGCCACCCAATTTTATCATCCTTTGCAGCAGCCGTCTGTGAAGTATAGCGTCGAATTCCCCCTGTACGTCCAAACTGACGAAAACTGCTTTCTTCTGCCTTTTCATCGCTTTTTTCACATCGTAGATAACGCATGAGACGAGGTCGTTGGCAGACCTGCCAGTGAGTGCTCCAAAGAGTTGCTGCGGGACTGCCTTGTAGGTGAGGGCGGTGTAAGCCATTCGCCTTGCAATCAGTCTCTCGAGACCTTTACCCAGGGAGGAGAGTAGTGCGATGGGCCGTCATCCTTTTGCTATGCTGAGATTACGGCCGGGTTTGGGGAGAAGAATTACGTCAGCTAGCTTTAATGCTTTTGGGAAGTGGTTCAGTCGAAGTGGGCCCTCAAAAATTACCCTCACTGCGTGACCTATTGACGGCCAGGCTGTCCTAAGACGCTGGGCAGAAATTGCGTCTGCTCCAGGAGCTTTATTTTGGCAGTCTATTGTGACTCACTCGGCTTCTTCATCCGTAATGCTTGAGACACATGGAAGGTTTCCGCGTCCTGGCTCGAAGTTCTCAGCGTCGACGTCACTTTGACTGGTGAATCGGCCGAGGAGGTCACGTAACAGAAGTTCTCGATTTCCTGGTTCCGAAACAAAGCTGTCGGTAGTTTGGAGTGGTGGAGCAGCGGATGTAGGTTACAGCTTTGCCCAGCATGCCATCCGATACATGTCGACGTCGATTAGGGATTCGGAGAACTTTCGACGCCAGTATTGGCGTTTCGCACTTTTGACTATGCGACGGAAAGCCTTTCTGCTCTCTTAGTCCCTGAACATCCTTTATTCGCGTTTGGCCTGTAGGCACTCTGTCATCAACTAGGGTGCTGTCCTACCCTTCTTTGCACTCCAACGTCTTTCGGCGGCCCTGATTGCGTCACCAATAGTTTGGACCAGCTTATCAGCAAGGTTATCTACCTCACTTATTGAAGCTGTACGCTGAAGCCGTATTCCATCAGCCCATATACCTAGCACCTTGGCAAGGTCTTCGAGGGCGTCTTCTGCCATTCGAAACTGTTGGCCGGTTATTATGATAGCTCTAGCTTTCGAGTTTGAGCGGGGGATGTCTCTTGCAAGAATTCTATGGTCCCATGTCGATTCAAGCTCTGTCGAAATATCCGCAAGGACTCCCGCATTGGAGCAAACTAGGTCAAGTGTGTTTCCAAGATCGTGTGTCGGGACGCCCGGTCTGGAAGATGGGTCCATACAATGCTCTAATATCCATTCGGTGAGCACTTGGCCGTCATAGTGTAGTCTGGTAGCTATGGGCTGCCAGTCGGGGTGAACAGCATTGAAATCCCCGCCAATAACTGTAGGCCCACACGGAGCCCATGTCACGGTGGGTTACGGGTCAGGTTCTGGTGGTTTAATAATATAACTGCGTTTTGCAACAGTAAGGGAAGATTATCTACAGGAGGGATCTATACTAATATCCTGATGTATGGCGCTAGCTCTTCGTCCCGTGACAGCCCATGATAGCAGCGGCAAAAGGCCAGCTCCAGGAGCGCGATTTCCATGGATAAGCAGTAGGGGATAATTAATTTTGTTTATTTTCCACGCAGTCTATGTGACAATAGGCTATTAGGGTAGTGCTTGATCTTGGCAAGCTAGGCAGTGAATGTGGATGCAGGGGTCTAGAAAGGTAAAGGTGGTCTGGTAATAAACAAGTAGTGACCATATCGCCTGCGGTGCTGAAGTGCTAATGATAATATCTTGTATATAATCTGGTAGACGTGGGAGAGTTTTCCCTTCACGCAACATCTTCCTATATTTGTACATATATTGTACCACTTCACCTTCCTCTTCCATACAGAAGACCACGTCAGTGCCATCCTATAATCATACTAAATATCTCTTCGTGCCCAACGGAACGTTAGTAGTAAGCTTCTTGAGAGTGATATACAGAGACAAGTGTATCTCCTTCTACCTTTACTGCAGTGAGATCTGGTGATTCTTTGCAGATTGCTTGTTGTTAGCACTTGATCTATTTTCGCGTATAGATAAGAGAACGTGGCCTTGTAGAGTTGGCGGCGACACAAGGAGGCAAATGCTTGTCAACCCCGGGATGCAACTTAGTGAGCCAGAAGCCTATCACGGGTGGGTCTTGTTGGAACCGAGTCACAAGCAGATCGGAGATACTTGAGGACGAAGTACGGGTAGGAATATATTAATAAGACGTTACACAATATATCCTAAAGTGCAACTGGTTAGTAACAATTAGACACTGAGGTTAAAATGAAAAATATCAAGTAAAATTGTATTGATGAAATCTCTGCTCTTTAAATCCTCTCCGGCCTTGGTGCTATATACCCATCTGAAACTGTTTCCGGGGACAATTCTCCTCGTTTCCCAAAATTACATATGAAATATATTACATGTGTTGGAGACCAAAAAACCTCAAGTTGGAGCTTTGAGCATCCTGACTATCCTGAACATCCTGATCACTATGTCTCAGTTGAGATATCAAAGCTCTTGTGGGTTGATTCGAGAAGATGTGTCATCCTAATATCCAATAATTATCATTACTATATTCAGTAGGTTCTTAACTATCCGATAATTAACAGTCACTTAGACTTAATTCCTGCGCTAGCATCAATAATACAACCAAGAAGGATAAGTGTGCGTCATGTGACTTATAGGTCAGGTCATAAGCGAGAACCATAGTTACCATGATAAAGCCGTTCTTATGTTGAGTCCAGGGTTCCTGAATCCCAAGCGGATTGCAGGATGATATCCGTAGCGGGTTCTCCTCTACCCAAATTAGCATGGAGGAACGAGTATGTAGTTGCTGTTGTATGAAGCTCAGTAAAGTTGTGGTCCCTTATGGGCATTGAGGTTCGTTTAAAGTTTCGTTTTCGGCAGTCGCCTCGGTGGCTTTCTGCTTCGCTTCTAGTCCTTGGATCGAAGCATTGCTTTCTTCTTGGCATTGTTCATATATAACTGACAGATGGTCTTTAGTTTGCTGAACAGTTTTGTCGCCAAACCGTATTGGTCTAGCCATGCAGTGGGGTTCGGTAGCCGAGTTTGGCCCATGGCAGTTCATACACCTCGGCATAGTCTGCTTACAGACAGATGCTTTATGCTCAATGGATCCGCATCGTGAGCAAATCTTTATTGGGTGGTGTCCCCAGTATTGGTTGCATGGCGTGATTTTGGCCTTGCGCTGGAGCTCGTGTAGGCGACCACTCTCTTCGAAAAGTCGCTCACCCAGTTTTGGCTTACCGGTTGCAAAATGCAGCACTCAGTCGGTTGATGGCCTAGCCATGCTTGTCGCGAACGCACGAGCTGAGGTCGGTCTAATTCCCGTTTTTAGGGTCGCTTCTTCTATCACCATCTCTGGTGGGACTGGTGTTGGTTCCTCCAAAGTGTAGAGTCTATCCGGTACATTTAGACCTAGCACCGAGATCCAGTTGAAAGCAGCTTCCAGTTTCATTTCTGTGCTCTCAAAGAGTACGGCGCCCGAGAGGAGCGCGCTTCTTGTTCCATCTTCTCCAGCTTGTATCGCAAACCCTGAGTTTAAAATAGTAACCTATGTGAATGTGGAGTTAGCCAAGCGTAGCTTTCTTGTGAGACTTATTTTGATGTAATGTGGAGACATGCGTTTCCATGGGCGGTCGGGCTTGACCTGCAGGAACACACGCTCGTCTTGGAAGGGTGGTTTGGGAGCTGAGGCATTAGGCCTCGGCGTTTGTGTGGGCCCCATCGCTTTTAACTTGGGCTCGTTGGCTGGTAGCGATTTTGTCGCTACTGGGTGTGCAGATTTTGCCTTTTTCTTCACTACCTGAGTCCAGGATCTCTCAGTAGTGCTGGAGTTTTGTATATCACTGCCTTCGATTGGCCTCATAGGCTTTGTCGAAGCCGGCTCTTTGCATTTTTCCTGGCTTCTGCCTTCTATCGCGAGGATCCACACTGGTTGTAGGGTGCTTGCGTTATTCTTTACTACCGGCTTAGTAGCTGGCGCAGGAAGGGGTGTCATTTCGCTGCCACTGGCAGCCTCCGACAGTCCAGTGGATCGGGGCTGGCTTGGGTTTCCGCGCAGAATGTCTGCTATCATGGCCTGTAATAAATAAATTATTCAATTATCCTGATTTGGCGCCTTTTTGGCCCATGCAGGTGTTGACTTCAGTCAGATACAATGATCATATAGTTGTGATGAACATCATGTCTCAGATATCATTTGCAAGTCTCACTATGGCTGTGACAAGGCGGCTTTTTCTTCACCGCTGTCGAACTATGCCATCCGTGAAACTCACCCAAGGGAAACTTCTCAAAAAACCTTGGGTTATCCAGACATGCCACCATCATCAATGTAGCTTACTTTAGTAAGGTGAGGTCTACTGGAATCAAACCAGCGATCTTCTGTCTCAAGTGGGATAGATGTTCAGGCTATCCAGACCCTACTTGGAAGACCGGCCCGGATGGTGTACCACTACACCATCCGACCCTGTCATGGCCTATAAGGCCTCTTGTTATGGTGTCCCAAGGGATTAGTCAGGGGCTAGCTTAGTAAACTAGCCGAACCCTGTACATAGATTATAGAGGACTCACATCCGACTAAATTGAATAAACACAATTCTGCACACATTAGTTCAATGCTCCCAACTCACAGGATTGTTCTCCTCTCACATAGCTAGTCATCCTTAATTGTCCACTAAGATATCCTCCGCACGCTCATAATCATAACACCTCTCCATTTTTTTCAAAAGATCGTCCGAGCTGATGATCAGGGTTTTTTTTAAATCATTTAATGTATTTGTATCTATATAGCAATGGCACATGACTAGCGCTATGAATACATTTGGGATTACTCTTTTAACTTTAGAGACACTCACACTCTAGATTTCATTTGCAAATACCACTATGAGGAATGTTTGCTTACAAAAACAGTCGACGCTCCGCCGTAAATACTCACCAAAGGGAAATTTAGAACCTTTGATTATCCAAGCATACTAGCGCCGCGAGAAATGTAGTTTAGTTTTGTCGGATTCGAACCAGCGGTCTCCTGTCTCGGGTGGGATATGTGTCCTAGCTATCCAGACCTTACTTGAGAAACCTGCCAAGATGATGTACCACCGCACCATGCAACCATGGCCGTGTTTATAGTTTTGCCAGCACTGACTCCCAGGTTCGTAGAGGACACCGCGTACGAACATTGAACTCATTGGCAAGCGGACAGAGATTGTTTACGTGGCTCACATCGTCTACTGTAGAGAAAGGATGATTGGATCGGGTACAACAAACAAGTGTCCGTGGGCCCAAACCAAGGTCTAGAACGGGCCGTGGCCAAGTTTTCTCGGAGGCGCGTCGCTGCACGTGCAATAGCAACCCATGACATCATGGTCAGTTTGCCTCGCCGAGGCTCACACAACGTGACGCTATGTTACTGCTGGAATGTGCTTGTTTCGTGAACTTGCGGGTCAGCTGGCTGAATTATAATTAGCTATATCAAGCTAAGCTTGGCTCATGCGGACTCCATGCGTCGATGGCTAACCGAACAGTTGGAAAAGTAGTCGGACGGCGAGCTGGTGATGGACCCATAGAAACGTTCTATTTTGGACTCCTTGCTTATATCCCCATCTAATCAACCGTATGTGTTGGCTGGGATTTCTTACACCGGCCAGCACGCATAACACGGGGTAAGGCTATCACCTTTCCAATCGTCTACTCCCGGGTCAGATTTATATGTCAAGGACAGGCGTGCGGAGTGGGTAATATCTGCTCATATTAGTGCCCAGGTTTGGGTGTGGATACTGGCATCGCCCTCATCATCACTAAAGTACCTGCATCATCTGTTCCACTTTTTAAATTTCCAGTAGTGTGGTGTGCTATCCTGTCGGAACCGGTGATCATTATTTCGTGTACGTTTGAAGAATAATTTTTTTTGCGCCGGGAGCGCACATGACCTACATCTTTTGCTTGTTAGCATGATGAAATTCTTATCCCTACGCACTGCCCTATATTCCTGTCCGAAGCGGTGCTCCTCACATTAGTTTCCAAGCGACTGGGGATCAAAGCATGTCCTCAGCACCCGGTACACAACAACGTTGCAAGTCGTGCTTAGGTCCTATCGGAATTGGATTGGCAATCTCCCGTCTACAATGGGATCGCTGAACAGGCTACCGTAACTTCCAAAGGGGGTCCAGCTCGGATTGCATAGGACCGAACACCCCGTCATTTTCCCCCTGACTATATTATCTTGTTCTATAGATTAGGATGAGCTTACTAATACACCGGGCTATTGTCGATATCGGAGATGATGCGCGCTAAGCGCTTAGGCGCCTACAGAATAAACGCCAGTAACCTGCCAAGGTCACGAGTGTAGTTATATGGTACAGAAATCTTGCAAAACTTGCCCCATCTCCCTGCCTCCACACCAAAGCGTCGAGCATGTAGTGTAAATTAGTCCAACCATACCATACCGTGGTCGTCGGGCAACGGCATGTTTACGGCGCTGCGACGCGTGAAACATAGGAATTCCAAAGTGGAAAAAGCATAATGATATGCCATGAAGGGGACCTGCAATAGATTGTCTCCACAGTGGCTACGACGCAGAGATTTACATTTGATCTCGAACCAGCTGATGAGAAGGTTCTAATTGGCGTGGATCAGACCAGATCAGCTCACAAGGTTCAAGCTACCAATTAATGTCGAGCTGTTATCTAATAGTTTCTACCATCCAGCTAACAGAATCCCGTTCTTGATGGTGCTCAGCAGCACTAAAGCAGACTATAGTGTTCAATCGCAATCGCGCAAAGCAAGGAGAGCTTTCTCATTTCATCTAAGTTTACAGCGACATTAAAGAGGCTCGGTGTTCTGATTTTTATCCTTCACTTAGCAAGGGTATCGCTCTTGTAAATGTTGACTAGTAGGCTTCGCCACGAAAGAGTTTCCTTTACTCGGCTTAGTAATCCAAATTACCCTTGTGCACAGAGCTAAGACCTCGGTCTAGAAGGCTTCGGTAGGGGATTGAGATGATTTGATGTCAACCGCACATATATCTGTATTATATGTTGAACCCCCAATTGCACGGACAAGTGCCAGGACAAGCAGCCTTTTCCTACTCCCCATAGACATGAGGACTACGTACAAAGAAGAATCTACTACCCATGGCCTTAAAAGTCAACTGATGCTGTGATTAGATAACCTGAACTGTTGAAACGTTTGTGGGTTTCAATCGATCACAATTGTAACAGGAAGGTGACAAATATAACTCGTGGCTCTACTACAGCTAGTTCCGCAGAATGCAATAGTTAAGCTTGAGTTATAATAAATTTGTCTATATCCTCTTCTAACTCCCAACTCCGAAATCTACACTATGTGCGTAGCTTACTAATTGTAGGCTAACCGCATTTAGTAGTCTATATTACATTACGTAGCCTGCTACGTTTAGGATCCACACGTTTTCCAAGATAATCTAATGCTGATAACGAATTTACTGGGGTCGACGCTGGATCGTGCAAACTGGGCTCTAATTGAATTCTGGTTAGCCAGTTTGTCAATCTCCTTCCATTCGGGTAATGGAAGCTTTGAGTCAAGGAAGGCCCGACTCTCATTATCCGCAACCCTGATGGGAATCGTTGCACTGCCGAAGTTCGACAGTCGGCGCATTCCAGCCCACACAAAAACTAAGGGAAGCCTGATAGTTCACTGGTAGAATTCTTGCTTTGGGAAAAATGTAAGAGGTCTCCGGTTCCATCCCGGATTAAGCCCTGGAGTTTACTTTTCAGTATCAAAGCTAGATACGCTGCACACACTTGATGATCAAAAAAAGCTGAGGGTTTAAGATTCCTAGAGACAACCTCGGGCGTTGGTAGTGCCCATTGTTTTCTGCGAAAATGCGCTGTGCTGGATGAATCCATCGGCTACTGGTATAATGCGGGCGGTGAAGCGTTTGGCCATGGCCCGTGCCATGCTGGATGGGATCAAAGTAGCGAGGGACTTTACGTATATAAACATAAACAAATAACTTCATCTAGTAATTCTATCTGACATTCTTGAAGTCAAGCGATGGAATATTTTAGCTCTGCTGAGATTTTGGATAAACGTCTCTGTCAACGGCTTTCAGACGATCATTGGACACTTGTGTCGACACTCACCAATTCCACACGTCAAAAAACAGAATTAAAGAGAACCCCCGGGATCGGCAAGGCTGCCAGTGGTGTCACGTTTCTAGATGGCATTTGTTAGCCTCGTTCCATTATCATGACAGTGAGCAACGATTTGCCATCATATCAGCGCGGCCTTGGGAAACCACAAAGTATCGAGTTAAAGTAAGTGTTGGAAGTTTGGATTATACTGATCTGCCGCCCTCAGGCCCTATATAAGTATTTTCGTAAGATATGTATCCTGTGTAGTGTATCTCATTGTGACGTTGAGAACCGGCATACTCAGATTTCGTTCGCAGATACCACGAGAAGTTATTTCTTATGGCATCCAAATTTTGTCGCTACTAACTGTTATTATTTCTTTCTTGATATCGACCCGTACAAACATACCGTTTAATAGTGACTCATATTGGTACTCAGGATTGCGATGGATAGCAGAGATGAACGGTTTTTATGGCAGTGCGGGGTTAAGTAGTTGTGGACAGGGACATGACACGTATAAGTAAATATTGCGCACTTTTTTCCTCTTTAACACGATGATGCATCCGACTACATTCACAATGCCCATCCCTACTCCTCGCTAATCACTCCTATTTGTATTGGTCTTATCTCCTGGTTAATGAAGTATCGCCCTTTTATCTTTCATTACAGGCCATGTCATTCTTCATCTTGCTGGCAATCACCAAGCTCAGAGTCCTCGACAGGTTAAATATCCCACAACACCTACCACAGTGAACGTGTGAAAACTCCATGATTATCCGAGTGTGCTTTCATCATGTTATAAATTTGATATCACCGTGTGTGATTGTAATGTGTTGGTCTTACTAGATTCGGACAAGCTCTCTACTGTCGCAAATAGGGTATCTGTTCAAGCTACCCAAAATCTACTTGGGAGAAGGACCCGGATGGTGTACTACTGTACTGCCTTACCCCACATCAATAATTATTTTCATATCTAAAGGATCAAAATGTATTAGTCTTGGTGAATGTATCGTTTGATTCTTGGCTACCAGTATACTATAACCAAATAAAACCTTTTACTTGCCGAAAAATAATATAAATGTAAATTCACGAGATTTAGATCACTCGGTCATAAGTTGTATCTCTGCGCAGATACTTGAATCACTAGCCTTCCATGTAATCTTCACTCCCGTGACATGTATAAATCGGACTGTAATATCTTGAAAGAAATGCAAGGTTTCGGTTGAGGTTAACAATGACTAGGAGGATGATTTCCAAGGGGAGGTAGAGAGCGTTGGAGCCTCGAATTATCGTTACATTCATTGGGCACTAGACAGTCGGCAAGTCTGCACTATAAAGTCGAGTATTTTGAGCTTCCTGGCATATCAGTTAGAACGGATGCGAACGACTTAACAGTTTTGGCCTTGTAGTCCAGTTGTATGACCTCTCATTGAAAGGCATGCTTTTGTGAAATCGTTGCTCAATTAAGCGTTGTCTTTTTTTCCAAAATCTTTTACTAACACTTCCACCTACATTTTTGAGGTAGTCTCCGAGAGGAATGATGGTCTCAACAGCTGACTTGAGTGCTCATGGTATGTTTTTTTGTGCAAGAATGATCGTGTTCAGTGATAGGCACTGGGAGCAGTCTCAAGGAAATTAATGCGAAAAGGTGTGGATTTGGGGGGGTCATTATATTTTGGTCTGGACTAACCACAATCATCTACGTCTAAACCAATGCCTATTCGTAACAAAAACACCAAAACATGCGAATAACGCAGAACGTTGGAGGTATCAAGCTTCCTAAACGTAAGTCGTAAAGTCCAAAGCAAAATTTCGCAAGTGTGGCTAGGTTTGAAGCCCGGCCACAAATTTCAAAACACACAGGATATTTGTAAGAATTTAGTTATTCAACAACAATTAATTGGTCTCCACGTGTGGCTGCTCCACGAAGCTTTCGGGTAGTTCTGTGGATGAATGGATATCTGGTGCGTGCGTCGGTTAGATATTGTTGTCATGCGACCAATTGATAAGCTTGTTTGTTTTTGAAACTGACCGAAGAAGGGGGCGCTGGAACAGAGTGAATGAATTTACCATGATTTAGTGGGCCTCGCAGGTAGCAGTTTACGCTGTCAGCAATGTCTCGGAGATATGTCGACCCCGTAGTTACAGACATTGCCCGTCCTATCGCGATCGAGTCGCAAAGCATAGGAGATGCGATCCACTTGGCCTAACCGAGCGCGACATTGGTTTAGTTGGTTTAATGTTTCATGGCAAGCAGGTCCAGCGGCTCCCAGCGGCTCCCAGAGAACGATTGGCGAAACTGTTTAGCCTAGGGCTCCTATACCTGCCAGATTATCTACCAACATCTACCTAGCCTATACTAGTATCCTGGAGGCCTCGGGGCGTCAGCGCAGATGTCATTATGAGCCGTGAGTCAGTATTGCAGATGCAGGAGCCTCGTGTGGTTGGATAGAGACGGCTCTATTGCACATGACCCAGTGCACCAGATTTGCCGTGGCTCCAGGTACAATTTAACCAGATCTAAAAAATTGGAATAATGAACTCTCAACGATTTGTTGGAAGCCGAGTGGCTTGCAGGAGGAAATCTATGGATAAGCTATCTTGTTGACAAACTCAAGATTGTAACCTGTCCAACAAAGAGTTGATATCCGCTTGCATATCCTACGTCCACATCTCTCCTAGGCCTGCGAGCCAACGTAGTGTTATCAGAGGTGATAGCGAAGGTAGTTGTATGTGCGCCGAGCGCTGGATGGCCGAAGTAAGATCAGACGTTCTATCAACTTATTTTCACTTGCCCAGCGCCCTTGGGCTCGCTAGAAACGCGTCAGGGAGCTACGCGAGCCCCTGATTTAGACCAAATCCGACAAATTTCCTAGCGGCCCCGAGCTTGCCAATGGGAGGAGACGGCCAACCTGTAACAAGCGCCCAATGCGTAAAAACGTGGCGGCTACGCTCAGCGCCCTAGACTGCTAGACCTGGACGAGGCGAGGATAAGTGTAATAAAGAGCGCATTTCAAAAGTCGCATAAATGCACAGCGCCAATCATCCGTGCTCAGTGTTAATATGAGCCATGTCGCGTGCTAGCTATTCACAGGCTAAAGCCGTCGAATGGGTACAGCCCGACTGTACCCCTCCTGGGGCTCCACGACCGCGTCATCTGGAGAAGGTCGGCCTGGGAGGGAATCTCTGGCTGGCTAACAACGCGCCTCATGATGGTACACGTAATGCGCTTGAGGTATCAGTCGATACATGTAGCACTGGTGCCAAGTAGGCGTGGCTCAAGATGTGGAGAAGGCTGAATACTACGGTTACCCAACGCGCTGGATGGCCATCCATCATGCCCAATAAATCAGACATCTTTCATCCTTATGAAAATAATGGGAGCACTGTACAAGGAGTGGCCTGGCTTAGAGGGGAGCCCAGCGTGCTTGATAGTCGTTGACTCAAGTAGCACAATAAAAACCAATCAATCAACCAATCAAAATGAAGATAAAATGGAGAGATTTAGAGGCCACTGTTGGCTCCGATAGCGCCTTCCTTGGTAACATCGCAATTTGCTGGCTCTACACGTGGTTGGTGACCATCTGGGTAATGACTGCTGTATCACATGATCTAGGGCGCGTTGTCTTGTTTGTTCATATGACGCATATCTCGGAACCTAAATTCTTCGACGAAATCCAAAGAGCCCATTAGATATTTTCAAGTGAAATTCTACGATTGGTTGTGGGGTTATTGTTAGATGTAACTGTGTACTCCTATTTTCTTGTTTTGCGGGTATAATTTAAAACTACTTGTAAAAAAAAAAAAATGAAGCTCCTGGTAGAGGGAAATTTGCTACATTCAAAGTGGAAAGCAGAGTGGCGGACAGCTGGTCGGACTCTATTTGTAATTTCTAGGTGTTGTAATGCGCGTTAGAGCGTCGGGTAGTTCTGTAGGGACTGGGCCGTCCAGCACATGACTAAGGTCACGAGCTGTAGACAGGCACGACGTTAAATTTAAACTAAACTAAACTAAACTAAACATATCTCGGAACGTGGCAGGCCCGCCATGAGTTTCGAGGCGCAGCGAAGCTTTTCACCCCTTACTTTAAAACGTTAGTATTAAGTATCATGAACGATTAGTTATGGCATTCTCTAGCTACGTCACAGCCATCCTCTTTTCCTGGGGTCTCATTGTGGTATTCGCCGCAAGACGGCCGTGTCGTCAGCGTCCACTAGGCAATAGTATGGAGTGAAGTGAGCACAACACTGGGCCTAGACAAAGCGTGGGCTCTAGGACCGGCCTATTGTCTGTTGGTTGGAAAGACACTAATGTGTGGAAATTCGGGAAAACGGCAAGGACCTGCCTGATTTCGCATGGTGAAGGGGTGTGACGATTGTCCGATCTAATCCCAGAGTTGTGGTGATTGTGACAGGTGGTTATTGGAAGCGCGATCAGCCCCGCAACCGTCACGGATGGAGGGCAAGACTGAACACCTGTACGCGATGTCCACTACGAACCTAGTAGTGAAATATTCTCCCAGGGCCGGGTTCAGTCAAATTTCGCAATACCGAAGAAATTGGCCCAGGAGGAAATGATTCAAAATTCTCCGCCATGTCGATTTTTCACTCCCAACGAGTTCGACGCTTACCTTGGTCGCATCAAGTTTACAAGTACGACCTAGTACATCCTCGTTTCAACTCTTCTCTGGCCTCAGCTAGCCACCAAAAACACGCCGAGGCCGATATTTATACCCGACGGAGGAAACAAAGCGTGGCGCACAAATCTGGGAGACAGTGCTTCAGGATGGGCGTGAGATGGATCAGGACAAGTTTACAAGATGATGGATACAATCTCGACGGGCGCATGAGCGCTGTTCTTGTATATTGAGTCATCTTTCCTATATATTTTCTCTGATATTGTGTCATAGCTAGATGGCTGCATGCGCAATTAAAACCTGATGCACGCGCGATAGCTCACTCTTCCCATGTACCCTGGTGCCTGACAAGCAGAGATTGGAAAGTATGTTTGTTGTCGCGAGCGTGACGCGTCCATCTTGCGAAGATAAGGCCGGCCCAGCGAAGTTGTGAGGTTGCAGTCATGGCACCGTCATAGCAGACTAGTGGCTCGGGCATCTGAATATGTGACCGATGCAGCGGGTTACACAGGTTTCCGGAGCTGCCTCTGTTCGTTGTGGCTTAGCCAGAAGTTGTTTGACGGGCAGTCATAGCCCCGCTTCACTGGGGTCAAGCCTCTATGCCGTACTTGGCCTGGCTGTTACGCAGTCGATCAAATTTCCCCATAAGGCTTTCAAGGACAAGCAATGAATGTGCTACAGATCCCTAGCGACTGTGCACTTGGAATATTCGATTCCTCGAAAGCTGCCCGTCCATTTTTTTTTTTTTTTTTGCGTCAGATTTTAATTGCGTATGCAGCTATCTAGCTATGACACAATATCAGAGAAAATATATTGAAAAGATGACTCAATTTACAGTAAGAGCACTCATGCCTCGGATTTCATTTGCAGGTACCACTGCGAAGTTATGGTGGCTTTTTCTTCACCCCAAGTCAACCCTCATCCGTGAATACCCACCCAGGGGAACATCTCAAAAACCCTGGGTTATCCAGACATGCCTTCATCATCCACTGAATTTCCTCCGCGCGAGATGTAGTCTAAGGTGTCTCCTTCCCAAGTGGAGTAGGTGCCTAGGCTACTCAAACTATACCGGAGAACACCACCAGGAGGCGGACCACGGCACCTTCCATCGTTTGCGTATTGTTATAGTGTCCGCTGCACTCTCGCAAGCGAAGTCTTGGCGCGCACACAGCTCAATTCGTAAAACTCTGCCAAAATTCAAAATCACACGCCCGTCGAGAGTGTATCCATCCTCCGTATCATCTTGTAAACTTGTCCCAATCCCTCTCACGTCCGTCTCAAAGAACTGCCTCCCAGATTTGTGCGCCACGCTTTGCTTCCTCCGTCGGGTATAAATATCGGCGTGGGCGTGTATTTGGCGGCTAGCTGAGGCCAGAGAATAGTTAATGAGAGGTGTGGTCATTGAAATAAGGATGTACTTGGTCATACTTGTAAACTTGATGAGACTTAAGTAGGAGTCGAACTCGTTGGGAGCGAAAATTTGACATGGCGGAGAATTTTGAATTATTGCCTCGTGGGCCAACTTAATCGGTATTGCGAAATTTGACTGAACTTGGCTCTGGGAAAATATTTCACTCCCAGGTTCGTAGAAGGCACCACGTACAGGTGTCAGTCTTGCCCTCCTGCCCGTCCATTATATAGCCGTGTTATTTAGAATTTTTTTAGAATGTTTTTAGTCCTGTCTAAGTCTAAGACTAAGTAGTACATGCTGATCCTCTCTGCCTACTGGCCAAGGATACCTATGCCAATAGTATATCCCCTCAAACACTACCGCCCCCCACAAGTCCGCTCTCAATCATACACTCAGAGGAGCCCTTTGCCCTTCATTACCTCCCCTCTCCAGCCAACGAAACAATGGCCATTTGCGGGTGTATGGTAGCCCGGAAAAATCACAAAAACCAATGGGCGCAGAGCCCTCCTAGTACCGACATTAGGACTAAATCCGAAGACATAGTTACCATTCTGAAGCGTTGGAAGAGGCCGGCCAGCTGGGCGCTGTAGACTTGTGTGTACCTCGGGAAATACACCCTCTGCTTTTCTAGCCTCCTTCCAACCCCTTCCCGAAGGTCGTGCTGAAATGTCAGAAAAGTCTCGCCAAAGCGTGATTGCTGTGTGTTAACTTAGCCCAACTTCTATTGTACCGACCAGGGCTCTGGCGAGTGACGTTGGCTCATTGACACTTGAGGTCCTAGCTAATTGGCTGAAATCTCGGTCTCGATGCCCATAAGCGTTCCAAAGTCAAAAACCTCTCGAAAATATGAGACCTCTTCTCCTCCTCGCTCCATTTTTCAGCCGCATGTCCTTACTAAAGATGTATACCCCAATTAGAGTTACAGTCCCCCACAACCCAAGGCTGCAACTTTGCATGTCACGACTTAATATCCTCCTTGCGGGTACACATAGCGTCATGAATTTTTAATGGATAATGATCGGTAAAAAGTGAGGCAAGCTCCTATTTGCGATTGGAGTAACACCTTTATCGGTCGTTGAGGCGAGTGGAGTGTGTGGAGGTTAAGGTAGGGGACTCTCGTGAGAATGACAACACCGATATTGATGAGAAGTCGCCGATTATAGATGTGTCTGTGTTTGCCTTCGACTTCGATCCCAATGCCATTCTTCTTGGCTACCCCAGACACGCAGAGCATACGGAGCGATCACACCGGCATCACTGGAAGGTGAACACAGCCGTGCCATCGAGGTTGGACAAAATGTTACGATAAAGCCAAAGCGCCGAATAAAATCTCCGTATTTCTGCTGGTCTCACTCTGATAGCTATGTCTGCGTCAGGAAATGCATCGGGAAAAGTAAGTGGTCCACGAGGTAAAATTAAGTTGAAGACATTGTCTAAATAGAAATAGACTTACGTCTGGGGGCTAACTGGTAATTTTTGTTTACCGACGCGTCTACGCGTTTCTAAAACAGCAAGTATTACTACAAGATTAATCGGAACCCCATCATATATCCTTGACAGTAGGCTCAGTACTCTCGAAGATAGAATGTTGTAACTTCGGCTCAGAAATCGATAACACTTAGACGTATTGGCTTGAGTCAATAAATATTTCAAAGGATGTCAATTGCTGAGTCTTAGTTAGCTGGTAATCAACGAGTATGGTTTGTATCGCATTTATTCAAGGTAATCCCAACGAATCTACCACGCTCAAAAGCTTGGTATCTATATATGCACGTGCCATATATATATGTCTTATAGGTGATCTCTAACATCGATAACCGCCAGGACAATTAACTTTATATCCATGAGAGATGGGTGTATTGAACACCATTACTAGTATCTGTCACATAATATCAAGGCAAGCTGGTCTAATAAATCCCGCTCCTACCCATAGAAACTTTTGCTTTCGTTGATGTAGGCATGTCATGGGCTAGTAGGAGATGTTGTTTTCTCTACGTTCCGTTACGGCTGACAGGGGAACTATCCTCAACACCAGTCAATCGTGTCCCCTACGGGTCTCCAGCTCTTACTGTAGAGTCTGTAGAGCCGAGATTGGGTAGCACCTTCGTCCTCGCTGCAACGAGGATTCCCAATCGCTTTCGCGGTCTGTATCGTCTTCATCTCTCAACACAACCCCCTTAGCACCATTATCATGAAGTTGACCACTATCAGATCAGATCAGATAGTAGGGTCAAAGTCCTTCTCATCACTCACCCTTGATCATGGAGGAGAAGCTATCCGTTGAGTTTCCGGAGTGTACCCAGCACCCGATACAGAGATGGTGGATTGGATTAAGCTATCCTAAAGTGTTACAAAGAGGGGACATGTAGGTGGATGTTTGCATCTCAGGTGGCTTCGGTGTCTAGGCCTCTTTTTCTTTTTTTTTGGGGTAGAAGGTTCCGTGGAAAAGATGACTGAACTCCATGGGTAAACACTTAGCTGAATGGCTACTCATCACGGGAAATCTTTCAATAACCTTTGAAGTAACAAAAGAGGATAAGAGCACTGTAAAATATCTGGCCTGAGTCAGAGAGGAGCCCAATGTCTTAGATGGTCATAGACTAAAGTAATACGACAAACCCACTTATTTACATGAAGACTGACATTCGTAGGCCTCCTGGATTAGCCCTCGTTGTCATGAACTTATGCGCGTTAGTCAGCGAGGCTACGAGGCTTCTCAAAAATAATGATTTATTAGGGAAATACTAACGCCTCCGTCATTGAGGTTGTAGAGCGCATTGATTCAAGTGACTACCAAAGCGAAACTAAGTACAGAATCTGTAGTCGCGTGTGTATCAACACCATAGTCTATTTTATAGCTACAATTATTCTAAATTCTAACACGATTGCATTTTGTTGGTTGCGAGCCCAGCAGTGATAAAAATAATTCTACAATTCCTGTCGATCGCATCATCCTCGTCCAGCAACGTCATTTGAAACAACGTTGGATTGCGAGGTGCAGGACACGAGGGATTTTGAGCAAAGCCCATGCCGCCAACCATCCTCATTACCGCGAAGAAATAGGTGAGCTGGGTCATTTTAAGTCATGAACGGGTGGGCTCCGTTGCATCCAATGACGGCGAATATCAATACAGCACAGCTCCTGTAGACAAAGTCCCTTCGCAAGGCCTATGGCATTTGCGGAATGAGGCACGGGCTATGCAAGATGGAAGGCGCGATCGGTTCCTCCTGGTCATATCGGGTATAGCGTTACAATGCCGGTGGGCACAAAGCACGTTGGAAATTGTCTGCATTCAACCAGCTGCACGAATCAAGGCTGCCCCTCTACTCCTACCTTTCCGAAACTGCTCGGAAAGTCGCCTATTAGGCTCATATCTACGCCTGACCCCAGCTCCTTTGCTCTCAAAGGCAGCGAGTCAGTCTCGGAGCTGGCAGGGTCCATCGGCAGCCAGGGCCGACTCGCATTATCGATGCGTATTGCTTTCGAAATTTGCTTCATATCACATCTGGTGCTAATTCTTCCCAAATTGCTGGGGCTGAATTAGCCTTTCTTCCTTTCGAGGGGTGCCTGATCAGCCGATTCCGATCAGCAGCCCGAGTGCTGGGTTATGGAACAAACGCCTTCCATTTACGCCTAGACGTAGTTCTAGGCAGGGTCCAACGTTGTTGGAGGAAGCTTCCAAGATCCAGTCGCTTGGTGTTTGAGCCGCCAGTACTCCAGCCGACTGAGAGGCGCCAACAAGCGAGTCGAGAAGCTGAGCAGGCCTCAGTGGCCGAGAATTGCCTGCAAGAGCCAGCAGCACCTAATGGATTATATATGCATTCTCGTCATTAGCAAGGATCTGTCCCTACGAGTCTGATGTATGATTGGTATCATAAAACCAGTGCAAAAGATCGACGTTTATCAACGGGATGGCTCAACAAAGTGATAGAAACTCACGGAAGTCTTCCGGATCTCTGGTTAGCTTTTCTCATTGGTACACTTCCGAGTTTGCGGGTGTCGAGGGTGGCTGCATGGCTTTCGTTCGTCGAGATGAACGGTCGGCTTGGGCAGATTCCCTGTGCCACGCTTCAGGCGTAGAGGAGCTCACATTATTCCAAAAGCCCGCCCGCACGCACGCACTGACCATCTGGTCGCCCTGCTGCCTCGCGCGACAGTTGTAGTGTAACCGCCTGCTCCGGGCCAACCTTTTCCACCTCCACCTCATCGGCATGGAGAATAACCACAGCCGCAAACTTAGGGTAAGCTACAGTCACGGCGACGGCGAGCACGAGAAGCTCCGAAACTCCCATCTAGACAAACCCATGGACAAACAGTTCCCCTTACGTCCAAGAGCCAATCATGAGTCACAAACTCGATCTGCGAGCAGGACCGCTCCTCTAAATTGGTCCATGGTTGGCTTGCAACCAATCTCCAACTAAGTAGCCAACTTCTTTTTCATAAAAGGTAGTCCACACAAGTCGGTAGATCCTCAGAATATGACTACACTAAAATTTCGTTAGTTTTTCCTGCTACTCTTGACCAGGGTGTTGTCGGCGCAGCTACGAGAGGTGCCCTGAACGGTAGACATGAGTATCCCTACTAGCTTATAGTTTGGATTTCCCCTTGGAGCGTTAACTAGTAACACTGACCTGCTGAATTATACTTGCAGGCCCCAGTGCAAAAGAGAAGAATAATGTATGAATACTGTTGGGATCCCTGGACAAAATAGAGCACTCTCCATGCCATGTGGGATTAAGAATTATTTCGTGGTTGCACTATCAATAGTGAAAATACCGAACTACGTCGGCAAGCCTAGCTGGAAGCGTGGCCTTTCCAAATATTCAGGAGACATGCAGCCTGCTCACTTCTGGCGGGGGGGCGCCTAAGTATCCGGAAACTTGATCGGAATCTGGAGCAGGATATTTATAACGCCAGTGTTACTTAGCCACTGGGGACAGCGACTGGGATAAAACTACTCGAGCTCTATGACACTTGCCTCGTTCGTTACAGCACACAACATGTCCAGACATCACCACGGTTCCTCTTAGCAAAAGCGACTCACAAATGGTACTTCGACTGGAGACCAAAAGGCGGAATTTCACTCGGGCCGGGGATAAGAAAACTCGCAACCAATATCTCCCCATTTTCTCCTCACAAACAAAATAAACACGGTGCCGAGTTGATGTCCGCTCATCAACCCTTTTTGTGCATTCTGGATGTCATTGAAAAGGGCTAGCAATTTTGGAGTGACTGCTCAACAGAGAGTGAGTTCTAGGCTACGCAAAACCTAATTTCCTGTTTAACCTTCTCTCAGGCATGAACCAGGCCTTATTCTGGTGGTTTGGGAATCCAATCTAGTGCCAAGGTTCTTCCTACACAGACAACAACTTGCCGCAGGAGAAACAGACCGGTGGCCCGAGATGAGTGAGCACGGCAAAGCTGCACCCATTGACGATCCGCGAGCCAGCATCGGGACAGGGGCCCCCCCTCAGCTTTGACTCATCGCCCACTCCATGAGTTCTGGAAAGCTACTCTGTTGTACATTGTAGGCTTGCCGCGCGACCCCTCAGTCGTATGTCCGTATGGCCCTCTTCATCATCTTTTGATCCCTTGTATCCTTGCTGGCAAAGGTCATCTGTGCGCGTAACCTCCTGTTTGCTGCCCCAGCTCAGAACCCTCGACCTAGTCGCCAATCACCACTTTCGGAGGGCAGTCCTTAACTCCTCAACGTACTATGATGGCCAACGGTGCCCGCCGGCTGAAAGGATGATCAAGAATGACAGCATTTACAGAACGAACTTAGTCCTACACCCCATGCGAGCAGGTCCGTTCTTGCGGGTGGCTGCATCACCTCTAGGGGCCTGGTCAACCTCATTAGACATCAAAAGCTTCAAGGCAAAAGGCGTTGAAAGAGTTCTTCATTCGCTGGTCAGCCACATCTGCAATAACACTAGTCATCTCGAAAGATTTCGAAAGGTCATTAACTCTAAACT
The DNA here is from genome assembly GCA_900239735.1 of Blumeria hordei DH14. Taxonomy (NCBI): domain Eukaryota; kingdom Fungi; phylum Ascomycota; class Leotiomycetes; order Helotiales; family Erysiphaceae; genus Blumeria; species Blumeria hordei. The sequence goes on from OENG01000034.1 coordinate 437,045, forward strand.
ATATAGAGTAGCTGACAGATCTATCAGGCTTATTCACTACCTCTCAAGATTGTGGCTCCAACAGAACCTTACAGGCACAAGCTTGCTATCTCGAAGAAACCTAGAGACTCATCCATCAAAAAATTTGAGACCAAAACCCTAGCTCCAGGATCCGCTTGCGTCGTCGAGTTTCGATGCTTGAAACCCATCAACTCAAAAGTAGCGGGGAAATCATCTAGTCTAGGGGTGTAACACTGTCGTCGTAGCTTCACCAAGTCATAACTAGCAGCGTATCTCACAACTTTAACTGAGCTTCTGAAAACGATATATGTGCTATCACCTCCCTGACTATAATCGAACTTCTAAACGACGCTTCAACCTCACTGATTTGCGAGTAATTGCATGCACAGTGTTACCGACTAATTCTATCTACTCGTCAAAACTCTATTGATGTAAGCTTGAACTATTTGACATCACACCTAAGGCTGAAGGCCTCATCTAAAGATTCTTATCGGCTAATGGTACTCAGAATTGTTATCTCTTTCCAACTCTAGCCAACATACCTACCGGACAGTAAATATTTCTGTGGATTGAATAACATAAGGGCAGGCCCAGTAGTAACCCTGCTGGTATTATCATACAAAGGATTGGAGTTTCATGTCTACCTACGAAAAAGCTGGGATAACCCATATTCATGGTGAGTGTACATGACGGAGGTAAAAATGGCGGGAATTGAGGAAGTTAACTCACTCTTCTGAAGGCTACGAGACCAGTCGAACCTATGCCAAATCTCCATTTCCATATACTTTACCCACGAATCCCTCGCAACCTCAGGGCCAACCTCCTATCTCAACAGCAGAGTTTTCCGAACCAACGCATACAACACAGATGGCCTATCTCTCCCATCAAGCTCGTTCACCATACTACCAAGTCACAAATTCTTACCTCAATGTTGGCTCAAACAATCTGCAGGTGACATCATATTCACCTATGAGGGGCCCTGAAGGCTCAAAGGTTTACGTTCAAATAACTACGTTGACTGACTTTACGACTAACGAGCTCCCGTCTTATTCCATAAACTTTGGCGCGAGAAAATGTGCTGCAAACGTCCATAAGTTGGGGCAAAAAGGCGCAATGTCCTCATATTCGATATCTTCGGAAGTCCCTATCTTCTCATCTACTGGATGGCAAGTTCCAAAAGTTTCATTATCAATAAATGTTGAGAATGGAAACGGCGACGCGGTGGCTAAAGTTATGGTTGGAGATTTCGAATATGTCGACTGCGACTTCCCTAATGTTAGCAGCAACAGGATGGGTCAAGATCTACCCAAGAAGAGAAAAATATCCACGAATTCTCCAGTAATGATGAATATACCTGAGAGGAGAACTTCGAGTCAGCAATTAAGATCGAAGGAAGAGTTTAACTATCAGTACTCTCAAAGCGAGGTGCCATCTTATTCGTACATGCAATCATCAAATTTTTATGGGCCACTTCCACCATCTTATAATCGTCCGGCTGGAAGTTACCAAGGGCAAGCTCAGTCCAGGAATATGCAATACGATTGTTCGGGCTCTACATCGACGGTTACATCACCAAAATCTAATGCACAGTCTCCCCACTCGGAAAACTGGATCTCCTCTCCGAATATGAGTTCCAGCATATCGCAAAGCTCTGGAATTTCCCCCCCAAATACAGCTAATCACCATCAATCCTTATCGGCAGCATCTTCACCGTCTGTATTGGCTAATCCTCCTTTGTTCAGAACTTCTACCATGCAACAGAGCTCGAACCCAGCAGCATCTGCGCGCAATGGGCACTGCAATCAACCATTCAATGCCTACGCTATTTACCCTCACAAGGCTAAATTAGAGATAATGGGCGATTTGGGCACTATGGCTCACAACTGGTCAGAGGTAGAGCTTGAAGCACGAAGACGTCTAGTTCTATTCAAACGATCGCAATCTGGAAGCACCATTACTGCGACCTTTCACCCCACAAGTCCAGAGGAACGTCCGCAAGACAGCATTTGCGTTAGCTGTATTTACTGGCAAGAGAAGAAGGAGTGTTTTGTCACGAGTGTCGATACCATTTATCTCCTACAAAAGCTTGTCGCGGCCCAGTTTACGGTAGAGGAGAAGAATAGAATACGAAGGAATCTAGAGGGCTTTCGGCCTCTAACCGTCTCAAAAGGAAAATCTGACAGCGAAGAGTTTTTCAAAGTTATCATGGCGTTCCCAAACCCTAAACCGCGGAATATCGAAAAAGATGTCAAAGTCTTTCATTGGCATGACTTGTGCGGTGCCTTGAAGAAGATAATTGGCAAATATGTAAGCCAAATTAAATATAACGTATGAGACTAAGCTAACCTGTGTTCAGTCAGCTAGTCCATCTTCGACCGTGCCCCCAGTGCCGCCTCTTCTCACAACAGCCAACCTTAATGGCTATGCTAACAATAGTTCTACGAGTAGTCTATACTCCCATGAACACAATCGGGCGACACCTCCATCGCTCCCAAATACGATCACATCTACAGCCTACCCTATTCGCGTGCTTTCCCCCAATAACCACGAAAAGGCTTTGTCTATGCCCTTATCCATAATGCAAAGTGGAAGTCACTCCGATTTAAGAATGGCGCACATGCCTAGTGTTCAAGAAACCAATAATCCCAATCAGTGGCAAAACACACACCAGCACATGCCATCGGGGCAGATACAAGTACAACGATCCCAAAATCTTTACCCACGCAGTCCATGGGAAATGGAAAACTATCTTGACCCAAACAGCTATGTTCTTCCCCACATATCTGGAATCGCAAATATAGGCAACCCTCCTATGCCTGCTTACACAACCTCAAAAAATGTGGTCGAGTCTAATCAACCTGATCCTCGGCCCCTTTCTCTTACTTTGAAAATGCCACGTTCGTGAAAAAATACGTTTTTCTCGTCTTCACCATACCTGTTTAATTTACGAGTAGTTCAATCGAAGAACGACAGCCTAATGCAGTCTGGCACAGCAGCGTTGTAAACTCTACTTTCAAGATGATATGGCATCAACCATTTCGGGCTCTACATGATTTAATAGATGGAACGAGTTTGCTTATCTTACCAGAATTTGGACAACAGATCTTTTATGTACCCTATTTGGTACTGACCTTGCCTCTTATGATCTTTATTTTTCCCGTAATTCCCTATTTTAATTTTTATCAATTTGGGCTTACAAGGCTCATGAAGTTTCGTAGGGTGTAGATCAAAATAGATTGTTTGATTTATCACGGTAACGGGAGTTTGGGCGTTTGGAAAGCATAGATTGGTTAAATCTTCGGGCTTGTATCTGGTGCATATTTGCAAATACCCCATCTCTTGAGCAAATTTCCATTCCCCTACACATTATATCTGCTGAGCAGGGATAAACATTTCGGACATTCAGTTGCGGTGAGGGCATCAGGAAGAGATCAGAATTAAAACTCGAACTATCTCAACTCCACTCGCCGTGACCTCATGCATAAGTTTATACTGAGTTGGGAAACAGATAATGGATAGGTTTCATAATTATATATTTGAGGTGTCAATGGGATTGGACCAAATTCACTCCTCACTACGAGGCTAATATTATATCTTTGGTATCTTTACGCTTGAGCATTATTGTAAGGCGCATGCGACCTCGGCAAACTTGAAGCATCGAGGGTACAAACACAGAATACTGCTGGTAATGACCTCGATTGCGTCTGCTTGGCAACGGTGATAAGAGTTTAGTAGGTTCCCATGTTCACTGAGCCTGCTCTCAAACATCGTTCAATGACCTAACCAAGCTCAAAACCCTTAGGTTCATGGGAATTTGTCTGTAGACGACTCACCTTCCTTTATTCTATTTAGCAAACACGCTGGCCATCTACGTGCCATTAGAGGATTAGTACATAAGAAGCTGACAGAGAATCAAGTGAGACTTCTCTTGCCTGGCGCGCTGCAGAACGCTGGGCAGGCCAATGTTGTCGAGACGAAATGACGGTCACAAGACGAGTCTTTCATCGGAGCGATTATTATTTTTTGGCATACACTCAACCCACGCCACTGGCGCAACCTTCAAGTTTGGCAGGAGCCTCCTGTGCACTCGTGTGGAGGCGTGCAACGAAGCCAACGAGCTGAGCTACAAAGGCTGCACTTAGTCAGCCCAAAGACTGGCCGATGCCGGCGCACACTGCACACTACATCGTGGCCGAGCTTGCTGGTCATGCGAGTCTCCCACCATAAAATGCCGCATCAAATCAATGGCTTTGTTCATCCAGTATATGCAGCCCCAGTTGCAGCCGGATCGTACAATATGCTCGGAGCTATGGGATTTACTGGAATCACAAAGATGTTCCCACGTCTTGATCGAGCTGGAGTGACGACAACGTCAAGAAGATTAGTGAAAAATGGCTGCTAGCTCGGGCCCCCTTCTTCACCTAGACGCAGTCACATCCCGTTACTGAACATCGGGCCGAATAGTTAGACTTCACCTCACGCTCAGTGGCGATCTGTGATATTCTCTACCCTATGCGCGCTATCCTTGAGCCGAAATGGAGCCTGGCTATGTATTACATCGTGTCTGCATCTACTGGAAAGGGAAGTGTTAGGGGAGCCAAGTGGGTTCCGACGTGACCCCGGAGCAGATCTACAGGGTAGGGACATGGGTGCCAAAGCCTGCAGATTAGACTGGAAAGTGCAGCCGACGAATCTATCTCGCTGTATGCAGTGGCCCTGAACGGTCGGAAACCACGCTGTCCATTAGTTGGAACGCATATAGCCCTGCCGTTCATACTCTAAGGGGCGCGTGACTTGAGCCGGACTGGTACTAAAAAGTATAACAGGAGCTCGGGTAGGCATTGCTGCCACGCCTCTCGCGCACCTAGACAGCGTTTCGCCAAAACTGTGAGCCCTCGTCGAAAGATAGATGGTGATCGCATCGACGGCCAAGAACCCCACGCCGGCTCTCCCTCCCTGCGCTCTGACTTCCCAGCAAAGGCGCCGACTTGTCGCAGCCGTCACGGTCCCGCGGCAGCCGACATGACTTATGCCCTCCACAAGGTGTGAGCTAGCCAAGGAGAAAGAGATACGTATCTGCCGCTTTTCCGAGCCCTAACCTCGTCGAGGCATGTGAGAGTTCACTGCGCGGACTTCACTGTTACCCACAGGACGCACCTAGGATACCGATGAGCCGGCTCTGTTCGTAACAACCATGGACTTGAAGGTCCTCATATTATTTCTAGTCAGTTCAGCTGTCGCAATGACCGCTGCCATTGTCATGCACTCTCTATTGCCAGGGTGCGTATGTAAGTGTCGCAGGCAGCACAGCAGCGACCATTTATGTATTCATGGTCTTGCTCACCCATACATCTTTACAGAGAGTTTTTCGTCCAAGGAGAGTTCTTATCGCCTTTTTTTTCGCGTCATCTCTCATCGGGTTGAAAGAACGGATTAGTAACTCTCGAAAAGCACCACCATTTCAAATAGCAGGCTTTGACAAGATGTGGTATTTCTTGCTTCGAGTACCACAGTTAGAGGCAGGGAAACACTGGTCACACTTGCCATCTACTTTATAGCATCGTCTCCAAATCAAGCCTGACTGCTGCAAGCTTCAAAATCTATCTTATCTTCTCAGGTCGGGTAGTAGTGAGGACACTGTACAGAAAGCGGCCCAGCGGATGTGTGGTCAAACGAAGGACTATAGACAAGCTGCTCCTTAAGTAGCATAGAAGAGATTTGAGAGAAGGCATCATGGCCCAATCACTAGCCTACTCCACTCCATTGAAAGAGCGGCCCGACTTTTCATACACACGAGTAAACTCGGAGATGGAGGGAATCAATGTTAATATTGTCGGCGAGACCGATGCCACTCGTATATTTTTTCGCTTCAGACCTTACCTTCTATAGTCCTTCATTTGCCTCAACTAGAGGATCTCTTCTCAAGTCCTTGACCTCTCTGGCTATGCCGTGATACTAATGCCGTCGCTCGATCCCAGATCGCTGGAATAAATGATTAGTATTACTGTCTCTGAATGAGCGAATCTTCATACCAAAATATTAGTAACTAAAGCTAGGTAGCGGTCTACTTTATCACTTGTCTTACTGTGACGGCTAGTATGCCGATAGATTGCCTGTAGCATATGACATTCAGCGCAGGTATATTTTTTAGGTCGGCGCTAAGTCACGCTCGTTATAAAAGTCTGGAACTGCCAATGCATGAAACATTGTAACTAGCCCACACCGGAATAATGGGAGCACGACTGGAGGATAGCTACTAGTGTTTGGAATGTTGGAACCATGCATATAATAGGGCGTTGGATGTAGCATTACTTTTGTTCTTCAGTCTAATATACTTACCTTTTGGTATACCAACGCCTAAGCTTTCTATATCGAAACTGTTACATGTTTCTTAACTCTCCCATCAGGCAATTTGGTAAATCCAGTCAATTCAGATAATTCAGATAATTCAGATAATTCAGATAATTCAGATAATTCAGATAATTCAGATAATTCAGATAATTCAGATAATTCAGATAATTCAGATAATTCAGATAATTCAGATAATTCAGATAATTCAGATAATTCAGATAATTCAGATAATTCAGATAATTCAGATAATTCAGATAATTCAGATAATTCAGATAATTCAGATAATTCAGATAATTCAGATAATTCAGATAATTCAGATAATTCAGATAATTCAGATAATTCAGATAATTCAGATAATTCAGATAATTCATAAGATTCAAGCAATTAAGATCATTTAGTAGGCTCAGTAAAACCAGAGACACAAGCATGTTAGACGAGATTATAAGACTTGATCTGATTGAGCTCTTAAAATAGCTCAACGAGCTCCAAACGTCACGCTTATCCCAACAAAAGTAATGTCAATTTGATCGGGTTATCATTGAGAAAGACCCACCTACAAAGGGGCTAAGACTTAAGCCAAAAAAGCTACCAGAGCTAAACGGTAATCGGATCAACTGTCCATCTTGGAGAACAGCAATCCTAGACATTTTTAGAATGGACTGGTACGCTTTTGAGTATGATGATTCGAGGATATTTGTTTTGATTTATATCACACTCAAAGGATCTGCATTAAAGAAAGCCGGCTCATTTTATGAGGTGGGGGGTGTAAACGGAAGTAGGAAGCCGGAGGACTTCATTGAATTCTTAGACAAACTCTGTTGAAGGTCAAGGTCGGATGGTGTAGTGGTACACCATCCGGGCCGGTCTTCTAAGTAGGGTCTGGATAGCCTGAACATCTATCCCACTTGAGACAGAAGATCGCTGGTTCGATTCCAGTAGACCTCACCTTAATAAAGTAAGCTACATTGATGATGGTGGCATGTCTGGATAACCCAAGGTTTTTTGAGAAGTTTCCCTTGGGTGAGTTTCACGGATGGCATAGTTCGACAGCGGTGAAGAAAAAGCCGCCTTGTCACAGCCATAGTGAGACTTGCAAATGATATGTGAGACATGATGTTCATCACAACTATATTATCATTGTATCTGACTGAAGTCAACACCTGCATGGGCCAAAAAGGCGCCAAATCAGGATAATGAACAAAAATAAAAAAATAAAATATGTTGAAGGTCATGTGATAGCTCTGTAATCGTATCACGTGCCTCGCTTAGTATCCCACATTTTCTGTAATTGTAAAGTGTTTAGATTACAGCATCATCAATAAGTACAAGAGTTGTAGTTATAATACACACAATAAATTCCATATTAAATCATATCATCAGGAATCTGATTTCGAGATCAAGTATCCACACGCAGCTGAATTAATAGCTGGTATGCAGTATACTCTTAATTCCACTGTCGCATAAATTACATCAAATTATATCTTGACCCCTTAAGAGCCGTAAGGGCGGAAGGGGAGTTGCACACCATGAAAATGTCTGCGGGCCAGCGTTGACCAGAATTTTTTGCTGCAAGGATAAATAAATTGACAGAGGCACGAGGGGACCTTTGGGATCACACTAATAAGATTAAAATGCTCTGAAACGCCTTAAACAAGGGCTTGGATCGACATCATTTTTGCCAGAAATCTGCGCAGCATTCCACGCTGCCTGTATCGCCAATTTGACATCGTGAATTTTATTTTTACATCTTCATTACCCTCCTCTCATCTTTTCGCTTTCCTTGCTCCAACATGGCGAGTGTGGGTGCTGGTGTGGGTAAATCCAGCGGTTTCGACGCGTCGCAAAATGCGACAACGGCATCATCAAACAACGGCAGCGGAGCGCAGACAGCTCCAAAGGATAAGAACCTTGAAATCCTAGGGAAACTTCTAAAACAGGTTAGATTAATCGTAATGGGAGAGATGGATGAGGAGGACCTACCATCGATGGAAGACGTGAACGAGGCCGTGAAGGCCTTTAACGCACACAAAAGGGCCTGGACGGAAATGTCCCAGAAGAAGTCTCCTATCGAGGAGAGGATGATGGCGCTAGAGGAGGTCGTCAAGAAAAGCCTCGCGGATCCCGCTCGTGTTTCTGCTCCTGCAGTGACCTCGGGCGCGCCGCCACCAAGGAGCTACGCGTCGGTCGTGGCTCCGCAAATGACAAAAACAGCGGTTCGAATAAGAATTGATGGAGCAGAAAAATTGCAGCCGGAAGAGCTGCTTTCAAAGGCAAAAGAGCACATTCAAGGTGCATACGCGATCCGTCAAATGCGGAGCAACGATACCGAGGTGTATGTCCAGTCGGCGTCCCAGAGAGACGCGGCGCTAAATATGCGAGAACCAACGGATTTCAAAATTTTACGGCAAGATTTTCCAGTCGTGGTCAACGGTGTCCCATTGCGGACACGAATCGAAGGGGGCAGAGATGCCGACAATTTCGCCATCATCAGGGAGATAGAGACGGCCATGAAGGCACGAATTCCAGGCTTGGTCATAAGTCGTATACGGTGGTTATGCGACGGAAAGGAACACCAGCGATCGAAGAAAAACGGTCGAAATCGAGGATCAATTGTGGTCAGCCTCCCATCGGAGGCAATGCAAACGGAAGTGGTCCGAAACGGCCTTGTGATGAGCGCCATGCTCTTCACGGCGCAGGTGTGGTCACCACGGTCCCAGCCAAAGCAGTGTTACAACTGCAGTCAGTGGGGACACACCCAGGCGTCGTGTGGAAAGGCAGGCAGGTGCGGTGAGTGCGCTGGCGCTCACCAAACTCGGGACTGTCCGAGGAAAAGGGTTTCTTGTGCCAACTGCGGCAAGGAACACCGTTCGTGGCAGAAAGCAGCGTGTCGGACCTACCAGGTCTACAAGGGAAGTGTGGAGAAGGCTCGGATGGAGCTGTTGTCAAGAACGGCGGAAATATGGAATGAAAAACCAATAATGGCGCCAATGCGAACAGTCGGAACGACTGATGATCAGGGATTCACTTTGGTCACCAGTAAGAAGGCTGAAGGACTAAAAAGAGGGCCAGGACGACCACGTAAGGTAGTCGAAGCCCCAGTGGCACCAATCATCGCCTCGACAGCAGCACCACCATCGGGGCCAACTCTTCGAGCACTTCGAAGACCAACGCCGAGTGAGGAGGTGCCTTCTCTTTTCAATTTCTCATAACGTTAGTCTGATTGAAGGGGGAGTTAACGAATTCTGAGGAAAGTTTATAAAATTACGGTTGAAAGGAACGTCCTCAGCATTAAGCCGGGTCGGTTCAGAGTGGCGGGACATCGGGTTTTGTTTGTTGAAAGCTTTTTCCCTAACTAAAGCGGCTTACCGTCTTCATGGTTCTGTATATAGATACCGCATAGGACGTTAAACTAGATCAATGAATGAAGGGCTTGGATCCGGCACTAGGAGGGAACACTAATCCACCTCATGATAACTTCAACGCCTGGACAAGTCTAGTGAACCAAGTGGTGCAATAATCGGAAATTGCTGACAGTTGGGCTGCGTGGAATCAACCAGTACAATTATCCTACCAGACTAGCTTCAATGACACAGTTATGGGAGGAACAGATGCATCTGTTATGGCAAAAGTGGATAGGCGGCGTGCGAAGTGGAAAAACCAGGCCCAACTAAATTGACTGAGAGAGGAAAGAAAATGTTTTCATTGTGAACTGGCAGGCTGCTCATCAAAGAAATGCCCACCTCTGCCAGCCTGGAACCCAAATAAATCAAGTGTTAATATTAATTACGCGAGCTTACCAAATATTTCTCCGTCAGTAACGCATTTAGAGGAACACAATGGATTAAATACTGAACCGTTTTTGGTAAATGCACCACTAAACGATGCATATATGGTGCAAGCCCCGAAGTATAATGGATGCCTTTATTCCGGAATTGTCAGTGATGATCTAGCAGGACGATTATACCTGCCGCACATAGCAATCTCTCCGCGATCTCTCGAGACAGCGGGAAATCCTTCCTCGAATATACCAGTTGTGAGGCACATTGCTCATTCATCACTTGACCTAGATGGATTTCATCTACCTAGACTATGGCTGTATGTGGTTCCTTTTAGCACCCACTAGATAATTTTAGGAAAAAAATGGATTGAAGATCAAGATGCTGTGATTGTTGTTGTTGTGTTTATTGTACTACTTGAGTCATAGACTGTCTAGCACATTGGGCTCCTCTCTGACCCCGGCCATACCTTGTACAGTGCTCCTTGCCCCTCATGTTCCTTGAAAGATCATTGATATCTTGCTCATGATGAATAGCCATTCATCTCAGTGTTTACCCGTGGAATTCAACCACATTTTCCACGGAACCTTCCACCCAAAAAAATAAAATGGTAGCAATGGAAACTGCGTGCGCGGAAAAAGTCTCAAAGAACCTGCAGGCCTGGCCAGGCGAGGCCTAGACACTGGGACCATGTGAGGGCCCGGAGAGAGCACGAGCTAGGAGATGACGAAGTCGAATCAAATAGATACTTAAATCAGGATTAAAATATAAAGGATTCTAAACTAAGGAAGAGAAGGGAAAGAAAACATCTACAGATCTATAACTGTACATAATTTATACCTGGCTCGTGCGTTCCATAGCAGGTAACTCCTTATAATACAGACAAATCATAATGTCATTGCATCCCTACTCACTACTATGATATAGGGCCGTCACAGACCACATAAGGTGCACATATTAATCTATGTCTCCCTCCTTCGTAATATCAGAGGCCAACTTGATCCAATCCATCATCTTAGTATCGGGTGCTGGGTATGCTCTGGAAACTGAGCGGATGGCTTTTCCTCCATGACCAAAGGTTGGTAATGAGTAGAGCTCCGACCCTACCATCTGATTTGATCGTGGTTAGCTTCATGATAAAGGTGATTAGGAGGGGATATGCTTAGGGATGAAGACAATACAGACTGCGAAAGCGATTGGGAAACCTCATCAAAGTGAGGACTTTGTTACTTAATCTCGGCTCTGTAGACTCTACAGCGAGAGCTAGAGGTTCGTAGAGGACACCACTGACAGTGGTTGAGAAAAGTCCCCCTCAAGATGCTGCAATTCACTCGAAAGGCCAACACCTAGAGTTACGAAAAAGCAATGGGGTCATATACAGCGTTCAGAGGTGGAGGCATAGTTTGAGAAGTGTGCCCAACCCAAAACATTCATCTACAGAAGCCCTGCTCTTATTGAGAAAGGGAGTACCAGTCGGAAAAATAATCACAGAGGATATCAGCAAAGCGCTACGTGACAAACAAATACCTACAGAAAAAGAAGCCCAAAATCGCTTGCTGGAGCCAGTGAAAGACTCTGCGCATCTATTTTCGGACACTAGCAGCGCAAGTAACCAATCTCCATCGAGAGATGGCCTAGATCACGCAATTAATCTTCAATGTACGAACGGAGGGCCCTCGTCACCCCCGTGGGGACCTCTGTATAGCTTGTCACGAGAGGAGCTTTTAGTGTCGCAGAAGACCCTAACAGACCTCCGGGAAAAAGGATGGACAAGACCTAGCAGTTCCCAGCAGCAGCATCTTCTTTTCTATTTGCAAGAAAGCCAAATGGTGGCCCCTGTTTTGTCTGATTTATCATGGGCTGAACACAATTATGATTCCAGACTGCAATCCACTCCCACTTTTCAAGGGAACACTGTGTCAACTTTCAAAAGCAAGATGGTTCACAAAGCTGGACGTCAAGTCCGCTTCTCATTGGCTCCGAACAAAAGAAGGAGATGAGTGGATGACTGCATCTAGTTGTCAACTAGGACTCTTTGAATGGCTGGTAACTCCATTCGGGTTGATAAATGTACCAGCTTCATTTCAGAGATATATTAATGAACATCTACGCAAACATCTAGACTTAAACGTAACAGTTTACATGGACGATATTCTCGTGTATGTAGATGATGACAAAGATAGTCACTGGAGAATAATTCGCACTGTCCTTTTGAAACTCGAGAAGGCAGGCTTATATCTGGACATTGAGAAATGCGAATTCCTCTGCAAAGAGGTCAAGTATTTGGAATTTATAATCAGAGCAGGTGAAAGCATAGCTCTTGAACCATCCAAAGTCAAAGCAATTGCTGATTGGAAGGCTCCAGCCTTGGTATCTAGAGTAAAATCTTTTCTAGGGTTTGCCAACTTCGACAAGTGTTTTGTGAATAATTTTTCGGAGACTGCTGCGCTATTAGTCAGCTTAACAAAAAAGAAGTCAGTATGGAATTGGGACAAAGAGGAAAACAAATTATTCAGTGAGCTGAAAAAAAATCTTTGCAACAGGATCTATGCTAGTAAAATGGGACATAGATAGAGATACTATATTAGAAGCAGATTGTTCGGGATATACCATGGGAAGATGCCTTATCAGAAAGATGATTTTGGTACAATACAGCCTGTTGCTTATTTCTCAAAACGTTTGAACAGCGCTGAGGTAAACTATTCAATACACAATAAGAAAATGCTTGCAGTAGTATCTTCTCTAAAAGAATGGAAGGCGGAGGTCAATTCAGTTGCAAGTCCATTCACTATTTGGATAGATCACAAAAACTTGAACTACTTTGCAACAAAATGGTTTTTGAATGGGCGTCAGAAAAGGTACAACAATGTGTTACAGCAGTTTGGGTTCGAGCTCAAGTGGCGAGCCGGTAGTGCAAGTGATCAGCCAGATGCCTTATCATGCTGCAACCAAGATAAGCCGAACAACCTAAATGATGAGCAGCTAGCAGGCCGAATCATGCAACTGTTGCCGTCAGTATCTTTGATCCCAGTAGCAATTACATTGAGTAGCCCAAGCAGTGAAATAATATTTGAACGTGTACCTCAAACAATATTATTTGACAACAACAAGATGTGAGCCATTTGGGATCAAGCCACTACCATAGATAAAATTTGGAAACGAGCTTGCGAAGCTATCAAATCAGAGAGAAGAAGTTTCTCACCAGATATTTCAAGGGTTATGAATGCAATTATCGCGGAATTTGCTGTAGACGCAGATGGTATCTTACAAGGAAGAGAAAACCATTCAAGAATACCAAATTATGAACCTCTCCAAACAGCCATTATGCAGAGAACATACAATATTCACTTATCAGGTCACCCAGGTAGAGGCACTTTGGTCGGAATTCTCGTGCGTCATTAGTTTTAGCCGAAGATGTGAGAATTGGTTCATCAATTTTCTAGGAACTGCAATATTTGTGGACATTTGACAATCTGGCGAGAAGCTAAGGCAGCATTCTTAAGGTCACTACCTATTTCCGAACGCATGGGCAGTGAGCTCACTATAGACTTTGTGATAGATATGCCAATGTCAAAAGAGTGCAAAAAATCATGGTAGTTACAGATAGATTATCTAAAGATATCTTGTTATTTGGCGCATCATCAATGAAATCTCAAAAGTGCGAAGAGTTATTTGTGGATCAATACTACCGCTATTTTAGTTTCCCATGTTATCCCACATGTGATGGGAAACCCGAGTTGGTGATGATTATGTTGATTTAATAAACTGTATAGAGAGGGAAGAGAAATCTAGCTACAACTAACAGGTATTTATAACAATCAGCCCCTCAGTGATTGTCTTTACTGATTTCTTCGCCCTAGGCCGAATACTTGCCGCTCAGCCACATATTATCAAGAATCACTACGCTGTGACACTTATCTGGCCCATTGGCTAGTAGTGCCGTATCTCCCATTTTCCTCTATAATTTCCTTAAAGTCTTACAATATGAATCCCCAACAATACGCTTAGGTATCCACATAAGCTCAGATAACGGTCAAACCGTAACATCACGAGTGATAGAAGTTCCGACTGGTTAATTAATTTCTGGAAAAACTTCTGCTGAATGACTGGAATTAATCAGAGGCTGACAACAGCTTACCATCCACAATCAAAAGCAAGTGAAAGAGCGAACCAAGAGGTGTACAAGTGTCAGGTTCTCCTGGGACTTGGTTACTTAACTTGGAAAGGATAGGCGTGAAATCTTGGATACTTGATGGTAAAGATAATATATTAGCAAAAGACTAGGTTCTTGATTCTCGAATAACTAGGGAATAATACAAGACTGAAAGCTGGAGAGCTTTTGGCTTGAAGATACTGTCAGTTCACAGGTGAATGGTGTAGGGATAAGGGGCTTGTATTAAACATTTACTTCCAAAGTTTTGGTCAGCACATCACGTGATATAATCAGGGCGCTAAGCTTCATTTTGTACTTTAGATATTAATGCTTCAGGGGGGATACAGAAGAGATAGACAGAATATACCACTTGTTTTTTAGCACTTTTAAGGCATGAAACCAAGTGAACCCTGTTGTACCAAACTGATCAGTGGTTGATCAATTTCGATTTTATTTTCGTTCAGTATTGACTGCAGACAGCAAGGTGACAAAGAGACAGTGGCCCTATTCTGTCACAGGCTCATACCTGGTTATCATTAGGCTGCTGCCTAACAAATAAGGCTTGAACTCTTCCAACCATGTTAAACACCATACATGTCATGAACCCCTCCACAACTCAATAGACCCAAGTATAGGCCTTGGCTCAGTTCATGCAAATCTATTCTTAAATGACAAATTTAGATTGCAGACAGGACGACTCGAACACCAGTTGTGAGTCATCTAAGCCACATGCATCATAACTATTTTAATAACTAAAATTGCTAACATTAAAATGAAGCTAAATTAAAATAGACGGAGATGCTGGTGTTTGTCGGAGGACAGGTCATGATCTATTTTGAGAATGGTATGAAATGAGGGAACGAGATCATAGTCTTGTAAATAAATAGGCGGCTTTCAGTCATGTCTCTTCTCGTTACTTTAAGATTTTCATTTGTATCTAGCTCTGATTTCAGTTTGAATAAAACGCCACTTTAAGACCGTCACATATTCATAGGCTTTCACTGTGCTAACTAAAAGACTCAATAGTACTGCCTTCACATCTATAAGTATATCTTGGATTCATTCAGGAAGACTTTTATAGTTAGAAGAAAAATTGGCTCTGTGTTCCATCACGCATTTTTGATTATTTCATGTGACAGTCGGGGGGAATTCTCAAGTTGGCTTGAGATGCACGATCAATAGTTTACGATTCTTCTAAGGAGAGAATTTGTATGTACAAGAAAGCCTTATTTATACCCGCGCTCTCCTCCCATTCGTGACCAACATTCATTCCTACAAAGCGGACAGATGTACCTGTAGGAAGTTTAGAGTTCTACGATGCTGTTCACTTCGGACAGGAAATTTGTAACTCGGCTACCTTCCACATTGTGCCTCCCGTGCCCGAAACAATCCTCCCTGTGCCCGTCTGAGTGCCGTTAACTATCTGAGTGGATGTTTCACCACACGGTCTATTGCACGGTCCTTTCATTATGTGGAACCCCGTGCCGAGGCAACCATCTCCGTGCACGTCTAAGTGCCGTAAGTAGTCCGAGCCGCGAAGTGAGTTTTCTATTAGCTGGGACCTGCTGGCGGGTGGAAATGGTGCCTGCGTTGGCCAATGTAGGCTACAGGGCTTACTATCGGTTCACCAGCCGTTACATTTCAAGATTGCACTTTTAAATCTAACCGGCAAAAATGACGGCGCAATTTATCAACAAAGACACCCCAGACGTCCCAAGTGAAGACTATGATAGCTACATAGAAGATCATGTTGAAATTGGTGCTTCCAATTATGGTAAGGACAGGGATGTGTAGAATAAACGTCACTAATTGCCCATTAATTGTGAGGTTAGTATCAATGCGCTTTGACGCAAATACCAGCCACTAGATTTTATTATTACAAAATATAGTTTATATAGCACTCTGTGTCCTAGTGGGAGTAATTAACAACTCTCCACAACAGATTTACAGACTCCTCTACTTTCCCACTCGCTTCACTTAGTGATATAATCTGTGCCTAACAGCCACAAGCTTTTCCAAACCAATCCGCTCAACAGGTCGAGTCATCATGTCTGCAATCTAAATTTGTTATTTAAGAAAAGATTTGCATGAACTGTTGGAAATTCTGACTCTCGATTTTAGGACTCAACCACTGCCTGTTTTGTCTCAGGTTCCTGACAAGATCAACTCTCTCTACACATGCATTGAGTGCGCTAATTGCGCCTACTGTCGCATATACGTTTGGATATTTATGTACTACAGTGTATCTTAGCTCATCATGGTAGATGAGAGGAGGCTGGTAATCACTGGGTTTGATAGTGTCAGAGCAGCATGTAGACAGCAGGGCGGAGACAAGGGTCAAAGAGGTGGTATTCAGGCTAAAGGGCGCCATCATACATTATGCATGAGATAGTTGCATAACCACTCGGCCAAAAGGCCAGACCAGACTCATAGAACACTAGAAACTGGTTATCTCCACATATATAGATTACACAGAAGGTAATCCTGACAGATAGGCACATGAGACTCGTGGGGATTTCTCCCTTAGATGTATATATGAGTCCAATGTTCTCATAGTTGTAAAATCATCAAGTCTTCTTTACTTCATCATATATATCCATATCATATTGTACAGAGTATATTTTCCAACATAAACTGGGCCAAGGCCTATACTTGGATCTAATGAGTTGTGGAGGGGTTCATGACATATTTGATGTTGTTCGGATTAGGTCTTAGTCAACAATGTCTAGCCTAATTGTGCTAGGTTGCAGGCTACTGTTACAACAATTCATGGGGTCATATTCAGGGTAGTGAAGTAGTTTGGGTTTGGTATGGGTTATAAGGTTGATACCTGAGCGTGTCTCATAGTAGTCAGACACGCAACTCAAGTAGCAAGTACACGGTAAACCTCGACCCCAAAATGATGATACGTATCAAGTTTAATATACTAGATCCTGTATGGCTAGTATGAATGGGATATGGGGGATTTTACCTGTAGATAGATAAAGACGCTGTAGCCCTCTGATAGTTGGGACAAGTCTTCTACCAAATAATATCGGAATCAATCCTAGCCTCTCATTAAGCAATCTCATGAATTATTTCCGTGTCTGTCATTACAGACCAATAAACAGAATTGACATTCAAGATTTAGAAAGTTGATCAGATGTTTAAGAAGGTTGGAAGAGTTCCAGCCTTATTTATTAGGCAGCAGCCTGATGATAACCAGGTGTGAGCCTTTGACACAATCATGACTATATCACAACGTCATGTATTCTCAAGGCACTGTATTATCGGTATTCCGTAGGGTACGAGTTGGGTGCAAGTAGGTTATATATGTGGAGGATAGTGGTGATTCCTAAGAGTAGGAGGTATAAATCAGCGTGAGGTATAGGGTTCACGGAAGAGGTAAAGGTAAAGTAAGTAATGGGAGAGGATGGTACAATAACGGCGGTCTTCTTTAGAGAAGAGATAAGTTGTTAGGGCTAGGCATCCTTGAGGCAAGTTCAAGGATAAGGTTCTAAGGAAAAGGTTCAAGGACAAGGGTTAAGGAGAAGGTTCTCGGGAAACGGATCTCGGGGAAGGTTCAATAACTAAGTTTCCGGGAAACTCGGAAAGCTAGAGTTAGAGGGGCTGGAGTCATAACCTAATGATCCCAAAGCCTCAGTTGAAGTTCATTATGTAGTCTAGTGTACTTAAGGAAGCTGGAGTTACCATGAAGTAGTTCTCCAGCTTCTCAATCTTATATCTCCATAGTCCGAAAATCGCACTCGTCTTTCTACTCGTCTTGATCTCTCGTCCTACAGTCCCAGCTTCTAGTTCTTCAGTTTTGACCTCCTGGTATCTCGCCAGCTCATTCGACCACCCATCTCCAATCTTAGCAGACGGCGATCTTATCATCATCTGACCCTCGCCGTAACATAAGTAGGTGAACAATAGGTATGAGTATAAACAGAAGACGTTGCGTGAGGAAAAATACTTCTTCACGCTGAGTATATATGTACAACAGATAATAGGACAGCCCTAAGCACTGTCTCGAACAGTGATACTACGTAATTCCTATGAAACGACCCTATGTTCCTGAGTATGTCCTAATTGTTTAGGAACTCAATCTAACACTGCGTTTTGTTTTGGCATGGAACTCCCCATGAAACACCATCCTAGCTTCTACTGCGTTTATCCATGAAATGTATAGACACAGTTCATTGTTTGTACCTGTTGTATCAAGCATGACTATGTCTAAGTGATAAGAGAAACATCATTGACTAGTTACTAGAAGCATAGTCAAGATCCTAAACACACAACTGAGACTAGGAGAATATTACTGATTAAGTAATTATTCTGATGAATTTAGATCTGGAGGAATATAATCTGGTTGCTCGGCTCGAGGTATATGAAGCTGAGCATGTCATGTATTATAAACTATATAGAAATCTATCTCAATCACAATCATCATCTTAATTCATGTTACCATCAATAGCTGCAAAAAATAGTTTTGGTACAACAGGGTTCACTTGGTTTAATGCCTTAAAAGCCCTAAAAATAAGTGGTATATTCTGTCTATCTCTTCTATATCCCTCCTCAAGCATTAATATCTAAAGTACAAAATGAAGCTTAGCGCCCTGATTATATCACGTGATGTGCTGACCAATAATTTTGGAAGTAAACGTTGAATACAAGCCCTTTATCCCTACGCCATTCACCTGTGAACTGACAGACAGTTTAACAATTTCTTTATAGCTTCTGTAGTTGATAGTGCTACAGATCGCTGTTTTTTGCTGCTCCAGGAGATTGTGGCATCACCGAGTCTGCTTACGTATCCTGACGTTGATTTCCTAGAATGGGGATCATCAGCATAAGAGGCATCAGTATAAACTTCGAGAAGCTCCTTCGATCCGAAAGGATAGTTTAGATCACAATTAGTGGTTCCTACTAGATATTGAAGGGTACGTTTGGCGGCTTGCAAGTGACTTTGGTTTGGACAAGATGCAAACTGGCTTAAAAGCGTGGCTGTGTAGGCTAAGTCTGGTCGGCTTCCTATGACAAGGTACATAAAAGATCAAACAATGGCATGATATTCCTTCATGTTCTCGAGACGATCCTCTTCACATCCTTTGAAGAGGGTTACGCTGGGATCAAGAGGTGTGCTAACTTTGTGTGAGTTTTCAAAACCAAAATGTTTTAGTATCCTTAGTGAGTGGCCTTGTTGAGAGGGCCGTATGCCAGATTCCTTTAGTTTAATCTCTCGACCCAGGACATAGCTTGCTGTCACGGGACTAAGTCCTAGGAATGGCTTAGCGAACTTAGGACTTAGAGACTTCCATGTACATAGTTAGATTTACTCTCCTTATTGCACAACACAGTTATCTATCCCGACCCATCCAGATCCAGATATTCCATTCATATATTCTGTGACATGCGTTCCCCAAATTTCTGCAGTCAAAGATGTTTCTGATTGATGATTTTAGGGCTTGGCAGAACAAATTGTCTTAACCAAAGATTAGGATGTCGTCAATGTGTACTGCAACACAGGCATTTTCTGTCGGGTGAACAAAGATGCATGGATCGAAGTTAGTTATATCAAATCCTTTTTGCCAAAGGGAGTTTGTGATACAAGTATACCATTCACGACCTGATTGTTTAAGGCTGTAGATACACTTACAAAGTTTAACATATTTTTTCGGATGTGCAGAATCCAGGAGGTAGTTCCATATATATTTCTTCCTCCAAGTTACCGTATAGGTATGCAGAATTTACATCCATTTGTTGGGGTATCCATTTATTTTGAGAAGCTATCTGTAGAAGGAAACAGAGGCTGTCATACCGAGCTACGGGAGCAAATGTTTTGTCAAAATTGTGACCAGGAAGTTGACTGAATCCTTGAGCCACTAATCGGGCTTTGCACCAGTCAATAGATCCATCCGCTTTTCGATAGATTTTGAAAACCCACTTGGATCCAACAATGTTGCAATTTAATGGTCGAGCAGTTTCATCCCAGGTGTGATTTTGTCTTAAGGATTGTAGCTCCTTATTTACTGCATCACGCCAATAGTATCCATCAGGCCCTGAGAGAGCCTTGTCGATGTTTCTAGGATCCTTGCTAGTTTCTGTTGCGGTTTTTGCCGCTAGAGTCATTGCAATGCATCCAGTTTCATCTTGGATTTCTTCAGGAATAACTAGATGTCCCCGCTAGTTATCATGCCCTTCCCGTGTCTGAAAGGTCGGCCGATAACTTACGGGGAACCCATAGCATTGAATGGGTGTGGTTGTACTTGTAGGTCGAGATTTTGGTGATTTGAGGAATGATACTGGCATATTGGACGTTTCTGGCTGTAAATCTGGGATAGCTAATTCTTTTTGCTGGTGCATTGTTTCAATTTCTCTTTGGATTTGTTTCGAGGGGTCATTGAGTTTGTCATCTGTGGAAAGCTGCGGTTCGGCTATTGATGGGTTGTCCTGGTGTGATTTTTGTTCTGATTTGTCATTTATTGCTTGTGGTAGGTTGCTTCGGTTTTCAAGGTTAATTGTGATTTCCCCTAAATTGAGCTGCGCAAACTTGACGTTGGCTGATTCCATAACCTTGTTCTTAGATGTGACGTGATCTATGTTTGAAAGTACTTCAATTAATCCTTAGAATATTAAGCTAAAGAGAGAAGAAAGAGACTATGAAAGGCGGGGTATCTACCCCAAACTATATACAAAGAACGTGGGTGACATTATAAAATTGGCGGGGAACCGAGCCTATATGCCTCAGGCCGCCCTCATCATCAGCATCGTGACAAATTGTCACATTATCCCCCCCTTCGAAAAAATCTCGCCCTCGAGGTTTTACTCATTAGTTTGTTGTTGTCAAGGTCGTCATAGTTATCTCGACCTTGTTCCCAAGCCTTTATCCAATCCTCCAGCTTCAATGGGGGTCCAGCTTGTTCCTTGTTTGCAAGATGAAAGTCCCTCACCTTGTGGGGGGCGTACTTGAGATCAGATGCGGGATACCAAGTGAGATCAACGTCATGATTTAACCAAGTGACCCGATACTCCAACCTTCCATACCGGAGGCGACACGCGAGCACTTCCTCCACTTCCCATTCGTCCTCTCCAGTGATGTTGAGTGGGAAGGAATCATTTTGAAATTGTCCGGGCAATGGATCGTTGCTGGCCTTACGTAGCTTTCCAGGTGGAAACACATCATGGATTTTCATGGTTTCCGGAAGGGCTAACCTGAAGGAGTTACCCACTTGGTCAGTGATGGTAAATGGCCCATTGGTTGGGAAGTCCAACTTCTTGGAGGGACGTGCGGATTGGTAATATCTCATATCTAACCAAACCTTATCACCAATTGCAAAGTCAACTGGACGACAGTGAGCATCTACGTTGCGGCGCATGGTCTCTTGAGCTTTGACAATTTGTGATTGGGCAAAGGTCCATGCATTTTGGAAGTGCGATGCGAGGCGTTGAGCGTCAGAAAGGTTGAGTTTTTCAGTGGGTGTGGTGCCAGCATGAGAACTTTTCCAGTCGAAATTAGTGCGAGGAGGATATCCGTGAACAACTTCGAATGGGCTTAAACCGCCGAGGGAATTGTGGGGAAGGGTAAGTTGTGCATACCTCCATCATGGGAAGGAGATCTGACCAGTTGTCTTGGTAGTAGTTGACGAAAGGTCTGAGTCGCTTCTGGAGGTACTGGTTGTAGATTTCAGTCTGGACGTCAGTTTGAGGATGGTCAGCTGTTGATAGTTTTATCTTTGTTCCTAGTATCCTGTTAAATTCTTCCCAGAAGGAGGAGATCAATTGCGGGCCACGATCGGAGAGCATAGTGACAGGAGCGCCAAAGTATCGATAAATATGGTAAACGTAAAGCATTGCAAGTTGTCGAGAAGTGACTGTTTTGTGACAAGGAATCGAAATCGCCTGCTTGCTGAAACGGTCGATGATTACAAGAACGTTATCAAATCCATGTTTATCCTTGTTGAACGAGCAGAAATCCATAGTAACGTGCTCCCAAGGCCGAGTTGGGACATTTAGAGGATGGAGAAGTCCGGGTTTTCGGTCGCAAGGGACAGAACTGCGGCGACAAGTGTGACAGTTGCGGCAGTACTGTGTGACGTACCTGGACATTCCACGCCAAAAGTACGATTGAGAGATTAGGCGTAGGGTCTTGGCGGCGCTAGGATGAGCTGTAGATATCTGATCGTGGGCTTCACGAATGAGAAGGTTACGGAGATTTTCCGTATCAGGAACAACAAGATGTTTGTCGAAAAGAAGTAGTCCTTGAAGCAGCGTAAATTTTCCAGGGGAATCAGAGAGTGTTAGAATGCGCAGTACTTGGAGAGATGGCGTGTTTCGATTTGCGCTGAGGATTTGATCAACTACACCAATGGATGGGGAGATTGGTGCGATATCAATGGCGGAAATGACATTTTCTTCGGGTGTATCGTGGCGTAGCTCGCGAGACAGAATCTTGGGATCTAACTGATCTTCCTTGAGGAGCCGAAAGAGGCGTTGGCTCTTTTTGACTCTATTCTGTGGTTCAAGCTCGTCAACTCTGCGTGTTAAGGCGTCAGCAAGTGGATTATCTTTTCCAGGACAATATGAAATCATTGTCACGGAATATATGAATGGAATATCTGGATCTGGATGGGTCGGGATAGATAACTGTGTTGTGCGATAAGGAGAGTAAATCTAACTATGTACATGGAAGTCTCTAAGTCCTAAGTTCGCTAAGCCATTCCTAGGACTTAGTCCCGTGACAGTACTCCCCCTCCAAAATTTAAGTTTGGACCCCAAACTTTCACTACTTTTTATATTTTTTTTTATTATGATTATTTCAATTTTTTAATCTGTTTCAGTCTTCTACTTGATCTTCGTGGTTGTTGTTCTGGAATTGATTGATTTGTAGACGGCATCTTCACCCATTCCGGAGGCCCTGGCTTACCAGGGTTTTTGGTGTGGAAATCTATTATTGCCTTATGACATCCTTTCAAATCTGATTCTGGCTGCCAGGTGGGATTCTGATCGTATTTCCACTTCACAAGGTATGTAAGACCGGTCTTTTCCATATTTTCATCATGTACATCAAGGATCTTATCAAATTTCCATTTATCCACAATTTTACCGTCATTTTCTCTTTCTACAACCCGGCCTACAGTATTACGACGCTCGTTTACGTTGATACTAGATTGGCCTGGGATGATCGAGTCTGGCCATGGTCGAACCATTGATGTATGAAAGCTATTGTTAACCCCAATATGTTTCGGAAGTTCAACAATTACCGCCCCATCATATACCTTTACCACTTTGAAAGGACCATCCCATTTGTCATCCCATTTATTTTTTGGTCTATTTGTCTTAATATTTTTAAGGCTTATCATGACCTTATCTCCTGGATGATATACTGGAGCCTCCGATCTTCTAGCATTTGCATTATTCTCATATCGTTCTTGAGACTGATGGCTTAATGCTTTAAGTTTTTCCAATATGCGATTAAAACGATCCGCAATAGCATCAGCCCTTAGGTATTCTTTCTTCATCGATCCATTCAAGTCACAGGTCTTGGGGGCTGGTGGTTCTATTCCAAGGCGTGGGTTGTAGCCATAATTTGCAAAAAATGGAGAGACACCTGTTGTCTCGCTAACACTGTTGTTTCCTGAGAATTCTGCAAATGGGAGCCAGTCAACCCAATCATCCTGCGTAAAATTAACAAATGCACGTAGATACTGGTTCAATGCCGAGTTAATTATCTCCGTTTGACCATCCGTTTGGGGATGAAAAGCAGAACTATGTTTCAAGTTCACAGATAGACGTGTGTTCAGACGATGCCAAAAGTCCGAGACAAATGCAGAGCCACGGTCGGAGATAATTGATTCTGGTGCACCATGGAGCTTGTACACTTCCTTTATAAAACAACTTACCAATTCTGCACTATCTAGGGATGATGTTGGTATGAAGTGGCGCATTTTCGTCAGACGATCCACTACCACGAGGATATGATTAAATACCTTACCAGAACGCTTACAAGGGGGTAAGTCAACCACATGATCAATTGAGATATCGACCCATGCACGGACTGGAATATTGAGGGGCTTCAGGAAGCCCGGTGGTGATGTTCTTGGGGTTTTTGTTCTAACGCATAGCTCACACCCTTTAACAAAATTAGCCACAAACTTACTCATTTTAGGCCACCAGTATGATCTTTGTAATAAGTCTAACGTTTTTACTCGTCCTGGGTGACCCGCGGGTCCTGAAGAATGGGTACCATGGACAATTAATAAACGTAGTTCTTTGTAATCTGGCGCAAATAATCGATTCCTAAAATAAATCAACCCGTTATTAATTTTGAACTCTGCCATATCTTTCATTAATAATTTTTTTAAATTTCTAGGCCATTTTCTCCTGGATTGGTCCTTCAAATGCTCAACCATTTCTCTAGCGGTAGGGTTTTCTTTATATGCCTGATATATGAGATCTATCAGTGCAACTTCATTAGAAAGCGGGGCAAGAATTTCGGAATGTTTATATTCAGGAAACTTTTTCATCATTTAAACAATCTAGTTTTAAATCCGGGTGAACTTTATCCTCTGGTATCATTGCACGGAAACGTTGCTGAAGACGTTCATCCGAAGCATCTTTCGGCTTCAAACCTGGCAAACGACTCAATGTATCTGGGATTAGTGCTTTAGATCCTGGTCGATAGGATATCACAAAATTAAACTGAGATAGAAATTCAGACCATCTTACTTGACGCTGGTTAAGTTGTTTTGCTGTCAAAAATGTCTTCAAGTTCTTGTGGTCTGTAATAATTTCGAATGTGGACTGGACCCCCGCAAGCTCTGGTCGCCATTCTTCCAATGATTTTACTATGGCTAGCAACTCTTTATCATAAATATCATAATTTGACTCAGCTGGTCTGTGTTTCGAAGAGAAGAAAGCGACTGGATGAAGAATATTGTCGTCCCCTGTCTGAAGCAGCGCACCCCCTGAAGCCCAATTTGATGCATCAGTCTCGACCACTGTGTGTCTATGATAATCAAAATACCCCGAGTACTGGTGCTTTCGTGAAAGAATCCTTTAAATATCGGAATGCCTCATCCTGATCATCTGACCAATTCCATTTTACGCCTTTCTGTAAGAGGCGGGTTAATGGCTGCATAAGCCCCGAATATCCTTTAATGAAACGCCGATAATAATTTGAGAACCCTAAAAACTGCTGTAACTCCTTTAAGTTAGATGGCTCCTTCCAACCCCTCAATTGACTTTACTTTTTCAAGATCCATGCTGAGCCCATCAGTAGAAATAATTAGCCCCAGATACTTTGTCTTCTTTGTATAGAATTCTGATTTTGCAATATCAAGCTGTAGACCTGCATTTCCCAACCGTCTTATTACTTCATCAACATTTTTTGTGTGTTCCTCTCGGGTCTTTGAGTAGATCAGGACGTCATCTAGGTATGCTGTACAATACTTATCCAATGCATCATGTAACGTGTGATTGATATAGTTTTGGAACGTTGCTGGCGCATTGCATAAACCGAATGGTGTTACTAACATTTCATATAATCCAAACCGTGTGGTAAAAGCTGTCATCCACTCGTGTCCCTCTGCAATCCTGATACGATTGAAAGCAGATATGACATCCAATTTTGTATAAAAATTTGCACCAGATATAGAATCCAGGGTCTCCCTGATCAAGGGTAGAGGATAGCGGTTTTTTATTGTAACCTCATTAAGACCTCTATAATCTTGGCAGATACGCACCCCTCCATTTTGTTTCGGGACTAGTAGTAAGGGAGCGGCAGCGGGAGAGGATGATTGTCTTATAAATCCTTTATCAAGCATGTCGTCAATCCATTTTTTTATGCATTGCAACTCCGAGGGAGAGAAAGGTCTATTTCTACAGGACGGAACCTCTTTGCCTGGCATTATTTCAATCTTATGGTCCCACTGACGATGAGGTGGTAGTATTCCGGCATTTTTCGGTAAGAAGTGCTCCGCATGATGATTTAACTCATCTGGCAATTTTTGTTTTATCATATCAATGGTTAAATCAGGCTTATTTTCCAAGAATTTTTCCACATCCGCCTGGTCAACTTTCCGGCGAATAAGATCTAGCGAATCACTGTCTTCTGGACTTTCCCAAATTGGAGTTGTCTCCTCCACGAGAATCTCTTCTTTCACAGAAATATCTTGACTACTTGAAACAATTATTTTCTTTCATTTTTGTTATTAGATGTTCTCCTTCATCTTCGCAATCCTCGACTGTGGTATTGTATGATCTGCATGAAGGTGCCAGCTCATTTTTGCAACGAGGATTACAGATAAGGAGTCTCTTTTACTAGGTAAGCACATTGTCTCCCAATATCTTCCATGAATACAGTTACGTTTACAATATTCAGACCTGAAAGAGAGCGTCATAGACCTCCAATCACAAACTGGATTATGCAGTTTTAACCATGGTATACCTAGAATAACTGGATTACTCTTGCTGAGTTTTGTTATATAAAAGATTAAATTTTCCGAGTGTTGACCGAGATGCAAACGGAAGACGACATAATGCGTGATGGCTGCTTGTGAGCTACCGTCAGCTAGACGTACGGAGCGAGGGGTGACAAGTGGTTTAGTTTCAATTCCAAACCGCTTTACAATCGACTCTTCATCAGCGAATGCAATAGCTGTGCAACCGCTGTCAATCAGACTTGTTGTGGAAATTTTCACACTATCATTAATGCGTGGATTAGAAAGATGAGAACTTAGAAGCATTGAATTACTTGAACTAGTGGAACACATTTCTAGCGGTGAGCTATCTAGTAATACACTTCTTATAAATTCATTCTCATCCTCATAACTCTTTGACCCCTGTCGACGACTTAAGGCAGGGGTTTGTCTTTTAACTGATTGCCCACAGCCCGTACGACATCTTTGGAATCTTCGTCTTCAGGGTAGGTATCTGTGATGCTCCCAGTATTGTCCAAGGCGCGAAGTCGTGCAGGGGCTGTCGGACGTAGATAATCTGACTGGAAGCCCTGTGAATAATGCTGTGGATGTATTGCGCTTGATTATAATACATATGAGGTGTTAGCCATGGTTGCATGTTCTGGTGCGGAGGATATTTTTGCTGGGAGGATATGGGGGACATATGCCCTAGATGTAAACGACCATTTCCCCCGCTGACTGATGGCTGGTTAATTGAACGTGTTGGCATTGGGATCGGATCTATCTTTCTGTGGTGATCTTTCGCAAAATGGCCCTTCTGGCCACAAGCTAAGCACAAGTGGTTATCCTTTCTATGTTTCCTGTCAGATTCTGTGAGCTTCACACGACCGAGATCCATCGGATCACCAGCATCAATCGCATCCTGACTATGTCTTAGATCTTGGCGTGGAGAATAGCTGGACGTTTGTTGGATTTTTGCAATGTGCTCCTGCTGTCCCAGGTTTCGGGCAATCCTATTGATCATTTGACTCCAACCGTTGAAGT
Organism: Blumeria hordei DH14; assembly: GCA_900239735.1. Classification (NCBI taxonomy): domain Eukaryota; kingdom Fungi; phylum Ascomycota; class Leotiomycetes; order Helotiales; family Erysiphaceae; genus Blumeria; species Blumeria hordei. Next base: position 464,767 of record OENG01000034.1, read on the forward strand.
CGTCATCCTCGGGCAGGTTCACTTGATTGTCTATAACATTGGTTATCCTTATATTTAACCGCTTCCTTAACATATCGACTTTTGTCCTGTCATCATATTTAGCCTTTTCTGCAAAATGATCAAAGTCTACTTTGAAGTCTCCGTAGGCGCGCTTTTCTTGAAATAAGGTATCCAATTTATTTTTGGCTGTCTGAGTTACATCTAGCAACATGTATCGCCCGTCCAATACTGACCACAATTCTTCAGATGTCTCCATGCCCATTTTGCAGGATGGTGAGGGTTCTTGTTCATCATCTGAACACCATCTTGCACGGAATCCCATGCCTTGTCTGTGAGTTGCCCTGTAATGTATGAAATTTTCTCAAATTCTCCAGGGAAGCAGGGTTTATCAACAATTATAGTCTGTTGAACTTGTGTCTTCCATCGCTCGTATGCCAATTGTCTTTTCTCCATGTTGTTATGATTACCAGTAAACTTATCATGGTCTGTTGTGGTACAGCGAGGTGTTCGGATAGCCTGTTCGTTAGAAACAATGTTGGAGTTAGCAATATTGTTTTGAATTTGGGTTCGTAACTTAAAAATTTCATCATTCCCCGATGATATGTGAGCATTCAATTTGCTTATTCTCATATTTAATGTATTGATATCGTTCAGACGGCTTTCTACTTGCTGGTTTTTCGTTTCTATTATTTCTCGTGCCTTTAAAGTATCCTGATGAGCGAGAGTAAGTCTTTCGTCAAGCTCACTGATGTGCCCTTTCATGCTTTTAAAATTGGACTCAAATTCAGATATTGTTGCTGACTGGGGAGATCTGCCTGTTAAGTATGCCAAACTTTATTGTAAGGTTAAAGATCGAGAGGGATTTCGGGCTGTTGGAGAGGAAGAAAAGGGTGGTATTCGAGCACAGGAACAGGTGAACGGCTTTAGATGTAAAGCTGTGGAGTTGACGAGAGGAGTGATGAATATAGCCTTCAGAGATATTCAGTTAATACAATGAACTATAATATTGGAGAGACTACTGTAATAGGACTTACCTTCAGAGATATTCAGTTAATACAATGAACTGAGGATCTCTGGAGGTAGGAGAGACTACATCTATATACAGGAATCAAACTTGGTATGACTAAAGTTGGGGAATTGTTGAGGTACGTGCCAATGTCTCAACTTGGCAGCATTATCCAAATGACGTTTTAGCCTTGTGTTTTAGTGAACCCCCGAGACTAAAACAAGAAACAGATGTGACTACATTAAACATGGAATCTGGTAACAAGTCAATTAAGAGATACATGTTGTAGTGCACAGACAGAGATCCTGCACCGATACTGATGCAGAACTGTTTTTATTACAACACTTCCCCTCAGATCTGCATCAAAATTCGCTCTGTAAGAATTCTGTGAGAAGCTTTGGGTAGAGCTTTGGTAAATAAGTCGGCCAAATTATCGAAAGAAGGAACGTATTCGAGTTCAAAATCTTTGTGGATATGATCCCTAACAAAGTGATATTGAATATCGATGTGTTTCGAGCGTTGAGTGACCTTATTATTTCCAGAGAGATCTATTGCTCCATTTGAGTCGGCGTGAAGTATAGCACCGTAGCTTTGCTGAAGTTCTTTAATAGCTCGAGCGAGCCAGATTAAGTGTCGCGATGAAAGACAGATAGCCATATATTCAGCTTCAACTGTAGAGAGTGCGACAGCTTTCTGTTTCTGGGAACACCAGGATATAGAGGCTTCCCCTAGCCTGAAAACATATCCAGAATAGGACTTACGGTCATCAAGGTTATTACCCCATGATGCATCAGCGTAGCCGTGAATTGTAGAGTCATGTTTGTTAGGAAAGAAAAGCGTATGGTCGATGGTGCCTTTAAGATATCGAAGAACCCGTTTAGCTGCTGCAAGGTGCGATGAGCCAGGACAAGAAGAGAATTGTGAAAGGTGTGTAATTGTAAATGCGAGGTCAGGTCGGGTACCAATTTGCGCATACATCAGTGAGCCTATAAGAGATTGGTATGTGCTGATATGGTCAATTTGATCCGCTGGTTCGACTCGTTGGAGGTGAGCATTCGGTTCGAGTGGAGTGGCAACAGGATGACATTCTAGCATGCCGAATCTTTGTAGGACTTTGAGGAAGTATGATTTTTGGCTAAGCGATATGCCTTGCGGTGTGATTTCTACTTCGATTCCAAGAATATAATGAGCTTGTCCTAGATCTGTGCATTCGAATTCGGAATGAAGGAATAGGCGAGTTTCATTAATAATCTTGGGATCAGAACCAGAGATCAGAATGTCATCGACGTAGACAGCAACATAGACGGTGGTCTTGTTGTGGACGAAGATGCATGGGTCAAATGTAGCTGGAACGAATCCGTACTTGGTCAGGGCAGTTTTTAAGGTGAGATGCCAGACAAGGGGGATTGTTTTCAGTCCGTATACATTTTCGCAACTTATATACCATATTGATTCCTTAAACCCATCGGGAATTTCCATATAGATGTCGCGGTCTAATTTTCCATATAAAAATGCTGATTTAACGTCCATTTGTATAACTTCCCAATTGTTATGGGCAGCTAATGCGAGAAGCAGGCGTAGGGAGTCAAAGCGTACAACTGGTGCATAGGTTTCTTCGAAATCGGTGCCAGGAATTTGAGAGAATCCTTTAGCAACAACTCGAGCCTTGTATCTTTCGATAGAACCGTCTGCATTATGTTTCACTTTGAAAACCCAGCGAGATCCTACGACTGAGCGATCAACGGGTCTAGACACAACTGTCCATGTGTCGTTGCGCCGAAGTGCATCCATCTCTTCGTTGATTGCTTCTTTCCATCTTTCAGAATCACCAGCTGCCATTGCCTGCTTGTGTGTAGTGGGCTCCTCAATGACTGCGTGCGCTTTATAGTTTGCAAATCTATCTGGTTGTCTCTTATTTCTATTGCTCCGGCGAGGGGCAGAAGGAATAATTTCTTGTAGATTTGGATCAGATAAATTGATAGCAGCAGGCAGAGTCGAGTTTATGGGAGAATCAAAATACCCACCAGGCATATTAGTAACTTCTGGCGGCGTTGCTGAGTGATTTATCGGAGACGAAGGAGAAGAATCAGCTTTTGATGAAGAGCTTGGTGTCGTCTTCTCGGGGATATTAATATCAAGGGAGACTTCCCCTTGCATGGCAGGGGGAAGATTACTTGCCTTGATACTATTATGGAGCGTTTTGATGGGACATATATTCGAAAAATTTTAGTAGAGTCTGTGTATCCTACGAGTATACCGTCCATGGCCCTGGGCATCAATTTTGAACCGGATGGTCTGGCTTCTTCAGGGATGTGAACAAGCGCATTTGAGCCGAAAGGGTGGAGGTGAGTGGTCGAATTGAAGGGATGGCTAGTCAGAGCCTCAATCGGAGATTGACCATTAATGCTTCGATGAGGGAGTCTGTTATATAGGTAGACTGCCATAGAGATTGCTTCTGCCCAGAGAAATTTTCCATGGTCCATGAGCATTATGCGAGCCTTGGTAACAACTGTTTGATTGAATCTTTCCGCAACACCGTTAGACTCGTGTGAGTATGCAGGAGAATTTCGCAAGATGATACCAGTTGCTGCAAGAAAAGTCTCGACATCTGAATTAACGTATTCACCACCGTTATCAGTTTGGAACATTTTGATTGTTGCGTCAAACTGTGTTTGGATCAAGCGTACGAAGTCTTGGATTGCCTTTGAAGCAGCAGATTTGTGCTTAAGAAAATAGATCCAGGCATGTCTAGAGAAATCGTCGATGAAGGTAATGTAATACTCTTTTCCGCCAAGTGACTTGACAGAGAATCGTCCAGATAAATCAGAGTGTACGAGTTCAAATTTCTTGAGGCGCGCTTATGCGTAGACTTAGGAGTTTTGCGTATTGATTTACAACGAAGGCAGGCAGTGCACGTAAACGATTCGGGTTTTGAAGGGATAGAGGGATCACTTTTTCGCAATTGAGACATGACCGAGGTACCAGCGTGACAAGAGACTCATGCGCGTCAAGATAGGAAGTAAAAGCTGATTTTTCTACCACCTTTTGGACAATGTATTGACCCAAATTAAGTTTAGCGTACAGTTGTTCTTCGTTATTTTTAATAACGCGCCGTTCACCATTACTTGAAACAATTTTAAATCCATCTTCATCCAATTTAGATTCTGACAACAGCCTGACTCCTAGACCCGGAACAAACAAGACATTATTGAATTTGGCGGTCTTCATTTTTTGATTACTAAGACGCACGTCAAATTCGATATTTCCAGAGCTGTGAATGGGTAAGACTGAACCTGATACCGATGAGACAGAGCCATTCTTAGGAGACATTGATATAAAATCTTCTTTGAATGGTGTCATATGAGAGGTAGCACCAGAGTCAAGAATCCATGGATAAGAGGAGATAAAGGAACGTGAGACAAAGGCCTTTTCAACTGAAGGATCCAGCAATTGATGAGAGCTTGAATCGAGATTTTCGGTTGCTGCAGCTGTATGTGCCTTTTCCTTGTCGTTTTGGGTTCCCATTCCTTTGTGAGCCTTCAACTGTCGACATTCTGAGTGTATGTGACCCTTATATTTCTTGTTTCTGGATTTACACCAGGAGCATTCTTTACTAGCTTTCTTGGCTTCATGCGTAGATGATTCTTTACCTCCAGCAAAGTAGGCTTTGGAATCACCAAGCGAAGAGGAACGAGCTGCTTGGATGTCAAGTAGACGTTTGTGACATTAGCAAAAGTGATATGTTCCTTGGACATGAGGTTGTCCACGATATTTTCGAAGGATCTAGGTAGAGTGCGAAGAAATGACATGGTTTTGACCGAGTCCGAAGCAAGGAACTGTTTGAGGTACATTGCTTCCTCTCGGGTTGAATCAGAACACCGATTGTAGATGTGGGCGTATATTGTTTCGAAGTTGGAGATGTGATCGGATATTATATCGCCTTCGTCCATTTTAAGCTCTACAAGAGAGTTAAAAAGTTCAAGAGTTGATATAGTTGTTTCATGGTCAAACTTGCAATTTTTAAGCAAAGCCTGCCATGCGAGCCGAGCAGATTCGGTTGGCCAACGAAGCCAGCGACGATTCTTTGGAGATCAGTGGATACTCCAGCGAGAATGGCAGCAAGTGCAGCGTTGTTCCTTTTGTCGTATTCTTTTCTGATCTGTTGATCGAATATTTTTACTTTTTCCGTGAAGCCTGAGTCAGAATTTGAGGGTCGAATTTCTTTGTCATCAAGGTCCGTGATGACACCCCAGTAGTCGGATCCCATCAACACAACTTGCCATGTCTGTGCCCATGTCCGATACTGGGACTGAGAGGACAACAGTGGAAGGTTGGCCTTGAGGATCCAACAGAGATGGAGGNCGGAGACAGAATCTTGGGATCTAACTGATCTTCCTTGAGGAGCCGAAAGAGGCGTTGGCTCTTTTTGACTCTATTCTGTGGTTCAAGCTCGTCAACTCTGCGTGTTAAGGCGTCAGCAAGTGGATTATCTTTTCCAGGACAATATGAAATCATTGTCACGGAATATATGAATGGAATATCTGGATCTGGATGGGTCGGGATAGATAACTGTGTTGTGCGATAAGGAGAGTAAATCTAACTATGTACATGGAAGTCTCTAAGTCCTAAGTTCGCTAAGCCATTCCTAGGACTTAGTCCCGTGACAGTACTCCCCCTCCAAAATTTAAGTTTGGACCCCAAACTTTCACTACTTTTTATATTTTTTTTTATTATGATTATTTCAATTTTTTAATCTGTTTCAGTCTTCTACTTGATCTTCGTGGTTGTTGTTCTGGAATTGATTGATTTGTAGACGGCATCTTCACCCATTCCGGAGGCCCTGGCTTACCAGGGTTTTTGGTGTGGAAATCTATTATTGCCTTGTGACATCCTTTCAAATCTGATTCTGGCTGCCAGGTGGGATTTTGATCGTATTTCCACTTCACAAGGTATGTAAGACCGGTTTTCATATTTTCATCATGTACATCAAGGATCTTATCAAATTTCCATTTATCGACAATTTTACCGTCATTTTCTCTTTCTACAACCCGGCCTACAGTATTACGACGCTCGTTTACGTTGATACTAGATTGGCCTGGGATATCGAGTCTGGCCATGGTCGAACCATTGATGTATGAAAGCTATTGTTAACCCCAATATGTTTCGGAAGTTCAACAATTACCGCCCCATCATATACCTTTACCACTTTGAAAGGACCATCCCATTTGTCATCCCATTTTTTTTTGGTCTATTTGTCTTAATATTTTTAAGGCTTATCATGACCTTATCTCCTGGATGATATACTGGAGCCTCCGATCTTCTAGCATTTGCATTATTCTCATATCGTTCTTGAGACTGACGGCTTAGTGCTTTAAGTTTTTCCAATATGCGATTAAAACGATCCGCAATAGCATCAGCCCTTAGGTATTCTTTCTTCATCGATCCATTCAAGTCACAGGTCTTGGGGGCTGGTGGTTCTATTCCAAGGCGTGGGTTGTAGCCATAATTTGCAAAAAATGGAGAGACACCTGTTGTCTCGCTAACACTGTTGTTTCCTGAGAATTCTGCAAATGGGAGCCAGTCAACCCAATCATCCTGCGTAAAATTAACAAATGCACGTATACTGGTTCAATGCCGAGTTAATTATCTCCGTTTGACCATCCGTTTGGGGATGAAAAGCAGAACTATGTTTCAAGTTCACAGATAGACGTGTGTTCAGACGATGCCAAAAGTCCGAGACAAATGCAGAGCCACGGTCGGAGATAATTGATTCTGGTGCACCATGGAGCTTGTACACTTCCTTTATAAAACAACTTACCAATTCTGCACTATCTAGGGATGATTTGGTATGAAGTGGCGCATTTTCGTCAGACGATCCACTACCACGAGGATATGATTAAATACCTTCCAGAACGCTTACAAGGGGGTAAGTCAACCACATGATCAATTGAGATATCGACCCATGCGCGGACTGGATATTGAGGGGCTTCAGGAAGCCCGGTGGTGATGTTCTTGGGGTTTTTGTTCTAACGCATAGCTCACACCCTTTAACAAAATTAGCCACAAACTTACTCATTTTAGGCCACCAGTATGATCTTTGTAATAAGTCTAACGTTTTTACTCGTCCTGGGTGACCCGCGGGTCCTGAAGAATGGGTACCATGGACAATTAATAAACGTAGTTCTTTGTAATCTGGCGCAAATAATCGATTCCTAAAATAAATCAACCCGTTATTAATTTTGAACTCTGCCATATCTTTCATTAATAATTTTTTTAAATTTCTAGGCCATTTTCTCCTGGATTGGTCCTTCAAATGCTCAACCATTTCTCTAGCGGTAGGGTTTTCTTTATATGCCTGATATATGAGATCTATCAGTGCAACTTCATTAGAAAGCGGGGCAAGAATTTCGGAATGTTTATATTCAGGAAATTTTTCATCATTTAAACAATCTAGTTTTAAATCCGGGTGAACTTTATCCTCTGGTATCATTGCACGGAAACGTTGCTGAAGACGTTCATCCGAAGCATCTTTCGGCTTCAAACCTGGCAAACGACTCAATGTATCTGGGATTAGTGCTTTAGATCCTGGTCGATAGGATATCACAAAATTAAACTGAGATAGAAATTCAGACCATCTTACTTGACGCTGGTTAAGTTGTTTTGCTGTCAAAAATGTCTTCAAGTTCTTGTGGTCTGTAATAATTTCGAATGTGGACTGGACCCCCGCAAGCTCTGGTCGCCATTCTTCCAATGATTTTACTATGGCTAGCAACTCTTTATCATAAATATCATAATTTGACTCAGCTGGGCTGTGTTTCGAAGAGAAGAAAGCGACTGGATGAAGAATATTGTCGTCCCCTGTCTGAAGCAGCGCACCCCCGAAGCCCAATTTGATGCATCAGTCTCGACCACTGTGTGTCTATGATAATCAAAATACCTGAGTACTGGTGCTTTCGTGAAAGAATCCTTTAAATATCGGAATGCCTCATCCTGATCATCTGACCAATTCCATTTTACGCCTTTCTGTAAGAGGCGGGTTAATGGCTGCATAAGCCCCGAATATCCTTTAATGAAACGCCGATAATAATTTGAGAACCCTAAAAACTGCTGTAACTCCTTTAAGTTAGATGGCTCCTTCCAACTCTCAATTGACTTTACTTTTTCAGGATCCATGCTGAGCCCATCAGTAGAAATAATTAGCCCCAGATACTTTGTCTTCTTTGTATAGAATTCTGATTTTGCAATATCAAGCTGTAGACCTGCATTTCCCAACCGTCTTATTACTTCATCTACATTTTTTGTGTGTTCCTCTCGGGTCTTTGAGTAGATCAGGACGTCATCTAGGTATGCTGTACAATACTTATCCAATGCATCATGTAACGTGTGATTGATATAGTTTTGGAACGTTGCTGGCGCATTGCATAAACCGAATGGTGTTACTAACATTTCATATAATCCAAACCGTGTGGTAAAAGCTGTCATCCACTCGTGTCCCTCTGCAATCCTGATACGATTGAAAGCAGATATGACATCCAATTTTGTATAAAAATTTGCACCAGATATAGAATCCAGGGTCTCCCTGATCAAGGGTAGAGGATAGCGGTTTTTTATTGTAACTCATTAAGACCTCTATAATCTTGGCAGATACGCACCCCTCCATTTTGTTTCGGGACTAGTAGTAAGGGAGCGGCAGCGGGAGAGGATGATTGTCTTATAAATCCTTTATCAAGCATGTCGTCAATCCATTTTTTTATGCATTGCAACTCCGAGGGAGAGAAAGGTCTATTTCTACAGGACGGAACCTCTTTGCCTGGCATTATTTCAATCTTATGGTCCCACTGACGATGAGGTGGTAGTATTCCGGCATTTTTCGGTAAGAAGTGCTCCGCATGATGATTTAACTCATCTGGCAATTTTTGTTTTATCATATCAATGGTTAAATCAGGCTTATTTTCCAAGAATTTTTCCACATCCGCCTGGTCAACTTTCCGGCGAATAAGATCTAGCGAATCACTGTCTTCTGGACTTTCCCAAATTGGAGTTGTCTCCTCCACGAAATCTCTTCTTTCACAGAAATATCTTGACTACTTAAACAATTATTTTCTTTCATTTTTGTTATTAGATGTTCTCCTTCATCTTCGCAATCCTCGACTGTGGTATTGTATGATCTGCATGAAGGTGCCAGCTCATTTTTGCAACGAGGATTACAGAATAAGGAGTCTCTTTTACTAGGTAAGCACATTGTCTCCAATATCTTCATGAATACAGTTACGTTTACAATATTCAGACCTGAAAGAGAGCGTCATAGACCTCCAATCACAAACTGGATTATGCAGTTTTAACCATGGTATACCTAGAATAACTGGATTACTCTTGCTGAGTTTTGTTATATAAAAGATTAAATTTTCCGAGTGTTGACCGAGATGCAAACGGAAGACGACATAATGCGTGATGGCTGCTTGTGAGCTACCGTCAGCTAGACGTACGGAGCGAGGGGCGACAAGTGGTTTAGTTTCAATTCCAAACCGCTTTACAATCGACTCTTCATCAGCGAATGCAATAGCTGTGCAACCGCTGTCAATCAGACTTGTTGTGGAAATTTTCACACTATCATTAATGCGTGGATTAGAAAGATGAGAACGTAGAAGCATTGAATTACTTGAACTAGTGGAACACATTTCTAGCGGTGAGCTATCTAGTAATACACTTCTTATAAATTCATTCTCATCCTCATAACTCTTTGACCCCTGTCGACGACTTAAGGCAGGGGTTTGTCTTTTAACTGATTGCCCACAGCCCGTACGACATCTTTGGAATCTTCGTCTTCAGGGTAGGTATCTGTGATGCTCCCAGTATTGTCCAAGGCGCGAAGTCGTGCAGGGGCTGTCGGACGTAGATAATCTGACTGGAAGCCCTGTGAATAATGCTGTGGATGTATTGCGCTTGATTATAATACATATGAGGTGTTAGCCATGGTTGCATGTTCTGGTGCGGAGGATATTTTTGCTGGGAGGATATGGGGGACATATGCCCTAGATTGTAAACGACCATTTCCCCCGCTGACTGATGGCTGGTTAATTGAACGTGTTGGCATTGGGATCGGATCTATCTTTCTGTGGTGATCTTTCGCAAAATGGCCCTTCTGGCCACAAGCTAAGCACAAGTGGTTATCCTTTCTATGTTTCCTGTCAGATTCTGTGAGCTTCACACGACCGAGATCCATCGGATCACCAGCATCAATCGCATCCTGACTATGTCTTAGATCTTGGCGTGGAGAATAGCTGGACGTTTGTTGGATTTTTGCAATGTGCTCCTGCTGTCCCAGGTTTCGGGCAATCCTATTGATCATTTGACTCCAACCGTTGAAGTCGTCATCCTCGGGCAGGTTCACTTGATTGTCTATAACATTGGTTATCCTTATATTTAACCGCTTCCTTAACATATCGACTTTTGTCCTGTCATCATATTTAGCCTTTTCTGCAAAATGATCAAAGTCTACTTTGAAGTCTCCGTAGGCGCGCTTTTCTTGAAATAAGGTATCCAATTTATTTTTGGCTGTCTGAGTTACATCTAGCAACATGTATCGCCCGTCCAATACTGACCACAATTCTTCAGATGTCTCCCATGCCCATTTTGCAGGATGGTGAGGGTTCTTGTTCATCATCTGAACACCATCTTGCACGGAATCCCATGCCTTGTCTGTGAGTTGCCCTGTAATGTATGAAATTTTCTCAAATTCTCCAGGGAAGCAGGGTTTATCAACAATTATAGTCTGTTGAACTTGTGTCTTCCATCGCTCGTATGCCAATTGTCTTTTCTCCATGTTGTTATGATTACCAGTAAACTTATCATGGTCTGTTGTGGTACGGCGAGGTGTTCGGATAGCCTGTTCGTTAGAAACAATGTTGGAGTTAGCAATATTGTTTTGAATTTGGGTTCGTAACTTAAAAATTTCATCATTCCCCGATGATATGTGAGCATTCAATTTGCTTATTCTCATATTTAATGTATTGATATCGTTCAGACGGCTTTCTACTTGCTGGTTTTTCGTTTCTATTATTTCTCGCGCCTTTAAAGTATCCTGATGAGCGAGAGTAAGTCTTTCGTCAAGCTCACTGATGTGCCCTTTCATGCTTTTAAAATTGGACTCAAATTCAGAATATTGTTGCTGACTGGTGGGAGATCTGCCTGTTAAGTATGCCAAACTTTATTGTAAGGTTAAAGATCGAGAGGGATTTCGGGCTGTTGGAGAGGAAGAAAAGGGTGGTATTCGAGCACAGGAACAGGTGAACGGGGCTTTAGATGTAAAGCTGGAGTTGACGAGAGGAGTGATGAATATAGCCTTCAGAGATATTCAGTTAATACAATGAACTATAATATTGGAGAGACTACTGTAATAGGACTTACCTTCAGAGATATTCAGTTAATACAATGAACTGAGGATCTCTGGAGGTAGGAGAGACTACATCTATATACAGGAATCAAACTTGGTATGACTAAAGTTGGGGAATTGTTGAGGTACGTGCCAATGTCTCAACTTGGCAGCATTATCCAAATGACGTTTTAGCCTTGTGTTTTAGTGAACCCCGAGACTAAAACAAGAAACAGATGTGACTACATTAAACATGGAATCTGGTAACAAGTGAATTAAGAGATACATGTGTAGTGCACAGACAGAGATCCTGCACCGATACTGATGCAGAACTGTTTTATTACAACACTTCCCCTCAGATCTGCATCAAAATTCGCTCTGTAAGAATTCTGTGAGAAGCTTTGGGTAGAGCTTTGGTAAATAAGTCGGCCAAATTATCGAAAGAAGGAACGTATTCGAGTTCAAAATCTTTGTGGATATGATCCCTAACAAAGTGATATTGAATATCGATGTGTTTCGAGCGTTGAGTGACCTTATTATTTCCAGAGAGATCTATTGCTCCATTTGAGTCGGCGTGAAGTATAGCACCGTAGCTTTGCTGAAGTTCTTTAATAGCTCGAGCGAGCCAGATTAAGTGTCGCGATGAAAGACAGATAGCCATATATTCAGCTTCAACTGTAGAGAGTGCGACAGCTTTCTGTTTCTGGGAACACCAGGATATAGAGGCTTCCCCTAGCCTGAAAACATATCCAGAATAGGACTTACGGTCATCAAGGTTATTACCCCATGATGCATCAGCGTAGCCGTGAATTGTAGAGTCATGTTTGTTAGGAAAGAAAAGCGTATGGTCGATGGTGCCTTTAAGATATCGAAGAACCCGTTTAGCTGCTGCAAGGTGCGATGAGCCAGGACAAGAAGAGAATTGTGAAAGGTGTGTAATTGTAAATGCGAGGTCAGGTCGGGTACCAATTTGCGCATACATCAGTGAGCCTATAAGAGATTGGTATGTGCTGATATGGTCAATTTGATCCGCTGGTTCGACTCGTTGGAGGTGAGCATTCGGTTCGAGTGGAGTGGCAACAGGATGACATTCTAGCATGCCGAATCTTTGTAGGACTTTGAGGAAGTATGATTTTTGGCTAAGCGATATGCCTTGCGGTGTGATTTCTACTTCGATTCCAAGAATATAATGAGCTTGTCCTAGATCTGTGCATTCGAATTCGGAATGAAGGAATAGGCGAGTTTCATTAATAATCTTGGGATCAGAACCAGAGATCAGAATGTCATCGACGTAGACAGCAACATAGACGGTGGTCTTGTTGTGGACGAAGATGCATGGGTCAAATGTAGCTGGAACGAATCCGTACTTGGTCAGGGCAGTTTTTAAGGTGAGATGCCAGACAAGGGGGATTGTTTCAGTCCGTAGATACATTTTCGCAACTTATATACCATATTGGATTCCTTAAACCCATCGGGAATTTCCATATAGATGTCGCGGTCTAATTTTCCATATAAAAATGCTGATTTAACGTCCATTTGTATAACTTCCCAATTGTTATGGGCAGCTAATGCGAGAAGCAGGCGTAGGGAGTCAAAGCGTACAACTGGTGCATAGGTTTCTTCGAAATCGGTGCCAGGAATTTGAGAGAATCCTTTAGCAACAACTCGAGCCTTGTATCTTTCGATAGAACCGTCTGCATTATGTTTCACTTTGAAAACCCAGCGAGATCCTACGACTGAGCGATCAACGGGTCTAGACACAACTGTCCATGTGTCGTTGCGCCGAAGTGCATCCATCTCTTCGTTGATTGCTTCTTTCCATCTTTCAGAATCACCAGCTGCCATTGCCTGCTTGTGTGTAGTGGGCTCCTCAATGACTGCGTGCGCTTTATAGTTTGCAAATCTATCTGGTTGTCTCTTATTTCTATTGCTCCGGCGAGGGGCAGAAGGAATAATTTCTTGTAGATTTGGATCAGATAAATTGATAGCAGCAGGCAGAGTCGAGTTTATGGGAGAATCAAAATACCCACCAGGCATATTAGTAACTTCTGGCGGCGTTGCTGAGTGATTTATCGGAGACGAAGGAGAAGAATCAGCTTTTGATGAAGAGCTTGGTGTCGTCTTCTCGGGGATATTAATATCAAGGGAGACTTCCCCTTGCATGGCAGGGGGAAGATTACTTGCCTTGATACTATTATGGAGCGTTTTGATGGGACATATATTCGAAAAATTTTAGTAGAGTCTGTGTATCCTACGAGTATACCGTCCATGGCCCTGGGCATCAATTTTGAACCGGATGGTCTGGCTTCTTCAGGGATGTGAACAAGCGCATTTGAGCCGAAAGGGTGGAGGTGAGTGGTCGAATTGAAGGGATGGCTAGTCAGAGCCTCAATCGGAGATTGACCATTAATGCTTCGATGAGGGAGTCTGTTATATAGGTAGACTGCCATAGAGATTGCTTCTGCCCAGAGAAATTTTCCATGGTCCATGAGCATTATGCGAGCCTTGGTAACAACTGTTTGATTGAATCTTTCCGCAACACCGTTAGACTCGTGTGAGTATGCAGGAGAATTTCGCAAGATGATACCAGTTGCTGCAAGAAAAGTCTCGACATCTGAATTAACGTATTCACCACCGTTATCAGTTTGGAACATTTTGATCGTTGCGTCAAACTGTGTTTGGATCAAGCGTACGAAGTCTTGGATTGCCTTTGAAGCAGCAGATTTGTGCTTAAGAAAATAGATCCAGGCATGTCTAGAGAAATCGTCGATGAAGGTAATGTAATACTCTTTTCCGCCAAGTGACTTGACAGAGAATCGTCCAGATAAATCAGAGTGTACGAGTTCAAATTTCTTGGAGGCGCGCTTATGCGTAGACTTAGGAGTTTTGCGTATTGATTTACAACGAAGGCAGGCAGTGCACGTAAACGATTCGGGTTTTGAAGGGATAGAGGGATCACTTTTTCGCAATTGAGACATGACCGAGGTACCAGCGTGACCAAGAGACTCATGCGCGTCAAGATAGGAAGTAAAAGCTGATTTTTCTACCACCTTTTGGACAATGTATTGACCCAAATTAAGTTTAGCGTACAGTTGTTCTTCGTTATTTTTAATAACGCGCCGTTCACCATTACTTGAAACAATTTTAAATCCATCTTCATCCAATTTAGATTCTGACAACAGCCTGACTCCTAGACCCGGAACAAACAAGACATTATTGAATTTGGCGGTCTTCATTTTTTGATTACTAAGACGCACGTCAAATTCGATATTTCCAGAGCTGTGAATGGGTAAGACTGAACCTGATACCGATGAGACAGAGCCATTCTTAGGAGACATTGATATAAAATCTTCTTTGAATGGTGTCATATGAGAGGTAGCACCAGAGTCAAGAATCCATGGATAAGAGGAGATAAAGGAACGTGAGACAAAGGCCTTTTCAACTGAAGGATCCAGCAATTGATGAGAGCTTGAATCGAGATTTTCGGTTGCTGCAGCTGTATGTGCCTTTTCCTTGTCGTTTTGGGTTCCCATTCCTTTGTGAGCCTTCAACTGTCGACATTCTGAGTGTATGTGACCCTTATATTTCTTGTTTCTGGATTTACACCAGGAGCATTCTTTACTAGCTTTCTTGGCTTCATGCGTAGATGATTCTTTACCTCCAGCAAAGTAGGCTTTGGAATCACCAAGCGAAGAGGAACGAGCTGCTTGGATGTCAAGTAGACGTTTGTTGACATTAGCAAAAGTGATATGTTCCTTGGACATGAGGTTGTCCACGATATTTTCGAAGGATCTAGGTAGAGTGCGAAGAAATGACATGGTTTTGACCGAGTCCGAAGCAAGGAACTGTTTGAGGTACATTGCTTCCTCTCGGGTTGAATCAGAACACCGATTGTAGATGTGGGCGTATATTGTTTCGAAGTTGGAGATGTGATCGGATATTATATCGCCTTCGTCCATTTTAAGCTCTACAAGAGAGTTAAAAAGTTCAAGAGTTGATATAGTTGTTTCATGGTCAAACTTGTTTTTCAAAGCCTGCCATGCGAGCCGAGCAGATTCGGGTTGGCCAACGAAGCCAGCGACGATTCTTTGGAGATCAGTGGATACTCCAGCGAGAATGGCAGCAAGTGCAGCGTTGTTCCTTTTGTCGTATTCTTTCTGATCTGTTGATCGAATATTCTTTACTTTTTCCGTGAAGCCTGAGTCAGAATTTGAGGGTCGAATTTCTTTGTCATCAAGGTCCGTGATGACACCCCAGTAGTCGGATCCCATCAACACAACTTGCCATGTCTGTGCCCATGTCCGATACTGGGACTGAGAGGACAACAGTGGAAGGTTGGCCTTGAGGGATCCAACAGAGATGGAGGCTGTATCAGTGGACATTGTTGAGGGAAGAGCTAAATCCGGGCTCATAACCTATTGTAAGGTTAAAGATCGAGAGGGATTTCGGGCTGTTGGAGAGGAAGAAAAGGGTGGTATTCGAGCACAGGAACAGGTGAACGGGGCTTTAGATGTAAAGCTGTGGAGTTGACGAGAGGAGTGATGAATATAGCCTTCAGAGATATTCAGTTAATACAATGAACTATAATATTGGAGAGACTACTGTAATAGGACTTACCTTCAGAGATATTCAGTTAATACAATGAACTGAGGATCTCTGGAGGTAGGAGAGACTACATCTATATACAGGAATCAAACTTGGTATGACTAAAGTTGGGGAATTGTTGAGGTACGTGCCAATGTCTCAACTTGGCAGCATTATCCAAATGACGTTTTAGCCTTGTGTTTTAGTGAACCCCCGAGACTAAAACAAGAAACAGATGTGACTACATTAAACATGGAATCTGGTAACAAGTCAATTAAGAGATACATGTTGTAGTGCACAGACAGAGATCCTGCACCGATACTGATGCAGAACTGTTTTTATTACAACAAACTTAAGATCAAAACATTTTAACAAACTACAAAACATTATTTTTTCAGGTGAATCGGAAGTTGAGGCTATTGTTGTCAAGAGAGGAGTCGGATTTGAGTCTGGTGGAAGTGTGTAGTCTCCAATAGCGCTGGCAAGATTTGGCCAACTTCCACGGAAGGAATCTAAAAGTTGATTCATAATGGACGCGTCCTGGTTGCTGGCCATTTTTATAAAAGCTGGATAAATTGATTTTAAGAATCTAGGGGTGCCTTTTCGCGTTCGAGAAGAACCTTCTGAAAGGATACAATTGTTTTCTGGTTACAGGTTACTGGATCAGGGAAGCAGGGCGCGGTAAGGCACGTGTGTTAGAGATCGCACAAAATGTCACGGAATATATGAATGGAATATCTGGATCTGGATGGGTCGGGATAGATAACTGTGTTGTGCAATAAGGAGAGTAAATCTAACTATGTACATGGAAGTCTCTAAGTCCTAAGTTCGCTAAGCCATTCCTAGGACTTAGTCCCGTGACAATCATAAAGTTGTAATCTGCGAGCAATTCGGCCCATCGGGCTTGCCGTGAGTTTAAAGCTTTTGAAGTCATAAAGTATTCCAATGCTTTATGATCAGTATAGACCCGAATCTGGTGAGGTGTTCCTTGCCATTCAGCGCGCCAGTTTCCAAAGGATCGAATAATAGCGATCATTTCCTTGTCGTGCACAGCGTAGTTGAGTTCAGCGGGTGCCATTGTTTTCGAAAAGAAAGCAACAGGAAGCCAATCATTGCCGTGCTTTTGCGAGAGAGCACTTGCAACCACTCCGTCGGAGGCGTCAGTTTCCAGCATAAATTCGAGATCTACGTTGTAGTGCTGAAGGACGGGAGCTGAGGTGAGAGTAGCTTTTAGCGTGTCAAAAGCGTAGTTTCACAGACTAAACCATCATGATGAAGTAATGAAGGTAGGAGCGAAGATGTACTATCTTCGTACGTCATATCTTCGTCGATTAATACTCTAGAATTCTCCCTGTCATGACATCATCTAGATCGGAATAATCTTACTTGGGTGTTCATGACGTCAATTAATCAATAGCATGCGATATTCTTAAGTCACTGAGAGTATGATATCACCGAAAGTATGACATCATGAAACTCATGATATTATGGAAAGTGTGATGGTTAACTGGATTGGGCTATGTATATAAGAGAGTTAGTATTAGAATATTCAGACCTCACGCAACGTCTTCTGAAAAATATATACGCTTCTCCTTCTAACTTCATCTCTTCTTTGGGAAGACCATTACACTGCCTCACTTCTTTTGTCTCCTTCACTCCTCTCAGTGACACCTCAGCCTAAGTTATTGTCGTATGATCCCCATTCCATTTACGATCTCATTTCGTACCCTGTGGAACTATCGCTATATTAGACTCCTTGAGATTTTTCAGGATCCGGAAATTTTTCCGATCGAAAATGGCTAATTCCCTTTTCTGTATCTGTTATTGATGTATCTGTTGCGGAGGTTTTCCCAGCTCTTGCGATATTTAAATCTACATTTAATTTGGTGGTTTGTTCTTCAAGCATATCAATTGATTGATTTGCTTGAACAAGTTGGGTACGAGCCGTGTCTCTTTCAATACGATAGCGGCGAACTAGGGCGGATAATTGGTTATAGAGTTGAGAGGAGTCCTTTTCGAATTGCTCCTTGAATTCTTCGAGCGTGTTTGGAGGGTTCCATACCGGCAGAGGAACGGATGTCATTTTCGTACAGTGTAGATAACTGACGCAACGTAATCTCAAGGAGTCTAATATAGCGATAGTTCCACAGGGTACGAAATGAGATCGTAAATGGAATGGGGATCATACGACAATAACTTAGGCTGAGGTGTCACTGAGAGGAGTGAAGGAGACAAAAGAAGTGAGGCAGTGTAATGGTCTTCCCAAAGAAGAGATGAAGTTAGAAGGAGAAGCGTATATATTTTTCAGAAGACGTTGCGTGAGGTCTGAATATTCTAATACTAACTCTCTTATATACATAGCCCAATCCAGTTAACCATCACACTTTCCATAATATCATGAGTTTCATGATGTCATACTTTCGGTGATATCATACTCTCAGTGACTTAAGAATATCGCATGCTATTGATTAATTGACGTCATGAACACCCAAGTAAGATTATTCCGATCTAGATGATGTCATGACAGGGAGAATTCTAGAGTATTAATCGACGAAGATATGACGTACGAAGATAGTACATCTTCGCTCCTACCTTCAATACTTCATCATGATGGTTTAGTCTGTGAAACGTAGGCACACTTGCTGTCAAAGATAAAAGGAACATTATTTTCTGTAAGATAAACGAGAGGTTGCGCAATAATTCCATAATTTTTGATAAAATGACGGTAAAAGTTACAAAAGCCAAGGAAAGATTGTATACCTTTGACCGAGGTAGGGTACTGCCAGTTTTCGACGACAGAGGCTTTTTCGGGATCAACTTCAATTCCATCAGTAGAGACAATGAAACCAAGGTACTTAGTGCGTTTGACACTGAATTCGGATTTCTTGAGATCAGCTTGCAGTCCAGCATCCCGGAGGCGTTGGAGGAATACTGTCACTTGGTAGTTATGCTCGAGTTCGTTCTCAGAATATATAAGAATATCATTGAGGTAAGCAGTGCAAAAATGTGACGGCTTGTGAGCCGATAATTCCTGTAGCCTTCGATGGCTATCAAAGGCAACCTTCATGTTCTATCACTCGTAGGATTCTCAGCTAACTAAAATGGATACGTAATCGCCACTGAGACTACATAAAGGATAGTCCCAAGGATATCAGAAGCGTTACCCGTGTGGCAGAACAATCCTTAAACTAGTATTATTGCCACTGTGAACGTAGGCTATATTTAGATACCTCTGGATGTGTAAAAGTAGCACGGGAGACTTGCAGGTAGTTTACTTCTCCATAGATGAATTATAGCTTTACCTTTCAATCATACAAATGCCCATTTGCTTTCTATATTGGAACTGTGACAAAAAAACATCCAAATAATCAAAAAGAACGTCGTTCATGTAGCGTTGGTAGTTGGCAGGACCATTGGTAAGACCAAATGGAAGGACTTTACACTTGTAAGCTCCATATCGGGTCCGAAACGTAGTGTTATCCTCTGATGCTGGATCCATTCTTATCTGGTGGAAGGCTTGACATATATCCAGTTTGGTATATATCTTGGCACGAGCGAGGCGGGATAGCGTCTCATCAATAAGAGGAAGAGGGTAGCGGTCCTTTCGGGTGAGGGCGTTGAGATCTCGGAAATCGATTGTAAGGATTCCCTGTTTCATTCTTAATTTAGTATATATTTTTAGTCTTCTTCCAAGCGGCTATGACAATACCATAGCTCTTGGCACTGGGTACTCTATTAATAGGATAAGACTCATGTCATGATGGAACAGTGGAAGGAAATCATGTAAATAAATAAGGGCTTGGTCTACTGAAGCTGAGTTCTTCTCAAGGGGCGAGGTTAGGACAGTGTTCCACAGGGTGCGTATGTGGTCTAACGGAGATCTAGGTGGTAGATGAAGGTGATGAGTGGGTCGAAGGAATGACTGGTCTTCTCTAGGAAGAGACAAATAGGTAGATAGTAGCGATAGAGGCTACACGTGGGTCTTGCTGATGAAGAGCTGTAAAGAGATAAATGGTCTTCCCAAAGAAGAGATGGGTAAACAAATGTATTGTTAAGGTAATTGAAGAAGACGTTGCGTGAAGAATAATGCTTCTTCACACCGAGTATTTATATACATAAAATTACCAAATAGCACGTAACACACAGCCTCTATGCCAAATAATCTGCTACACATCCCCTAATGAAACTAACCTACTCTTATCAGTCTTCCTTGCTGGTTTTAAAAGTGCATTGAACTAATGTTTGTGTTTTAGCCTAGCCGTCCACATGACGTTTCATATTACGCTGTCAGGAACTGAGGATAGAGGTTACTGGGTCACAATGGTTGCCATGGGTTACAAATTGAGTAATCGAGTAATAGGAGGTGGACCCTATGAGACCTAGGTTGCTCTGGTTACTATGATGTATATATGGAGTGGACAGAGCCGCAGTAGAGGGCCACGTCTTGTCTTCCGTCTTCCACTGGCCTTGTCTACGATCCTAGATTCCCTAGTCCCTCGTCCCTCGTCCTTAGACCTAGTTATAATCACGAATTCATACCTTTGACTCTTGCCTACCTCCTCAGCTGTTACTCAAACCAATTAGTAACCCTCCCGACGCTACCTTTGGCACCCTCGAGTTTGACATTACAAGACGTCACTACCTATCTCCCAGTTTCTATGTCGAGCACATTCAAGTCACCACAGTCACAGTTCTACGATATGGATGACGTATCCTCCTCCCGACCAGAATCTCCAGACGTTGGTATCCAGCTTATACCATCACAATTCTGGAATTCTCAATATTTACTTCAAGTCCCCGGAGCATTGAACGCCGCATCATCCCTAGATCCAGCCCGTGTCGCAGAAGTATTCGCCCAGTCAAATCAACGGACTGAAGCACTGCCCGCGTTCACAACACCTAGCTCAACCGAAATTCCAACTAGGCTCTCGGTCCCTCCTATTGCGCCATATGACGGAAAATCTAGCTCCCTTCGTCTGTTTTGCTCTCAGCTAAATAACCAGATCCAAAGCCACTGTCACCTTTTCCAGTCTGAATTATCGAAAGTTCGCTTCGCTTACCAGTGTCTTGGCCCCGGCGCCCTGATAAAAATGAGATCCTGCTTTCGTTTTCTTGAAGACCCTTCAGCCCCTCCGGAGATAACCACAATGAATGAATTTATGGCAGCTCTTAAACGGCAGTGTCAAGATCCCGGACTAGAGGATAAAGCTACACGAGCTGTGGAAACAATGACCCAGCGAAATATGAGTTTCCAGGATTTCATCACCCAATTTGAAGACAATATCATAGACTCGACATATGGGTGTTCTGAAAAAAGTATTTGGAAGAAGATGCTCGAGCGTAGACTTTCCTATAAGCTAAGGGATATAATACTTTCTTCTTCCGATGCACCAACCGAATATCATGCCTTTGTGACCTACCTCAGGAAAAAAGACGCCGGAATTCAAGAAATGAGAGCTGCGTTCTCTTCATACCCAAAGACAATGTACGCTCCAAACACGCTGTCTCCAGGGAAAAAATACCCCACAATATTCAAACCTATGAATCAGGGTCAAGCTGTCCCACCCTGGCCTCGTGACCAGGTTGAATTGACAACCTCGCAAGGTGGATCGGCAATGGACCTGGACGCAATTTCAAGGGAAAAGGGTCCGGATGGACGTATTACACCACAGGCAAGAGATGCGCGACGCTCATTAGGTCGATGCTATAGGTGTAACACTAGAGGACACCTTGCAATAAATTGTCCATTACGAAGTGACTCAGGCACACCTATCTTTCTGGAAAATATTACAGAAGCACCAGAATTGTTAAAAGATTAACTCCAGCGCAAAGTCGCCCGTTGGAGTCATTAATGGTAGGACATGCGGGTCTCCCTGAGTGTTCATCTTCCTCTCGTCACATGTACTTAAATGCAAAGATAGGAAATGAAACTATATATTCCCTCGTAGATACCGGCGCTTCTGGTTGTGCATTCATCTCTGAGTCTCTGTCTAAACGCCTTCGCCTCCATTGCAACCTCTTGCCCTCTCCTGTTCTTCTAGTTGGATTTGAAGGAAATAGAGGACCACTGGTCACACATGAGGCTAGTTTAACTCTTAATATTGGAAGGCACAAGGAGAGTCTAAAGGCATATATCACTAATCCTTGCAAGCACGACTTAATCCTTGGGCTCCCTTGGTTAGAAAAGCACAACCCTTACGTCAATTGGGAGGAACACACCATTACTTTTGGTGAAAAATGCTTACAAAATTCATGCTGTCAATTCGAAACCACCGTGCCATACGAGAACTCAGTAGATCCAACGACTGTCAGTAACAGCCCTGGTAACGACATCACCACGCCAAAGTTATTTTCGGGTATACAAATAAATTCTCTTAGTGAACTAACTGCTAAAGAATTCTCAGCACTTAGCCAGCAAGTTGATCACGAATACTTTGCTCTAAGCCTTCGAGATCTCGACATACTAGTTGATTCGACCATGGAAAGAATGCCAACAATGTTGGTGGGACAAACCAAGACAGCTCTACCGAAAGACGCAGACCCAAAGATTTATTTACCTGCGCAATACCATGACTATCTAGACGTTTTCGACCGTGGACGGGCCAATAAATTACCACCTCATCGACCATGGGACCACGCAATTGATCTTCAACCCGGAAAAATGCCCCCAGCCTCACGACCGTATTCAATGAACCTCCACGAACTCAAATCCTTGAGAGAGTATCTCGAAAAAGAGCTCGCAAAAGGTTTCATACGTGTTTCTAGGTCTCCAGTCGCCGCCCCAGTTCTGTTCGTAAAGAAGCCAAATGGGGACCTCCGTTTCTGTATTGATTATCGAGGATTGAATGCAATTTCCGTAAAGAACCGTCACTCTCTACCTTTAATAACAGAAACGCTCAGTCAACTTTCTCAAGCTAAACTTTACACAAAATTAGACGTTATCTCGGCTTTCAATAAACTTCGGATTAAAGAAGGGGACGAATGGAAGGCAGCATTTACCTGTCGATATGGACTCTTCGAACCCCTAGTTCTCCCGTTCGGTCTCTGTAACGGTCCCGCTTCCTTTCAAGCATATATCAATCATGCTCTCCGCGGACTCTTGGATAATTTCTGCACAGCCTACATGGACGATATCTTGATTTATTCAGAAAATCTTACTGACCATCGCAAACATGTTAATACGGTCTTGCAACGCCTTCGTGAACATGGTCTACAGGTAGATATCTCGAAATGCGACTTTGAAACAACTCAAGTCACCTATTTGGGCCTTATAGTATCTACTAGAGGTATCTCTATGGACCCAAAGAAGGTAGCGTGCATTCAGGAGTGGCCGACTCCGCGATCTGTACGAGACGTTCAAAGTTTCCTTGGATTTGCGAATTTCTACCGTCGGTTTATTCCAGAGTTTTCACGTCTCGCAGCCCCGCTCACTCATTTGACAAAGAAGGAAGTCATGTTTGAATGGAGTTCCGCTTGTGAGAGTTCTTTCTGTAGTATCAAGCGCGCATTTCGAGATGAAACAATGCTGGCCCACTTTGATCCTAGAAAACAAACTATTCTCGAAACGGATGCCTCTGACTATGTAACTGCAGCTATACTATCACAGTATGATAAGGATAGGACTCTACGTCCTGTAGCTTTCATGTCCAAGAAAATGCTTCCGGCAGAATGTAATTACGAAATCTTCGACAAGGAACTATTAGCAATCGTAAACGCTTTTGAATTATGGACCGCGGAATTAGGATCAGTCGAAGCAAGCACATTGGTTTTATCCGACCATAAGAATTTGGAACATTTCACTACTACCAAGAAACTGAATCGCCGTCAAGCACGGTGGAGCGAACTGCTAGCAAACTACGACTTCAAAATCGTTTTTAGACCTGGTAAGCAGAGCGGAAAACCTGATGCCCTGACGAGAATTAGTAGAGACAAACCATCAGAAGCTGAAGATGAACGTACAAAATACCAGAATCAAGTCCTAATTAAACCATGCCATATACTTCGTCGCATTGATACCAGCAATGCCCAAGACTTATCCCCCGTGGAGGAATCACCTGTGTTCGCGCCATCATTGAACAAATGGAGAAAGCACTGCGAGGAAGACGAATTCTGCCGACGAACTCGAAGAGACATTGAAAATCCGAGCAGTGAACGAAAGGATATTCAGCTGGCTAGTTGCACACTTACTGATTCTTCTTTCAGTCTTAATGGAAAAGAATACGTACCGGAAGTACTTCGTGAGATTATCTTGAATCAGCTGCATGAAAACCCCATGTATGGTCATAGAGGAGCCGCTGCCCTGTACAGTCTGTTGACCCGAAAATTTTGGTGGCCCGAATGTCATAAAGATTGCACCAAGTACGCCAGAGGCTGCGAAGCATGTCAACGAAATAATCCCTCCGTACAGAAGCCACATGGATTTTTACAACCCCTACCAGCACCTCAAGCTGCATTCCGGCATTTAACTCTTGATTTTGTGGGACCCTTGCCAATATGTAAAGTAAGAGGCTTTGATTATCAATTTATCTTGCGAGTTGTTGATCGACTGACTAAAAGAGTGTGGATTACTGCCCTGGAACGGCCTACGGCAAGAGAAACGGCTGAGGCGTTCCTCGATAATATCGTTCGATTCAGTGGCCTACCAGACTCGTTAGTGTCAGACCAGGGAAGAGCATTTATCGATAAAACATGGAAGGAAATCTGCCATCGACTGAATATCACTCACAAATTATTGACCTCATATCATCCAGAAACTGACGGGCAAACCGAAAGAGCTAACAAGACTTTGGAAGTATACCTCAGGCACTACGTTAATTATCATCAGGATGATTGGGCTAGAAATTTAGCCATTGCAGAATTTTGTTGTAACAATCAGATTAATGCCTCAACAGGAGTGTCGCCGTTCTTTGCATGCTTTGGTCATCACCCCCGCATGGATTTTAGATCGGAATCAGAAGCTCCGATTCCCCGAAACATCCCGGAGTTTGTAACCAGGATTCAAAGATTAACACAGCTATGCAACGAAAAAATAACCCTCGCCCAGGCCTTTCAAGCCACTTACGCAAATGAAAGAAGACTTCCAGCACCGAGATACAAGACTGGGGATATGGTTTACCTGTCTTTAAAAAACCTCACGCTCTCGAGGCCCACGAAGAAATTAGATCACGTTAGGGCTGGACCCTGGCGCATAACTATAATGAAAACGCCTCTTGTAGCTAAACTTGACTTACCACCCCAGCTTAAAATCAATAATAACTTTCACGTTAGCCTTCTTCGCCCAGCTTACACAGGCTATCCATCGCAGCATCAAGAATCGCCACCACCAATCGAAATCGCGCCCTCTGGTCACGAAATTCACGAAGTAGAATCAATTTTAGATTCCAGAATTCGAAGAAATAAGGTACAATACCTGGTACAATGGACGGGCACAAACAATACAACTTGGGAACCTTTCGAACATCTGGACAATTGTAAGGATTCACTGGTAGATTTCCACAAGGCTTATCCAAATGCACCACGCGCAGCGGAGTGCGCGCATTAAAAAAAAAAAGGGAAGGGGTAATGTCAGGAACTGAGGATAGAGGTTACTGGGTCACAATGGTTGCCATGGGTTACAAATTGAGTAATCGAGTAATAGGAGGTGGACCCTATGAGACCTAGGTTGCTCTGGTTACTATGATGTATATATGGAGTGGACAGAGCCGCAGTAGAGGGCCACGTCTTGTCTTCCGTCTTCCACTGGCCTTGTCTACGATCCTAGATTCCCTAGTCCCTCGTCCCTCGTCCTTAGACCTAGTTATAATCACGAATTCATACCTTTGACTCTTGCCTACCTCCTCAGATGTTACTCAAACCAATTAGTAACCCTCCCGACGCTGCCTTTGGCACCCTCGAGTTTGAAATACGCTATGCCACAACGATCCATGAAAGTTCTCCACGCTTAGTTTTCTGTCACACCCAACACCTTCGGATTACCTCGGATTACCTCTTGTACCTTTAGTTACCACTAGTACCCACTCAAACCTTTAGACCTCTTTAGCTATCTCAAGTAGACCTTCAGTCATCTCTTGCGACCCATCCGACCTCTTCTCACCCTCCAATTCCGCTTCAAGTCAAACGCCTGCGCTCCAATCTGACATCGATACATAAACGAAGTCTTCCGTCGGATTTTCGAACAAATAGAATGGGCGCGGCGTACGGCGACTGAGATAGCTCTATGAACTCTTTATCTAGGTTGTCTGTGATATATGCCTTTACAGCTTCAAGTTCATCAAGTGACATTTTGTATAACAGAAAATACTTAAGAGTATTTTCACCTTTATCCTCCAACTGTATCTTGTGATCGTAAGGACGGTGAGGTGAAAGGATATTAGATGCATCCTTGGAGAATACATCAGCGTAATCAGCATACTCATCGGGGACAGGAAGTTCTGTGTCGAGTTCTAGAATTTGGGCAGCGATGACCGCGGCACTTGGTCTTTGTCTGCATTGATTATGAAAATCCTGAACCAAATTGGCCGTGGCAATCTCGTAGGACTTTGATTCGGTATGTTGTTCGATCAAGGCATCAAGTTCATGGATGCTGGATGAGAAGACATGATCGTGGGGTGATTTCTTTGCGTTCATATGAAATGCATTACCCGAGATAAAAGCAATATTGACCAGGGAATGGGGTTGCTGAAGTTTTGGTTTCCATAGTTGCTTACGTACACGCGGTATTAGTGAAGGGGAGTTTTCGTGTTCGGGCTTTAATAATTCCCGATTTATTTGTGTAAGAGCAGTGTGCATCTCTTTGACGTGTGAAGAAGAAGAAAAAGTAGAAGAAAAAGAAGGTGTGATGGTCGGAGATTCTGTAATAAGAAAACTGGAGATCGTCGGAGGAGGCTCTGAATGGTCTGAGACTGTTGGTGTAGAATCTTGAGTGGGTAAATTTTTTTCAATCTCTTTTTTAAGATGATGCTGTCTTTTGGGGGCGGGGATTTGTTATGTAGTATCCTCGGCTGTTCTCGGGATTTTCTCGCACTAGTGACAGCGTCTCTTCTTTTCCAATCCCGATCGATAATACGATCTCTACGTTCTGTGTCTCGTTGGTGTGAGCGATTGATCCTTGGCGAGTCCAGATTTGTATGTCCAATGATAGTGTTCCGAGCATAGGATTGGGTAGGTGGGTAGTCCGAAGGCCAGATAAGTCGGCGTCGCGCGGCGTCTAGCAGTACGCGATGTTCGGCCAGCCATTGGCGTCCAAGAATTAATCCGTGGTTTCCGAGAGAAGTGACTAAAAAAGGAGTAAATGATTGAATGCGTTTGTCAATAGCAAGATTCAAATGAGTGTAATGAGTAATGGACTTGCCAGCGAGTCCGTTGTACCCTTTGATTTGAATGGGACGAGGAAGACGATGAAGGAAAGGTTTTAAAGAATGTGAGAGTCTCTTGAGCAAAGAAGAGTCCAGAAATCCATAGCCATTGGCTTCTGAATCAATTATTGTCTAGAGGGAGTATGAAATGCCGTTTTTAGTTAGAAAGCAAGGCATTGTAAGATGGGGTCCTCCCAAAAGTTGGCTGATATCCAGGTACTGCATATTCTTCACTTGGCCTAAGAAGGAGGCTTTCCCTAGGCATTGTCTTTTAAACGCGGAGTATGTTCTTCGTCCGCTGAGTCTTCTAGAGCATCATGATATTCAATGTCCGAGGAAGAAGATGTACTTCTATCTTCAATAGCGTTAATTGACTTTGAACAGTAATCAGCCGGAGGTGCAGAGGAGCGCTCTGGAGTAGCTGACGAATGTTGAGGTCCTCCATTGCCAGAATAGTTTTTGGGACGCGGAGGAAAACTTCGGGGGGTCCTGGGGCCTCGTCTTGTCGTACGATCGGTGGCGATCAGATTGTCGGTATTGCACCGGAGGGGAAGAGCTTGGTGCCATTTTCAACGACATATCCGATGAAGCCGATTTGTCATAATTTTTATGCCTACCCTGAGAACGCGCTGTGCCTTTGGAATTTGAGTTTCCGGAAGGCTGCTGATTTGTGAGGGTTCGTCGACGTGCGGATTGCTTGGCTTGAGCTTCAAAATCAGCGTCGACGTCCTGGATGACGTTAGCGTACTCATTCAGGGTTCGGCATCTCCTCCATTCGTTGACCACTGCGCTTCTCAAACGTTTAGTGATCTTGTTTCGAAGGTCCGACTTGAGCATATAATCATCGGTAAGGCCGGCCTGATTAGCCAGAATGCGGAACCGTTGAAAAAAATGACGGAACTGTTTGTAAGGTTGCATTTCTAGTTCATGGTAGTCATCACTGGCGGTCTGCTGCTCGGCTGGGTCCGACAAGAAGTCTACAACTTCCTGTATTAGTCTGTTTGGTGATGGACGTGGGTTCATGTCCATTTACAGAGGAAGAAGGAAATCGCGTGCAATCCCTTCCGTGTTGTCAACAATATAGCTGCGGCAATGGCTGTTGTCAAAAAAACTGGAATTGTACCATTGCAGTCTTTCGAGAATTTGCTGTTGCCAAAGACGCGGCTTCATATCCCTACCATCTGAAAGTCTGGAAGGTAGCAAGGGGATAGTCTCTGGTCGGAATGCAGGTCGTGAGGTCGAAGCAAAGCGAGTGATTCGAGTGCGGTTGGGGTATTAATCATCATCCGAGGGGTCTTGAAATCGAACTTGAGCTTGGCCACGTTTTATAGAAGGAATTAGATTGACAGGATTCCTGGAGGTTGACTCAGAGGCGAAATTTGTAACACTACTGGTTTCGTAGGGTCTAGCAGTGGTATTTGAGGATGTTCCAAGACGACTTCCTCGAATGGCAGTCTCTAGGTCGTCCAACTCTTGTGCGCGTGCGAGAAGAGCACGTTCTCTCTTAAGCAGGTCTAGCTCACGGTGTTCCAGGTCGGTAGGGCCGTAAGGATCTCTAACGGTCTCCAGTCTAGGAGAGGCGAGTTGCTTGGCTTTTCCTTTGCCCTTCTTACGCTCTGACACGTTCCTGGAAGGCATTGAGGGCGATTGTGGCGGAGATGACAAGGAGGATGACTCAGATAAAGCTGCAGCTGCGATAGTGGCGGTATCTTGGATGTTTTGAAGCGGTGTAAATCGATTGTCATTGGTAGTTTGTTCTTGGAAATCGATTTGAGATGGAGATTTATTTTACGAGAGTTCAATATGTTCAGAACGACGTATTTTTTTTGGACTTCGCGAAGGGGTTGTCTGATGAATTAACCATGCTTCGAGAGGATGACTATTTTTCTTGGTATCTAGTCTTCCTTGGAAAGCGAGGCGTAATTCGCATTGATTAGGCCGGGCACAAGGAGACTGAAATCTTGATGTTAATTTTTTTTGTAGGCCGTCGCCAGCCTGAAGGTGGTAAGAGAGCTTAATATAATGTGACGTGATTGATGTTTGAAAGTACTTCAATTAATCCTTAGAATATTAAGCTAAAGAGAGAAGAAAGAGACTATGAAAGGCGGGGTATCTACCCCAAACTATATACAAAGAACGTGGGTGACATTATAAAATTGGCGGGGAACCGAGCCTATATGCCTCAGGCCGCCCTCATCATCAGCATCGTGACAAATTGTCACATTAGAGGGGATCCATATCCGAAAAATTTTTGTGCTACTTGTGTATCCTACAAACTTGTCATCCATTGAATTAGGTAGGAGTTTCGAGCCAGGAGGCCGCGAATCCTCGTAAATGTGAACAAAACAGTTTCTACTGAAGGGTTGAAGATGGTGTATTGTAGGTTTATTGCCGTGTATGAGGTAGGCGATTTTTTAGGTAGCAGGCAGTGGCTATAGCCTCTGCCCACAGCGAGAGTCCAAGGTTCATGATTCGTGCTCGAGTCATTGTTGTCATGGTCTGATTAAACCTCTCTGCAGTTACATTTCTCTCATGCTCATATGGTGGAGTTTTTTCGTGAAAAATTCTTTCGAAAAAAAGAAATTTGATACTGTTTGATTGATAAATTCCCCCCCGTTGTCTGTTCTCCAACGCTTACCGTCAGCGCTGAATTGTGTTTGTAAAAAGTGTGCGAAGTCAATCATGTGTTGGGCTGCTTCGTCTTTGGTTTGCAGGAACTTGACCCATGAATTTCGGGTTTATTCATCAATAAAAGTTATGTAGTAAAATTTTCCACCAATCGAGGGAACGGAGAACTTTCCAGAGAGATCAGAATGAATTAATTCAAATGGTCTTGTAGCATTGTCATAAGTTTGTTTGGAAGAGATGTATTTTGATTTGGTTTTCTTGCATGGAGGGCAATCCAAGTTTAGGGGTGGTGAGGGAAGGTTGGCGTGTGAGTACAGCTTTGAAGGGTTTTTGATGGTGGTTATTCCGGGATTTCCCAACGCCTGATGGAATTCAATGTAAGAGGAGAAGCAAGCATTATATTCCTCTAGCTGTATTAAGTGCACCTCAACTCCTGCCTTTGCTCACAATACTTCACGCCCATTTTTATCCTGTAGTATTATATCTTTTTCTTTGCCTATCAATGTGTAACCTTTGCAACTCAAAGCATCCCAAGACAAAAGTCGTGCCTTTCAAGAAGAAGGTACTAATAAAACATCGGTTAAGATGGTAGAGTAGGCCTCTCTTTGTAGGTTCCTAAGGTTAAGACGAACAGTTCCTTTTCCGGTTACAGGGACATGGGAATTGTCTACGATTTTGACACTGTGGTTTTTTAGAGGTATCAGTGTTTAAAAATCATGTTTATATCCCGTCATATGAGACGATGCACCAGTATCGAAGATCCATTCTGGATGAGACGAGGATGTCTGAAACTGTGCCGCGAACGCCGTATCGTATATTTGATGTTCTGATTCAGCGGTGGCCGATGAATGGGCAATTTTGGCAGTATTTTTCCTATCTGTCCTCCTCTGTTTGTGCGCAATTACTTTCCGACACCCCTTCAAATTATGCTCCTCGTATTTATACTTGCAACTTTTACACTATGAACATTCTTGCATCTCCCGTCTCACAACTTGATGAGCTTTTTCATCTGAGATGGGGGCTTTTCGATTTGCCGACATGTCTAGGAGTTTAAGGGATACACCGTCGTAAGAGGTGATTTATTTAGTCACGAGGTTATTGATGATGTTATCCATAGACTTGGACGAGGACAGCAGAAAGGCACCTTTTGCGTCTTCTGACGAGGTTAGGTCTTTGAATGCTTTGGTGCAGCGAAAGATACAGGGGTGGTGACCATATTTTAGGTAGAGATTAAAGAGTTGTACGATCTGTGTACGCCAAGTATCCACCTTGCAGAGCTGGAGAAGAGCGGACACTGAGAGATAATTTTGACCTAGGGTTGTTGAAGATATTTCAAGCAGACAATGTCAAACTTTTTCATCTATGAAGAGACTAATGTGCTAGGTAACTGGTGTCCTCCACACTCCTGTGGGAGCTTGTGTACAATTGGGGCCGAGCTGGATCAGGTTAACTACCATATAAGTACAATTAACCTCATCCCATCTAAATGACCGGACCGCCTCAGACTTCACCCATCTGTTGAATCATGTCAAGCCCAACCGTCCAGAGAAGCCTCTTTTGACGCGCCGAAACGCAAATTCCTCCACAGCCTCGGCCACCACGCGCCCGAGCCCTTGACATCCTCACTGACTCCGAAATATATATGTCGTCCCAGATCTCATTGCTTCTCTAGCTATGCACCTTCTTATCGTACCGTTGGGTTGCTGTCTTTTGGGGATCTGTATAATTACCTCGACGTATGTTCCCTTTTTTTCCTCCTTTGCACACGTCCCGTGGGGGAATATTCTCAACACCTATCAGTGGTGTCACCTACAAGCCTCCAGCTCTCACTAGATAGTCTGCAGAGCCGAGGTTAAGTGCCACAGTCCTCACTTCGATGAGGATTCCCAATCGCTTTAGCAGTCTGTATTGTCTTCATCTATCAAGAAATACCCATTTCACAACTTTCATGAAATTAATCACGATCAAATCAGGTGATGAGGTCGAAGCCCTTCTCATCAATAACACATGATCATGGAGGAAAAGCCACCCGATGAGTTTCCGGATCGTACCTAGCACCCGATACGGCGATGGTGGATTGGATCTAGTTGGTCTCGACTGTTACAAAGAAGGGAGACATAGATAAATATTCGCACCTCAAGTGCTCTCGGTGTCTAGGCCTCGCCTGGCTGAGGCTGCAGGTTTTTTGAGACTTTTTCCTGCAGACACAGTTTCCATTTCTACCATTTTTTTTTTTTTGGGTAGAAGATTCCATGGAAAATTTAGTTAAATTCCACGGATAAGCACAAAGCTGAATGGCTATTCATCAAGGGCAATATATCAATGATCTTTGAAGTAACAAAAGAGGCAAAGAGCACTGTAAAAGTTGTGGCCTGAGTCAGAAATGAGCCCTATCTGCTAGATAGTCCATTATTCAGGTAGTACAATAAACATACCTCTATATACTTCCCGTTTCCATCATGGGTTTCCTCATTAGGGCGTGTGAAGGTAGGTGGTGTGACGAGTATGGAGGTGGGTAGCAGGTGTAGGATCGACTAAGATATGCTTCGTCACAAATACTTGAGGAGTTTGATAGATTTCGGTTGTTTCGATACGACCCCCAATTGGACCTGGGTCTACACGTGAATCGTATGTTAGGGGTGGTGAGCTTCATTTCGGCGTTCTTGCGGCTGTGAAATTTCTGATGACTGATCTTTCGACCAAAATATCGAGTACAACTTCGTCAAGCCGAGAATCCATCAGATAATATTTATTTCTTCCTTTTTCGTGACTGAATTTCGGCTCTGGAAGAACTATTCACCCCCTGATTTGTAGAGGACACCACTGACAGGTTTTCAGTCTTTGTCATCTGTAAACTATGGTGTCGGGAATGGTAAGGAGATAGTTGTAGATTTGTATCACGTGACATGATTACCTCAACAACTTACTCATTCTGTACATAACTTATTAGTACTGTGAGTTGGGAATGCCGTTTCCTAAGAAGTCCTGAGGAACTACGACTCCCTCGCCGAAATCTTGGGTATTTAATCCAATGCAGCACTGGACACGGTGACTTTCGTGCTTATCACGAAAGATTTCATCATAATGATGCCCTTCTGACTTTTTTTTTGCATCAGATTTTAATTGCGTATGCAGCTAACTAGCTATGACACAATATCGGAGAAAATATACAGAATAGATGACTCAATTTACAATAAGTGCACTCATGCCTCAGATTTCATTTGCAAGTACCACTGCGAAGTTATGGCGGCTTTTTCTTCACCCCAAGTCAACCCTCATCCGTGAATACCCACCCAGGGGAACGTCTTAAAAAGCCTGAGTTATCCACTGAACTTTATCCGTGCGAAATGTAGTCTGAGGTGTCTCCTTCCCGAGTGAATTAGGTGCCCAGGCTACTCAAACTATACCAGAGAACACCACTAGGAGGCGGACCACAGCACCATCCATCGTTTGCGTGTTTTTATAGTGTCCGCTGCACTCTCGCAAGCGAAGTCTTGGCGCGCACACAGCTCAATTCGTAAAACTCTGCCAAAATTCAAAATTACACGCCCGTCGAGAGTGTATCCATCCTCCGTATCATCTTGTAAACTTGTCCCAATCCCTCTCACGTCCGTCTCAAAGAACTGTCTCCCAGATTTGTGCGCCACGCTTTGCTTCCTCCGTCGGGTGTAAATATCGGCGTGGGCGTGTATTTGGCGGCTAGCTGAGGCCAGAGAATAGTTGATGAGAGGTGTGGTCATTGAAATGAGGATGTACTTGGTCGTCCTTGTAAACTTGATGAGACTTAAGTAGGAGTCGAACTCGTTGGGAGCGAAGATTTGACATGACGGAGAATTTTGAATCATTGCCTCGTGGGCCAACTTGTCCGGTATTGCGAAATTTGACTGAACTTGGCTCTGGAAGAATATTTCACTCCCAGGTTCGTAGAAGGCACCACGTACAGGTGTCAGTCTTGCCCTCCAACACGAAACACCTACAAGTGACATGAATGCCAATTTAGTCTTGGCATTACTCAGCATACATCCACACCCCATGAACTTTTTTTTTTTTTTTTACATTCATTAAGTGTATGCAGCCTAATTAGCTATGACACTATGTACAATTATTCCCTAAGCAGCACAGATTCCTCCCCATTCCACCATTTTATGTAAATTACTATGTAAAGAAAATTTGTGATGAGTAAACAGTAATTAATTAGTTGATTGATTTCTATCTTCCATGTCCCTACCCCCTGAAAGGCAGCCAGTAACTGAAAGATATTTTAGTAGCAAAGTTTTCCCCACATCTGTGTTGAATAATATAGGAAGTGTGATTGGTGATAGATTTTTGAATTCTTTTCTCCTCTGTTTCTTGAAGAATGAACAGTGAAGTATTAAATAATCAATAGTTTGAACACTTTTGGTGCAGAAATTGCAGATATTAGTATTGCTTTTCCCAATTTTGCTCATATATGCCAGGTGGCTTCCTATGCCTGCCCATGTACATAGAGCTCGCTGTATTTGCTAGTAGTTCTCCATCAATAGCCAATCTATTTTATATTCCCAAGGCTGCCTGTCTAATATATTTATACCTCGTGATTGGTAGACATAAAAATAAATAAATATATTTACAAGACTCGATAGGAGTCACCTATCTTCTGTAGAAAATCTGAATCACCAGGCTTGACCTCATCGACAAATCTTCTTATACTATAGCAGGAAGTGCTAGTGAACTTCGCCCCTTCTTGCACAAGAGAGCCTTGCTGCAGTGGATGTGATCTGTGTACGGATAAGAAGATCATGTGATATTATTTGCCCAGCTTACATAATTAAGTGGAAAAGCCACCCTCATCCAACAATCCATAGTTGTGCATTAGGGTCTGCCGTCCTATATACACAGAGTCGATAAAATACAGGTGCATTATTTGCGAGTTGACGAACGAATATAAGCCTGAAT
Source organism: Blumeria hordei DH14 (assembly GCA_900239735.1). Taxonomy (NCBI): domain Eukaryota; kingdom Fungi; phylum Ascomycota; class Leotiomycetes; order Helotiales; family Erysiphaceae; genus Blumeria; species Blumeria hordei. The sequence goes on from OENG01000034.1 coordinate 499,646, forward strand.
CTTAGTTACAACATATATACCAGGCTTTTGACTTCGTGGCCTATAAAAAATTCTATTTTATTTTGATCAATTTTTCAAATTACAGCACCTCTGTACTACATTAACTAGAGTAAAAATATCTCAAAACTCAGTATGAGCAATTCTATTACATTGGCAATCGTTGGCTGTGGTAAGTTAGGATTTCACCTCAACAAATCATGAACAACGCCAAACAAATTTGGACATAATCGAATGAAATTTGTTTTCACCTTAATTTGTCGATAAATTTCTAATAAAGGAACTATGTAGGTAATTTAGGAACTGCCATTCTTTCTGGCATTCTAAAATCCTCAATCGACTCAAATGCGTCAAAAATACCAAATCATGATACAAATATTCAACGATACATTGCTTGTATCAGCACACCTGAGAGCGTAGAGAGAATTAAAAAAACTCTTGGTCATCTTGCTGGACATGTGGAAATTATGCAAGGTCGCAATACGGAAGCCATAGCTCTAGCTGATTATATTATCCTTGGCTGTAAACCGAATAAAGTTCAAGACATACTCCAAGAAGATGGAATTGCCGAAGCCCTTGAAGGAAAGGTACTCATCTCTATTTGTGCCGGTGTCACAGTTTTGCAAATGCAGTCATACATACCAAGTCATACAACATGCCGTATTGTCCGAGTTATGCCAAACACTGCCTCTGCCGTACATCAATCGATGACAGTCATTGAAAACTCTAACCCTCCACTTCCATCCACGACCTCCGCATTTATTAATTGGATCTTCAAACAGATCGGTATTGTCATCAACTTACCACCATCACAACTAGATGTTGCCACTGCCCTTTGCGGCTCAGGCCCCGCATTCTTTGCCCTTATTCTCGAGTCTGCTATCGATGGTGCTGTAGCTATGGGTCTGCCTCGTGCTGAGGCAACTCTCATGGCGTCACAGACTATGAAAGGCACTGCCGAGATGGTCCTCGCGGGAGAACACCCTGCTATACTCAAGGACAAAGTCAGCAGTCCAGGAGGATGTACCACGGGTGGTCTAACGGTTCTAGAAGAGGGTGCGGTCAGAGGAAAGTTTGCAGGAGCTGTAAAGCAAGCAACAATTGTTGCCGGCCAACTTGGCAATAGAACAAAAATGATACGATAGGAACCCAGTTTAAACGGACTAAACATTTTTAGCTGAGAAATCAGAATTTGTAAATCCTTGGCGTATGTCCGATAGGCTCTCAATCTAGGTAGCTTCATGCCTTTTCCTGGTGGTAAATAACCCTAAGAGGGTAAATATTTCTTCCAGAATGCTTCCGAATATTGCTTATGAATCAAACTAGGTTTCAATCAAAAAATTAAGATCATAGTGTGCACAAATCCGTCGATTGCGAGGGTGCAGGCAACACTGTAAAAACTACCATGGCGGGAAGGAGATTTAGTACGTTATCTGGGCCGGTCTCCTGTGTAGATTCTGGATAGCTTGGAATTTTATCCTACTTGAAGCAGGAGATAGCTGGTTCAAATCCGGCAAAATTTAACTACATTTCTCGCGGTGCTTGTGTTCACGGATGACGAAGGCACGCCTGGATAATCAAAGGTTTTGAACAGACCTCTTTGTGGGTATTCGAGGAAGATATTCGTCTATTTGTAAAGGCAAACACACTATATAGTGACATTTGCAAATGAACGCAGAGATTGAGTGTCTCTGTAGCCAAAAGAGTAATCCATCATGTACATATAGCACCAGTCACGTGTCATAGTTATTTTGATCAATACATATTATTAATAATTTATTAATTTAATTTATTGTCCTGTGTGAGTCTGTGACAATGTTGGACATGCAGGTCCTCTCTGACTACAGGCCAATGATACCTAGGCTGGTAGTATACCCCCTCCTATGCCTCCCATACAGCTACCCTCAAACAGTACCGCCCCTCACAAGTCCTCATTCGATCATTCGATCATTCACTCAAAGGAGCCCTTCGACCTTCATTATCTCCCCTCTTAAGCCAACGAAACGATGGCCATTTGCGACTGTATGGCAGCCGGGAAAAATCACAAAAGTCAGTGGGCGTAGAGCCCTCATAATACCGACATTGGGACTAAATCCGAAGACATAGTGACCCTTCTGAAGCGTTGGAAGAGGCCGGCCAGCTGGGAGCTGTAGACTTGTGTGTATCTCGGGAAATACACCCTCTGCTTTTCTAGCCTCCTTCCAACCCCTTCCAGAAGGTCGTGCTGAAATGTCAGAAAAGTCTTGACAGAGCGTGATTGGTGTGTGTTAACTTAACCCAACTTCTTTTGTGCCGTCCAGGGCGCTGGGGGGTGCCGTTGACTTATCGACAATAGAAGCCCTATTGGCTAATAAGCAAAAACCTCGGTCTTGGCACCCACAAACGTTCCAAAGTTGAAAACCCCTCGAAAATGTAAGTCCCAGCATGGTCTTCAGAAACCGGCTCCCCCTCTCATACCACATCTCAGCCACCTATACTTCCTCAAGATGTAGAGCCCCATTAGAGCATCAGTCCCAAACAAACCACGACCCGAGCTTTGTATTTTATGACTTGATTTCCTCCTTGCGAGTATACGTAGCGTCGTAAATTTGTAGTGAGTGATGGCCGGTAATTAATGGGGCAAGCTCCTGTTTGCAATTAGAGTCCTTTCTTTATTGGTCATTGAGGCGAGGTGAGGCGTGTTTAAAAGGAGGTTGAGGACTCAGACGAGAATGGTAAGAAAGGCATTGTCGAGAAGTCGTCAAATGGAGATATGCTTTTGGTTGCTTTTGACATCAATTCGGATGCGATTCTTCTTGGCTATCCCAGATATGTAGAGCATACTGAGCGATTACACCGGCACTCTTGGAAGATGAAGAATTCGTCTTTGCCTGCCGGGAGTCATTTACTTAGCACGTTAATGAACCAACAAACGCACATTTTTGAAAAATTCGAAAATGCATTTTTTCCCTCTTTCCTCCCCTCTCGATCTCGTCGCATCTATCTTCGAAGTGTGATTGAACCCAGGCAATTGTACAATGCCTCCAGTTCGAAAAAAAGCGTTCAAACGTCTCGTTAGACAACACGAGAGTCCGCCCGAGGGCTCTCGAAAAACCACCTGGCCTTGCCCAGTCTCCGAAATGCGCGGAGATGAGCAAGGTCTCAACTAAAGTGAAGGAAATAGCCCTCCCTGCCGTCGCTGAGCCTGATACTGACATGATCGGGTTAGTTGAAATTGTTAGGGAAATTCCTCAACGAGCCTCTATCCCACACGAGGTTGGAGAATTGTCCAAACCTCCTCCGACCGAACCAAAACTGTCGGAGAAGGCTGCTGCAAAAGAAACTCCAATTAAAGAGTCGCAGCCTCAAGCTGCCACTAAAGCAGAATGCCCTCTCGAACTTTGACCAATCGTCGAACCCGAACAACGACGCGCCGCCGAAACAGCGGCAAACCTGGCCCTCTGCTCAGCCGCCAACTCTGGCGTCGAAGCCACCATTCTCCCTTTGATCAACGGGTCAAATAGACAATTTATAGAGTCGACGAGAGTCTACCTACGCGCCGCCATTGCGCAATACATGGCCACGGGCCCGGCCTCTACACCACCCGTCCTCCCTCCTCGCCCAGCGAACCATCCTTCGAGAGCTCCTGACGCCAGGAGCACAATCATACCCGCCGTCCCAGCGCTGCCTGTCAAAAGCACCTGGGCTACTGTAACAAAAAACCGACTGCCACAAAAAGCAGTCCCTACTGTTGCAACTATGGCGTCTGGGTTGGATGATCAATGTGTTTGATAGTTTCTGGCAGAAATACTCCGGGTAGAAAAGTATATTATGTAATCAGTTAAGCAATATTGTAGATGTACAGACCATAGTATACTAGAATAAGAGGATGAAGGTAATTGCTAATTACCTATTTCAATATTGTATACTAGTATGCACCTCCCAACTGATACTTATCAACACTAATTAGTGTTTCCGTTCAGCTAGGAGACACAAATAAGCAAGGTTATACCAGACGAAGGGACCCTCTAGACAGGCGACGGTTTTTACTGTGTACCTGCTGCTGTTGTGCCAATTTCCAAGTTTCGAGGTTAAGACCAGCAATCTAACGAGCAACTTTCACACGATCACGTCTGTGTGGAAGAGCGCCTTGCAATAAGAAGCTCTACACCTTTGGACTGCTTTCCACGATGCGATTTTAAGTACCACACAGTGCGTATTCACCAAAAGCACAGTGTAAAGACATTTAAGGGAAAACTTTCATCACAAATACGCCTTAAAAGAACAATGGCTAATAAACACGGAAAAATAATTCTAGAGGCCGACGCAGGCTATGAATATACTGATAAACAGTTTACCGTTGAACTCACCGACTGTCAGGGTAAGGTCATGAAGTAGATTGACAAGGTCTAATCTGGTGATTGAGATTGTCTACAAAGAAGAGAGGAGACTCCTATTGAGTCCTGTAAAAATATATACATCGGGAATCGCATATCAGACGCGTTATATCAAGTGACAGTAATTTCCCTCAATTCACTCTATCCCTTGACACCGACCCTGCAGAATTAAAATAGGTAGAACTGAATGGTTACATCCACCATTTTGTGACTCGAGCTAAGCACAATGGGCTGTGCAACAGAATGCTCTGGTTAGAGTACACAGAACTTTTCGAGGACTGGACACCTACTATCTTTAAGCTAGACAGTAAAAATGCGATTTGTGATCTACGAAATTTCTTATGTCTCAATGGTGTTTATTGTCCACAGGCGAAAAATGTTAAATATCACACCTCCCTCATGGCACCACTAGAAGATGGTGAGCTGCCTCACAAATGGACGAAAGAAGAAATCAACAAGATTTTGCAGATTTTTGATGGCAAATTCAACTCAAAGTATAACCCTCTTAGGTCTAATAGCTCAATTGATCAGCAACCTCGTATAATTGATAAAGTGGAAAAGAAAGAATTTCAGGTTCAGCAACCTTATCAGACACACAGCAAACACCAGAATATTTCTATTGAACCCTCAGGTATTGGAGGTAATTTACAACAGCAAAATTATCCAGAACAAACAAATCAATTTCTCTTGTTGAATCAAGGACCACCACTACCTCCTGCACCAACTAATATGGTGTCAGGCCCACAATTAGGAAATTTGGTTAAAATGTACAATCAAGATGAGGACAAATATGGTGGAGCTAATGATGACTTTGACACGGCGCTACAACATTTCTATGAGCAATGTATGAGAGCGGGTATTTAAGGCGAGTTGTATGGCCCAGCTTCTTCCATCATGCTAAGGGGTCAAGCCAAGGACTACTACTATCAGGTTGTTTCTCCATCAAATCTTCCGCTCTATAGTATGGCTGTGACGGTTCGAGATCATTTCCAGACAAATGAGCGTCGCCTCCAAATCCTCGCCCGCTGGAATAGTATATCTCTCAAAGGTGTAATGGAAGAGCTACCAGGAAAACCAATCAACAAATGTTTTGAAATAATGATCAATCAAATGCAAAAAGACCAGCTTGGGCTTGCTGCAGAATACAAAACAGATCTTACCCAAAAGGATCGACTCATTGCAGCATGTAGCAACATAGCAGCCTGTCACCAAGCTAACTTTAAGCCGTCTGATACCTTTGAAGCTGTTTGTTCTGATTTACGCCATTCAATCCATAACTTCATGCAGATATCAGGCAGTACACCAACAACAAATGTACCCCAATACTTGGCTGGTACCTATACTACTGACAACAAAGAGAATGAAGCCCTGTTTACAGATTGTTATTTTGGTGGAGAGCCTCATAGTAGTCGAAATAACAATCAGCGGCTCCAATGGAAAAAGAAATGCTTCATTTGTAAACATACAGGATGTTGGTCTACCAATTATTCTCAAAAAGAACGCGATGATAATCATGAAAAGTTCCAAAATTACCTTTGAGATAAGAAGCAACCATATACCTACAAGAAGTTTCAGCAGTTTCTGGCAGAGTTTGAATGCAAAGATGACAGTAACATTGTTGAAGAATATCCTGATCAATTCATCGCGATGATGGACCATTTCAACATTGATGATGATAATTATACAGAGACAGGACCTACTCAGTACCTAACACAATTTGGTGAGATCAATGGTCAAGAAGCTGTGGCCTTACTCAACAACCAGTCATCTGCGCATGCCCTTACTCAATCCAATCCTGCAGGTACCAAATGTTAAGAATCAGCATGAAAGCCCCTAGCGTAAGGCTAGCGTCTTGGCACTTATATAGAGAAATCTCGTCTAGTATCCCATAATATAATATAACTGAATTTTCTATCTGACACTAAAGATAGATACTCTTCCAAATGTTTCCATGGAATTGTGATTGATACAGGAGCTTCTTTGATTTCAATGGGTTGGCTTGAGCAACTTCAGGCATTACAAAAGACCCATAGAATCGAGCTTAATACCAGCAGGTTAGGAGAAGCATCAGTAAAGTTCGGGACAGGAAAACTAGTCATTTCTCTTGGTAAAGTAGTCGTACAAGCTCAGGTAGGAATGATCACATTCCATATCATGCCGAATAGACTTCCATTCCTATTTGCTCTAGCAGATATGAATCAACTGCATGTCTATTACAACAACCTTGAGAGTGCATTAGTACAGACAGAGCACTCAATAGAGAAATTTCCAGTAGTGCGTAAGTTTGGCTATGCATTCATGCTTGTTGATGGTGCAAACAGCAAATTGCTCGACTTGGTACAATACTTAGTGCAGTCATACGGCACTGAAGAATGTCATTTTACTGAGACTGATCTACACAAATTACACCAAAGATTTGGTCATCCATCAGCCCGCCGCTTCTACTGTGATCTCGAACGTGCTGGACATGAAGTTGAGCTCTCAGTCATCAACAAACAGACGAAATACTATGATTCTTGCCAGAAATATTTCAACCATTCTGTCTATATTGATGTCATGTACATTGACAGCCAACCCATTCTCCACGTGGCTGACCAAGAAACTCGATTTCAGGCTGCACAATGGTTGAAAAGCATGTCAGCTCAACATACATGGAATGTCTTCCGCAAATGCTGGATTGATATGTATATAGGTCCCCCAGATGTAGTTATCCACAATGCAGGACCAAACTTTGCATCAGATAAATTTCGAAACTTTGCTCTAACAATGTCAATTGTCATCAAAGAAGTCCCTGTCGAAGCACATAAATCTGTTGGCAGAGTTGAAGGATACCATACCTCTCTCCGTCGTGAGTATTTCTGTGTCAGAAAGGGAATGGAAGGAGTAAGCGTTGATAAAGCTATGATGCTCCAAATGGCTATCAAGTCCATCAATGATACTGCGGGACGCGACAGTCTAGTACCTACCCTTCTTGTTTTTGGTGCATTTCCACGCATGGGACCAATGGACCCACCTTCAGCAAGTGTCGCCCAACGTGCAGCTGCCATCAAATCTGCGATGGAAGAGGTGAGAAATTGGTATGCAAAACGAGCTGTTACTGATGCTTTGCACATGAGGAATGGGCCCCATATCCAGCACCTGCAAGGACTACCTATCAATTCAGATGTATTGGTATATTGTGAGAAGCTCAAGTATTGAACAGGACCACACAAACTCCTATTCATGGGAAATGAAACATGTACTGTCCAGCTCTCGAGTGGACCTACTAAGTTTTGCTCCACGTCTGTCAAACCTTACTTCTCAGAGAATCCGACTCTAGATTATGAAACACCAGATAAACATCAGAGAGAAAACAGATTACCAGAACCCCAATTAGACAAACAATCTCGACAAAATTCAAGAAATTCAAGTCAGACAGAGAGCCCACTCCAAGAACAATCTAATACCTCACCTCGTTATGCTTTGCGAAGTTGTGTCAATATCCCTAATAATACTGCGATTTTTCTGAATGACGCTATATTCCTGACAGATAATCGACTTTTTGAAGATACCCTTGATATGGGTGAAATCTCCCACCAGATGGAAAAAGGTCACGAAGTCGAGTCTGAATCATACTTGTCTTCTAAGGAGAAGCGTGATGTGGAATTGTATACCAATCTCCATGCCACAGGCAAACTCCCAAATGAAGGTGCTTCTTTTGAATTGTCCGGAAAGAAGGAAATTAGAAATCTACAAGAGAGAGATGTCTTTCAAATTGTACCATATGAACCATCTTTGAATGGCAAACGAATTTTTAATACAAGATTAGTCAACGAGATAAAAGGGATGCCTGATGAGCCATACGAAAAGACACGAATGGTTGTCCAAGGCCATAGTGATGAAGGAAAAAAGGAGATTTTGACTCAACCTCCTACAATTCAACGATCTAGTCAGCGGGTTTTGCTTGCTATTGCACCCTCACTTAATCACTGCGCGGTATATCTTCGTGACATCATCCAGGCCTACGTCCAATCGGAAACCTGTTGTGATGTAACTGTCACAGCTGGCATGAGTGCACCCATGTCTAAAATATTAGTGCTAGTATATAAGACAAGGATTAAGCAGCGCCAGCATGACTGTTATTACAATTAGCGCTAAGAGCTGAGTGTTACTGGTACAACCAAGCGCAGAATATGTTACTCTGGTTAAGTGACTGTGGACTGTGTTATGGGTGTAAATTATGAACATATATATCAGTCCTATCTATGGGACTGAATCTTCAATTAATCATCTTTGACCTTGTCTCACATTCTCAGTGTCCCATTATCTCTTCCTGCTTATTCGCCATTATCCCTAGCCTACACACCATTCTATATCTGCTCATAACCTAGTCACAACAAAGCCCCTCTCAAACAAATCATTCTTGCCAGACTTCTGAAAGAAATTGCTGCCCAGTATCCACCCGACACAATTATGCTAATAATCAAGCCTCTATACAGCCTTATAGATGCTGGTATCCACTTGTATGAAACATACAGCAAACATCATCGTGAAAAGCTTCTGATGTTACCATCAACATATGACCCATGCCTCATGATATCAACTTCAAAGGAGGAATTTGGTGTATTAGGAATGCAAACTGATGACACCTTATTCGTCGCAGACAGAGCATTTGCTGAGAAGGAGAATAAACTGCTGCCATTTGACGCAAAACCCCTAGAAACATTGTCCAAAGATCACCCACTCAAATTCAATGGTGGTATCATAATTCTTGAAAACAAAGGTATCACTCTTAAACAGAAGAATCAAGGTGATCGAATACAACTCGTTAACCCGAGGTCTCCCTCAGCCAGTCATGAATACATGGAACAACGAGCACGGGGCGCGTATATCGCCAGTGTTTGCCAACTAGAAGCACCATTTGACCTTTCTACCTGTTCGGATTAGGTCTTAGTCAACGATGTCTAGCCTAATTGTGCTAGGTTGCAGGCTACTATTACAACAATTCATGGGGTCATATTCAGGGTAGTGAAGTAGTTTGGGTTTGGTATGGGTTATAAGGTTGATACCTGAGCGTGTCTCATAGTAGTCAGACACGCAACTCAAGTAGCAAGTACACGGTAAACCTCGACCCCAAAATGATGATACGTATCAAGTTTAATATACTAGATCCTGTATGGCTAGTATGAATGGGATATGGGGGATTTTACCTGTAGATAGATAAAGACGCTGTAGCCCTCTGATAGTTGGGACAAGTCTTCTACCAAATAATATCGGAATCAATCCTAGCCTCTCATTAAGCAATCTCATGAATTATTTCCATGTCTGTCATTACAGACCAATAAACAGAATCGACGATCAATATTTAGAAAGTCAATAACTACCACTGCCCAGAATAAAGAGCCATCTGAAGAGGATTTTAAGGCTCTTAACAAACAGCTTAAGTGGCAGATGGATAATAAGGACCGAGGCATCCATCTTATACCCCTGGACTTAGGCTCGGCTAAATTGTTTGTCTTTGTCGACGGATCTTTTGCAAACAACAAAGATTTGTCCTCCCAGATTGGATATGTAGTAATACTTGCAAATGAGTCTGCAACAGGCCGGGCCACAGAGACTTTGTCGACCACTCAGTTCAAAATCACCGGTAATGTAATACACTGGAGTTCTGTAAAATGTAAACGGGTGACTAGATCTGTACTTGTATTAGAGTTGTATGGCCTAGTCAATGGAGTCGATATCGCTGCAGCTATCACCACAACCTTATCAATGATAACTGAGCAGCTAGGATTCAAGGAAATTCCTTTGATTGTCTGCACTGACTCATTTTCTCTCTACAAATGTCTCATCAAATTGGGAACTACAAAGGAGAAAAGACTTATGATAGATATTATGGCTATACGCCAGTCTTACGAACGTCGTGAGATCTCCGAGATCAGATGGATCAGTGGGAGTAATAACTCTGCCGATTCAATGACCAAGTCAAATCCAAATAAGGCACTAAGAAGTCTTATTGAGACAAATGAACTAGAGATATAAATGCAAGGCTGGGTTCAGCGGAATAGTGGTTGATTGGACAAAAATAAAACTTCCCAGTGTTGCAACTATGGTGTCTGGGTTGGATGATCAATGTGTTAGATAGTTTCTGGCAGAAATACTCCAGGTAGAAGAGTATATTATGTAATCAGTTAAGCGATCATGTAGATGTACGGACCATAGTATACTAGAATAAGAGGATGAAGATAATTGTTAATTGTCTGTTTCAATATTGTATACTAGTATACACCTCCCGACTGATACGTACCAACACCTACAGCAAAGGCTGTGCCGCGACCTGCGGCCAAAGCCCAAAATAAAGAAGTTCCGAAGGCGAAAGTCGACAAGCGACTGTTCCATTGCCTGGAAAAGGAGTACCAGTGGTGTAAACTTTCCATCAACATAGTGAAAAGTAAGGTAGCAGTGTTGTAATCCTAGTCCGTGATAACATAACGTAGAGACGTGCATGGTCTATGTCATGGATTAATATAGTCGCTGTGCCTACACAATTGAGGTAAGCTATGTAGTGGTTGTAGAGATCTGTTGAGGATCAGGATGTTGAGAAGTGATAGCAGTGCACGGACCAGCTTCTCATGTATTTAGACAGGTAGTCAGGCACTGCCCCCAAAAGTGTCCAACATAGATCACACACTTTATCCAATATACTTTTATTGTGGTTATGAGCTTAGGTTAGTGTCACTATGCATGCTGACGTTGTACGAGTATATAGATTGATGAGTTCAGGTTGTGGTTGAAGGTGTATCTGAGGTTCACTGTATTTTAATTGTTCTTTTCTAATTGTGTGCCGAGCACTCGCTACTTATACTCATGTGCGGCCGCTAGTCGGCTCCTGACCACATGAGCTTTCTCCTGCAGATATCCCAAACGATACAGGAACTACACGAACAGCGTAAACATCTAATCACGTTATGTACATGCAAGTATCCTAGCTGTATAACATGCCCATCACAACACTCCCCTTGTCGGTAACGACTCTTAAATGATGTGGTATTGTTTAGGGTATTTGTTAGATTGCAGCAGAGGGTTACTATATTGGGACCGGTGACTTAACCTTTGTGACTGTCAGCTAGTTGTCTTGATGTAGGTATATATACAGGCTTCATGTATCCTTTGTCGTATTGTTCTCTGCAGTAGTAATTTCGAAGGGCGATATGCTTAGATCGTTTATGGTTGTCATGATTCTTAATTAAAGATATTGCCGATTGGTTATCTATGTAAAGCTTCGTGCACTCAGAACCATCAATGCGATCACTAATGCCCAGCTCTTCAAGTAGAGATCTTATCCACTGGAGCTCACGGCAGGTTTCAGTGGCTGCTAAGTACTCAGCTTCTGTTGTTGAGAGAACTACTTCCCTCTGCAACTTCGAGCGCCAGCTTACTGGGCCGTTTACGAGCGTGATAAGCGAACCTGACGTTGAACGACTACCAGAAGTTTCAGCTGCAAAGTCTGCATCTGTATATGCTTCAAGTTGTGGTTTCGATCTTGTTCTAGTATATGTAAGGCCTCGATCGGGATCTTTTGCAATATACCTTATCACGCGACGCGCGGCTTGATAATGCTCGGATGATGGGTTTGTTAGAAAACGTGCAAGGTGGTTGACTGCAAACGCAATGTCTGGGCGTGTGTTGTTTGCTAGAAACTGCAGACCGCCGACAATTGAGTTGTATTCCGTATTTTGATGCTCTTCGCACGTTGTTTCATTAGGACCCATGAGGCGTTCGAGTGCAGAGGATGCTGGTTTACAATCTGATAAGCCGTGCCTCTCTATTAATGCGCGAGCATATCGACCCTGTGAAAGTGATAGCGTGTCTATATTTGGGTTCAATATGTTGATTCCCAGAAATAGATCAGTGTTGACTGCTTTTAGTTTGTATTTTTTGTGAAGTGTAAGTATAAGGTCGTCTATTTTCTGGATGTTAGGTCCCAGAACTTGGAAGTCATCAACGTACATCATGACAAATAAGTCCTTTTGTTTATTTGTATAGAGACATATATCTGATATTGTTGGAAGAAGACCGTGTTTGGCTAGGGTGGCTCGTGCGTCATCATAGCATAGTGCTGCCGCTTGTTTGAGTCCGTATGGGCCCTTGCGGAGTTGTATGAGACGGCCACCCCTTTCAAATCCTTGCGGTAGCTCCATATACAGATCAATATCAATGTCTGGGTTCAGGAAGGCCGTTGGAACATCACCTTGCTTTCTGTGCCAGCCAAACTGGTGTGCTAAAGCTAGCAGTATTCGTCCAGTTTCGGACCTGGGTGTAGGTGCGAAAGTTTCATGGTAATCAACTCCTTCTCGCTGAGTATATCCCTTGGCTGTACATCGAGCTTTGTATCTTTCAAGACTACCATCTGCTCTAAACTTCTTTTTGAATACCCACTTGCACTTCATTGGTCTGCGTCCTAATGGGAGTTCGTCACGCTGTATTATTTTGATCGCACCTTTTTCTTGTAGTGATTGGAATTCTTCGTTTGCAGCGTTTTTCCATTGTGACGCTTCAGGAGAGGACATGGCTTCAGCCCATGTCTTAGGGTCAGTTGATGCAAGCGCTACTTTGCCATGGTGTAGTCGTTTGTAGTCATGTCGCACTACTTCTCTACCACTTCTTGTATGCATGGTTTCTCGCTCTGGGGAATGTGCGCGTTTCTGCCCTGCTAATGGAATTACCGGATCCCAGCCTGTCATGATTTTATCGAGGGCTTTGGGCTCATGCTCATCAGTCTTGCTGTGCACAACATCCAAATTTTGCTCCCCTTCATCCTCTGCTTCTGAGAGCTGGGATTCTGTGTCAGAAAAGTCATTTGTAATTTCTTGCGTGTTGAGCCTCGTTGCTGGGCTATGATTTACCAAGTCTGTCTTGGTAGGCAGGGTTTCAATTTGAGTGGATGAATGCTCGTGTTGTTGCTCAAATGGTGGAGGAGGTGGTACATGCTCTCCCCTTTGCTCATTTGGTGGAGGTGATATGTGATTTTCTATTTCATCACTTGTTGGAGGAGGTATATGCTCTACTCTTGATGGTTTGCTCGTGGCATCGTCTGGTGTTGCTCTTTGGGCTGCTAAAGAGGGTATAGATTGCTCCCCTTCAGACGATGGCAGAGTTTGATTATCTGGCCTAGGATGCGGCGTTTCTATATCTATGGGAAATGATTGATCATTAGTCCAATAGCTCAAGGTATGTTGTTGTACGATAGGGTCTAACTCATCTCCAAACATCACTTCCTCATTAAAGGTTGCATGAGGAGTAAAACTTTCAATCCATTTCCAATCTTGTGAACTTGTTTTGTGAGGATGGTAAATGATGAAATTTTTGTTAGTGTTTTTCTGGAAACCAATAAACCATCCCTTCTCAGCTCTAGCTGTAAATTTGCCAGGCTTTGGAGTGATTAATTTATAAGCTCTACACCCAAATCGTGGAACGAGAGACAAATCTATTTGACCAGTGTGCGGTTGGCTTAAACCTTGCATGAAATCAATTAGCGGAGTATTCTTCGTGCGCATACAATACAGTCTATTGGTAATGAAACAAGCGTATTCAACTGCCCATGGCCAGTATGTCACTGGCATGCGGGCGTCAATCAGCATTGATCGAGCTTTCCTAAGCACTACTTTATTTGTAGATTCTGCAACACCATTTTGTTCTGGTGTGTATGGAGCTGATAGGTCTGTGCGGATGCCATATTTTCGCAGTGTGCATATTGATGCTGTTGGGTTTCGATCCACTGAATCAATAGTGGTGCGATTTGATCTTTGGTCTCGGTTGTTATAGCCCAGCGCATTCGCGTTTTTGCGTCGGTAATAATAACTACATACTGATGCCCGTTGATTGCGGACTGGATCTTTCCCACTGTGTCAATATGAATTTCGTCTAGGGGTTCATTTGGGGTTGGTCTAGGTTCCCTGGACACAAACCTTTGGGCTTTACTTAAATGACATGTTTCACAGGTCGTGAGTTCACTTAAATCAATGCCCTCAAGTCCTTTCGAGACTTGTGCTGTTTTCTTTAAAATTGTCTGACCCGTATGTCCTAGTCGCTCGTGCCATCGCTGTGCACTGGTTGTTGTTAAAATTCTTGCAATGCCAGGTGCAGCAATCATGGAACTAGACGGCTGGCTAGTCTCAATTGGGAAAATGTAGAAAACGTCATTTTTGCATACAAGCCGGGCTACTGGTCTGTCTGCCTCAGGCGGACAATGCAACACTAAAAACATTCTGTTGTAATCTGGTAGAATCCCAGATATTCTCTCTAGCCTACCAGCAGATATGATATTGCATGAAGAATCTGGTGAGTACAATGCATCATGTAGCTTTAGTGTGAGTTTACCAATCTTGATACGTGCAGTTCCGAGACTGTCAAGTGATGATACTCCTACTGCTTGATCAAATCTAAATGGCTTAGTAGTTTTGTTGATAAATTCAAAAGAAGATTCATGTGGCACAAAATGGTGCAAGCACCAGTGTCGTAAATTGTACGGCTTTCATTAACTTGAGCAGTTGCAGCTACAATAAAGTCTGTATCACTATCTCCGATGTCATAAGTGGCCGCTACTCTATTTCTTCCTCCGCTAGAATTGTGCTACCCCGACTGTTTCTAGATGCAAGTTCGGGGTGTTGTCTAAAACAATCTTTGTTCTGGTGTCTATGACGACACTGCTTGCAGATAGCCTCAGGATCTACGTTCCGTGTAATGGGAAGAGATGTTGCATGCGCCACTTGGGCTGGCAACATCCGATTTCCTGCAACAGAACGTAGCGATGACATCATTGTCTGCAATGGAACATATTCATTATTGGGCTCATGTATTCTGGTGTCCCTCCAGTTGTTCAACCATTCAATCCTCTTGGTTCCCATCACAAATATGGCTGCTGCCTGACCATCTCCAATGTGGTAACCAGAGCGCTTTGGCGCAGCATGCGACGGTAATGCGTCCGCTGCGTTATTTACGCTCTGAATACCCGCTAAAAACCTGTCAATATAGTCATCAGCAGTGGTCATGAATCTGATCATTAAAAAGCTTTCGAGAGCTGTTGCGTACGGGGCTGTAGCAGTTTCCTGCCGGGTGCAAGCTACCGCATCGAACAGCTCTTTTGCTGTCATGTGATCATAGTTCTGAGGGCACGTTGATGATGAAAGCCTACTAGTAATCACGTTCTTGGCCTCAATCTCCCCAGTAACCATTGCTCGAGTTTAATTTCATGCTCGGTAGACAGGTTAGGGAGATCTTCGGGCTCGTATTACTAGAGCTAGCGTCGACAGGGGCGTGCACTGGTCGTAGTCCAGGCATGTTGTGGAATACGTGTCCCAAAACATTGCGTCGTGCGAGTTTTGCTTGGAGACTTGTCTTCCACTTTGCAAACGAAACTCCCGGCTGGAGGATGAGCTTATTGTCGTCTTTTGCCATAGTTGTTTAATACTTGTACGTGTTATCGTGATTTTGGCGCAGCGGAATCGCCCGGGCTCATAACCTATTGTGGTTATGAGCTTAGGTTAGTGTCACTATGCATGCTGACCTTGTACGAGTATATAGATTGATGAGTTCAGGTTGTGGTTGAAGGTGTATCTGAGGTTCACTGTATTTTAATTGTTCTTTTCTAATTGTGTGCCGAGCACTCGCTACTTATACTCATGTGCGGCCGCTAGTCGGCTCCTGACCACATGAGCTTTCTCCTGCAGATATCCCAAACGATACAGGAACTACACGAACAGCGTAAACATCTAATCACGTTATGTACATGCAAGTATCCTAGCTGTATAACATGCCCATCACAACAACTTTAGTAAATAATAATCCCTTCTAAAGTCTACAACTCAGTTCTCGAGCATTATATCACAAACTGNCTTTGACCTTGTCTCACATTCTCAGTGTCCCATATCTCTTCCTGCTTATTCGCCATTATCCCTAGCCTACACACCATTCTATATCTGCTCATAACCTAGTCACAACAAAGCCCCTCTCAAACAAATCATTCTTGCCAGACTTCTGAAAGAAATTGCTGCCCAGTATCCACCCGACACAATTATGCTAATAATCAAGCCTCTATACAGCCTTATAGATGCTGGTATCCACTTGTATGAAACATACAGCAAACATCATCGTGAAAAGCTTCTGATGTTACCATCAACATATGACCCATGCCTCATGATATCAACTTCAAAGGAGGAATTTGGTGTATTAGGAATGCAAACTGATGACACCTTATTCGTCGCAGACAGAGCATTTGCTGAGAAGGAGAATAAACTGCTGCCATTTGACGCAAAACCCCTAGAAACATTGTCCAAAGATCACCCACTCAAATTCAATGGTGGTATCATAATTCTTGAAAACAAAGGTATCACTCTTAAACAGAAGAATCAAGGTGATCGAATACAACTCGTTAACCCGAGGTCTCCCTCAGCCAGTCATGAATACATGGAACAACGAGCACGGGGCGCGTATATCGCCAGTGTTTGCCAACTAGAAGCACCATTTGACCTTTCTACCTGTTCGGATTAGGTCTTAGTCAACGATGTCTAGCCTAATTGTGCTAGGTTGCAGGCTACTATTACAACAATTCATGGGGTCATATTCAGGGTAGTGAAGTAGTTTGGGTTTGGTATGGGTTATAAGGTTGATACCTGAGCGTGTCTCATAGTAGTCAGACACGCAACTCAAGTAGCAAGTACACGGTAAACCTCGACCCCAAAATGATGATACGTATCAAGTTTAATATACTAGATCCTGTATGGCTAGTATGAATGGGATATGGGGGATTTTACCTGTAGATAGATAAAGACGCTGTAGCCCTCTGATAGTTGGGACAAGTCTTCTACCAAATAATATCGGAATCAATCCTAGCCTCTCATTAAGCAATCTCATGAATTATTTCCATGTCTGTCATTACAGACCAATAAACAGAATCGACGATCAATATTTAGAAAGTCAATAACTACCACTGCCCAGAATAAAGAGCCATCTGAAGAGGATTTTAAGGCTCTTAACAAACAGCTTAAGTGGCAGATGGATAATAAGGACCGAGGCATCCATCTTATACCCCTGGACTTAGGCTCGGCTAAATTGTTTGTCTTTGTCGACGGATCTTTTGCAAACAACAAAGATTTGTCCTCCCAGATTGGATATGTAGTAATACTTGCAAATGAGTCTGCAACAGGCCGGGCCACAGAGACTTTGTCGACCACTCAGTTCAAAATCACCGGTAATGTAATACACTGGAGTTCTGTAAAATGTAAACGGGTGACTAGATCTGTACTTGTATTAGAGTTGTATGGCCTAGTCAATGGAGTCGATATCGCTGCAGCTATCACCACAACCTTATCAATGATAACTGAGCAGCTAGGATTCAAGGAAATTCCTTTGATTGTCTGCACTGACTCATTTTCTCTCTACAAATGTCTCATCAAATTGGGAACTACAAAGGAGAAAAGACTTATGATAGATATTATGGCTATACGCCAGTCTTACGAACGTCGTGAGATCTCCGAGATCAGATGGATCAGTGGGAGTAATAACTCTGCCGATTCAATGACCAAGTCAAATCCAAATAAGGCACTAAGAAGTCTTATTGAGACAAATGAACTAGAGATATAAATGCAAGGCTGGGTTCAGCGGAATAGTGGGTTGATTGGGACAAAAATAAAACTTCCCAGTGTTGCAACTATGGTGTCTGGGTTGGATGATCAATGTGTTAGATAGTTTCTGGCAGAAATACTCCAGGTAGAAGAGTATATTATGTAATCAGTTAAGCGATCATGTAGATGTACGGACCATAGTATACTAGAATAAGAGGATGAAGATAATTGTTAATTGTCTGTTTCAATATTGTATACTAGTATACACCTCCCGACTGATACGTACCAACACCTACAGCAAAGGCTGTGCCGCGACCTGCGGCCAAAGCCCAAAATAAAGAAGTTCCGAAGGCGAAAGTCGACAAGCGACTGTTCCATTGCCTGGAAAAGGAGTACCAGTGGTGTAAACTTTCCATCAACATAGTGAAAAGTAAGGTAGCAGTGTTGTAATCCTAGTCCGTGATAACATAACGTAGAGACGTGCATGGTCTATGTCATGGATTAATATAGTCGCTGTGCCTACACAATTGAGGTAAGCTATGTAGTGGTTGTAGAGATCTGTTGAGGATCAGGATGTTGAGAAGTGATAGCAGTGCACGGACCAGCTTCTCATGTATTTAGACAGGTAGTCAGGCACTGCCCCAAAAGTGTCCAACATAGATCACACACTTTATCCAATATACTTTTATTGTGGTTATGAGCTTAGGTTAGTGTCACTATGCATGCTGACTTGTACGAGTATATAGATTGATGAGTTCAGGTTGTGGTTGAAGGTGTATCTGAGGTTCACTGTATTTAATTGTTCTTTTCTAATTGTGTGCCGAGCACTCGCTACTTATACTCATGTGCGGCCGCTAGTCGGCTCCTGACCACATGAGCTTTCTCCTGCAGATATCCCAAACGATACAGGAACTACACGAACAGCGTAAACATCTAATCACGTTATGTACATGCAAGTATCCTAGCTGTATAACATGCCCATCACAACACTCCCCTTGTCGGTAACGACTCTTAAATGATGTGGTATTGTTTAGGGTATTTGTTAGATTGCAGCAGAGGGTTACTGTATTGGGACCGGTGACTTAACCTTTGTGAGACTGTCAGCTAGTTGTCTTGATGTAGGTATATATACAGGCTTCATGTATCCTTTGTCGTATTGTTCTCTGCAGTAGTAATTTCGAAGGGCGATATGCTTAGATCGTTTATGGTTGTCATGATTCTTAATTAAAGATATTGCCGATTGGTTATCTATGTAAAGCTTCGTGCACTCAGAACCATCAATGCGATCACTAATGCCCAGCTCTTCAAGTAGAGATCTTATCCACTGGAGCTCACGGCAGGTTTCAGTGGCTGCTAAGTACTCAGCTTCTGTTGTTGAGAGAACTACTTCCCTCTGCAACTTCGAGCGCCAGCTTACTGGGCCGTTTACGAGCGTGATAAGCGAACCTGACGTTGAACGACTACCAGAAGTTTCAGCTGCAAAGTCTGCATCTGTATATGCTTCAAGTTGTGGTTTCGATCTTGTTCTAGTATATGTAAGGCCTCGATCGGGATCTTTTGCAATATACCTTATCACGCGACGCGCGGCTTGATAATGCTCGGATGATGGGTTTGTTAGAAAACGTGCAAGGTGGTTGACTGCAAACGCAATGTCTGGGCGTGTGTTGTTTGCTAGAAACTGCAGACCGCCGACAATTGAGTTGTATTCCGTCTTTTGATGCTCTTCGCACGTTGTTTCATTAGGACCCATGAGGCGTTCGAGTGCAGAGGATGCTGGTTTACAATCTGATAAGCCGTGCCTCTCTATTAATGCGCGAGCATATCGACCCTGTGAAAGTGATAGCGTGTCTGTATTTGGGTTCAATATGTTGATTCCCAGAAATAGATCAGTGTTGACTGCTTTTAGTTTGTATTTTTTGTGAAGTGTAAGCATAAGGTCGTCTATTTTCTGGATGTTAGGTCCCAGAACTTGGAAGTCATCAACGTACATCATGACAAATAAGTCCTTTTGTTTATTTGTATAGAGACATATATCTGATATTGTTGGAAGAAGACCGTGTTTGGCTAGGGTGGCTCGTGCGTCATCATACCATAGTGCTGCCGCTTGTTTGAGTCCGTATAGGCCCTTGCGGAGTTGTATGAGACGGCCACCCCTTTCAAATCCTTGCGGTAGCTCCATATACAGATCAATATCAATGTCTGGGTTCAGGAAGGCCGTTGGAACATCACCTTGCTTTCTGTGCCAGCCAAACTGGTGTGCTAAAGCTAGCAGTATTCGTCCAGTTTCGGACCTGGGTGTAGGTGCGAAAGTTTCATGGTAGTCAACTCCTTCTCGCTGAGTATATCCCTTGGCTGTACATCGAGCTTTGTATCTTTCAAGACTACCATCTGCTCTAAACTTCTTTTTGAATACCCACTTGCACTTCATTGGTCTGCGTCCTAATGGGAGTTCGTCACGCTGTATTATTTTGATCGCACCTTTTTCTTGTAGTGATTGGAATTCTTCGTTTGCAGCGTTTTTCCATTGTGACGCTTCAGGAGAGGACATGGCTTCAGCCCATGTCTTAGGGTCAGTTGATGCAAGCGCTACTTTGCCATGGTGTAGTCGTTTGTAGTCATGTCGCACTACTTCTCTACCACTTCTTGTATGCATGGTTTCTCGCTCTGGGGAATGTGCGCGTTTCTGCCCTGCTAATGGAATTACCGGATCCCAGCCTGTCATGATTTTATCGAGGGCTTTGGGCTCATGCTCATCAGTCTTGCTGTGCACAACATCCAAATTTTGCTCCCCTTCATCCTCTGCTTCTGAGAGCTGGGATTCTGTGTCAGAAAAGTCATTTGTAATTTCTTGCGTGTTGAGCCTCGTTGCTGGGCTATGATTTACCAAGTCTGTCTTGGTAGGCAGGGTTTCAATTTGAGTGGATGAATGCTCGTGTTGTTGCTCAAATGGTGGAGGAGGTGGTACATGCTCTCCCCTTTGCTCATTTGGTGGAGGTGATATGTGATTTTCTATTTCATCACTTGTTGGAGGAGGTATATGCTCTACTCTTGATGGTTTGCTCGTGGCATCGTCTGGTGTTGCTCTTTGGGCTGCTAAAGAGGGTATAGATTGCTCCCCTTCAGACGATGGCAGAGTTTGATTATCTGGCCTAGGATGCGGCGTTTCTATATCTATGGGAAATGATTGATCATTAGTCCAATAGCTCAAGGTATGTTGTTGTACGATAGGGTCTAACTCATCTCCAAACATCACTTCCTCATTAAAGGTTGCATGAGGAGTAAAACTTTCAATCCATTTCCAATCTTGTGAACTTGTTTTGTGAGGATGGTAAATGATGAAATTTTTGTTAGTGTTTTTCTGGAAACCAATAAACCATCCCTTCTCAGCTCTAGCTGTAAATTTGCCAGGCTTTGGAGTGATTAATTTATAAGCTCTACACCCAAATCGTGGAACGAGAGACAAATCTATTTGACCAGTGTGCGGTTGGCTTAAACCTTGCATGAAATCAATTAGCGGAGTATTCTTCGTGCGCATACAATACAGTCTATTGGTAATGAAACAAGCGTATTCAACTGCCCATGGCCAGTATGTCACTGGCATGCGGGCGTCAATCAGCATTGATCGAGCTTTCCTAAGCACTACTTTATTTGTAGATTCTGCAACACCATTTTGTTCTGGTGTGTATGGAGCTGATAGGTCTGTGCGGATGCCATATTTTTCGCAGTGTGCATATTGATGCTGTTGGGTTTCGATCCACTGAATCAATAGTGGTGCGATTTGATCTTTGGTCTCGGTTGTTATAGCCCAGCGCATTCGCGTTTTTGCGTCGGTAATAATAACTACATACTGATGCCCGTTGATTGCGGACTGGATCTTTCCCACTGTGTCAATATGAATTTCGTCTAGGGGTTCATTTGGGGTTGGTCTAGGTTCCCTGGACACAAACCTTTGGGCTTTACTTAAATGACATGTTTCACAGGTCGTGAGTTCACTTAAATCAATGCCCTCAAGTCCTTTCGAGACTTGTGCTGTTTTCTTTAAAATTGTCTGACCCGTATGTCCTAGTCGCTCGTGCCATCGCTGTGCACTGGTTGTTGTTAAAATTCTTGCAATGCCAGGTGCAGCAATCATGGAACTAGACGGCTGGCTAGTCTCAATTGGGAAAATGTAGAAAACGTCATTTTTGCATACAAGCCGGGCTACTGGTCTGTCTGCCTCAGGCGGACAATGCAACACTAAAAACATTCTGTTGTAATCTGGTAGAATCCCAGATATTCTCTCTAGCCTACCAGCAGATATGATATTGCATGAAGAATCTGGTGAGTACAATGCATCATGTAGCTTTAGTGTGAGTTTACCAATCTTGATACGTGCAGTTCCGAGACTGTCAAGTGATGATACTCCTACTGCTTGATCAAATCTAAATGGCTTAGTAGTTTTGTTGATAAATTCAAAAGAAGATTCATGTGGCACAAAATGGTGCAAAGCACCAGTGTCGTAAATTGTACGGCTTTCATTAACTTGAGCAGTTGCAGCTACAATAAAGTCTGTATCACTATCTCCGATATCATAAGTGGCCGCTACTCTATTTCTTCCTCCGCTAGAATTGTGCTACCCCGACTGTTTCTAGATGCAAGTTCGGGGTGTTGTCTAAAACAATCTTTGTTCTGGTGTCTATGACGACACTGCTTGCAGATAGCCTCAGGATCTACGTTCCGTGTAATGGGAAGAGATGTTGCATGCGCCACTTGGGCTGGCAACATCCGATTTCCTGCAACAGAACGTAGCGATGACATCATTGTCTGCAATGGAACATATTCATTATTGGGCTCATGTATTCTGGTGTCCCTCCAGTTGTTCAACCATTCAATCCTCTTGGTTCCCATCACAAATATGGCTGCTGCCTGACCATCTCCAATGTGGTAACCAGAGCGCTTTGGCGCAGCATGCGACGGTAATGCGTCCGCTGCGTTATTTACGCTCTGAATACCCGCTAAAAACCTGTCAATATAGTCATCAGCAGTGGTCATGAATCTGATCATTAAAAAGCTTTCGAGAGCTGTTGCGTACTGGGCTGTAGCAGTTTCCTGCCGGGTGCAAGCTACCGCATCGAACAGCTCTTTTGCTGTCATGTGATCATAGTTCTGAGGGCACGTTGATGATGAAAGCCTACTAGTAATCACGTTCTTGGCCTCAATCTCCCCCAGTAACCATTGCTCGAGTTTAATTTCATGCTCGGTAGACAGGTTAGGGAGATCTTCGGGGCTCGTATTACTAGAGCTAGCGTCGACAGGGGCATGCACTGGTCGTAGTCCAGGCAAGTTGTGGAATACGTGTCCCAAAACATTGCGTCGTGCGAGTTTTGCTTGGAGACTTGTCTTCCACTTTGCAAACGGAACTCCCGGCTGGAGGATGAGCTTATTGTCGTCTTTTGCCATAGTTGTTTAATACTTGTACGTGTTATCGTGATTTTAGCGCAGCGGAATCGCCCGGGCTCATAACCTATTGTGGTTATGAGCTTAGGTTAGTGTCACTATGCATGCTGACGTTGTACGAGTATATAGATTGATGAGTTCAGGTTGTGGTTGAAGGTGTATCTGAGGTTCACTGTATTTTAATTGTTCTTTTCTAATTGTGTGCCGAGCACTCGCTACTTATACTCATGTGCGGCCGCTAGTCGGCTCCTGACCACATGAGCTTTCTCCTGCAGATATCCCAAACGATACAGGAACTACACGAACAGCGTAAACATCTAATCACGTTATGTACATGCAAGTATCCTAGCTGTATAACATGCCCATCACAACAACTTTAGTAAATAATAATCCCTTCTAAAGTCTACAACTCAGTTCTCGAGCATTATATCACAACTGTCTCTAAGTCTATCCCAAGAATATCTCCAGTGCTCATCATTCACAACAAGCAGAGACGCTTGAACTCTTTCACAATGATATAACCTCGATTCATAGAGAGAAGACCGGCTTTGCTATGTTATCAAAGAAGGAAAAAATATGATAAGAGATGCTAGATGTCTCTTCGAAGCTGGCAAGTGAAAACGCCAAGATCGAAGCATCTTCGGATCTTGTCACCTTACAGATACCAAATGTACCTGTAAGTATTGTCACAGAACACGGCCCCGTAGCGGCCAATGCTGAATGGGTCTCCGCCCAGATCTCTCTTACAACCAGCATGTTTCCAATCCAGGTCCGACCTCATGGGATGTGTTGACCTGGATTGCCTTATCAAAAATAGCATGCCCTTTTTCACCGGGATTCCGCCCCTTGTGCAGGCTTCCGCCTTTTCGACAATTCGGGTATGGCTACCATCCACAAGCCTCGTCTACCAATTAAACAGTGCAAACGCTGTTTGAGCTTCCACGCCACCCGAGGTTGCTCCCGCGCTCCAACCTGCTGGATCTGCGGATCAATCATGTATTGAAAAGCTATGCTGAGCTGGAATGACGTACCGTTAGGATGAAGTTTTGGAAGAAGGTAGCCATGGATTTAAGAGAAGTGAAGTTTGTAAGTTATACTCTTAGGACTTGGATCAATTGACAAACTTATGGATATTCCCGAGTATTCTCAAGTGTGTGAATAATGTGGAGATTGTTTTAATTTCCTATTGTGTAAATTGCTTATCTTATCTATGTGACAGGACCTTCCTCTATGTACGTGAATAAGGGGGTTTCTGCTTACTAGTGGATGTTCCAACATGTCTACTTGTCTAACCAAGAAAGGAAGGATGTGAGAGATCCTTGTACCAATAGACACCATTAGGAATCTATTGGGAAATACTATGTCATACCAATGAGTGATGATCTAGGTCAAACATATCTTATTGGGCATGTGCACATTATTCTAATGTGAACAGTTTATTGTAATGCAGTCATGTTCCTCACCTAATTACAACATTATGCACTTGGAAGCCGAGTGTAAAGCCCTCAACAAGTGTCGCAACTGTGGGGGACCCCACCAATCAGATTCCCGGGACTGCCAAGTCAGACCTAGAAAAGTCCGGATTGGTGAAAAATGAGCAGCTTGTGTGGATTCGCCACATCTAGTAAGGGAAGTTCTCAAAGGTGGCACGAGCACGGGCGGCAGCCAAAAGGGCTGAAGAGGCCATCATTGCTGCGGCGAAGGATTTCTCGATGGCTGAGGCAACAGTTTTCCCACGCTGGAGTCTGAAGAAGAAATTTGAGGATACAGCAACCTCGACAATGTCCCTCCTGGAGCATTTACTAACCAATAGCAGGTTACCGGCTGCATCAAAGGTGTCTGCTAACTCATCTCTTTCTCTCAGCAGAGAATGGGCAAATTTGTCATTTGGAAGGTGTGACAGGTGAGGAGATGTATGAGGAGCACATTGCTTGGGTCCAATATGGAGGAATCTTCTTGACTTCAGAGTTGTCTTTGATTTTCGTGATTCTTCGTTTTTGTTTCATCAGTTGCACTTTTGGCAGCAATTCACGAGGTTGGATTAAGTTCAGGCTGTAGGAAAAGTTACAGGGAACCTTGCCAGATCCACTGGTCTTTGAACCAATGTGGATTAAGAGCTTTAGCTTAGGATCAAAAAATTAATTAAAAATAAAAAACAAACAGCTGTTCGCCACTCTGCTTTCCAATTTAAATGTAGCAAATCCCCCTTTACCAGGAGCTTCACTTTTTTTTATAGATAGTTTGAAATTACAGCTGCAGAAAAAGAAAATAATATAACTCCCTCCGTCTAATATTGTCCATACCAGGACGCAAAATTTTACATGAAAACATCACGTGACACATAGGCTTGTAAGGGCTGACCCCTACTTGTATTACAGTACACAAATTGGCTTTTTTTTTAAATCATTTAATGTGTATCCAGCTATAAAGCTATGACACATGACTGGTACTATGTATACATGTAAGATGACTCTTTTGACATTAGAAACACTCATACTCTGGATTTCATTTGCAAATACCACTGGGAGGTATGTTTGCTTACGCAAACAGTCGATCCTCTTCCGTAAGTACCCACCAAAGGGAAATTCAAAACCTTTGATTATCCAACCATACCTTCGTCGTCCATGCATGCTAGCGCCGCGAGAAATTTGGTCATGTTTTGCCGGATTCGAACCGGCGATCTCCTGTCTCGGGTGGGATATGTGTCCTAGCTATCCAGAACTTACTTGAGAAACCGGCCAAGATGATGTACCACCGCACCATCCAACCATGGCGGTGTTTATAGTGTCGCCCGCACTCTCTCAACCGAAGTCTTGGCGCACGGACAAAGCTCAAATCGAAAACTCGATGTCAAAATTCTAAAATTCACGCCCGTCGAGATTATAGCCATCCGCTACATCATCTTGTAAACTTGTCCTGATCCCTCTCACGCCCATCCCAAAGAACTGTCTCCCAGGTTTGTGCGCCACGCTTTGCTTCCTCCGTCGGGTATAAATATCGGCGTGGGCATGTACGTGGTGGTCAATTGAGGCCAGAGAAAGTCGACGAGAGGTATGATCATTGAAATGAGGATGTACTTGGTCGTACCTGTGAACTTGATGAGGTTTTGGTGGTGATTGATCTCGTTGGGTGGGAAAATTTGATTAGGTGGAGAGTCTTGAATCATGGCCTCGTGGGCCAACTTGTTCGGTATTGCGAAATTTGACTGAACTTGGCTCTGGGAGAATATTTCACTCCCAGGTTTGTAGAGGGCACCACGTACAGGTGTCAGTGTTGCCCTCCACACAAATTGGCTCCTCCCATGGTGCTAATCGTTTCCCTTTTATTTTTGTTGGTATCATAGGTGACAATTGGATCCAATCAAACGGGGTCTGATGTCAGTATACGTGAATGATGTCTATTCTTTTTTTCTAATGAGATAGCGATGCTGTATCTATTTGATTACAAAATTAACACTATAATTACACGTGATGACGCTAGTACTACAGATATACTGTCGAACTAATCAAGACCCGCTTTATTTAGACTGAGCTAACCGGCACGTGAGGAGCTCACGTGCTGTGCGCGGGCACGACGTTAAGTATTATAAATAAATAAAAATAAATCAAGACCCGCATATGTGTGGGTTTCGATCGATCACAATTGTAACAGGAAGGTGACAAATATAACTCGTGGCTCTACTACAGCTAGTTCCGCAGAATGCAATAGTTAAGCTTGAGTTATAATAAATTTGTCTATATCTTCCTCTAACTCCCAATTCCGAAATCTACACTTTGTGCGTAGCTTACTAATTGTAGGCTAACCGCATTTAGTAGTCTATATTACATTACGTAGCCTGCTATGTTTAGGATCCACATATGAGGCTGGATAAGGCTGTTAAGGAGGCACACGCAATCATCCGTGCGTTACACATTGTGTCTATTATTATCCCCCTGCAGTCATTCTTTGTTTGTTTGTATTTAGGTTATCATCTGGAGTTATATACTATAATTGGTTATGCCTGCATTTTACTGTTTGCGATATTAACGCTCATTATGTTTTATCTTGTATTTAAGATTAGATAACAAACAATGTTTGTAAGACGGGATGGGGAGATTACATGGTCTGGACGATGCAAACTTACTGAAAGAACACGAGCGAACTTGTACTTAAACAGAAGTAAGATCATGGAGGATAGAGCAATCAATCATCTTTCTTTCCCTTCTCTCTGAGAAAATATCGAAGTCCCAATCTTGTGACATATACTCTAAGCAATTTTGGAGAAGACCAAGTTATTTTCAGAAGTTTGTCCGATCCGTGCCAATTGACACATGTTCATGTGAGAGTCCCGCTGTACAGCGCTTACAACACCTTAACAAATTCATTTCCCAAGACTTTCAGGCTCCCAATTTAATGTTACATAGTTTAGTACATAGTGTTAAAGTTATGAGCTTGAGCGAATATGGAGGTTATAGCAGAATCAGTGTCGGCGGTTAGACCGATACAGTAAGTCTTGTATGAAGTTGTAGAAGGAAGAATTGACTGGAAACAAGTGTATTGAGATGTATGGTTCTGAGTAAATTGAGCTGATAAGAGTGAGATTGCGTGTGCGCATTTCTTATCAACTGAGGTTTTTGACCAGTATTTATCAATCTCCATGGATCATAAGTTATGATCCCTGTAGATGTAAATCTATATACGTACAGATATATGAGCCAGAAATATAAAGCTAAATACATGTGTGTTGGTAATAGATCCGAGAAACCTTTAACCTGCATTTGATACATAATCATCTGATGGAATGCTAGTGTGAAATAAATGCCAATATGCATTAAACTTTCCGTGAGGAATGTGCTGATGACAATGATATGGTGAATTTGATAACCTAATCAGCCGGACTTACAAATGAGTTATCCTTGGCATTCCAGGATATACGATATTTCAACACATAGTTGTCACCATGTCCTCTAAGGGATGGTGCCATAGCTGTAGCTGAAGCCCGGTAGACCTTAAAAAATAAAAATAAATAAAATATTATAGTACACGAACGATTTAAGCACGAAAACGCAATCCTTACCTTTTTTTTAAAAAAAAATCATATTATATTCAGCTATCTAGCTATGACAATTTAATATCCATTTATTTTTACATTGAAGAAACACACCAGTTGACGCCTTAGACCACTTCTCCATAATACTATATATCCACAGCCATCCTTACCTGCCCATGTGGAGAAGGGAAGTCCCCCGACCACTTTTTCTATTGCCACCTCAGGCAGTACCAGGTACAGCTCTACAGGGCTCAGATCTTTAATCCCACCATATCTTGGGCTCTTCATTTCATTTCATTTCTCTAGTTTAACGTCCTATGCGGTATCTATATACAGAACCATGAAGACGGTAAGCCGCTTTGGTTAGGGAAAAAGCTTTTAACGAAACAAAACCCGATGTCCTGCCACTCTGAACCGACCTGGCTTCATGCCGAGGACGTTCCTTTCAACCATAACTTCATAAACTTTCCGCAGTTTTCGTTAACTCCCCCTTCGATCAGACTATCGTGATGGGAAATTGAAAAGAGAAGGTACCTCCTCGCCCGGTGTTGGTCGTCGAAGTGTTCGAAGAGATGGCAAGGTTGGTGGTGGAATTGGAGCGGGGGTGGTTGGTGCTACTGGGGCTTCGACTACCTTGTGTGGTCGTCCCGGCCTTCTCTTGGGTGCTTCAGCCTTCTTACTGGTAACCAAAGTAAAACCCTGATCATCAGTTGTTCCGACTGTTCGTATCGGTGCCATGGTTGGTTTCTCATTCCATATGCCCGCCGTTCTTGATAATAGCTCTATCTGAGCCTTCTCCACACTTCCCTTGTAGACCTGGTAGGTCCGACACGCTGCTTTCTGCCATGAACGGTGTTCCTTGCCGCAGTTGGCACAAGAAACCCTTTTCCTCGGACAGTCCCGAGTTTGGTGAGCGCCAGCGCACTCACCGCACCTGGCTGCCTTTCCACACGACGCCTGGGTGTGTCCCCACTGGCTGCAGTTGAAACACTGCTTTGGCTGTGCCCGTGGTGACCAGACCTGCGCGGTGAAGAGCATGGCGTTTATCACAAGGCCGTTTCGGACCACTTCCGTTTGCATGGCCTCTGACGGGAGGCTTACCACAATTGATCCCCTGTTTTGGCCATTTTTCTTTGACCTTTGGTACTCCTTTCCATCGTGTAGCCATCTTATTCTGTTAATTGTGAGGCCTAGAATACGAGCCTTTGTCGCCGTTTCATCTCCCTGATGATGGCGTGGTTGTCGGCATCTCTGCCGCCCTCGATTCTTGTCCTCAGTGGGACTCCGAAAACCTCGACTGGAAAATATTGTCGTAAAATTTTAAATTCGGGTGGTTCGCGCATGTTTAATGCCGCGTCTCTCTGGGACGCCGACTGGACATACACCTCGGTGTCGTTGCTTCGCATCTGACGAATCGCGTATGCACCTTGAATGTGCTCTTTTGCCTTTGAAAGCAGCTCTTCCGGCTGCAATTTTTCTGCTCCATCGATTCTTATTCGAACCGCTGTTTTTGTCATTTGCGGAGCCACGACCGACGCGTAACTCCTTGGTGGCGGCGTGCCCGAAACCACTGCTGGCGCAGCTTGACGAGCGGGATCCGCGAGGCTTTTCTTGACAACTTCCTCTAGTGCCATCATCCTCTCCTCGATAGGAGATTTCTTCCGGGACATTTCCGTCCAGGCCCTTTTGTGTGCGTTAAAGGCCTTCACGGCCTTGTTCACGTCCTCCATTGATGGTAAGTCCTCCTCATCCATCTCTCCCATCACGATTAATCTAACCTGTTTTAGAAGTTTCCCTAGAATTTATAAGTTTTTATCCTTTGGAGCTGTCTGCGCTCCGCTGCCGTTGTTTGTCGAGGCCATTGTCGCATTTTGCGACGCGTCGAAACCGCTGGATTTACCCACACCAGAACCCACACCTGCCATGTTGGAGCACAGAAGATGAAATGACGAAAGAAGGGTAATGAAGATGAAAAAATAAGATTCACGATGTCAAATTGGCGATACGGGCAGCGTGGAATGCTGCGCAGATTTCTGACAAAAATGATTCTTGGGCTCTTACTTTAGCGGAGGGAGTTCATGCATTTAATTGCTGGGTTCGTGACTCAAACCTTTTTCAAAAAGCTCAACAATTCATACTGGAATGAAGCGATGTAATAAAGGCCAGAGAGCTTTAAAGTGATATAACCAATTTACCTCTTTACTAATTTTATTTCTTTGACTTGTATTCTCCATTGAATAACATCTGTAAATCATGAGAGACAACGGGAGGCCGATATCCTCGTAAATTTAGACTTCGTGCGCAAGATATTAAGATTCTGGTTTTCAGTTGCCATGATGGGACTATGTAGGCACCAACACGTCGGGTAGTTTTATATAGACTGGGCTAACCAATACTTTAGGAACTCACGTGCTGTGCGCGGACACGACGTTAAATATTATAAATAAATAAATAAATCCATGGAGAAGACTACTAAGGATTCACATTCTACAATAGTCTTAGACTCATATAAGATGTAAATGGATTTAAAAAAAGACTACTCAGCACCACATACATTAAAATCATGTTATGTGCTCAGATTTCCCCTATCTACTTGCCTAGAACATGCGGATGCCCGACGCACGCTTAGTGCATTTATAAATCACTAACACAACTTTTATCAAATGTTTACCACAAAAATCGCTCAACGAATATTCAAATAACGCTCACAGGCTTATGTGAAGGTGGGTCGCAGGAAATATTGTTAATCCCACCAAATATTCCGAGAAGCGCTGGTTGAATCAGTTTGAGGGAGATATCTCGTCACTTAGTAGTGGGAATTCCGCGCCAATCAATAGCGTAGACATATTTGATACCTACACGAAATTTATAACATCTAGGTAAATTTCAGGAAAACTAGCTTGCAAAAATCGTTGTTTGTAAATCTTAGAGCGACGGCTACTGTAGGTTTTCTTTGGGGCGAATTAACAAATATATTATATTAAGTATACATCTTGCAACCACTTCTATTCACTGACTCATCCTCCAAAAGAACTCAACACCAGAATAGTTTTCCATCTCAGCTCTGACCACCTTTCCTTCTATGACTAATCCAAAGCTCCTTCCTGATCAGTCTCAGGGTTAAGTTTACTCCAAGCAGATCAAGGTACTGTATGCAAGAGTATTCCTACAAAAATCATGCAAACACGGCTGGGTTTAACCCGAGAAACTACCTGCGGAACCCAAAAACAGGATATGCAGTCCATGTTGCCTCCGAAGGGCGTTGGGGTGGCGATTTTTATGCAAACTCGTCACAATTTACGAGTATTTCACAGGCGCTTATGATTAAAAATGTTGACGACGATTTGTCAAACATCATTAAGGAAGCGCGTAAACACAGCGATCATATAAGTTGGGAAGAAGCTGTCCAGGGAAAACTGGATAACCTGAAAGAGAAGCATGCAAGGGAACTAGTCGATCCCCAAAAGGAGGGAATGAGACGGGAAATCCATGGGTCCTTAGCAAGAAGTACGGTGAAAATGGAAAGCTTTGTACGTACCAAGCTCGTCTTGTCGCATAGGGCCATACACAGGAATATTTATATATATATATATATATGATCACTCGGATATATTTTCTCCAATTGTGAAATTCGATTTATTTCGCATCATCATTGCAATTGCTGTATATCATGGCTTATAGTTCGGACAAATAGATGTGTTGGAAATAGAGACAATGTGTTATGGACGTATGGGCCCTCCATTTCATCTAGGTTCCCGACACGATCTTGTGTGTATTTAACAGGTTGGAATGGGTAATACACTAGCGCTTCAGGCTACCTAATGGATACATGAGCGACTGTCTGGCGTGGGCACAAGGGGGTTAATGGGAGTTTTTTTATGACTAGATAGCGCTACAATCGTTTATGCTGTGGCTTAGGCTCTGTTTTGTGTTGGAAATGGAGACACGGAGTGTTGTGGACGTATGGGCCCTCCATTTCGTCTAGGTTCCCGACACGATCTTGTGTGTGTTTAAGAGGTTGGAATGGGTAATATGGTAGCGCTTCAGGCTACCTATTAGATATACGAGCGGCTGTATGGCGTGGGCACAAGGAGGTTATTGGGGGTTTTCTATGCCTAGATGGCGCCACACTCGTTTATGGTGTGGCTTAGGCTACGTGTCGCTTACACTTGTACTTGTAGCGCACACTTTCCATACTTTTAGCTTTAATCCGAACATGACACTCTTTTAGTCAACTTCTACTTTCGTTCCATGAATATTGCGCCCATTTCATTGCGCGATATTTCCAACATTTTGTTTTGTTTATTTTGTCCTAAGCTAAAGCTATGTTTTCCACATTGTGTCAAGGACCGGTGGAGCCGGTAAGGATCACTGTGTACAGGCCAAACTCATTCCAACCGCGTGAACTTCCACATAAATGGTGGTAACAGCAAAACTAAAATCAAATTTAGAAGAAAACTCAATTAGGTCTGGATCCCGCGCTTCTCGCCCGTTCGCTTAGGCTCTGTGTTGTTTACACTTGTACCTACAGAGCATATCTCCCACTATTTTAGTCAACTTCTTCTTTTGCCTCATAGATATTGCGCTCATCTTATCGCGCGATAATTCCAACAGATCATGTTAGACATGGAGGGTCAAATGAAAAACGTAAAGTAAAAGTAAATTGATGAAATCTCTGCTCCTCAGCTCCTCTCCGGCCTTGGTGCTACAGGCCTATCTAAAACTATTTCCGAAAGAGAATGACTTTTCTTAGCTTCCCAAAGTTACATAATGAGCTGAATTACATGTGCTTTTGATCAAAAGATCTCAAGTTGGTACTTTGATCATCCTGACCATCCTGATCAACATAACCTTGGTGAGATATCAAAGCTGGAGAGAGTTGATACGAGAAGATGTGTCATCCCAAAACCTAATGATTCTCATTACTAGATTTAGTAGGTTCCAAACTATCAATTGTTTGACAGATCACACCCAATCATATTTGTGTGTTGCGATTCATATCCTCCTCTAGGTATTCATAGTCTCGAGGACGTATATTTGGAAGCAAGCTAGGGCCAGAGAGGGTGTTAAAATGAGGTGTAAACATTGATATTTTGATGTCCTTAGTCGTACTTGCAGACCCGATGAAGCTTTGGTCAAAATGGATATTGTTGGAAAATTCTATTCATTGATTCGTGGGACAACCTCTTCCGTAATTAGAAATCTGACTGCACTCAGCTCTAAGAGGATTGTTTGCGCGAAGATCCGTGGACACCATTTACAGGACTTTAGTGTTCCCTCCACATTCAGGATCATGTTGCATTATAGAATTAGCCTTCCCAAGTTTTGAGTGATTACCACTCAAGACCGTTCTGACGCTAGTAGTGAACTAAGATGAGTATTCTTCGCTCAATCCTTAATGCATTAACTTCATTTAGAAAAGTCTTAATACTAGTGATAGACTTTCATCATTAAATACTACGAGATTTTCACTAACATCTTCTTTCGCTGTAATACCCGAAGGTATGAAACCATTTAACTTGTGGAGTTTGTCCCTCGTTGCCATGCCACTCAGAAGTTGACAATCTGCCGCGGTCGTCTAACTCTCGATTGCCGTTATATTTGCAATTTATTCCTTTAGCTTCAACCCTTCGCGATGATTAGGCCAGTCTCCGAGTCCCTACCTGGCTGACGTCAACGCTCGTGCGCTAGCCCTACTGCTTGTAAGACATGACTCGGGCAGTTGATCCCGAAAGTCAAATCTAACAAGATGACTAATCCAATATGAACCAGGAAAAAACATAACCAAAAGCATTTTCAAAGATCAGTACATTAAGTTTCGCTTGATCCCTTCAATGCTGTCCAGTAACAGGTCAATTTCAACTGCAACACCTTACATTCCGCCAACCGATGTTGTATCGACTGAAGTCATCTCCTCACATCTCAATATACCGAAGCAAACGCAATGCGTCCTGTATATGAAGGGTAGGTAATATTATCTGAAATCGGAGTCTCAGCGCCCAAAAGTATCTCAAAGAGGAAAACACACGGAAAAGTTAGCCTTAGTTTGCCCCTCAGTGACCCCTTTTCTCATTCTACGTCCCAGCCGTTTATCCTTCCTAAATATGTGAAGCCCAACCAGGGCATTGGTTCCCCATAGGCCAGAATCCAGTCTTTGCATGTCGTGACTTAGTTTCCTCGCGCGTATACATAGCATCGTAATCTCTCACTAGCAGATGGCCGATTTTTTATGAGGCAAATTCCCGATTGCACTTGGAGTAACACCTCTATCGGTAGTTGAGACGAGGTGGTGTAATAAGGCTGATTCAGCGGACTCGCGTGAGAATGATAGGTCCGAAATCGACGAAAAGTCGTCGGTATTAGGTATGCTTATACTTACTCTTGACATCGATTCAGATGGGATTCTCCCTGGTTATCTTAGATATCCAGAGTATCCTGAGCGATTACACCGGCATCACTGGAAGGTGAAGAATTCGTCTTTGCCGGCTCCGCAGTTGTCACAATTGGTTTAATGTTAAATTTAACTTGCCAAGCTCCAGGCTCGGCACCCATAGGAAATTTAGATTGGTGAAGCTGGCGAGTATCGCTAAATATATCTTCTACCCAATCACATTTCCCGGACCAGCAGCAAGATGTAGCTCATAATCACTTGCACAAGAGAAGAAAGATAAAATTGAATGGTGCTATCATCTATGCAATTCATCAGTCTTAACTCTTATCGAGCAAGTAAGCTTTCAGAAGGCATAGCATGTGCTTGAGCGACTTAAGGGAGTTATAGTTTAGATTCTTCAAGTTCTGTATAAAGCAACTTCATGCTTCCACAACCTCAATTATTGACAATCAACGTCCCAAATTACTTCATTATCGCGTCTAGGGATTTAATCATGATTCGATTACGCTTTACGTACATGTTGCATTACATCTTGATGGACCTACAAGTAATAGGCTCCTCCCATTAGATGTAATCACTATACACCATGCTAGCCTCCGCGAGTCATCACAAACCTTCTTAGGATCCTATAAAGCTCTATATTAATATCATGTGATGCATATTGATAGATTGAGGTAACCTTCTTCAAGCTCGATTGAATATCATGATTAGTCTTTAAATTTATATATTGAGATTCATCCGTTCAGTACTACTGTGTGAACATCGGCATAATTGTGATCCAAGGAGGTAAGAATTTTCAACTAATGGTATATCAAGACTGCCGGCCCTAACGAGTTCAAGTCATCGCAAATTCGACCTGCAAATAACGCAATCACTCTAAAGTTTCAAAAAAATGCTGCTGGAAAAATGCGTCTTCGCATTTTTGCTTGCTGTCCCCGGGCGAATCTTCAACTCTAAGCGTCTAGTCATGGTTACCAATGGGAACGAACAAAGCTACAGCGTCTATGAAAATCCGTGGTATCGTCGATTTCCTGATCCTAGGAATCAGTTCATAACTACTGTGCAAAACAACGGACGAAGCAAGAATACCCTTCTTACGTACTATTGTTCCGAGAAACTCACACCTGAAGAAATCGTGCGAGAAGTCGCTCTAGGTCTACCTAGAATTTTTTATTCCTCGGAGTTGGGATTTAGGAAAAATATAGCTTCCTACAAAAAATGTTGGGAATTTATCAAGGATACCCTCGATAAACCCGGTCCAGATGCAAGGTCTATACAACAAATAGCAATGGAATATCTTGAGGGTCAGAAACGCTGTACCGCCGAGCAAGTCGCCAGTCTTGCTTCTGAAGGATATGTTCATGTTGGTGGAGAAAATAGTTGTATAGCGCCGTTTGAAAATTATAACACGCCCTTGATAGAAACAAATGATGAATTCCAGCTTGATAGAAATTTATGGAAAGGTGAAGCTTATCTTGGAAAGAAAAAAGTTGGTAAAAAAACAATGGCGCTGGCCTGGTTTCAAGGCCATCTACATCTTTTCAGGATCGATGAGAATTCTTCTAGCTGGCATCTGGTGACGAATGTTGGACAAGAGGCATCTAACGGGAAAGTCATTCATGATTTCATTAAAAGCGAATATACTTATGTCCTTGATCAAAACCCCCCTAAAGGATCAAAACTAACAGAGTCTACTACGGATGTTTCTCCCAAGCCACGAAAAAAATGGTTATTTCGTAAAAAACGAAGTGGGCAGACAGAGCTACCACAGTACAATTTTATCCCTAGCCTGCCAATGGAAAGAGTCAGAGGCACTCTGAAATGCGATGTAAAACAGGCGAATACACCAGACAAAATAGAGCCTAAGAAATTGGTATTAAAAATGCCTTTCGTAGAAAGAGCGAATAAGAAGCCGGTCACTCTGCACTAAAAATAGCACAAGACAAGAATCCCAACTTACAACATTATTTCAGAACTCATAGTAACTTCTAATTAAAGAAAATAGTACCATTTGTCGGAAAGTATTACTATTTGTTAATTTCCAAGTGCGGTTGTTGTTTGTCATTACATAGATCTTGGCAGAATTTAGGGGTACAAGGCTGAATAGTCAGCCTCGTGTAATTTTATCATAGATGTATCACTACTGTAGTTCTAAACTAGAACATATGATTATCCCAACGTACATTGTTATCTGATCAGATATTGAGACACAGCCTATCCAACAGCGGTGCATTTCTCCGTTGCTGAGTCATTATTTAGAAGATTCAGCTCATACCACGAAACCCATTTACAATATTCATAGTAAGAGAAGATAGACAAATTTTACACTTCACTTTCGGAACCATTCGTTTTACATTGAACTAGCCCTGATTTACGTACATTAGACCAATTGAAAACATTATTTATTTCAAAAAAATCACCACATTTCACTTACATCTGCTGAGTACACCATGCCATCTCCTTCAACACTTTGCATTGATTCGTAGTATTTTGAAGCTTCATCTATTATACTTCCACATTAAAAGCCACGTGCGACAACATGGCAGGTGTAGAAGCTGGTGATTCAGAAAATCGCCGTTTCCCGAAGGCATCCCAGTAATGACTACGAGGTTTAGTACGAGTGGATAATATCTAAGGATGTCGATGGAGGACAGAATTAGCAAAGAGTCGCGAGGTGGAGGCAAGACAGGCGAGAAACTGACGGGAACATATGGGATTTCGTAAAGTATGATAAAGATGATTAAGAATACAAAAATAAAATGCTAAAAGATCGAGGAGTTGGAGAACTACTTTATGGTTACTCCAGCTTTCTTGAAGAAAGCTGAGCTCCATAACACACTTCAACTGAGGCTATGGCAACATTTGATCATGGCTTCAGTTCCTCTAGCTCTAACTGTGAGAGTTTTCCCGAAAACTTTCTTCTTGAACCTTCCCCTGAAGCCTTCTTCAAAGCTGCCCCTCCGTAACAATTGAGGTGGAATTCTGCGGTGTCAATGCGTCCAGAAAGGCCATGCCGATTTGCGATTCTGAAGAGAGTGGTACACAACCGGCATTTAGAGATAAAAATCTTAAAATCTTGCAGGTCCTGTAAAACAAGTCAAGGCCAACTAGTCTAGTGGGAGCCAATGATGCCAATAAGGGCTTAACCCACACCATTAAGTTGCATAAAATTAAGATATTTCCATTGGAAAACTAACCAATAAAATGGGAACTATTCTCAACACGTGTCAGTGGTATCCCCCACGAACCTCTAGCTCTCACTGTAGAGTCTGCATAGCCAAGACTGAGTAACAAAGACCTCACTTTGATGAGGATTCCCAATCGCTTTCGCGGTCTGTAAAGTCTTCATCTCTTAACATATTCCCCTATAACCATAATCATGAATCTAACAACGATAAGATCAGATGGTAGGATCAAAACCTTACTCATCACTGACCCTCGATGACGAAGAAGCCATCCAATGAATTTCCGGAGTGTACCCAGCATCTGATACAGCGATAGTAGATTGGATCAAGCTGGCCTCATATGTTACAAAGAAGGGAGCTATAGACGGATATATGGACCTCGTCTGGCTGTGACTATAGGTTTTCTGAGACTCTTTCCCGTGCACACAGCTTCTATTGCTACTATTTTTATTTCTTTGGTTGGAAAATTCTGTTGAAAAGGTGGTTGAATTCCACGGGTGAATACTGAGCTGAATGGCTATTCATCATGGGCAAGATATCAATGATCTTACAAGTAACAAAAGAGGATAGGAACTCTGTACAAGTTGTGGCCTGGGCCAGAAAGGAGCTTAATGTGATAGATAGTCTAAGACTCAAGTAGTCCAATAAATATACCTTTTTCTCTCTAACCAATAAATTAAGGAACTGATTAGTTAAATTCTGAAGTAGTCTATCAAAGTCTAGGACTCAGTAGAGATTCAGATTTAAATCAACTAATCGTGAGGAAGAGTTCAGCGGATCCCGCCCGAAAGGAGCTTTCCTCAACAGATCCGAAGAGCTACGTGTAAGTTATCGCACCACCAATGGCGATGACAGCAGTTCGAATACAAGTACAGAAAGAAAAATTGATCCAACCAATAGAGCTGCTATCAAAGGTGAAATGGCACATTCTAAGCGCTTATACCGTAAAACACTTAAGGAGTCGAGATACAGAGGTCTTCATTGAGTCAGCCTCTCGGAGAGATAAGGCTCCAAACCTAGCCCAGCCGGAGGCATTTTAGGTCTCAAGGTATGGTTTTCCCTCGAATATTTACGGAACTCCGCTGCGGATAAAAAAGAAGGGAGTATTGGATTATGAGTCCTTTAGATGGATAGAACAGTGTGGCTGGAAGTAGATTCGATAAAGTGTAGGGTTAAACAAACGTGTGTTCTTTCTACAGTCTCAGCATTCCCTAAGAATGCTGCAGCCTAGCTCGTACTAACGTTCCCCTAATAGGCTCATCTACACGCGAATATGTAACTACTAATACAGGGTATATAAGATCTCCAAACGCCTTACCCTTTTTACTCCTATGTAAATAATAATCACAACTATAACTCCGTTATGTTAAGATGCAGCGATAATTATGTTTGACCAACGCTCTTATAATTCAACAGGGAGCATGAATGCCAAAAATCCAAAAAAATCGAAGAGATTTGCGAGTCAACTAAGGTCAGAATCCTAGGCCCAATAATCAATATAATCAGACGGATGTAATATGAAAAGGAGTAACAGTGAGCGAAGAAGAATGGTCACACGAGGGGCTGTATTCTTCTGAGCCTCTCCTCGCAGGCCTTGCAGTAATGAGTGGTTCAACTCGACATTGTCAACGATGCCATGGGGTACACCGCGCAGGCTTATGTTATGCTCAGCTATGTAGTATGGTAGATCTAGTAGCTGGTGCATATGTAGTTATTATGGCAGTATGACATTATGGCGCATAAAGGATATCTAGTCTCTAAATAGCGGCACTACAAGTAGTACTGTGTGCAGTATGAGAGATGGGTTGATGATATAGGATAGATGGCATGGCTGCTCTGTTGGGAGTACACTTAGGTGCGCTGCATACTGCTTACATGATTGGTTTACAAGCGAACAAGCTAGGGAATAAGAAACGAGGCTTCCCCAATCTGTAACATAATAATTATCATAGTTACTTCGCTTCTATGTACAAATGAATACATCTCTCCTTGAGCCATCTCAGCTGTTCCAGTGCAAGTGTACATTCTCAAATCATATACCAATCATAATACAGCATAACTGTCGACAAATTGAGGCTAAGATGTTTATTCAAGAGCGAAGAAAAATGATTGATTGTTTCCTCAAGGATTTTTCCTATCTTTCAATACAAGTTCACCCGTGCTCCTTCAGCCGATAAACATCTCATAGGCCACTCATTCTCCCTATACGATTGTACAAGTGAAATTTGTCAACTAATTTTAAACATGAAGTAAAAGTGTGGTTAACGCTAATGTCACAAACGCTAACTGTTAGACACTGAGGGTAAAATGAAGAATGTAAAGTAAAATTGTATAGATGAAATCTCTGCTCAACTTCTCTCCGGCCTTGATGCTATATACTCATCTGAAACTGTTTTCGGGAGAGAATATCTTCTCCTCGTTTCCCAGAATTACATA
Source organism: Blumeria hordei DH14 (assembly GCA_900239735.1). Classification (NCBI taxonomy): domain Eukaryota; kingdom Fungi; phylum Ascomycota; class Leotiomycetes; order Helotiales; family Erysiphaceae; genus Blumeria; species Blumeria hordei. The sequence continues at coordinate 540,094 of OENG01000034.1, forward strand.
TGAAATATATTACATGTGTTGGGGATCTAAAGATCTCAAGTTAGAGCTTTGAACATCCTGATCACAATGTCTCTTGTCAGGCGCAGGTTCACTAGGCGCAAGACTCGAGGCGGAGGAGAGGGCGTAGCGTACGATGTACTGAGGAAGAACGCCTTGTGGGAACGCGGAGGGCTTTCTAGAGAAGTGGTAAATGGGAAAGCGGGGAGTCGTTCTAGGTAAAGTGGCCGGAGGTGACGGTAGGTCACTATGGGTGGCAGAGGACGAGAGTGAGATGTAATTAGAATTATGTAACTATTCCTAAAGACAGAAAACAAAGCGTGGAGATCTCAGTCTCGGAAATGAAAACTACATAACTGTCCTCGCTAGATAAGAAAGCCTAGTGGGACTAAACAAGGAACCCATAAACCCTGCCTAAGGCATTTATCCAGAATCCTTACATTACCCCCCCCCTTCATTTTGAGTCGCGAGCTCCTGCGAGCGTGGTGCATTTGGGTAAGACTTATGGAAGTCCTGAAGAAGATCAGGGCAACCGTCTAGGTGTTCGTGAGGTTCCCATGTAGTATCGTTGTCACCAGTCCAGCGCACCAGGTATTGCAATTTCTTTCGGTGTATTCGCGAATCCAAAATGGCTTCTACTTCATGAACCTCATGACCTGAGTCAGATATTTCAAGGGGCGGTGGAATTACGTTTTGTTGTGAAGGAAATCCTATAGAGGATGGGCGAAGGAGACTAACATGAAAGTTATTGTCAATTTTAAATTGGAATGGCAGATCTAGCTTTGCAACTAGGGGGGTCTTCATCGCTAGGATCTTCCACGGTCCAGCCCGGATGTGATCTAGTTTTTTTGATGGTCTTGTAAGAGCCAGATTTTTTAGCGAGAGGTATACGAGGTCGCCTACTTTGTATCTGGGTGCGGGGAGGCGCTTTTCATTTGCGTAGGTAGACTGGAAGGCCTGAGCTAGTGTGATCTTTTCATTACAATGTTGGACTAGAGATTTCATTCGTGCGATAAATTCAGGAGATCCACGAGACTTGGGAAACTCTGACTCAGGTCGGAAATCAAGTCGAGGGTGATGACCGAAGGAAGCGTAAAATGGCGTTAGCCCGGTGGACGCGTTCACATTATTATTGCAACAGAACTCGGCTAGAGGTAAATGCTTTGCCCAGTTGTCCTGGTAGTAGTTGACGTAATGTCGCAAGTAAACTTCTAAAGTTTTGTTGGCACGTTCTGTTTGGCCATCTGTCTGAGGGTGATATGAAGTAGATAATTTATGGGTAATCTCAAGTCGGGAGCATATTTCTTTCCAAGTTTTATCAATAAAAGCGCGGCCCTGATCTGAGGTTAGAGAGTCAGGGAGGCCGGCAAAACGAATGACATTATTAAGGAACGCTTCGGCCGTCTCATGAGCGGATGGACCTTCTATGGGCATTATCCATACTCGTTTTGTGAGACGATCTACAACTTGCATGATAAAACGGTAAGTAAACCCTCTAATTTGGCACATTGGCAGGGGTCCAACAAAGTCAAGAGTCAAGTGACGGAAGGACGCCTCTGGAGCAGGTAGGGGCTGCAGAAAACCATGAGGTTTTTGGGTGGCCGGGTTATTCCTTTGACAATCTTGGCACCCTCTAGCGTACTTAAATGAATCCTGGTGACATTTGGGCCACCAGTATTGACGGCTCAACATGCCATAGAGAGCGGCTGCTCCGCGATGACCATGTAGAGGAGACTCATGAAGCTGTTTAAGGAGAATTTCGCGAAGTGCCTGTGGAACATACTCCCTTTCATTAAGAGAGAATGAATGAGAAGTTAAGGCACAGGAGGCCAATTGAATATCCGAGCGCATTACAGAGGAATCGTTAAGTGCAGATCGAATCTGCTGACAGTAATTATCTTCACTGCAATGTTGCTCCCAATTTTCCGTAAGAATAGCTAATGCAGGAGTAGGCTCCACCGTATTTGTCGATTCGGGTGTGGGTAAGGGGCTCGTTTCTATGCGGCGAACAATTTGAGATGGCTTGAGGAGTGTTTGGTGTTGATGAATATTTCGAATATCATTGCTATCGACTGGCCTATCTGCGTGAATTCTAGTTAGAGCGTCAGGTTTGCCCCCTAGTTTACCGGGTCTGAAAACAATCTTAAAATCGAAATCTGCGAGTAATTCATTCCACCGGACCTGTCTGCGGTTTAGTTTTTTTGTCGTGGTGAAATACTCTAGATTTTTATGATCGGTGAGGACCAGCGTTGATGCTTCTACCGAACCAAGCTCGGCTGTCCATGTTTCAAATGCGTTGACAATAGCCAGGAGTTCTTTGTCGAATATTTCGTAGTTGCACTCAGCTGGCAACATTTTTTTTGACATGAAGGCGACAGGGCGGAGCATCCCTGTATCATCATATTGAGAGAGGACTGCGGCAGTTACGAAATCGGAAGCATCGGTTTCCATGACAGTTTGTCGTCGGGGGTCAAAGTGGGCTAGCATGGTCTCATCCTTAAAAGCTTGTTTGATTCGAAAAAAGGCAGAGTCGCATTGGTCGTCCCATTTAAATTGAACATCCTTTTTGGTTAGGTTTGTGAGAGGGGCGGCTAACCGAGAAAACTCTGGGATGAAGCGGCGGTAAAAATTTGCAAAACCCAAAAAACATTGGATGTCGCGCGCCGATCGGGGAGTTGGCCATTCCTGCACACATGCGACCTTCTTCGGGTCCATACATATACCCTTAGTGGAGACAATAAGTCCCAAATAGGTGACCTCAGTTGCTTCGAAACTACACTTGGATATATCTACCTGCAGGCCATTTTCGCGAAGGCGATTGAGTATAGTTTTCACATGGCGTCGATGATCTGCTAAGTTATCAGAGTAAATCAGTATATCGTCCATGTACGCCGTGCAGAATTGATCTAATAGACCTCGAAGAGCATGATTAATATATGCCTGAAAAGATGCGGGGCCATTGCAGAGACCGAAGGGCAAGACTAGAGGCTCGAAAAGTCCATAACGACAAGTAAAGGCCGCTTTCCATTCATCACCATCCTTTATTCTAAGTTTATTGAATGCCGAAATCACGTCAAGTTTAGTGTAATATTTTGCTCGAGACAGTTGACTTAAGGTTTCGGAAATTAGAGGAAGGGAGTGACGATTTCTGACCGTGATGGCATTTAGTCCGCGATAGTCAATGCAGAATCGAAGGTCCCCATTTTGTTTCTTGACGAACAGTACAGGGGCTGCTGCTGGGGACCGCGAGATGCGAATGAATCCCTTGGCAAGTTCTTTGTCAAGGTAGTCACGGAGGGCTTTTAGCTCAGGCTGGCTCATTGAATATGGGCGGGAAACAGGGGGTTGTTTTCCAGGGTGGAGATCAATGGCGTGGTCCCAAGGACGATGGGGTGGCAAAGAATTTGCCTGTTTTCGGTCGAAGACATCAAGATACTCATGATACTGAAGTGGCAAAAAGTCTTTTGGATCAGCATCTTTTGGAACAATCATGGACGCGTTTCCTATACGCAAGCTGGGGAGGCGTTGTGTTGAGTCTTCTAGCATTAGGTCAAGGTCTCGAAGGCTGAAAGCGAAGGTGCTGCTTCCTGGTTGCTGACTGGCCAGGGTGAAAGCATCAGCGGATATTTGCCTGGGTTGAGTTTGACTGTTGGAAGCATGTAGTGGGCGCTCTATTGTAGGTCCCGGCTTATTCACACGTTTGAGAGTCTGATCTGCTGTGTTATGGTAGGGAATTGTCGTCTCGAAGAGACAGCAAGAAGACTCTAGACATGGTTCACCAAAGGTAATTGAATGGTTCTTCCAATCAACATAGGGACAGTGCTTTTCTAACCAGGGTAGACCGAGTACAATATCGTGCTTACAGTTTGGGACGACATACGCTGTTACGGTTTCTTGGTGGTTACCAAAGCTAAGGGGGAGCTCTACAAAATTTGACACCTTCGAACTTAGTTTACCTTCGAATCCTAAGATAGCAATTGGCGATTTCAAAGTTTGGAGGGTGAGCTTGAGGTTTTGAGCGGTTTGAGAAGATACAAAGGCAAAACCGGAGGCGCCAGTGTCGACAAGAGCAACTAAATTTTCATTTTTTGTCCTAGCATTTATATACATATGACGAGAAGATGAAATTTCAGAACAGCCCAAGCGTACTACTGAATACGACTCCAACGGGCGACTTGTTGTTGGAGTTAATCTTTTAACTGTTCCTGGCCTATTTAGTTGGGGCTCTGTGCATGCCACAGTACGTGCTGGCAGCGGGCAATTCAGAGTGGCATGGCCGGACCTATTACAACGTATGCACCGGCCGAGGAGCCTTCGAGCAGCTTTCGCCTGTTGGGTTAAGCGGCCTCCGGGCTGTCTTTGCTGGGAAACAGAATCTAGATCCATTCTTGATCCACCCTGAGATATAGTGGATTCGAACGCTGCAGGCATGAGGGGAGTTCGGAGAGGGGCAGGAGCAGGAGTGGCGAATTGTCGCGGACGATAGAAGGCTTGTACAGGCGCATTGATTACCTGTATGTTTGCGTCCTTCTTTCGCAGATAGTTCACAAATCGTGATATTCCGTGGGAGCATCACTGGCTGAATTTAACAATGTTCTTAGCTCCTTGGACAATCGGCGTTCAAGCATTGCCTTCCATTGAGACTTATCATAGTCGGAATAGGTCGAGTCGGCGAGGTTGTCTTCGAAAACAGATATAAAATCATGAAAATTCATATCTTGCTGGTATAGAGTTTCCACCGTTCGACTAGCCCTTTCCGTTAGGCCTGGATCTTGACAACGTTGCCGGAGAGCATCATAAAATTGATCTATTGAATTTATCTCCGAGGGTATTGTTGGGTTCTCATAACAACGGAACGCAGTTCGCATTTTGGACAGGGCCGCAGGTCCAAGACAACGATAGGCATATCGCACTTTCGAGCCTTCATTTGGAAAACATTCGGCCTGATCTATAAATTGATTCTGCAATTGGGAGCAGAAAGACCTTAAGTTGGCTGATTCACCGTCAAAGGGTGTAATCGAGGGAGCCGAGGGGCGGTGTATAGGAGTTGGGGTTTGAGAGGGAGGCGGAGTAACAACAGTAGAGTTGAGGGAAAAACTCGAGGCTGTCGCGTATATTTCCGCAACGCGCAAAGAGTCGATCTTAACTGCAAGTGTCAGAACACCAGGGGCGTTTAGATAGGCAATACTCCATAGCTTAGGAGGAAGCATTGTGACCTCAGCTTCAGTGGCATCCGTGTACTCTTTTGGTGGCGAGAACGAATTAGACATGGGAGTACGGGATTTATTTAATTATTTTATATAGACGCTTTGTAATGTCAGGCGCAGGTTCACTAGGCGCAAGACTCGAGGCGGAGGAGAGGGCGTAGCGTACGATGTACTGAGGAAGAACGCCTTGTGGGAACGCGGAGGGCTTTCTAGAGAAGTGGTAAATGGGAAAGCGGGGAGTCGTTCTAGGTAAAGTGGCCGGAGGTGACGGTAGGTCACTATGGGTGGCAGAGGACGAGAGTGAGATGTAATTAGAATTATGTAACTATTCCTAAAGACAGAAAACAAAGCGTGGAGATCTCAGTCTCGGAAATGAAAACTACATAACTGTCCTCGCTAGATAAGAAAGCCTAGTGGGACTAAACAAGGAACCCATAAACCCTGCCTAAGGCATTTATCCAGAATCCTTACATCTCTGGTGAGATATCAAAGCTCTAGTGAGTTAATCCAAGAAAATGTGTCATCCTAATATCAAATGATTCTCATTACTATATTCAGTGGGTTACAAATTATCAGATGTTTGACACTAACAGTCAGGAGTGGCCAGCAACAATATAAGACTAGGAGTCATAGATTATAACAATTATACATGTTGGAAATTCTGACTCTCCAATTTAGGACTCACTCATTATCTGCTTCATCTGAGGTTCCCGACAAGATTGACTCTATCTACACACGTCCCGAGTGCATTAATCGCACCTACTGTTGTATATTCCTCTGGATATTTGTGTACTACAGTGTAACTTGGCTCATTATGGTAGATGAGAGGTGGCTGGTCATCTCTAGGTTTGACAGGCACTAAGGCTAATGGGGATTTCTCCCATAGATTATGTGTGAGCCCGATGTTCCCATACTTGTAAAATATAGAGTGTTCTTGACTTCATAATATATCCATATAATATGTTAGCGAGTGTACTTTCCAACAATAAAACATTTACAGAATGATTCCAGGGAGATAACATTAGATAAAATGTTTAGAGCTCGAATGGTTGCATGTGAGGCCTTCGCACAATTTGCCCGCATGTTTACGTGTATTTTCTTGCCAGTTTCATGCGGCTTCGAATGTAGACCCTAATTAAGTCTATGGAAACCGACAGCTAAGACTTCTGATGATCAGGGATCAATTTTGGTCATCGACAGCCGGCAAAGACGAGTCCTTCAGCTAGCAGAGTTTTTCTTAGGAGGAGGGGTCTGATAACTCTTTTGGTCTTCTAGTGTCTTTTCAAACGGCTTTTAATAAATAGAGACTTTCGGCAAATATCAAGGAGTTTTTTTAATTGCTTAACTTAGTGCTAGCGCATAACACCAGACTATAACAGCAAGGTGCCGCTTAGCTTCGTCTGTAAAGACTACCAAATGTGCTAATACCCCTAAAAGAGACTGGCAAATTAAAAGTTGAGGCCCAGATTCTGCTCAGCGCCTCAAAAAGCTACGAGGAATTTTAAATATTGACTGCCACTTCCAATTTTATAGTCGATACCCTCTTGGTTTTGGGCCCTCTACTTCAAAATTTTCCAAAGCTTCCATAGTCCAGCATCACTTCCATCTTCACCTACAGGACTTTAATTTTTAATTGGAAATTTATGCTCAGTAACCCAAGTTTGCAGTCCTCCGATAATTTACCATCGATAATAGTATTGGAGAATGAGGCCGTGGTTTGTGATGTGACTATTTCAGCATTAAAAAGGTAGTTTAAAATTGTTTGGTTTATCGAGGGGAAGTGAGTTATTCGGCTTGAATGTTCTCGATGATTTGCGGAGTCAAGAAACCTCTTCAATCCAGAATTTCTGTTCGGATTAGGTCTTAGTCAACGATGTCTAGCCTAATTGTGCTAGGTTGCAGGCTACTGTTACAACTATTCATGGGGTCACATTCAGGATAGTGAATTAGTTTGGGTTTGGTATGGGTTATAAGGTTGATACCTGAGCGTGTCTCATAGTAGTCAGACACGCGACTCAAGTAGCAAGTACACGGTAAACCTCGACCCCAAAATGATGATACGTATCAAGTTTAATATACTAGATCCTGTATGGCTAGTATGAATGGGATATGGGGGATTTTACCTGTAGATAGATAAAGACGCTGTAGCCCTCTGATAGTTGGGACAAGTCTTCTACCAAATAATATCGGAATCAATCCTAGCCTCTCATTAAGCAATCTCATGAATAATTTCCGTGTCTGTCATTACAGACCAATAAACAGAATCGACGATCAATATTTAGAAAGTCGATAAATTTCCCACCAAAATCAGCCCAGAACCGCTCCCTCTTTTTTTTTTTTTTTTTTTTTTGATTCATATTGTATGCAGCTATAAAGCTATGACAATTTATCTAATTTTTACACTAAGTAACCAAACTCCCCTAAATAATCTCTCCTATCTTTGTTGTTCAATTTATCTACCAAATGTTTGAACCGCTCCCTCTATTAAGACTCTTAGTCAGGTAAAATCGATTTGACTATTGGCAGATGATTGAATCTTGGCTATGGGACAATATTTTTGTTGGAACAAAAACATCAAAAAACCGCACAAATAGAAATCTTGGCTTATCTCGAGATCAAAGGGATTTGAAGACTTCGTATTCGCTTTGTATCAGGAAACTGGGGAACCTGTCCTGTAACAGGTGAAGAATATTTACGGGTATCAATAACTCAGTAGAAACAACTTAATTCTTTTCCTCCGAGCATTGGTCCCCAGAAGTTATCACTTCTCTAGGTGGACCGTGCGTTTAACTAGCTAATTTAAAGTAGTCTATTATTGGACCCAATAAATCCAAATGTGATCCAAACACCAAACACCAAATAAACCTTAGATACTTCCAAATTTCTAACACTTTGTTTGATTTTTCACATCATTTCACAACTTTAGCCCCATTTCTACCCGTATTTAACGTTTCTCTTTGACCGTGGTTGAGAGGCTCAGTGATTAGCCTCCCTACCACGACAATGGACATATTGATGACCCGAAAGAGGCACCCGTGGGTATTAAGCAAACAAGCCATTATTACCTCCACGGAGAGACCCGCAGAAAAATACTGGAGCAATTCCTTGATCTCTAGCTAGAAATCACGCGTTTGTACCGTTCGAATCACCGCTTAGTCATCTACCTCCAGCTCAGCCGTCCAGAGCTGGAATTTATTTTAGGGAATTTCTTGGGAGTTCTGAAAGCAGAAAACGAAGGTTTTAGAAACGAGGTAGAGTGCCTACGTCAGGAAATCAAAAGTCTTTACACAGAAATGCGGAGCTCCTTTTTGGCGCAGCGTCCGGCAGCTTCACCTACACATAGCCTAGGAGCAAGTACAAGTGTAGCTACTTTGAATCTGACTGATTATCCACTAAACATTCACCAAGTATTGTTACCAAATCATCCTCCTCCATCTATAGGCATCTCACAATCTCGTGCTATGCCATACGTTCAGCAACCAGCGCCAGACAGCCGTACAGCTCTCACGGCAATGAAAGCAAAATTATACAGCCAAATGGCATCTGCAAACCTAGAAAAACCTTGGACAGAGGTCAAATCATCAAATAGACCACAGAAGTTCCAGGCTTCAGAGAAATTTCCCGCACCTCTTAAAACGCCCAGGCCCGAACAAGAACGCCGGATGATATTCCGTCGCCGCCCAAATGTAACCCCGTTGACCTAAGCAGTGACCATAGATATTCTATATAGAGTGAAAAGGGCCCTTCATATTAAAAAATATCAGCACATTTACAACTCCTGAAATTAGGGTATGAAAGCGTAGGAAGTCTCACAGGTCTGGTCCCAGAAAATGTCACAGCTGATATGCTTTTGCTCAACTACCAAGATTTTTTACTAAAAACATCGCTAGAACTCGGCCGAGATATCTAAGAAGTAAATCAAGACCTGGAATGAAGACCTGGAATGGATACCTCTCAAGGTTCACACCATGGAGCTGGAAAGATACCACCATGAACGAGAGAATGGACTGGAACAGGTCCTTCGTGAATTAGTGATAGAACCCTTCAAATTGGATCTTCTCTTTACCCTGCGCTGGATTTTATTGCCTGGACGTTTTGCAAATATCATTAGCTCATCGGAGAAGAGACACTCGTCTATCAAGATAATTGTCAGAAGAAGAGAAGAAGCCAACCATCTGTTGTCTAAAGTAGCATGGTTTGGGGGGTTTTATCACCGAGTTGAACTGTTCCGCAGGATTGGACCGGATATCATGTGCCCTATTTACTGCCACTGAGGTCACAAAACTTTTAACTGCCCCAACCCGTATGTTAAAAAATGCGAGCTTTATGCAGAACAGCACCAGATGCATGAACACCGCTGCGCTATCACAGGATGCAACACAAGAAATGGCAAATCGTGCATTCATCTTATATTGAAGTACACAAACTATGGAAAAGGACATGTAGCGTCATCGCCTTCTTGCCGCCATTAATGGTAAGTAGTTGCGATTGCTCGGGGAAATAGCGAAGAGTGGAAGGAGAAAACAAAAGCCCGGGAACAAGCTCTGCGGGCCGATGAGCCGGTACCTAGAGAGATTTACAAGAAACTAGAAGAGCTGACGCGGAATGAAGACCCAGTGTAAATTAAAATTACCGATGAAAAAAGTCTCATAGATGGTGTGTAGAAAGAAGATATATAATATATTATGGCTGCTTCTAATCCTGTCTTGAGGAAAGTATAACACAATTTTCAACACATATACGCAGAGTGTCAGGCCAACTTTCAGACAGGTTTTGATACAGGAGCGGAAATTGTTAGCATTCAAGAGCCTTACATCGGTGTTGTAGGTATGTCTCATAAAGCGTATAGTATTTACTGGATCTCCGTTGGTAATATGGCATGCCAGTGGGTAGTGGTTGGGATTAAAAGAGGGCTGGACGGAAGGGTTGTGGTAGAGAATTGAATAGATCTCTACAGTACTCCATATATTCTGGTTATAGATTTGTGGGAGCTTGGCCCACTCAAACGAACAGTTAGAAAAACAAGGCTTATAAATTTCTACAACGAAAAAGTAGGAAGAGATTGTTGTGAGCTTCATCCAACATCAAGCTTCACGTGATGTTGGCTAAGCCTAATTAGGTTATCTGGAATTAGCCCGTACAAATGAGGGTATCTCACTGTTGCGGGCTGAACAGAGAGAATAAGAAATCACGATTTAACCACCATGTTGCAACGTAGTACTTTTGATTTATACAATACTTTGCCGTATCAACACTGATCAGTGATTGCACGGAACCTGTTACGGTTTTACCGTTATTTGAGCTTAGGCGGATGCCTAAGCCTAATATTGAGAATTCTTATGATGAGGCTGTATGGGGGAGATGAAGCTGAGCGAAACGGCACTACTAGTCAGGAGGCTGAAACGTTATTACAACTTAGTGACACCTGAAAATACGTGGCTGGGTAATAAGTATTGTGCCTAAGGACAAGTCACTAGTCTGTAGATTCACGAGGAGGATTAACGCCTATAAATACCTGTTAGTAGTAGCTAGAGTTATCTTTTCTCCTTATATAGTTTATTAAATCGATTTATTCATTACCAACTCGGTTTCCGTCACAGGACCACAGATCGGCAAGATAACTGTGCACAGAGAGCCTCCTCAGTTTGCTGAGATTTGACTCTGGCAAAGCGGGCAACTGGCGCAACCTCCCCTGCTATAGGCCCAGGTGTGAGCGTGGTTCAAGATGTGGTTCAAGACGTGGTTCAAGACGTGGTTCTGGATGTATTTCATGATGTGATTCTGTTGTGGTTATGAGCTGTGAGGTATATGGCGATTAAATGACTCTGCTGTCCGTCGGTGGAGTGGCACGGGCTCATGTGCAATGGTGAGTCGCGGAGATGGCGCGCTCACGCTGGGTGATGGCACGATGGACACTGAGTGCGTATCACTGTGGCCAAATGGGTGTCAGTAGGTATCAAATGTGAACTCTTACTGACAATGGTGATCTATGAAGGTGATGCTAGATGTGCATCCCGACAATTGATAATATCATCTAATGGATGATGTGAAGTATGATATTATTTGAATAGATTTAATTCACTAAACTCGGCAGGTGAAGAGATTGTAAAGTACATGAACAGCGTCTGTGCACTAGCCTGTATTTTCCACCCTTTCCTAATACAGCAGCTCATCCTCCGTTCCCCTGTCTCCTAACAACTCAACCGAGCCAGCACAACAGATTCAAGGTGTAGTTTAGGTATCTCTAGAACATGAATAAGACAAGAAGCTACTGTACATCAATGTCCCTCGAGTTCCTGAAATACTTCTTTCTGCTCTAATACTCCAGCTCATATTTGCATGTACCATTCCATTCCTACTTCCCTAACTCCCTTAACTTTATGATCCATACGTAAGAACCTACTACTAAAGGAAGGATCATTTGTGGTTAACCATGACGTGACCCAACTCGTTACTTCTAAGCTAAGAGATGATTGCAACCTAACGAGGGAAGCGCAAGCGACTGTAGTCAGTAAGGTAGTTGGTCTTGATTCGATTAAGAAGCTGCTGCAAACACAAATGATAAAATATGATGTAGAACAGCTCGTGTCATGACTAACATCACACGGCATCATGTCAGTCTGGGGTAAATCATGACACCAGGAAGCAATATTTGGCGCGAAGAGCAGATTCGCCCGTTAAGACTGACAAGTTCAGCGCTTTTCAGACAGATCTGAAGGATCTCCATCGTGTTTAGAGTACAGTATTGCCCGTCAAGACCAGCACCGACTGGCGCTTTTCCGACGATACTTAGCCCTACTGTTGTGCTCAGCTAAGGTAGCCCTGGCAGGTAGCGCATGGAGGGTGAGTGTGTCATCAACGTACCTCAGGCATAGACAACTCACATGACATGTTTGGCGCATTTGTTCAGGCAAGGCACACTGCATGAGTAAGCATGGTGGGCATATGATTCGCTGGTAAGCGAGCCCATGGGGTATAAAAGGGGAGTATTTCCCACTGTAAATTAAAACACACATCCATAGAGTCATCTACAATTTACTCACAATAAAACATCATATCTTAGCCGTCAAACGCAAGTGTATGTTCCCCATTTCATATACCAAGTAAAACACCTACTGCCGACGGAGTTGCGTCAACCACGCACATTACCACCCACAAACAACCTTAAGTTGTAAATCATGGCTTACAAAAGCATACAGGACAGAATATGGTTCAGAGAACTTTACGCATCCGAGTATGCCAACAAAGATTACGACACCAAAACCTCTATCATCAACAAGAAATATCTCGACACTGCTACCATTGACTGGATTATAATGGTAGAGGACAGTGGAGAGTTTGACGATTTCCTGCTAAGAGACTACCAAATCCATTTCGAGAGCTAGACTAGTGAGCTATTCAATACTCTTGAGGCGCAAATACGCAGGGTGATGAAAGATTTCTTCAGGGCGCGAGGCATTTTTATACCAGTCAATCAAAGGGAGTCCGTTGCCGACCAGCTCCTCAACCTCCTTAATGTAGAGGAATGCCCTGAATTGCCAGATAAAAATCTCAGAATAGCCATGCTCAATCCACAATTCAAGTGTCGACAGATGGGAGGAATAATAGGTCAACCATCTAGTGTGCATGCAGGAGGATCAACTATATCTCAAGCAACCCATACACCCTTACTGCAAGAGACCTCTCCAACTCAGCCTCCACAAGCTCATCAGGAGTACAATTCAAACGTACGAGCCCTCACAGATATTTCAAAAATTTACAGCAATGCCAATGTGAAGTTTAGTGGCGACCTTCACAATGTGTTAAATATCAAGTTGAACATATTCTACAATCTCTGCACCAAAGTTGGAGTTAAGGAAGACCAATACAATGTTGTATTTGGTACAATGTTACGAGGCAAAGCGCAATCCTTTTACTACCATTACCTCGCACAAAAAGGCTTATCCTTTCACATAATGGTTGACAAAACGAGAGCCTATTTTCATATACTAGAGAATCACCAACTCTTCTTGAACGAGTGGCGTACCATAATACTCAGGGATATTGTCATCAATAACCAAGACAAGGATCTCTCACAATGCCTAGAGATTGTCATTGAACGTCTACAGCAGGTGTACCAGGGCCTTACTCAAAACTTTGGAAGCAGCGAGGGCAGTCTCGCAGGCCAGCTAATCTCAGCCTGCCAGGGCGTTACAGCGTGTACGAGCGTTCTCATTCGACCATCAGCTCATTCGAGGGCGTAGCATCAGATTTATGCAGTGCTGTTGGAATCTGGATGCGATGCCAAAGCAATAATCACACTCAGTTCAAGTATATCAGTGAGTTCGAACAAGATAGCAATGCCTTCTACACAAACCGAAAATACGCCCGCAACGACAATCGCCCTCAAGGCGACGATCTTTCTCGATATGATGAGCATGCACGAAGCTCACGTCTCAACCGCTCTAACGTGCGTCTTTCGGCCCCAAAAAGAGATAAAAAGTGCTTTGTATGTGGTAAACAAGGATGTTGGTCAACACGACACTCGCGAGAAGAACGCCAGGCATCCAAACAACGTTTTAATATGTACGCTCAGACTCACAGTAATACTCATGATGACTACGAAGTTTTTCTTGCAGAGTTTGAAGGAATAGACCTGAGAGATAGTCCAGAAGCTGAAGACAAGGACCTCAACAGCCTTCATGCATTTTACTCCGGGAATACAACAACAAACACACAGTTCTTCACCGTTAACTGTGGCTTTGTAGATGGACGAGCTTTAACGAGGAATCTCAATAATGCCGCAACAACACACGCTCTTACAAGTATAGACCCATAAATTGCAGAGGAAGAGCCTGAGGAACTGCCTCATCTATTCACGTTCAACACCAGATACAATGCCGAAACATTCCAGGGTATCTGTGACGGTCTTAAAGTGGCGTTTTATTCAAACTGAACTCAGAGCTAGATACAAATGAAAATCTTAAAGTAACGAGAAGAGACATGACTGAAAGCCGCCTATTTATTTACAAGACTATGATCTCGTTCCCTCATTTCATACCATTCTCAAAATAGATCATGACCTGTCCTCCGACAAACACCAGCATCTCTGTCTATTTTAATTTAGCTTCATTTTAATGTTAGCAATTTTAGTTATTAAAATAGTTATGATGCATGTGGCTTAGATGACTCACGACTGGTGTTCGAGTCGTCCTGTCTGCAATCTAAATTTGTCATTTAAGAATAGATTTGCATGAACTGAGCCAAGGCCTATACTTGGGTCTATTGAGTCGTGGAGGGGTTCATGACATGTATGGTGTTTAACATGGTTGGAAGAGTTCAAGCCTTATTTGTTAGGCAGCAGCCTAATGATTACCAGGTATGAGCCTGTGACAGGAAGTGCCCGTTGAGGCCCATCACTCAATCGGAAAAGTCGAATAGTACAATACTACTACCAGAAGAGCTTATGAGATTATCTCAGCTGATTTGGGTCGCACTGTAGCTTCGGAACATAGATTACAAATGGCCGTAAAAGCTGTCAACGACACTGCTGGTCCGAACGGCCTCGTACCTACGCTTCTAGTATTTGGTACCGGAGGGCAAGACTGAACACCTGTACGTGGTGCCTTCTACGAACCTGGGAGTGAAATATTCTCCCAGAGCCAAGTTCAGTCAAATTTCGCAATACCGAACAAGTTGGCCCATGAGGCAATGATTCAAAATACTTCGCCATGTCAAATTTTCGCTCCCATCGAGTTCGACTCCTACTTAAGTCTCATCAAGTTTACAAGTACGACCAAGTACATCCTCATTTCAATGACCACACCTCTTATCAACTATTCTCTGGCCTCAGCTAGCCGCCAAATACACGCCCACGCCGATATTTATACCCGACAGAGGAATCAAAGCGTGGCACAAAAATCTGGGAGACAGTTCTTTGAGATGGACGTGAGAGGGATCAGGACAAGTTTACAAGATGATACTGTTGTGGTTATGAGCTGTGAGGTATATGGCAATTAAATGACTCTGCTGTCCGTCGGTGAAGTGGCACGGGCTCATGTGCAATGGTGAGTCGTGGAGATGGCGCACTCACGCTGGGTGATGGCACGATGGACACTGAGTGCGTATCACTGTAGCCAAATGGGTGTCAGTAGGTATCAAATGTGAACTCTTACTGACAATGGTGATCTATGAAGGTGATGCTAGATGTGCATCCCGACAATTGATAATATCATCTAATGGATGATGTGAAGTATGATATTATTTGAATAGATTTAATTCACTAAACTCGGCAGGTGAAGAGATTGTAAAGTACATGAACAGCGTCTGTGCACTAGCCTGTATTTTCCACCCTTTCCTAATAAAGCAGCTCATCCTCCGTTCCCATGTCTCCTAACAACTCAACCGAGCCAGCACAACAGATACCGAGGATGGATACATTCTCGACGGGCGTGTGATTTTGAATTTTGGCAAGGAATTTTACGAATTGAGTTTTGTGCGCGCCAAGACTTCGCATGCGAGGGTGCAGCAGACACTATAAAAACACGCAAACGATGGATGGTGCTGTGGTCCGCCTCCTGGTGGTGTTCTCTAGTATAGTTTGAGTAGCCTGGGCACCTACTCCACTTGGGAAGGAGACACCTTAGACTACATTTCGCGCGGAGGAAATTCAGTGGATGATGAAGGCATGTCTGGATAACCCAGGGTTTTTGAGACGTTCCCCTGGGTGGGTATTCACGGATGAGGGTTGACTTGGGGTGAAGAAAAAGCCGCCACAACTTCGCAGTGGTACTTGCAAATGAAATCTGAGGCATGAGTGCACTTATTGTAAATTGAGTCATCAATTCTGTACATTTTCTCCGATATTGTGTCATAGCTAGCTAGCTGTAAACGCAATTAAAATTTGATGCAAAAAAAAAAAAAAAAAAATAGTATTTGGTACCTACCATCGCCTCTCTAAAACATCACCACCAGCCGCATCTATTGTAGCACGTGCAGCTGCAGTTCAGAAGGCGATGAAAGAAGTGAGAAAGATGAAGGCACAATGTCAGATTAGTGACGCACTTGCTACACATAACGGTCCAAATGTAGCAGAGATACTGCAACTCTCTTTACAGAGTAAGGTTAAAGTTTGGCATGAGAATAAAGGATGGATAGGGCCTCATATATAACTCGCCCTAAGTAACAATCAATCTTCAGCAATCGTAGAGATCGAAGGCCGGCAAGTCACCTTTTGTATCTCATCTGTGCGACCATACTATCAGGACGATTCAACTATCATTCCTGCACAGGTAGAGAAGCTACAGGATGAAGATGAGGTCCATGATGATGCCAATAATGAGTATCTACCTGAGCCTGAGAAGCCTCAACGACGACGTGGCCGTCCAATAGGATCCAAGAATAAGCCCAACCCGACACAAGCAAACAATATATACCTTACACAACGCGAACAGGAAGATCCAGCTCTCTCACTCAGTCTAAGAACGTCCGGAAAGATCACTACACCAGGCAGAACATTCGAAAAATCCACGAGAGATGAAATTAACGCTTTGATTTTGCGAGGCGTATTCAAGTTTGAGCCATACAATCCCCGCAAACATGGAGGCACTAGAATCTTCAAGTCGCGTATTGTCAACGAAGTAAAGGGAAAAGCGACAAGCCAGTCATATGAAAAGTCAAGATTGGTTATTCAGGGATACAATGATGAAGGTAAGAAGTTTGTCCTGACCCAAAGCCCTACAATACAGAGAGCTAGCCAATGGATGATCATTGCTCTGGCACCATCACTAATCACTGAAGGTGTGAAGTTATGGCTATGCGACATTACGCAAGCATATACACAATCCGATGACCCTCTGCAACGCACTATTATTGCAGATCTACCTGTACAACTCAAGGATGTGTATACTCAAGGAACTATTATGGTTGTTGTCAAACCGCTGTATGGTATTGCAGAGGCAGGAGCCCATTGGTGGTCAAAATACTTCAAACACCACATTGAAAAGCTCTAGATGCGGGCGTCCACGTTTGATCCTTGTCTCCTTATCTCAACCTGTCAGGATTGCCTTCTGTATAATCTATATATGTGGAGATAACCAGAATCTAGAGTTCTATGATTCTGGTCTGGCCTTTTGGCCGAGTGGTTATGCAACTATCTCATGCATAATGTAGGATGGCGCCCTTTAGCCTGAATACCACCTCTTTGACCCTTGTCTCCGCCCTGCTGTCTACATGCTGCTCTGACACAACCGCAACTCGATCGGGATTCAGTATTGTTGGCATGCAAACAGATGATACTCTAGGACTCTCAAACAATGTGTTTGCTGAAAAGGAAAACAGGGAACTCCGATTCAAAGCAAAAGAAAAGCAATACCTAAACTCATCTAGCCAGATAGATTTCAATGGCTGTGTCTTAATAATTGACAACACCAACACAATAGCTCTGCGGCACAAACGACAAGGTGAAAAGCTTGAGATTGCTCAGAATCAGAATTCGTACATCAAGCAGAGAGCTCGAGGTGCATAAATTTCTACGATCTGCCAACCGGAGGCTAGCTTCGATCTTGCCACCGCAGTGCAGGCAAGCAAGCCCTCAAAAGAAGAAATATCCTGATTAAACAAGCGGATCATCTGGCAGAAGGAAAATCTCGATCATTGCCTCAATTATGTACAACTCAACATGGAAAAGCTTAAACTATTCACACTCGTTGATGCGTCATTTGCAAACAATATGGATATGAGCTCTCAAATTGGATACATCATTGTCCTGGGCAATGAGATCAAATCAGAGAACAGCACCAAAAGCTTTACTATACGAGGCAACATTGTACACTGGTCATCAACTAAGTGCAAGCGTGTAACTAGAAGTGTAACTAGAAGTGTATTAGCCTCAGAGATCTACGTAACGGCTCATGGTGTTGATATTGCTATTGTGATTGGTTCTACATTTGATATCATCACAGAGCGCATCAACCTTCCAAAGACTCCTATTGTGGTATGCACCGACTTGCTATTGCTATACGAGTGCCTCGTCAAACTGGGAATAATAAAGGAGAAAAGTCTCATGATAGACATTATGGCACTATGTGAGGCATACAAGCGAGGTGAGCTCAAGGACATCAGATGGATTGATGGACGTGATAACCTGGCAGATGCGATGACAAAGTCAACACCAAATAGTGCCATCACAACTCTCATTGACACCAACAAACTTACCCTACGAGTACAGGGATGTGTCAATCAAACAGAAACAAAAATCCAAGTTATTGAGTCTCAAAATACAAACAATGTAACGGCTGTTAAGCCTAGGGATTCCTGTAGCCTACGCTGGCTAGCGCAGGCAATGAATGCAAGGGAATCTTCGGGAAGGATCTCGCAATACAAGGAGCTTAGAAGATTCTCAATGAACTTTCTGGAAGCATACTGAAGGTTCATGAGGATAACAGGTGTATCAAGAATCTTCTAGGGTATTGTCGAGGATTCCATGTTATTCCAGATATAGGGAGAACCTTACAGAAGAGGAGTATCTCAGAGTGTATATATATTTGTATTCTAGCTATAGGAATTCTCTCTCTAGAGAATTATAATAAATATACTGTACCTACAAGATCGCACATGCACCTTGTACTGAAACCGTGACAAACAATAAGCATCATGATATTATCGAGCACCATGACGAGCATGTATATAGCAAGATAACGGGGTAGGCAAATGGGGGTAATTAGGCTACAGTAGAATCTATCTGATCTTGTTAAAAGGAGTTTTAGGTAATTTTGGAGGAGTCATGAGGGAGTTAGGCGGGGCGGCTCATCCAAAGAAAAGATAGCCAGTGTTGTGAGCTTCATCCAACATCAAGCTTCACGTGATGTTGGCTAAGCCTAGTTAAGTTAGATAGAATTAGCCCGTGCAAATGAGGGTATCTCACTGTTGCAGGCTGTGTCAATGGTGCTAGAGGTGTTCGCATTCCCAGGGTCAAGAGTTCGATAATTCAAGGGTTTGACAGTTCAAAAGTTCGACATTAGATAATATTCATTAATTCTAAAGAGTTCCCAAAAATACAAGACCATAATCTACCGAACTAGAGTTATCCCAAATACCCATTATATACTCCTCTCTATTGTTCTCGAAATTTCCAGTATACTCTGATGCAGAATAGAACGGAGTAGTATAGAAAAGCACGGACAAGTACAGATTGGAACAGAACAAACTAGAATAGAACAGATTAAGGTAGAATAGAACAGAATAGCACACATATCATCGTACATAGTTCCTATTGATTTAGAATAGGCCCTTGGTCCGTGACAGGCTGAACAGAGAGAATAAGAAATTACGATTTAACCACCATGTTGCAACGTAGTACTTTTGATTTATACAATACTTTGCCGTATCAACAGAGATTGCAACTAGATGGGAGATAAAGAAAGAGCAAGATGGGTATTTACAGATATTCCATGGGAAATAATTGTCATAGGAAACTAGTCACTTGCTATATAAACGCTAGGACTAATATTGATCCACTTCTATGTATATACATTGTTTAGTGAACCGACCTATCCTTCTTTCTCTATAGATTACAATCATATTATTGTTTTGCCTTTAGTCAGAGCCTTTCCTGAACCTTATGCTATCACAATAATAATTGAAAATCGGATAATTATTGTAGGAGATTTCAATTCTCATAGTCCTCTTTGGAACTCCCTCTATAACTCTCGAAGCAGGGATTGGAGATTCACAGAGAAGCTGATAATTGATTATGGCCTTATCATAAACAATAATACATGGATAGCCACTAGACCAAAAGCAAGCCCTAATCTTTCTATTATTGATCTAACCCTGACAACGGAGGCAATAGGACAGGTAGAGACTTGGACAATTGATTGCGACTATTCTACCCCCCCAAATAACGAGCTTATCATCTTTGATCTACGGAATTTTAATTGATCACATCGCACAATAGGCCCTGTTGTAATTATTAACAGTCCTGCACCTGTAACCCTGGCCATGCACTGTCTCGTTTTCATTTCAATCTGTTGACAAACATGCAAGGTCTGTCTTACACTTAGTTAGCTTGGGGGCCTACTGGTAGTAAAGACACACCCACACCTTGATAATGTCGCCATAGTGTAATTAGGGCGCATATCCTAGTTATTTTCTGCATTCGTCCCACTAGGGCTAATTCCTGTATATATCTAGTGGCCTTATCCTTCGGAAATCTTCAGTTCATTACGTTTACTGAATATCTCTGAAGGTCATATTCATACCTGCTTCGTGTCAACCTACCAAGATTTATTCCATAAATCTCTATTCACCTGCTTCTTTGTTCGGCGATAACTCTTCACCCTCCTCCATCGCTCCAGCATTCCGCTCTCACGATCTTTAACCTTTCAACAGGCCCAAGTAATGAGGTAACTGGCAGAGATATAAATGGGATATCAGGAGAAGCGCTACAGCAGGCAGAAATAGACTGAAAAAACTTAACAAAGAATCATCCAATAATGAGCGAGACTAGCACATCTCATAATATATATCAGGAGGCAAATTGGATCGAGCAGTTTTTAACCAAAATGCAATAAAGCTACGCATTTACGCCAGATCTAAGCAACGGTGGACTGCGTAAGTCTCGGAGCAAAGAGCTAACTATAAACCTTGGCGCAGAAAATTCCAGGCTCAAAATGCAACAGTTGAAGAGTTACGAGCAGCACAGAAGACATATTATAAAGCCATCTGTAAAGCCAAGAGAGCCCGCTGGGAGAAATTCCTACAGGGAGAAGTGGGGGCGTCTGGGTCGGCTACTTTAGATGATAGCTTAGGGGATGAAGTAGGGGACAGATTTCGCCACCATTACAAAGAAAAAGAACGTTTCTGGACGGCGCTGTGTTTTACTAAATCTCAGAATTGCTCTCGTATCCAAGCCCTTAAGGACCTACATGCAAGTATAGCAATCACTACCGAGGAAAAAAGAACAAATGATTCGAAGGATCATGTTTCCAACACCACCAGTTGATGAAATTTATTAGCCTTTGCAATTAAAAGGATGTTCCAGTGATTTGGCCACTAAAGACATTGTACAAGAAGCCCTGGCTTTATATTTGGCAAAAAAAGCACCGCTTCCTGTCAGGCTTTCTTGGGACTTGGTTACATAACTTAGAAATGGTAAGCGTAAAATCTTGGATACTTGACAATAAAGATAATATTTTAACAGAAGACTAGGTTTTTGATTCTTGAATAACTAGGGAATAATACAAGATTGAAAGCTGGAGAGCTTTCGACATGAAGGTACTGTTGTAATTAAGGCAGCAACATGACTGCAGTAGACAAATAGTTCATATTAGAATAATATGCACTGGCACCATGAGATATGATTAACCCATATCATCACTCACTGGCATGATTAGTAATTAGCCAATAGATGCCTGACAGCATACATTGGCTCCAGGATCTCCAACAACCTTCCAATTTAGGTTAGATAAGGAAGTATGTTGGAATTTACACTAGTGTGCGGAAAACCCCGCTTTCATGTATATAGAGGGACTTCTCGCTACACAAATATAATATAGCAATTTCTTTACAATTAACTATCCATTAAATATCAGTAAACTTCTTCGTACATGAAACAGATTCATCATATCTCTAAATCAACCTCAAGGCTAGTATTTATCTCTTCCAATATCCGGAATTATTTCAATTGATACCTCAGCTACTTATACCACAACACTGTCTGCTACAGACTAAGGTAATTTAGTTTCAGCCCAATTTCTGTCAAACCCCATAGAGCAACCTAGAATCTGGTCAAATCCTAGGGAGCTAGTTAGAGTACAGTATAGTATCCCGAAACATCTAGAAACTAATTTTTAGAATAGCTAAGAAGGCTATTGAAGCAACTAGAACCTGTCCTGAGGGATACCAGCTGAAGCTAGGATCAGACGTCACCTCAACACCATGAGTGTATCAGTGATATAGAAATAGTCACATGTCTTTAAGCTAAACGCTGACAGGATATTATCTCTACATTAATCAATCCATTAAAGTTTCGGACAGACTCATCTTTCAAGCTTCTTGATTGCTTTGGTCTTGGGAACTAGAAAGGATAGTTGCCATTATTCGCAACTATCTGCGTTATGGGCATCATACAGTTGCATAGAAAGTAGCGAAAGAAGTTCTACTTAAAAAGCCAAACAAAGTGGATCATAGTCTGGTTAAGTACTATTGTTACGGTTTGTCCGTTAACTGAGCTTATGTGGATACCTAAGCGTATTGTTGAGGATTCATGTTGTAAGTCTTAAAGGAAATGATAGAGGAAACTGGGAGATACGGCAATACTAGCCAAGGGACCAGATCAGTGTCACAGCATAGTGATTCTCGATAATATGTGGCTGGGCTGCAAGTATTTGGCCTAGAGCAAAGAAATCAGTAAAGACAATCACTGAGGGGCTGAATGTTATAAATACCCGTTATTTGTAGCTAGATTTCTCTTTCCTCTTTATACAGTTTATTAAATTGACATAATCATCACCAACTCGGGTTTCCTGTTGTCACATACCATCTCTGGGATGTTGCGTCGCACCCAGTCAACCGAGTCATGACGTATATACAATAACATAATTTAGGAATTGTAATGGTTACAGTGTTGTGATAGCAACAGTTGCCACTCGGAGTACTAGTTAGTTGCTATGTGAGAACTGTGGACTATTACACCCTTGGTTATAGTATTGATGCTCGTGTACTTAAGGAAACTCTGGGACTGGATTTAAACTGTAGCTTTTTGTCTTGTAAATTACCTATGTTTTAGAATCTAATCATTAATCTGAATACCTCGTCTTCATTATCAGCCTCTGTCTTCATCCTCGTCTACGTCCTAGTCTTCGACCTCGTCTGTGACACCCGTCTGTCACGGTAGTAGAATGGTAGTTGGCGTGGTTTGAGATTAAGCGATAACTGAGCCTCTAAAGACCTTCGTGTAGCTAGATAGTCTCTTCCCTTCTCATCGCACAACTCATGTGTAATATTTAATTCGTTCTTCGTACCCCCGCCCTGTGACATTTTGTGCGATCTCTTTTTACACCCAGTCGCATATTCCAGCCTGAAGATTTTCGCTTTCAACATAATACAGCGAATTTTCGTGCCCAGACCCGCCCGTTTTGCGACCCGGTGAATATATTTGTTAAGAATATCTGAATCAGCAAAAAGTCACAAAATTTACTCGATACCCAGCTTGCAATCAAAATCTCCAAGTTTGTTTTTCACTTTCTGCCTCTGCTGCTTTACATTAAAAACAAAAAATAACCTCTCCACTTCAAATTTCCAAGATGACTACCACGAATACCGAATTTAGTCAGAGAATGAGCGAATCTTTTACTTCTTGTTTCCCAAATTTATCTGGAGTTCTCACCAAACACGATTTTACTCACACTCTTGCAAACAGGCCATTTTCGCCCTCAAAACTAGCAGAAATCTTGAATGTACTCCCAAATCCCAACTTGGATGACAATGCAAAGGCAATTTTCGCCATGCTTCTTGCGTTCGAACACGGATTTGAGAAGCTTAGCCTGAAAGCAAGTGAAAATGAGGTGGCATACAATGAAGAGCGCTCGAGGAATGTTAGGGCACGTAATGCCCGTGTAACTGCGGAAAATGAAAAAGATGTTCTTCGTGCACAACTTGAAACAGAAAGAGCTACATTATCAAGTACTCGTGCTGAGTTATCGGATTCTCTGGGAAAGAAACTTGCAGCAGAAACTCAGCTCCAACTTGCCTTGCTCCAAAATGCCCAAAGCCGCGCCATAGGAGAAGGAATAGCTGCCCAAGCTCCAACTGCCCGCCGAACTCAGAAAGATCCAAATAAATTCACGGCATCAAGCAATGAGAAAAATCCTGTCCAGCGCCAAGAGAAATACGAGACATTTAAGACCCAAGTACAAGGAATAATCTCTATTGACTTTGCATGTTTCCTCACTGAAGCCTCAAAAATATTGTATATATGTGGCTTAATGGATGACCATGCTTGGGATGCAGTTTGTGATGGCCACAAGTCTATTACTGCTAATTTGAATGATCCCTCGCAATGGCAGTGGCAGAATGAGAATGCGCTCTGGACCGATCTTGATAGCCGATATATCCTGTTTAATTCTGCAACGCTTGCAAGAAATACGCTGGATAATTATTCTCAAGATAGCCCGAGAAACGGCACTATACCATACGGTGAATGGAAAGCTGAGTTTATTAGGCTTTCTAACCGCGCAAAGTTAGGTCCACGAGAAAAAGTCGAAAAATGGCGTAGATTTATTGGTATCGATATCAAAAAGATACTCCGGTCACAGGTAGACAATCCGGGCGATGATGATTTTGTCGGATGGGTCTCTAGATGTGATAATATCGCTCGCAATCAGCTTCAGGAGGCTCACTATGATTCTATAAATCAGTCAAGCGGCAAAAGTAGGAATGAGAAATCCAACGAGCCAGCGCAATATCCACCAGATGTACGAAATGCTGCTTACAGATCTCATCCTCACGATGACCCCATGGACGTTAGCCGGCTGCAGATTTCTGATAGTGAAAGGCAGCGTCGGCGTATCCAGGGGCTTTGTCTAGCCTGTGGTCAGAGCGGCCACATTGCCCGAGACCATCATCGGAAATTTGACCCAATCCCGATGCCAAAACGTGCCAATATCACGTCAGCTTATAATAAGCAAAATTGCCAAGATATAGAGAATCGCTCGAACTCCCGACCTCAGAACATTAATTCACGCAGTCATTTTGTAAATCCTCAGTACTTCACGCAGCCTCCGCAATTTCCTATGTCATACTATCCACCCATGTACCAACAAATAACGCCGCAGCAAACAGCAATTCGCGCTTGCGTGCTGTTGGTGAAAATTCCGGATATGTATCTGATGCCAGTTCTGACCATGTAAGCCCTGATCAAGGCCGAAATACATCTGAAAACTTGAATCAGCTAAAAGGCAAACCTCTGATCTAAGTCGCGATCAGAGGTGTGATTGGTATGGTGGAGAGGATGAATTAATCCGAGCAGTGTTGTTAGATGACTCGCCTCTAGAGCTACGCTCTACTAGCTCTAGAAATTCAATGCTGCTTCAAACTCAACTCTCAGACCCGCGCACTGGTGACCCTTTAATGTTCCATACGTCTAGCTTAGTAGATAGTGGCTGTACAGCCTTCGCATTTGCAGACGCCGAGGCAGTTGTACAGCGCTTTAGTATCTCAACCAAGAAGCTTGTCAAGCCCCGTTATGTTCGTCTAGCTGATGGTAGTACCCAAGCAACCGTTACCGATTATTTCACTATTCGAATGCACCTAGGCCAGCACTCAGAGATAATTGTGCTCTATGTAACAAATCTGGGTGAGAGCAACCCAATAATCCTAGGTATGCCATGGCTTCAACTTCATAATCCCCTTTGTGATTGGAATGCCATGACCGTTAATTTCGGTTCACAATTCTGTCAAAGTCATTGTCTTCCATGGAGGACTTCAACATCTGCCTTATGCCCGCCCCCACAACTCTCTGGATCCCATGAAGCCCCGATAAATATACAGAACGAACCCCCTTCAATTGCACAAAGATTACACCAAGTCACTGTAGAAGATTGCCCCGATCATTATACTAAAGCTGTCAATGATGATGACACAGAAAAGTCTACGCATCTCTTACGAAGAAAAGTAGATCAAGATGATGTAGATAGATTTCTTCAAGATAAGCTGGAACCTTCAATAACTGATATCAAAGATCGTCTCCCTTCAGAATTACACCAATATGTTGAACATTTTTTACCAAAGAATGCAAAGGTTCTGCCACCACATCGTCCTTGGGACCATAAAATTGAGCTCTTACCTGGAAAGCAACCCCCATTCTATAAAAATAGGCCATTCTCGCCCAGTGAACTCCAGTGTATAAAAAAATGGATTGACGAAATGTTAGAGAAGGGATTTATACGCGAATCATCCTCGCCTGCTGCCGCTCCCCTTCTTCTTGTACCCAAATCTAGTGGTGGAGTGCGCATATGCCAAGATTATCGTGGCCTCAATACGGTCACAATTAAAAACAGATACCCACTTCCTTTGATTCGTGAAACCTTAGACTCAATATCTGCCGCTAAATTCTTTACTAAACTTGATGTAATTGCTGCTTTTAATCGCGTTCGAATTGCAGAGGGTCACGAGTGGATGACTGCATTTACTTCTCGTTTCGGACTTTATGAAATGCTCGTCACGCCATTTGGATTGTGCAACGCTCCTGCCACCTTTCAGAATTACATCAATCATGTTCTTCATAATGCTCTTGATGACTACTGTACTGCGTACCTTGATGATGTCCTAATATACTCTAGGACCCGAGAGGAACATACTAAACATGTCAGTGAAATAATTCGGCGGCTTGGTGAAGCTGGATTACAAATTGATATTGATAAATCAAGTTTTATACCAAAAAGACAAAGTACCTGGGCCTAGTAATCTCCACGGAGGGACTTAGTATGGATCCTGAGAAGATTAAAGCGATAGTCACCTGGAACGCACCCACTACAGTCAAGGAGTTACAGCAATTTTTAGGGTTCGCGAACTTCTATAGACGCTTTATCAGGAATTATTCAGGTGAAGTCGAGCCCCTGACCCGTCTCTTACGAAAAAATGTGCCATGGGTCTGGGAAAAAGATCAATTAGATGCATTCACAAGTCTCAAGAGTTTGTTTACTCAGGCGCCAACAATGGCTCATTTTGATTATGAAAAACGCACTACAGTAGAGACGGACGCTTCTAATTGGGCATCTGGTGCTGTCCTTATCCAGAAAGGAACGATAATATATCCCATCCTGTAGCTTTTTTCTCCTCTAAGCATAACCCTGCCGAATCTAATTACGACATCTATGATAAAGAGCTGCTTGCTATAGTTAAAGCCCTTGATGAATGGCGCCCTGAATTATCCAGTACGCNTACTAGTTAGTTGCTATGTGAGAACTGTGGACTATTACACCCTTGGTTATAGTATTGATGCTCGTGTACTTAAGGAAACTCTGGGACTGGATTTAAACTGTAGCTTTTTGTCTTGTAAATTACCTATGTTTTAGAATCTAATCATTAATCTGAATACCTCGTCTTCATTATCAGCCTCTGTCTTCATCCTCGTCTACGTCCTAGTCTTCGACCTCGTCTGTGACACCCGTCTGTCACGGTAGTAGAATGGTAGTTGGCGTGGTTTGAGATTAAGCGATAACTGAGCCTCTAAAGACCTTCGTGTAGCTAGATAGTCTCTTCCCTTCTCATCGCACAACTCATGTGTAATATTTAATTCGTTCTTCGTACCCCCGCCCTGTGACATTTTGTGCGATCTCTTTTTACACCCAGTCGCATATTCCAGCCTGAAGATTTTCGCTTTCAACATAATACAGCGAATTTTCGTGCCCAGACCCGCCCGTTTTGCGACCCGGTGAATATATTTGTTAAGAATATCTGAATCAGTAAAAAGTCACAAAATTTACTCGATACCCAGCTTGCAATCAAAATCTCCAAGTTTGTTTTTCACTTTCTGCCTCTGCTGCTTTACATTAAAAACAAAAAATAACCTCTCCACTGCAAATTTCCAAGATGACTACCACGAATACCGAATTTAGTCAGAGAATGAGCGAATCTTTTACTTCTTGTTTCCCAAATTTATCTGGAGTTCTCACCAAACACGATTTTACTCACACTCTTGCAAACAGGCCATTTTCGCCCTCAAAACTAGCAGAAATCTTGAATGTACTCCCAAATCCCAACTTGGATGACAATGCAAAGGCAATTTTCGCCATGCTTCTTGCGTTCGAACACGGATTTGAGAAGCTTAGCCTGAAAGCAAGTGAAAATGAGGTGGCATACAATGAAGAGCGCTCGAGGAATGTTAGGGCACGTAATGCCCGTGTAACTGCGGAAAATGAAAAAGATGTTCTTCGTGCACAACTTGAAACAGAAAGAGCTACATTATCAAGTACTCGTGCTGAGTTATCGGATTCTCTGGGAAAGAAACTTGCAGCAGAAACTCAGCTCCAACTTGCCTTGCTCCAAAATGCCCAAAGCCGCGCCATAGGAGAAGGAATAGCTGCCCAAGCTCCAACTGCCCGCCGAACTCAGAAAGATCCAAATAAATTCACGGCATCAAGCAATGAGAAAATCCTGTCCAGCGCCAAGAGAAATACGAGACATTTAAGACCCAAGTACAAGGAATAATCTCTATTGACTTTGCATGTTTCCTCACTGAAGCCTCAAAAATATTGTATATATGTGGCTTAATGGATGACCATGCTTGGGATGCAGTTTGTGATGGCCACAAGTCTATTACTGCTAATTTGAATGATCCCTCGCAATGGCAGTGGCAGAATGAGAATGCGCTCTGGACCGATCTTGATAGCCGATATATCCTGTTTAATTCTGCAACGCTTGCAAGAAATACGCTGGATAATTATTCTCAAGATAGCCCGAGAAACGGCACTATACCATACGGTGAATGGAAAGCTGAGTTTATTAGGCTTTCTAACGCGCAAAGTTAGGTCCACGAGAAAAAGTCGAAAAATGGCGTAGATTTATTGGTATCGATATCAAAAAGATACTCCGGTCACAGGTAGACAATCCGGGCGATGATGATTTTGTCGGATGGGTCTCTAGATGTGATAATATCGCTCGCAATCAGCTTCAGGAGGCTCACTATGATTCTATAAATCAGTCAAGCGGCAAAAGTAGGAATGAGAAATCCAACGAGCCAGCGCAATATCCACCAGATGTACGAAATGCTGCTTACAGATCTCATCCTCACGATGACCCCATGGACGTTAGCCGGCTGCAGATTTCTGATAGTGAAAGGCAGCGTCGGCGTATCCAGGGGCTTTGTCTAGCCTGTGGTCAGAGCGGCCACATTGCCCGAGACCATCATCGGAAATTTGACCCAATCCCGATGCCAAAACGTGCCAATATCACGTCAGCTTATAATAAGCAAAATTGCCAAGATATAGAGAATCGCTCGAACTCCCGACCTCAGAACATTAATTCACGCAGTCATTTTGTAAATCCTCAGTACTTCACGCAGCCTCCGCAATTTCCTATGTCATACTATCCACCCATGTACCAACAAATAACGCCGCAGCAAACAGCACATTCGCGCTTGCGTGCTGTTGGTGAAAATTCCGGATATGTATCTGATGCCAGTTCTGACCATGTAAGCCCTGATCAAGGCCGAAATACATCTGAAAACTTGAATCAGCTAAAAGGCAAACCTCTGATCTAAGTCGCGATCAGAGGTGTGATTGGTATGGTGGAGAGGATGAATTAATCCGAGCAGTGTTGTTAGATGACTCGCCTCTAGAGCTACGCTCTACTAGCTCTAGAAATTCAATGCTGCTTCAAACTCAACTCTCAGACCCGCGCACTGGTGACCCTTTAATGTTCCATACGTCTAGCTTAGTAGATAGTGGCTGTACAGCCTTCGCATTTGCAGACGCCGAGGCAGTTGTACAGCGCTTTAGTATCTCAACCAAGAAGCTTGTCAAGCCCCGTTATGTTCGTCTAGCTGATGGTAGTACCCAAGCAACCGTTACCGATTATTTCACTATTCGAATGCACCTAGGCCAGCACTCAGAGATAATTGTGCTCTATGTAACAAATCTGGGTGAGAGCAACCCAATAATCCTAGGTATGCCATGGCTTCAACTTCATAATCCCCTTTGTGATTGGAATGCCATGACCGTTAATTTCGGTTCACAATTCTGTCAAAGTCATTGTCTTCCATGGAGGACTTCAACATCTGCCTTATGCCCGCCCCCACAACTCTCTGGATCCCATGAAGCCCCGATAAATATACAGAACGAACCCCCTTCAATTGCACAAAGATTACACCAAGTCACTGTAGAAGATTGCCCCGATCATTATACTAAAGCTGTCAATGATGATGACACAGAAAAGTCTACGCATCTCTTACGAAGAAAAGTAGATCAAGATGATGTAGATAGATTTCTTCAAGATAAGCTGGAACCTTCAATAACTGATATCAAAGATCGTCTCCCTTCAGAATTACACCAATATGTTGAACATTTTTTACCAAAGAATGCAAAGGTTCTGCCACCACATCGTCCTTGGGACCATAAAATTGAGCTCTTACCTGGAAAGCAACCCCCATTCTATAAAAATAGGCCATTCTCGCCCAGTGAACTCCAGTGTATAAAAAAATGGATTGACGAAATGTTAGAGAAGGGATTTATACGCGAATCATCCTCGCCTGCTGCCGCTCCCCTTCTTCTTGTACCCAAATCTAGTGGTGGAGTGCGCATATGCCAAGATTATCGTGGCCTCAATACGGTCACAATTAAAAACAGATACCCACTTCCTTTGATTCGTGAAACCTTAGACTCAATATCTGCCGCTAAATTCTTTACTAAACTTGATGTAATTGCTGCTTTTAATCGCGTTCGAATTGCAGAGGGTCACGAGTGGATGACTGCATTTACTTCTCGTTTCGGACTTTATGAAATGCTCGTCACGCCATTTGGATTGTGCAACGCTCCTGCCACCTTTCAGAATTACATCAATCATGTTCTTCATAATGCTCTTGATGACTACTGTACTGCGTACCTTGATGATGTCCTAATATACTCTAGGACCCGAGAGGAACATACTAAACATGTCAGTGAAATAATTCGGCGGCTTGGTGAAGCTGGATTACAAATTGATATTGATAAATCAAGTTTTATACCAAAAAGACAAAGTACCTGGGCCTAGTAATCTCCACGGAGGGACTTAGTATGGATCCTGAGAAGATTAAAGCGATAGTCACCTGGAACGCACCCACTACAGTCAAGGAGTTACAGCAATTTTTAGGGTTCGCGAACTTCTATAGACGCTTTATCAGGAATTATTCAGGTGAAGTCGAGCCCCTGACCCGTCTCTTACGAAAAAATGTGCCATGGGTCTGGGAAAAAGATCAATTAGATGCATTCACAAGTCTCAAGAGTTTGTTTACTCAGGCGCCAACAATGGCTCATTTTGATTATGAAAAACGCACTACAGTAGAGACGGACGCTTCTAATTGGGCATCTGGTGCTGTCCTTATCCAGAAAGGAATCGATAATATATCCCATCCTGTAGCTTTTTTCTCCTCTAAGCATAACCCTGCCGAATCTAATTACGACATCTATGATAAAGAGCTGCTTGCTATAGTTAAAGCCCTTGATGAATGGCGCCCTGAATTATCCAGTACGCATGAACCATTCGAGATAATTACAGATCATAAAAACCTACAAACATTCCTGACAGCAAAGCAATTAAACCAACGTCAAGTTCGGTGGTCAGAATTTCTGTCACAGTATAACTTTAAGATTACATATCGCCCTGGATCCAAGGCATTGCTCCCAGATACACTAAGCCGCCTACCAGGTCTCAAGCCAAAAGATGCCTCGGATGAACGACTTCAGAATCGATTTCGCCCGTTAATACCATTAAGTAAAATCAAGGAAAGTGTGGTAAATAATTCGCCCTCAGAGGATAAAATTCCCGAACATAATAATGTAGATTTTATCGCTGCATTAGCTCCTGAACTAACTTTATCTGACTTGATAATTCAAGCGTATAAAACTAACCAGACAGCCCTATCTATGATTAATTCTTTGAAATCTCTATCCAATAGGTCTTGGCCGGCTCCAATTTCCCGCATACTTCGAAAAGATAAGGTTGAGTTTAAATTAGTTGATGGGCTAATTTACTTCCGTAATCGGATTTTTATCCCGGACCATGAAGATACACGTCTTGAGATTGTGTATCGTACTCATTCATCTGGTCCCGCAGGCCACCCTGGTCGCGTTAAAACGCTAGATCTGGTCCAACGCACTTACTGGTGGCCCCGGATGACTCAATTTGTGGCTGATTTTGTGAGAGGATGTGCTCTCTGTTTCAGAACGAAAACTCCCGCACTTTCGCCACCAGGTTTCTTGAAGCCTCTCGAAATCCCTCTTCGTATGTGGGCCGATATTTCTATTGATCATGTAGTAGATCTTCCACCATGTAAGCGAAACGGACGGACATTCCTGCATATTTTAGTAATTGTGGACCGACTTTCAAAAATGCGACATTTCATTCCTGTGACATCTCTGGACGCAAGTGAGCTCGTCGACTGCTTCGTCCAAAATGTATATAAGCTTCATGGCGCGCCGGACTCTATTATTTCTGATCGTGGCTCCGCTTTTGTTTCTGAATTTTGGCGCAGGTTAAATAAACGTCTCTCTGTAGCACTCAAACCTAGCTCGGCATTTCACCCCCAGACTGATGGCCAAACTGAAATCGTAAACTCAGCTATGAATCAATACCTCCGTGCCTTTACAAGCTTTACGCAGGATGATTGGGTCGATTGGCTTCCCCTAGCAGAATTTGCCTCTAACAACCAGACCAGTGATACCACGGGCGTTTCACCATTTTACGCCAATTATGGATATAATCCTCGCCTTGGAATTGAGCCTCCGGATCCTCGGCCCCAAATTTAACTGAGAGCATCAAAAAGGAATACTTGCGTGCCGATATAATAGCGGAGCGGTTCGACCGTATACTTGGAAAGTTACATGCTCTTACTAGACAATCACGAGACCGTTATGAAAACAATGCAAATACTCGAAGATCAGAATCCCCAATTTATCAACCTGGAGACAAAGTGATGATTAGTTTGAAGAACTTGAAGACTAATCGGCCAAAGAAAAAATGGGACGATAAATGGGACGGACCTTATCGAGTTCTCAAGGTATATAACGGCGCAGTGATTGTCGAGTTACCAGACCACATTCATGTTAATAAAAGTTTTCATACCTCGTTAGTAAGACCATGGACAGAGCCTATACTTGCTGGCCAGTCGATTATTAATAGCCTAGAAAATCGAAATGTTGCAGGTCGGATTGCTGAGAGGGGTGATGATGGAAACATTCTGGATAAATGGGAGTTTGAAAAGATATTGGATGTGCATGCTGATGATATTAAGAAATCAGGTCTAACTTATCTCATAAAATGGAAGTACGACAACAAGGCTACTTGGCAGCCTCAGGCTGATCTAAAGGGTTGCGAAAAAGCTCTCCGAGAATTCCATGTCAAGAATCCGGACAAGCCGGGACCCCCGCACGGATTAGATATGCCATTGATACTTGAAGCTAGAACGAAGCCTTCACTACGCCGTTCCAAACGATTACGACGCCTCAAATTGAGGATTTTGAAATAAATTAAATATATTTGTTTGGAGACCAAACTTTGTGGAGGGGGAAGTACTGTCACGGTAGTAGAATGGTAGTTGGCGTGGTTTGAGATTAAGCGATAACTGAGCCTCTAAAGACCTTCGTGTAGCTAGATAGTCTCTTCCCTTCTCATCGCACAACTCATGTGTAATATTTAATTCGTTCTTCGTACCCCGCCCTGTGACACCGTCACACCTATCGGGTTATAAGCATCCTGAATTTTCTAGGAAGACTAGCTGAGAAAACAGTAGCGAAGCTTCTTTTAGACTGATGCGAACATAATGAGGCCTTTCACAAAGGTCAGATGGGTGTAACGGCTGTTAAGCCTAATTATCCCTGTAGCCTACGCTAGCTAGCGCAGGCAATTAGATCAATGGTGTCATCCAGAATCTTCTAGGAAGTTGTTGAAGAATCCAAACAATTCTGGTCATAGAGGGAATCCTATGGAAGGAGGAGTATTCTGGATTATATATATTTGTAGTCACTAGCTGTTAGAATTCTCTCTCTAGAGAATTATAATTAATATACTGTACCTACAAGATCGCCCATGCATTTTGTTATGAAACCGTGACAATGGGATGCCGTAATCAAAGGAGTTCTATTTGTGCTATTGCTCGCAATATGAAATGAGCTCAATACGCTTAGGATAGAGGTAATAAGACAGGACTGCCTCTCATGGACTTCAAAGGGGCTTTTGACCACGTGAGCGAGAGTTGGCTTTTACGGCATATGCAGGTCAAGAGAATAGACCTTAGTATATAGAATGGACTTGTTCCTTTCTGATTGACAAAAACATTCAACTGGCCGTTGATGGAAACACAGGAAATATGACCCCAATATGTGCAGGGATACCTCAAGGATCATCTGTTTCTCTCATACTTTTTGCGATCTATCTCAGTGGTGTTTTTAAGGCTGTGGAAGACGCGGCACCAGCTATCCAAGCCATTTCGTTTGCAGATGTTATGGTTTGACCGTGGTTTAGCTTAGGTGGAGACCTAAGCGGAGTTTGGGGGCGTATTAGGGAGAGTGTTACATACTATCTTGTATCAAGCGACTAAGTTTCACTTGGCCACATTACATTGGAGCTCGGAAGGAATATGAGACGGCGAAGTAGAATTGCCAAGTGAGAGAGTCAGCTAGATGGCAAAGATGACGACGGGCAGTGGCGGAGCAATACGTCATTCTCACCAACAGAGTACGAACTGGATGAGCTAGGAGGATGTACAAAAAGTCATTACCCGTAGTTGTGGTACTTCTCTCTTCATATAGTTTAATCTTTCTAAAAGTACACTACAACCAGCTTGTATTTGTCACAGTAGACAAT
This sequence comes from Blumeria hordei DH14, assembly GCA_900239735.1. NCBI lineage: Eukaryota > Fungi > Ascomycota > Leotiomycetes > Helotiales > Erysiphaceae > Blumeria > Blumeria hordei. The sequence goes on from OENG01000034.1 coordinate 574,836, forward strand.
TGCGGATTTCTAGCCGAAGAAGACAGCATTACGGAAGTCACAGCAAAAGTTCAAGAGGCAGGAATCATTGCCATAGAATGGGGGAACAAAACATCCTTGCATTTGATTTGGGCAAAGAGGAAGCAATACTATTTGATAAGATGTTGAAGCGAAGACAAAAATGTAGACAACAGATGGTGGCAGCAATCATAAAGCTACGAGGCCATGATATACACTTCAATTAATATGCCACTTGCTGGACAGGAATGTGGCTTGATTCAGCTCTAAATTTTTGAGAGCGTAAAAAAATATATATGTAAAAGGCAAAGAAAGCTAAGGCCCGACCTCGTTCGCTACTTGGAAATCAAGGACTAGCGCTGGGGCTTGTTCGGAAAGTGCAGCTCGCTTCTGTTCAATCTGTGTCAGGGCTCTCTTGGGACTTGGTTACTTAACTTGGAAATGGTTGGTGGGAAATCTTGGATACTTGATAATAAAGACAATATATTAACAGAAGACTAGGTTCTTGATTCTTGAATATCTAGGTAATAGTACAAGACTGAAAGCTGGAGAGCTTTCGACATGAAGATACCTCAGCTACTTATACTTCGACACTATCTACTACAGACTACAGTAATCTAGTTCCAGCCCAATTCCTGTCGAACTCCTGAGAGTGACCTAGAATCTGATCGAAGCCCAGTGAACTGGTAAGAGTACAAAATACTATCCGGAAACATCTAGAAACTAATTGCTAGAATAGCTTAGAATGCCATCGAAGTAACTCAACACCATGAATCATCTCCACATCAGTCAGTCCGTGACAATCTGTGGCTATATATGAAGCAGAGTTGTGGTGGCATGACCAGAAATAGTGGTGTTCAGATATCCAAAAGCTTATAAACCGACAAGGGAGGTCTACCACTGGCGTGATGAAAACAGCGTCAGCTGGAATTATTGTCAAAGAAGCAGGATTAAAACCAGCAATATCCCTCCTGAATAATTGTCAACGGCAGCACACTGAACGGATTCTTGTAGAAAGAGATAGAGGATCACTTAAAGCAGAGCGCAGAAGAGTGAATTGATTATTTGTTTATAAATAAAAAGATATCAATCAAGACCATAAAAACAACGTAATAATATAATTAAGTAAAAATCAGTAAGTTATAGTAGGCAATCATTTACGCTGTATTCCCTTGTCATAGATGTAGAGCCACACTACTATGCCTCTAGGAACATAAAGGTTAATCTTGAAACTGGGCTGTTTAAGGGATTGGCCCTGTAGGTGCAGCTGGGCTAGCTCGTAATAGGTTATTATGTCTCTCCTCATTAACCCGCTCGCCATGAAGTATGGTCCAATCGTCTTGTTCTAACAACTGCTTAGAGAAACACATTTTCAACAACATTTTCGACTGCAAAACCCTTCATCATCAACACCACTATCAATTCATCCTCTATTCCGGCAAACAATATCTCTCGAAAAGTCTGCTTCAAAAACCAATGTTTGCAGGCATCTAACTCGCGATCAAGGTATTGAAATAAGAGCATTAAGAAGACTTGGCTTTACATTACAACATATATCCGACGAACTTGGCTTCCTAGAAGGCAAGTGCAATATGATGTATTGAAAGTTGTGTAGAGAAGCTTAAGCTGTTAGGCTTGTGTTTAGTATCACGTAGTGAAGCGAGTTGGGAGATTGAAGAGTCTGAAAACTATAGTGGAAGGTTGCTTATTAAACTCACTTAGTATCAGAGCGCTATTTAAACTAATTACTACAGCTAAGTGAAGGACACAACTCACTAGTTTACGCTAGATAATTGTGAGGCTGGTCAATGTATGAGTCCGCATGAATGTGGCTAGTAATACTCGAACCTTATTATGTTCCATGTTAATGCGACTTTTCACTGCCAAGTAGCGCCAATTTCAACACAATATGCGTGTGCTTGAGAGACTGCGAATCCTAAACCTCGCAAAGGATGCTTGCCTATATTAAGCGCAGAACAAGTTGATGAGCTTGAGGCTTTTGTCCGGGAATCTCATGAAAATTGACAGATGTGCTATTTGGAACTAGCGATGGGACCCTTCAGCCACTGGGGATGCAGTGAGCGTTTAATTTCTAATGCCCTCAAACAAAGAGGATACGGAAGATTCATTTCTAGGAAGAAGCCTCTGTCAAGTGCGTGTAACAAGCGTATGTGACGGATTTGAGGACAGGTGCCGGAGCAACTATGTGGTTGATGGTAGTAGATAATAATTCTAAGGAGAGAACTACTACAGGATCTATCTACACATGTATATATATAAAAGAGCCTCATATTCTACAACGTCATTACATTATCAACTGAAGAGGTTGTTGTTACGGCACGTCAAGGAGGTTTTATAAGTTATTATATTGCTATCAAGAGCTACGCTTGTAAAGGCAATAAAAGACGAAGAGAGGAGGTAGCTACTCTCGACCCTCTCTAAGATATCTCGCTCGGCTGTGCTCAGTCATCCAACGTGATGCCAAGGCGCGCTAACCTGTATCCCCACACGCACGCAATACGGCTCTCACGGATTGTGACAGTTGTGACCGATCTCGTATATTCCCAGCCAATGGCTTCTCATCAACAAGTGGTACCGTGTTGAGCTGCACTGTTGAATCGGATGCTTTACAGATTCCGACGCACAGATATTAGATCGATCGATCGTGCGCACCCTAAATCGGACCAAGCCTATGATAGCCAACATAGGCTACAGAAACCAGCCGGCTTACCAGCTGTCACAGCGTGAAAGATATGAAGCAGTGATAAAGGCAAATGGAGGGTACACAAAGTATTAGGATGGAGCACACTAATACAAAATATATAGAACGGGTTCATTTTAGTTGCGAGCCATGCTGAGGGCGTTGATGTAAACTTTTGCAATACAGAGCAATTATTTTTGAAATTGATGTGTATTTCTAGATAATATCAATTGATTTTTTTAATTTTTAATTTTAAATGAGGACCATTGTGTCACGGCGTAGAATAAGCACAAGTGAGTGTACAGCTTGTATAACTATATATCCAATCTATTGAGCGAATACTAAGACAAAGAAGAAAGAAAGAAAGTGTAATGATAATAGAATCGGCGAGCTTTTGTGTGTGCGCTCTCGCTTCCCAGGGTTCCGTGACCTTATCTTATCTCCTCCCACACATTGGTTCCTCACCCACCATACCTTCCTAGTCACCTGATATATGTAATGACATGGCAGAATGCCGTGCCGTTACATCACCCCCCCTTCAGTCCTCGATTGCTCCGAATCGGCTAGTGCCGGCGTCGACGCCGGCTGTCTTCTCCTTCGTGAGTCGTCATGTTGTCCTCGGGATGTTCTTCACTGAAACGATCATGAGCCGCATCATCCAGCCAGATAGGTAGGCGCTTAGGTGGGCCTGGCAATGCAGGGTGATCTATGTGAAATTGTTCGAGCATTGCAGGTGCATTACGGAAATTTGCTGCAGGGTACCACTCTTCATGGCGTCCCATCCTCTCCACTGAACCTTGTACTGTAGACGGTGGCGATATAAGCGAGCGTCAAGTATGCATTCGATTTCCCATTCTAACTCGCCATTAATTTCTTCAGCGGGTGGTTCTGGATTGGCTTGTCCGGGCAATGGGTTGTCGGGGTCTTTGCGCAAGCGGTCTGGCGAGAACACCGGATGAATTTTCCAGGATGCTGGCAATTGGACTCGGAAAGAATGTCCCTCCTTGGAAATTATTGGGTATGGTCCTACCATTGGGTTGTCCAATTTGTCTGAAGGTCTTGTGGTTCTCCACGCGCCTCGACGGATGTAAACCTTATCTCCCACGTCGAAATCTACCTCCCGTCGATGCTTATTTGCCTGAGTTCGCTGGCGCTCTTGCGCGCGTGCCATGTTTTCCCGGGCCCACTTGACCGCATTTTCCACTCGCTTGACCCAGGCTGCTGCCTCGTCGCGGTTCAATGATTCTCGCGCAGTCCGTGGTTTGACACGTTGGTTCCAATCAAACTCTAGACGTGGTTCGTAGCCGTAGTCAATCATCGATGGCGATAATCCTGTGGATTCGTTGGGCATGGCTGCTGCTGCTGCGTCTAAAGCGGGTAGCAATTCGGCCCAATCATCTTGGTGGAAACTAACAAATGGTCGCAGTCGTTGGTCCATGATTTGGTTAATGATTTCCGTTTGCCCGTCTGTTTGAGGATGTTCAACAGTGGATAATTTGAGTTTCACCCGCGCCAACTTGGATAGCTCGTCCATGAAATCCGATATAAATTGCGGGCCTCGATCGCTGGTTATTGTCTTGGGGCAGCCTCGGAAACGCCATACGTATCGGTAAAACAAGTCAGCAGCAGTTTTCGCGGTCGCGTTTTTGGTTGTGGGTATGGATATTGGTCGTTTCGACAACCGGTCTACTGCTACCCATATGTTATTGAATCCTCTCTTGTCCGGTACTCCTACTTCGTGGAAATCCATGGAGATATCATCCCATGTACGTTCGGGTATGGGCAACGGTTGCAGCAATCCTGGCGTCTTATCCGAGGATTGTGCGATCGCCTGCATACGTGGCAATTCTGCACGTATCTCTCGATGTCTCCAACATTTGGGCCACCAGTATCGTGCACCAACCAACTTCCTCATCTTATTTCTTCCTGCATGAGCTGTCGATGTAGATTCATGGATCATACGTAACAACCGGACACGGAGGTTGTTTTTCATTGGGACCACTAATCGTCCTTTGTGTAGAAGCAAGCCATTTGGTTCCAAAGTATAAGGCATTTCCTTTTCTCTAGCTTGCTGGCGCAAGTCATCGAGTTCGAGATCTTCCCTGTTCGCCGAAAATATTTCGTCGAGCACATCCATTTCTACATTGATGGGAGCCAACGTATTTTTACTGTGGCTTGGGACTGTGTTTTCTGGAGGGAATACAATTCTGGTGCGCTCTCGATCTTTAGCGGCTTTCTGCGTGGGAGTGAGTTCTTTTTTCCGAGACAATGCGTCAGCCAAAACATTCTCTTTTCCAGGCCGGTATTGCAATGTGAAATGGAATTGTGACAACGTTTCTGTCCAGCGGACCTGTCTATCATTGAGAAGCTGCTTCTGACCAAAGTACTCGAGAACGCGATGGTCTGTCAGTATTAAAAACGGATCCACAAGGCTGGTGAGTTCCGCACGCCATTCCTTCAAACATTGAATAATAGCCAGAAGTTCCTTGTCATGTATCTCGTAATGTCTTTCTGGGTCGCTCAGTGTCTTCGAATGAAATGCAATTGGATGCCACACACCATCGTCGTGCAATTGGCTGAGCACTCCGCCTGTTGCCAAGTCTGAGCAATCTGTTTCCAAACGCGTCGGTCTCCTCTGCTCGAAATACAAAAGGATTGGCGGACTCACGAGCTTTTCTTTCAGAGAGAGAAAGGCCTCTTCTGCTTGCTCCGACCATTCGAACAGCTGTCCTTTCTGGGTAGCTGTGAGATTGTACAAGGGCTTGGCCATGCGCGAAAAGTTTTCGATAAAGTTCCGATAGTAGTTGCAGAATCCAAGGAACGACTGCACACCTGTTTTACTGCTGGGTCGTTCCCAAGAACGTATGCTTTCCAACTTTTTTGGATCGGGGAGAATACCAGTTGTGTTGACAATAAAACCTAAGAAGTTGACAGATTCTTGCGCAAAACGACATTTCTTGATGTCCACTTGTAGTCCTGCTTTGTCCAAGCGTTGTAGTACTTCCCGCACTTCAGCCGTGTGCTTCGAGGGATCTATAGAGTGAACCATCACATCATCCATGTAGGCGGCTGCGAATTTGGCTAGTAGATCGCTGAGGACAGCGTTGATGTATCTTTGGAATGTGGCAGGACCGCCGGTGAGACCAAAAGGCAATACTCGGTAGCGGAACTGTCCAAATCTGGTACGGAAGGTGGTCCAACGCTCGGAATCCGGATCCATACGAATGCGGTTAAAAGCGTGGATCACATCGAGAATGGTGAATTTCTTGGAGCCAGCTACTTTGGCCAATGTTTCTCCAATGAGTGGCAGAGGGTAACGATCCTTGCGTGTATGGTTGTTGAGTTTGCGGTAGTCGACGCAGAATCGGAGATCACCGTTCTTCTTTTTGACAAATAGAACCGGAGAATTGAAAGGAGAATCGCTGGGCTCGATGAATCCATTAGCCAGGTTCTCCTCGATGTACGCATGGACCGTATCCAGTTCTTTCTGATTCATCTTGTATAGCGGAGCTTGTTTCATTTCCGGCTCGCTGTCCAAGTGGATCTTGTGGTCGAATTCCCGATGTGGCGGCAGTTTGTTTGCTTCTCGTCTGGAGAACACGTGCGCCAAGTCATGGTATTCCGAGGGTAGTTGGTTTAACAATTCTTCCCTTTCTTCCTTTTCGGTGAGTTCAGCCAGCTCCGCCACGTCTTGTTCGTATTCTGCTGCTTGTATTCCTACATACCAGCATTGGTCGTCCTTTTCTATCGCGTCAAAGTCGATTGCGGAAATTGTTGGCACATTAATCTCTTCTATCCCCAGCTTTTCTCTTTCCTTTTCGTAGATTTCCCGTCGCTCTTGCAAAGTAGGTTTTGGTGGGTAATGCACTGTATGTGCTGCTTCGGTCTCTATAGTAGGGCGTCGGAGTATCTGTTTAGGTACAAATGGTGGATTTGTCGAAGGTTTCGAACTAGTAGTTGTGTTGATGTTCAAAGGAGGTATTTCAATCAGTCGATCACGACGTGTAGCATCCCATTGGTGGTCGTTACGATCTTCTGGCCACCACAATCTGTGAGTAGCGCAATCCGGAAGTATCTGATGGTATGCCAACCATTGTCTTCCCAAAATAACGTTGTTCCTGTTGCCTAATGTAGTGGCAAAGAATGGCATGCTAATTCGGTGGGAATCTATCGTGAGTGTCATGAGATAGGCGTGGCGTAGGGGTCGAGATGCTCCACCATCGAAGCCTCGGACAGCGAGTGGATGTTTAAGTGTATATCGCGTCATCTTGACTTTACTTTTACGATGCCAATCGCGCAATTGCTTACGATCAGCGAAGGCATATCCATTTGCGCCGGTATCTACGAGAGCAGTGATTGGGAGTTGAGATTTATTTCTAGTTTCTATGGTACATTCCATAACCAGGGGCTTTCCGCCAAACAACTTCTCCAAATCAATACCGCTCGCTTGATATCCATGCTGCTCTAGGGAGGCGACTTCTCCTAGAGCGAATCTTTTCCCTCATCAGAATCTGTGAAGAGTTCTGATCCAGATGATTCACCTTGCTCCTCTATTTTCGTTTCCTTCGGATCTGTATCGACTTCGTTGATCTTCGCCGCGGGACAGGCATCAGCGAAATGGCCTAACTTACCACATCGAAAGCACGTACCAGAGGTTCGAACAGGCATAGGAGGTACACTGTGGCGAGGGAGAGGAATCTCTTTGGGCGGAGTAATAGGATTCTTGATCTTTTCCTTTCGTTGCTCGTATCGCAATTGGGCGTTCGTAGTTCGCTGCAGCAGTACCAATTGGGGCTCAACCTTGAGACAATGTTTTGACATCTCGAAAGTGTTATCGAAGGTTGCACCGAGAATGGCACGCTGTAATTCGGGATTTATTTTCTCCCGGAGTTCATCCATCCGATCTTGGTCGCGAAGTTGTAATTCAGAAGCGTAGGTCAAGAACTTGGAGAAGAACGCAGAGAAAGCATCGTCCTTTTGGTAAAGTTTCTTGAAATTGGCACGAGCTTCGGAACGCTTTTGCTCATCGGTTTTATCGTATGCTCCTCGTAGGATATCGACGATAGCTTCAGCTTCGGTGATGTAATTAACACTCTCTGGCTTGAGGTAAGGCTTCAGGAATTTTCGCGCGTCACCATCAACAAATCCCAGGAGGTATGAAATCTTGTGCCTTTCGTTGTCGAAGTACAATGCATCGCCTTCCAACTTGCTGTCCACGGCGAAGGCCCAATCTTCGATGGAAGGGTTGTCGGTACCTTTGAAAACCGGAGGATCAGTGATCTTTTGGCGATGCCGAGAACGAAACATAGACTTTTGGCGCTCGCTTTTGGTATCATATTTCTTCTTCTGCGATTCTGTTGCACCATCTTCCGATACGGACGTAGTAGAATCTTTTTTACACTCTGCATCCTTGAGGGAACGTTCTGCGTAAGCATCTTTCCAGCGGTTTGATTCAATGGCCCACTTTTGTGCAAGGTTCTCTGCTTCTTCCTTTTCCTTGTGTGCCTTTTCACAATATTCGCTAATAGCGTTGGATCGCTCGGCGAGTTCGACACACATAATTCTGAGTATATTTTCATTAGATTCTTTTGCTGTCCACTTTTGTTTTCGGCAGCGCGCGCAGCAAGACGTTTCTCGTACTCATTTTTTAGCACTTCTTCGGTGACAAGCTTGTTCCATGGGAGTTCCGGCACAGTGTGGTGTTTCTCCTCATCTCCCGGTGCACAAGTTGCGAAGACCGATTTCTTGAAATCTCCTCTGGGCCAGCTCTCGTAATCCTCCGCTTCAGCTCTTTGCTTACCAACTCTAGAGGTGGTGGGGGCCGACATACTGTTGAGTGCGATTTCTTGGCCGATTTTAGAGAGGGTGACAAGTGGTTTTTGACAACAGTGGGGGTTGGTTGTAAAGAATTTTGTGGTGTATCTCCAATAATGAATAAAGCGATCTTGTAATCTATTCAAGGCTGATACTCTTGTCTCTTCCCTGAGGCGAATGGGTAATGACTGTCCGGATGGTGTGAGCTATTAGCTGTCCACACCACCGAGTCTGCAATAAGTATTTTAACTCCCTACAGAGGTCGCGTTGAGTGGTTTCGGTGGTCTTAGTATTATGTCACGGCGTAGAATAAGCACAAGTGAGTGTACAGCTTGTATAACTATATATCCAATCTATTGAGCGAATACTAAGACAAAGAAGAAAGAAAGAAAGTGTAATGATAATAGAATCGGCGAGCTTTTGTGTGTGCGCTCTCGCTTCCCAGGGTTCCGTGACCTTATCTTATCTCCTCCCACACATTGGTTCCTCACCCACCATACCTTCCTAGTCACCTGATATATGTAATGACATGGCAGAACGCCGTGCCGTTACATATTGTACCTTTCATTTAGTGTTGAAAACCATCCCCATAATTTAGACTTTCATGGAATATCATTGGATAGTGCCCCTTGCTTGCATAACTAGTCGAGTAACTAGACATGGGCCTGCATGAAGATCATACCAATTAAGGCAATATGTACAGGGATCTAACCCCAGTTATTTTGACAATTGTACTTTTACACCCCATAAGAGATTGTAGTACCTGTTCGTGCAAATCTTACAGGGGAGATGGGACTAGAGTGTAAATAGTGGATGTAGGGATTGCGTTGGGAACCCTTACGTAATGAAGGTAATTGTTACTAATAGGATTATACTTCATTTTCCAACACTCCTCCTGACCGATGCAACCAAGTAAAATTTAGGTTCATGAGCCCTTGAGTAATTTAGCGCAAATAGGCCCAGCTCTAGAAAAAGATAGAGGCTTGGTGAGTATATCAGCAAGCATATCTTTTGTCGGAATATATTGTATACTTATAGTACCATTTTGAACACATTCCCTTGTAAAGTGGTAGGCCACATTGATATTTTTTGCCTTTGACGAGTTTGTTCCATTGGCAAGGGCTGAGGCGCTTTGATTATCAATGTAAATTCTCATTCCATTTGGACTGATAAATTCGTCCGCAACTTGAAGCTCTCTCAGAAGCTTCCCAACCCAAATCGCTTGCTTAGATGCTTCAAATAATGCAATACATTCTGCTTCCATTGTTGAAGTTGCAACTGACTTTTGTTTTTTCGATTGCCAGCAAATAGGGCCTTCTCCGAGCATCAAAACATAACCACTCACAGATCGATAGGTGTGGATATCAGAGGCCTAGTCAGAATCTGAAAACATTTTTAAGGTACGTTCTTGATTGAGTGTTGAAGTATTAGGTCCGAACTTGTATGTGATACAGTGGTTTTTTGTAAACTTCAGAAGCCCATGGACACGGCACACACCATTCCAATGTTGCATGTGTGGGGATGAGTTAAATCTGGCTAATTGAGACGTCGCAAAACAGATACCTGGTCGAGTGCTATTAGAAGCGTATCCTAGCCCCCCTACTGCACTTGGATAGGCAGAATCATCTGCTTTTTGTTCTCCATCTTCAGCTGGTATGATGGAATCGTACCCCACAAGAGGAGAATTTACGCCTTTAGCTTCTTATAGCCCAAGTGATTCAATCTTACTTGTGATGTAGTCTATTTGTGAGATAGTTAGAGATCTACAAGATCTATCTCGGGTTATTTTCCATCCAATGACAGTACCAATTTAAGAAAGGTCCTTGATCGGAAAAATGGAGGAAAGTTGCTGTTTGATCATGTTGACATCAGTAATTTCTTGTCTATAGATCACCAAGTTGTCAACATACACACCTATTACTTTTACACTCTTATTGTGAATGTAAATACAAGGGTTGCTGGTTGATCTCCTGAAATTGAGAGTTTGAAGTTGGAGATTGAGTTTATCATACCATACTTTACCGGACTGTTTGAGGCCATACAGGGATTTATTTAGTTTCACGTATTTACCACCTTTAATTCCCTCTGGTGTTCTCATGTATGTTGAAGCTTTGTTGTTGAGTGATAGAGATAAGATAGAGGTTTATGGATCACGATGTATGAGATTACTGAGTATGGATGTTAGAGTTCCTTACTATTGTTGTTAAACTAGATAAGGTTGGTTTTTCCTTGTGTTCTATGTACAAGAGGGATGTCTACATCTACAAGTGGGCCAGATTGCTTAGGTCTAGCTAGCGGCTTTCGCCGTTCCTTTCCTTCTCCCCCACATGGCATCACGTGCTATACAACTACTGCTCACCATGAAGTCCGAGTATGAAAAGCGTTAGATTACAACAATGTATACATCTTCAGAGAGATCTCCCTCCAGATACGTAGTTTTCACATCAACCTGATGTATATCCCAGTCGCAGAACGTAGCAACTGCTAAAATTACTCAGAGAGAATCCATATGAATTGTTGGAAGCTGGTCCAAATTATTAGCGACGCTATTAGAGCTATTGGAAGACGCGGGAGTGCGAAGAAGGGTAGGACAGCACCTTGGTGGACGCTAGAGTGCGCACAGGCCAAACGCGAGTACAGGATTTTTAGGGACGAAGAGAGCAAAAAGGATTTCCGTCGCAAAGTCAGAAGTGCGAAACGTCAATACTGGCGACGTAAGTTCTCCGAAGCCACAACCGACGTCGACATGTATTGGATGGCACGCTGCGCAAAGCCGCAACCTATATCTGCTGCTCCACCACTCCAAACTCCGGATGGTTTCGTCTCGGACCCAGGAAAGCGAGCACTTCTGTTGCGCGACTGTGAGGGAACGAAACAATGGCATTGAAGCAGAGTTGGGTTATTCCAAGTGGCGATCATTTGTATTTGGGACCTGGAACATGCAATAATATCAAGGTGTAGATCATTAGCAAAAGCGCTTGGACTCGTGTTTCCCCTGTAAAGCAAGCTGTATATAGGTCCTCTCAACCTTGAACCTCTTTCTAGATCTGTAGTAAATCTTTTCATCTTACGGTTTATCGACCACGATCATTCATCCCTTGACAGCGACCTCCTTCTTGGCAGGTTCACCAGTCAAAACGATGTCGACACTGAGGACTTCGAGCCAGGACGCGGAAACCTCCCATGGGTCTCGAGCGTTATGGAAGAAGAAGCCAAGTGGGTTTACAACAGCCTGTCAAAATAAAGCCCCCAGAGCAGATGCAATTTCTGTTCGTCTTCTTAGGACAGCTTGGCCATCAATTGATCACGCAGTGAGAGTACTCTTTGAGGGCTCACTTCGATTGAACCACTTCCCAAAGGCATTCAAGCTAGCGGAAGTAATTCTTCTCCCCAAACCTGGCCGTAATCTTAGTACAGCTAAAGGATGGAGGCCAATCGCACTACTCTCCTCTCTCGGTAAAGGTCTTGAGAGACTAGTCGCAAGGCGAATGGCTTACACCGCCATCACTCATAAGGCAGTTCCGCAGCAACTCTTTGGAGCACTCTCTGGCAGGTCTGCTAACAAACTCGTCTCATGCGTCATCCACGATGTGGAACATGCAATGAAACAGCAGAAGAAAGCAGTCTTTGTGTAAGGATTCTGGAGAAATGCCTCAGGCAGGATTTATGGGTTCCTTGTCTAGTCCTACTAGGCTCTATTGCTTAGCGAGGACAGTTATGTAGTTTTCATTTCCGAGACTGAGATCTCTATGCTTTGTTTTCTGTCTTTAGGAATAGTTACATAATTCTAATTACATCTCACTCTCGTCTTCTGCCACCCATAGTGACCTACCGTCACCTCCGGCCACCTTACCTAGAACGACTCCCCGCTTTCCCATTTACCACTTCTCTAGAAAGTCCTTCGCGTTTCCACCAGGCGTCCTTCCTCAGTACATCGTACGCTACGCCCTCTCCTACGCCTCGAGTCTTGCGCCTAGTGAACCTGCGCCTGACACCTTGTCACTTTGGACGTTCAGGGTGCATTCGATGCTGTACTCCACGGACGGCTGCTGCAGAGGATGAACAAGATGGGGTGGCCAAAACCAGCTATCAGCTGGATAAGGTCCTTTTTACAAGAACGATCCGCTCGCGTACGACACGAAGACGGAGTAACAGACCCGGTATTCCTAGAATGCGGGCTGCCACAGGGATCGCCTCTTTCCCCAATTCTTTTCCTGTTCTACATGGCCGAAGTCGTGGGAGGCAGTAGTTGGAGATTTGGCTATGCAGATGATGTTGCTATCCTCGGCATAGGTTCGACGCCAACCGAAGCCGCAGTAGCTGTCCAGAGAGAAGTCGATGCAGTCCTAGGGTGGGCTGCTAACAATGCTGTTTCTTTCGACCCAGATAAGGCCGAAGTAGTCTACTTCGTCGGCCCCAGATCCAGGGGACACGATCTTCCGGCTATAAGGGTAGACACTCACGATATACAAGCATCCTGTTGAGGGAGTACAGTTCGTAAGGAAGCCGCAATTAGATTCTTTGCCCCAACAAGTTGCCACATGATTTATCACTAGCGTTCTCTGTGACGTAGTATTAAAAGCCTAGTAAATCCTGTAGTTAGAAAGAATAAGAAAATGAACATAGATAAGATTTCATTATAGAAGTATTCAACTGACACCGTACTCCCATCAATTGTGATCAATATTTAACAATATTTAACAAGCGTTATCAGCACCAATTCGGTGATCAGTGAAATATAGAAAAGAAGATCGATCTATTGAAATCATCAAACATGTCGAACAACTGGGACAAATACCCCGAGTCTGTTAGTACCGGAGATAAAGCGGCTCAGAACTGTTTCTACAGTTATGGTGACGCAAAACTTAGCGGCAGCAAAAATTGGCTAGCCTGGAGTGATACCATTCGAAATGATCTGGATGTGTTTGATTATTGGAGGTTTTTTGATGGCTCATACCCTCGCCCCCCGGACCTAAAGTCAAAAGACGCAACCGAAATATCCAAAAGATCAAAACAGCAAGTTGCATGGGACAGAGAAGCAAGGCAAGCACATCACTACCTGAAGAAAACTATTCACCAAGATCAATGGGCTAAACTTGTTAAAATGCGTCCGACTGATCCAGTTGGCGCTTGGAAGCTCCTCAACGACATTTATCGCCCAAGAAAAGCTACTACCATTCTTGTCGCCCTCAAAAATCTAATTAAGACTAATTGTTCAGAAGGATCAGATGTTGCAGACTACGTGGCAAGACAAGAAACAGCAAACGAAGAAATTATTAGACTAGGAGAAGACTTCCCTGACAAAACTTCGCTCTATTGCTTCTAAGTGGACTTCCGTCCTCTTGGGAAAACTGGCGCTCCACAATTTTCGCGCGTCTCCAAAATGTCGAAGAACTCCAATCTGCAGAAATTTCTTCACACATCCGTGAAGAAAACAATCGACGATTAGCACAAGAAGATGAAGACGTACAGTTTGCTAATGTCGCCCGCAATTTTCCGGTGAGAAGTTCCGATGAAAACCAAACGCCAAAACCAGAACACAATATCGATGGCAAATGCTACAATTGTCATAAAGCTGGACATGGGTGGCTATCATGTTGGTCATCAGGAGGCGGCGCGCATGGCAAAGGTTCTAAACAAAGAAGCCAAAAGACAAAGCAAAACAAAGCAAGACAAAATACATTATCCATCGCCAACTCAGTTATTTCAAATACCTCACAAGAAGAGGAAATTCTCGAAGTTGGCTATCTATTTACCGCTACACCTGGGAACCAAGACAATGGTCACCGAAGTATCCAAATAATAGCGGATACCGGAGCTTCTATTTATGTGGTACCTGATTGAAATATGTTGATAAATTTTCAGCCTAACAAGGAAACAATAATTGGAATAGGTGGGGCATCTTTGACACATGGAACCGGGGACGTCATTATAGAAGCCACAGTTGGAAATTGCGTCTCAAAGCTAATTCTGACTAATGCAAAATGGGTTCCCACTATTAATAATGTTCTCCTATCCATTGGAAAGTTCACAAATAAAGGTGGTAAATTTACTATCCAAGAAGATGGATGTAAACTGATGGATTCTAATCTAAAATGTCTTGCAACCGGTATACGTAAACACAATGTATATTTTCTTAACGGACGGGTGCTCACACATGACGAGAGTCAAATTGCAAATATTGCAAAATACCTCAGCTGGGATGAAGTACACCGGAGACTAGGTCACATATCTGTCACGTCAATGAAAAAACTTATTTCTGGAAACCATGTTACGGGGTTGCCAATTGATCAAAAATCGCCTGCAAAAATACACTGCGATTCATGTCGTGCAGCAAAGGCATTAAAGCTCCCATTCAAAAACATAAGCAGCTCTCGTTCCACTTGTCGAGGAGAAAGATTTCATACAGACCTGTGGGGACCCTCAAGCGTTCAATCACTAGGGGGTAAATCATACTTTATTTCTTTCATAGATGATAAAACCCGCTACACTACTATCGAGTTCTTGAAACAGAAAAGCGATGCAGCTAATGCAATCAAAAATCATATTGCCTGGATAACAAACCAGACTGGAAAACCGCCTCAGATTGTGCGTAGTGACAATGGAGGCGAGTTTTTGGCTGTCTCTTCTTTTTTAAAAGCACACGGAATTGAGCACCAATTAACAGCACCTTATTCTCCACAACAAAATGTAACCGCAGAACGACTCAATAGGACACTTGTAGAAGGCGCAAGAGCTATGTTAGTAGAGAAAAATATACCTAAAAATCTTTGGGCAGAGGCTGTTCTTCATATGAACTACATCAGAAATCGAGTGTCAACAAATTCAAACCCAGACGGTAAATCTCCCTTCGAGATGTGGACAGGAAGGCGACCAGATCTCAGTCACCTATACGAATTTGGTTCTAAAGTTTGGATCCTAGACGAAAATAGAACCTCAAAACTTGACCCAAAAGCAAAAAATTTATTTTCACAGGGTTCAATGATGGATCACGTTCAGTGCGGTACTTCAAGGCAAATTTAAACAAAATTGTGATATCAAGAAACTTCCAATTCGAATCTTCAACAAATGGATCCACGGAATTTGAAGATTATCAAAGTAATTCTCCGGACCTTGATGATTCTTCGATTGAGGGGGAGGCTAAAAATTATATCAATCTTGAATCACCTGTCACGAAAGTGGATACTGAAGGCTCCATTCATAATAACGAATCAAATGAGAATATTGTGGGACCTCAAACGCAAGACGAGCCTGTTAAAAATGAAACACAATCAAACCTACCTCTACCTAGAAGAACAGGACTCCGTGAACGAAAGCAAATAGATTACTCGAAGCTGCATGATCCAAAATATTCCAGTGGCAAAAATAAAACAAATTCAGAACAAGCTACTGATTTACACGCAGGTTATACCGAAATTGTAGGCGTAACTCGCGATATTCTTTGCGGGTTTACGGCATACAATACACAGGTCCCCGACCGTATAGACCAGGCAAAAAGATCAAGTGAATGGCCACATTGGGAAATGGCTATCATGGACAAACTTCTATTACATCAGAATTATGGGACTTGGGAACTCTGTGACCTTCCAGCTGGAAGAAAAGCGATAGGCAGTCGCTGGGTATTTGTCAAGAAATTCGATGAAAATGGTGATCTCTCGAGATACAAAGCGCGACTTGTGGCCCAAGGCTTTTCTCAAATACCTGGCCAAGATTATTCAGAGACATTTTCCCCAGTGATGAGATTGGATACTCTACGGATTCTGTGTGCGATCAAAGTTATACAAGGACTTATAGCCAATCAAATGGATGTTAAAGGTGCTTACCTAAACGGTAGCATTGAAGAAGAAATATACATGAGACAGCCTCCAGGATACGATAGTGGCGACGGCAAAGTATGCCGTCTACGTCGATCATTATATGGCTTGAAACAGGCAGGGCGAGAATGGAATAAAAGGCTAAACAAATTCCTCACAGATATTGGATTCCAAAGAGCGACAAAGGAACACTGCGTGCACTCACGAAAAGACCAAAATCGATTTGATATCGTAGGTGTCTGGGTTGACAATATGTATATCTTGTCAAAATCGCAGAAAGATATGAGTCAAATCAAACGACAAATACACCAGGAATTCGAATCTACTGATCAAGGTGTTCCAAAGTATATGCTAGGTATTGAAATTGAAGTGGATGAAAAAAATCATTCCATTTGTCTTTCTCAAGAGCAGTACATTAAAAAAATAATTGAGCGTTTTGACCTGAATCATGAATACACATCAGATATTCCAATGTCATCCCACACCAAACTCATTCTTGCAACAGAGACTGAAGAACTGATTGATGCAACAAAATATCGATCAGCCATTGGCTCGCTAATGTATGCAGCTATAGCTACCCGTCCAGATATTGCATTTGCTGTGAATACATTGGCCCAATTCAATGTAAGACCATCACGTGTACATTGGGACGCTGTGATCAAAATTTTTCGGTATCTTAAGGGCACGGTAAAACTAGGTATTTTATATGATCGGTGTCAAGGAGCAGCAACTATTGAGACCACCGGATTTACGAGTGCAGGTAATGGAACAAATACAGCTGTTGGCTGCCCTACAACAGTGTGACGTGATCGATGTTTGAAAGTACTTCAATTAATCCTTAGAATATTAAGCTAAAGAGAGAAGAAAGAGACTATGAAAGGCGGGGTATCTACCCCAAACTATATACAATGAACGTGGGTGACATTATAAAATTGGCGGGGAGCCGAGCCTATATGCCTCAGGCCGCCTTCATCATCAGCATTGTGACAAATTGTCACATCATCCCCCCCTTCGAAAAAATCTCGCCCTCGAGGTTTTACTCATTAGATTATCATTGTCGAGGTCGTCATAGTTATCTCGACCTTGTTCCCAAGCCTTTATCCAATCCTCCAGCTTCAATGGGGGTCCAGCTTGTTCCTTGTTTGCAAAATGAAAGTCCCTCACCTTGTGGGGGGCGTACTTGAGATCAGATGCGGGATACCAAGTGAGATCAACGTCATGATTTAACCAAGTGACCCGATACTCCAACCTTCCATACCGGAGGCGACACGCGAGCACTTCCTCCACTTCCCATTCGTCCTCTCCAGTGATGTTGAGTGGGAAGGAATCATTTTGAAATTGTCCGGGCAATGGATCGTTGCTGGCCTTACGTAGCTTTCCAGGTGGAAACACATCATGGATTTTCATGGTTTCCGGAAGGGCTAACCTGAAGGAGTTACCCACTTGGTCAGTGATGGTAAATGGCCCATTGGTTGGGAAGTCCAACTTCTTGGAGGGACGTGCGGATGGTAATATCTCATATCTAACCAAACCTTATCACCAATTGCAAAGTCAACTGGACGACAGTGAGCATCTACGTTGCGGCGCATGGTCTCTTGAGCTTTGACAATTTGTGATTGGGCAAAGGTCCATGCATTTTGGAAGTGCGATGCGAGGCGTTGAGCGTCAGAAAGGTTGAGTTTTTCAGTGGGTGTGGTGCCAGCATGAGAACTTTTCCAGTCGAAATTAGTGCGAGGAGGATATCCGTGAACAACTTCGAATGGGCTTAAACCGCCGAGGGAATTGTGGGGAAGGGTAAGTTGTGCATAATCCATCATGGGAAGGAGATCTGACCAGTTGTCTTGGTAGTAGTTGACGAAAGGTCTGAGTCGCTTCTGGAGGTACTGGTTGTAGATTTCAGTCTGGCCGTCAGTTTGAGGATGGTCAGCTGTTGATAGTTTTATCTTTGTTCCTAGTATCCTGTTAAATTCTTCCCAGAAGGAGGAGATGAATTGCGGGCCACGATCGGAGAGCATAGTGACAGGAGCGCCAAAGTATCGATAAATATGGTAAACGTAAAGCATTGCAAGTTGTCGAGAAGTGACTGTTTTGTGACAAGGAATCGAAATCGCCTGCTTGCTGAAACGGTCGATGATTACAAGAACGTTATCAAATCCATGTTTATCCTTGTTGAACGAGCAGAAATCCATAGTAACGTGCTCCCAAGGCCGAGTTGGGACATTTAGAGGATGGAGAAGTCCGGGTTTTTGGTCGCGAGGGACAGAGCTGCGGCGACAAGTGTGACAGTTGCGGCAGTACTGTGTGACGTACCTGGACATTCCACGCCAAAAGTACGATTGAGAGATTAGGCGTAGGGTCTTGGCGGCGCTAGGATGAGCTGTAGATATCTGATCGTGGGCTTCACGAATGAGAAGGGTACGGAGATTTTCCGTATCAGGAACAACAAGACGTTCGTCGAAAAGAAGTAGTCCTTGAAGCAGCGTAAATTTTCCAGGGGAATCAGAGAGTGCTTGAAGGCGCAGTGCTTGGAGAGATGGCGTGTTTCGATTTGCGCTGAGGATTTGATCAACTACACCAATGGATGAGGAGATTGGTGCGATATCGATGGCGGAAATGACGTTTTCTTCGGGTGTATCGTGGCGTAGCTCGCGAGACAGAATCTTGGGATCTAACTGATCTTCCTTGAGGAGCCGAAAGAGGCGTTGGCTCTTTTTGACTCTATTCTGTGGTTCGAGCTCGTCAACTCTGCGTGTTAAGGCGTCAGCAAGTGGATTATCTTTTCCAGGACAATATGAAATCATAAAGTTGTAATCTGCGAGCAATTCGGCCCATCGGGCTTGCCGTGAGTTTAAAGCTTTTGAAGTCATAAAGTATTCCAATGCTTTATGATCAGTATAGACCCGAATCTGGTGAGGTGTTCCTTGCAATTCAGCGCGCCAGTTTCCAAAGGATCGAATAATAGCGAGCATTTCCTTGTCGTGCACAGCGTAGTTGAGTTCAGCGGGTGCCATCGTTTTCGAAAAGAAAGCAACAGGAAGCCAATCATTGCCGTGCTTTTGCGAGAGAACACTTGCAACCACTCCGTCGGAGGCGTCAGTTTCCAGCATACATTCGAGATCTACGTTGTAGTGCTGAAGGACGGGAGCTGAGGTGAGAGTAGCTTTTAGCGTGTCAAAAGCGTAGGCACACTCGCTGTCAAAGATAAAAGGAACATTATTTTTTGTAAGATAAACGAGAGGTTGCGCAATAATTCCATAATTTTTGATAAAACGACGGTAAAAGTTACAAAAGCCAAGGAAAGATTGTATACCTTTGACCGAGGTAGGGTACTGCCAGCTTTCGACGACGGAGACTTTTTCGGGATCAACTTCAATTCCATCAGTAGAGACAATGAAACCAAGGTACTTAGTGCGTTTGACACTGAATTCGGATTTCTTGAGATCAGCTTGCAGTCCAGCATCCCGGAGGCGTTGGAGGACTAGTGTCACTTGGTTCTTATGCTCGAGTTCGTTCTCAGAATATATAAGAATATCATCGAGGTAAGCAGTGCAAAAAACATCCAAATAATCAAAAAGAACATCGTTCATGTAGCGTTGGTATGTGGCAGGACCATTGGTAAGACCAAATGGAAGGACTTTACACTTGTAAGCTCCATATCGGGTCCGAAACGTAGTGTACTCCTCTGATGCTGGATCCATTCTTATCCGGTGGAAGGCTTGACGTATATCCAGTTTGGTATATATCTTGGCACGAGCGAGGCGGGATAGCGTCTCATCAATAAGAGGAAGAGGGTAGCGGTCCTTTCGGGTGAGGGCGTTGAGAGCTCGGAAATCGATACATAAACGAAGTCTTCCGTCGGATTTTCGAACGAATAGAATGGGCGCGGCGTACGGCGACTGAGATGGCTCTATGAATCCTTTATCTAGGTTGTCTGTGATATATGCCTTTACAGCTTCAAGTTCATCAAGTGACATTTTGTATAACGGAGAATACTTAAGAGCATTTTCACCTTTATGCTCCAACTGTATCTTGTGATCGTAAGGACGGTGAGGTGGAAGGATATTAGATGCATCCTTGGAGAATACATCAGCGTAATCAGCATACTCATCGGGGACAGGAGGTTCTGTGTCGAGTTCTAGAATTTGGGCAGCGAGGACGGCGGCACTTGGTCTTTGTCTGCATTGATTATGAAAATCCTGAACCAAATTGGCCGTGGCAGTCTCGTAGGACTTGAATTCGGTATGTTGTTCGATCAAGGCATCAAGTTCATGGATGCTGGATGAGAAGACATGATCGTGGGGAGATTTCTTTGCGTTCATATGAAATGCATTACCCGAGATAAAAGCGATATTGACAAGGGAATTGGGTTGCTGAAGTTTTGGTTTCCATAGTTGCTTACGTACACGCGGTATTAGTGATTGGGAGTTTTCGTGTTCGGGCTTTAATAATTCCCTATTTATTCGTGTAAGAGCAGTATACATCTGTTTGACGTGTGAAGAAGAAGAAGAAGAAAAAGGAGAAGAAAAAGAAGGTGTGATGGTCGGAGATTCTGTAATAAGAGAACTGGAGATCGTCGGAGGAGGCTCTGAATGGTCTGAGACTGTAGGTGTAGAATCTTGAGCGGGTAAATTTTTTTTCAGTATCTTTTTTAAGATGATGCTGTCTTTTGGAGGCGGGGATTTGTTGTGTAGTATCCTCGGCTGTTCTCGGGACTTTCTCGCACTAGTGACAGCGTCTCTTCTTTTCCAATCCCGATCGATAATACGATCTCTACGTTCTGTGTCTCGTTGGTGTGAGCGATTGATCCTTGGCGAGTCCAGATTTGTATGTCCTATGATAGTGTTCCGAGCATAGGATTGGGTAGGTGGGTAGTCCGAAGGCCAGATAAGTCGGCGTCGCGCGGCGTCTAGCAGTACGCGATGTTCGGCCAGCCATTGGCGTCCAAGAATTAATCCGTGGTTTCCGAGAGAAGTGACTAAAAAAGGAGTAAATGATTGAATGCGTTTGTCAATAGTAAGATTCAAATGAGTGTAATGAGTAATGGACTTGCCAGCGAGTCCGTTGTACCCTTTGATTGGAATGGGACGAGGAAGACGATGAAGGAAAGGTTTTAAAGAATGTGAGAGTCTCTTGAGCAAAGAAGAGTCCAGAAATCCATAGCCATTGGCTCTGAATCAATGATTGTCTAGAGGGAGTATGAAATGCCGTTTTTAGTTAGAAAGCAAGGCATTGTAAGATGGGGTCCTCCCAAAAGTTAGCTGATATCCAGGTACTGCATATTCTTCACTTGGCCTAAGAAGGAGGCTTTCCCTAGGCTTTGTCTTTTAAACACGGAGTATGTTATTCGTCCGCCGAGTCTTCTAGAGCATCATGATATTCAATGTCCGAGGAAGAAGATGTACTTCTATCTTCAACAGCGTTAATTGACTTTGAACGGTAATCAGCCGGAGGTGCAGAGGAGCGCTCTGGAGTAGCTGACGAATGTTGAGGTCCTCCATTGCCGGAATAGTTTTTGGGACGCGGAGGAAAACTTCGGGGGGTCCTGGGGCCTCGTCTTGTCGTACGATCGGTGGCGATCAGATTGTCGGTATTGCACCGGAGGGGAAGAGCTTGGTGCCATTTTCAACGACATATCCGATGAAGCCGATTTGTCATAATTGTTATGCCTACCCTGAGAACGCGCTGTGCCTTTGGAATTTGAGTTTCCGGAAGGCTGCTGATTTGTGAGGGTTGTCGACGTGCGGATTGCTTGGCTTGAGCTTCAAAATCAGCGTCGACGTCCTGGATGACGTTAGCGTACTCATTCAGGGTTCGGCATCTCCTCCATTCGTTGACCACTGCGCTTCTCAAACGTTTAGTGATCTTGTTTCGAAGGTCCGACTTGAGCATATAATCATCGGTAAGGCCGGCCTGATTAGCCAGAATGCGGAACCGTTGAAAAAAATGACGGAACTGTTTGTAAGGTTGCATTTCAGTTCATGGTAGTCATCACTGGCGGTCTGCTGCTCGGCTGGGTCCGACAAGAAGTCTACAACTTCCTGTATTAGTCTGTTTGGTGATGGACGTGGGTTCATGTCCATTTACAGAGGAAGAAGGAAATCGCGCGCAATCCCTTCCGTGTTGTCAACAATATAGCTGCGGCAATGGCTGTTGTCAAAAAAACTGGAATTGTACCATTGCAGTCTTTCGAGAATTTGCTGTTGCCAAAGACGCGGCTTCATATCCCTACCATCTGAAAGTCTGGAAGGTAGCAAGGGGATAGTCTCTGGTCGGAATGCAGGTCGTGAGGTCGAAGCAAAGCGAGTGATTCGAGTGCGGTTGGGGTATTAATCATCATCCGAGGAGTCTTGAAATCGAACTTGAGCTTGGCCACGTTTTATAGAAGGAATTAGATTGACAGGATTCCTGGAGGTGGACTCAGAGGCGAAATTTGTAACACTACTGGTTTCGTAGGGTCTAGCAGTGGTATTTGAGGATGTTCCAAGACGACTTCCTCGAATGGCAGTCTCTAGGTCGTCCAACTCTTGTGCGCGTGCGAGAAGAGCACGTTCTCTCTTAAGCAGGTCTAGCTCACGGTGTTCCAGGTCGGTAGGGCCGTAAGGATCTCTAACGGTCTCCAGTCTAGGAGAGGCGAGTTGCTTGGCTTTTCCTTTGCCCTTCTTACGCTCTGACACGTTCCTGGAAGGCATTGAGGGCGATTGTGGCGGAGATGACAAGGAGGATGACTCAGATAAAGCTGCAGCTGCGGTAGTGGCGGTATCTTGGATGTTTTGAAGCGGTGTAAATCGATTGTCATTGGTAGTTTGTTCTTGGAAATCGATTTGAGATGGAGATTTATTTTACGAGAGTTCAATATGTTCAGAACGACGTATTTTTTTGGACTTCGCGAAGGGGTTGTCTGATGAATTAACCATGCTTCGAGAGGATGACTATTTCTCTCGGTATCTGGTCTTCCTTGGAAAGCGAGGCGTAATTCGCGTTGATTAGGCCGGGCACAAGGAGACTGAAATCTTGATGTTAATTTTTTTGTAGGCCGTTGTGTTGTGCTGGCTCGGTTGAGTTGTTAGGAGACAGGGGAACGGAGGATGGGCTGCTGTATTAGGAAAGGGTGGAAAATACAGGCTGGTGCACAGACGCTGTCCATGTACTTTACAATCTCTTCACCTGCCGAGTTTAGTGAATTAATCTATCCAAAATAATATCATACTTCACATCATCCATTAGATGATATTATCAATCGTCGGGATGCACACCTAGCATCACCTTCATAGATCACCATTGTCAGTAAGAGTTCACATTTGATACCTACTGACACCCATTTGGCCACAGTGATACGCACTCAGTGTCCATCGTGCCATCACCCAGCGTGAGCGCGCCATCTCCGCGACTCACCATTGCACATGAGCCCGTGCCACTCCACCGACGGACAGCAGAGTCATTTAATCGCCATATACCTCACAGCTCATAACCACAACAGGTTATGAGCCCGGAGCGCCATCCGCTGCACAACTCTGACTGATCCCGACAATAAAGCCAACCATGTCCCTCCAAGTCGCACGCATAGTCGTCCTCCAAGACGGAGTCTCCTTTTCTAATTGGAGAGGAGACCTCGCCGCTGCACTATCGTCTGCAGATGTTCTCGGGCATGTCTTCCACAATATCAAAGGCATCGACCCAGAGATTGAACCATCGCAACCAAAAGCGGTCAAACAAGAAGATGCAACCAAGGACGAACTAGCCAAGTATGAAACGGCCAAGAAGGAGTACAAGGACAAAATACGAGCTTGGATTAGAGGCGAATTCCAAGCCGTAAATATAATAATACAACGTCTAGATGACACCAAGAAGCCCCTAAACTACCACAGATATACCGCCAAGCAGCTATATGACATGATAGCATCATCAAATGAAGTCGCCGACCTACTACCACACTCAGAAGCTTTCAACATCTTTCTAGCCACAAAATTCACCACAACTGCTGAGGACTATTGTACAAGGTTTCTTCAAGCTCTCCAAAACGTCAACAATGCAGCAGAATCCTTGACAAGTGGAAACGTCTCAGCAGACAGGTATAAGGTTACTGATGAATTAGCTTCTGTGTTCTTTGTAAGGGGCACAAATCATATCAATTGGTTGGATATCTGGAGGGAGACCAAGGCGGTAAGTATGTCTCAGTACGCTCCACTCAGATCTATGGTCACATCCTTGAGAGCGACTGCGGGCACAAAGAAACTTGCCGCTGGGGACCATATGTCATCGACACAAGAATTATCCTACAAACCACATGCAGCTGCCGCCACTAATAATGTCGAATACAATCCAAATGATTGGTGCAGGAGATGTAAGCACAAGCACAGGAATAAAGATTGCTACAAGCTACATCCAGAAAAATCACAATCAAGACAGTCGACCAAGAAGGCAGTGGGAGCGGAAGATGAGGAATCTCCGACTCCCAACAGCAGAGGTAAAGGATTCTCCATGGTAATGAATGACAGTTCGCCATTCGACAGTGACAACGAAGGCCAAATCTTCATTACCTCATAAATTCGACCCCACACTATCACTCGAGCAGAACATCAAAGAGCAAACAGTCGTCCCATCACAAAACACCACCAATCACCCACATTCATTCAGTAGTCACTAACCTTAGTTCTGTTCCTACAATCACCGTCATAAAAGCGTCACTTAACCAGTCAACTAACGTCATCAAACCCACATTAAATGGATAGAGTTATCCGACATTTCTGGAAACTCACCATCAGGGCGATTTCTAAACCTCACCTGAGTGAACAAGGCCTACATTTTTGGCCGCCATCACCAGGAAGGTTGTTGTACCAGCTCATGAGCTCATCTGCATTAGCCTCACCCCACATATAATGGTAAGTAACCATCAGGGGGAGCGCAATGCCAGTTCATGGGTACATAAGTGTAGACCTCACCTCGCACGAGATGGTAGAGCGTGCTCACCATCAGGGGGAGTGTTGTGCTGGCTCGGTTGAGTTGTTAGGAGACAGGGGAACGGAGGATGGGCTGCTGTATTAGGAAAGGGTGGAAAATACAGGCTGGTGCACAGACGCTGTCCATGTACTTTACAATCTCTTCACCTGCCGAGTTTAGTGAATTAATCTATCCAAAATAATATCATACTTCACATCATCCATTAGATGATATTATCAATCGTCGGGATGCACACCTAGCATCACCTTCATAGATCACCATTGTCAGTAAGAGTTCACATTTGATACCTACTGACACCCATTTGGCCACAGTGATACGCACTCAGTGTCCATCGTGCCATCACCCAGCGTGAGCGCGCCATCTCCGCGACTCACCATTGCACATGAGCCCGTGCCACTCCACCGACGGACAGCAGAGTCATTTAATCGCCATATACCTCACAGCTCATAACCACAACACGTTGCCAGCCTGAAGGTGGTAAGAGAGCTTAATATAATGTGACGTGATCGATGTTTGAAAGTACTTCAATTAATCCTTAGAATATTAAGCTAAAGAGAGAAGAAAGAGACTATGAAAGGCGGGGTATCTACCCCAAACTATATACAATGAACGTGGGTGACATTATAAAATTGGCGGGGAACCGAGCCTATATGCCTCAGGCCGCCTTCATCATCAGCATCGTGACAAATCGTCACAAACAGGAGGGGTGTACCTCATGGCTGGTGGCGCTATTAAATGGATTTCTGAGCGACAACGCGGAGCAACCTTATCAGAAATGGAATCCGAATTAGTTGCATCTTGTAAAACTGCACAAGCTGGAATTTCGATAAGAGATCTGCTCGAAGACCTAGGAATTGTGCAAGGGCCAATAAATATCTGGATAGATAATTCGGCGTCTACACGGGTTATAGAAAACCCTGAGTCACATAAGCGGGCATTACACATCCAAAGAAAACACTTTTGGATACAACAACAGTGTGAACAAGCGGTCGTCAAGCTACACAGCATCGAAACTAGCAAAAATATCACAGACATATTGACCAAACCACTAGCACGACCCTCATTTGAGAAACATAGTGAAAATCTTGGCCTTTCGAACTGCAGGGGTGTGTTGAGGGAGTACAGTTCGTAAGGAAGCCGCAATTAGATTCTTTGCCCCAACAAGTTGCCACATGATTTATCACTAGCGTTCTCTGTGACGTAGTATTAAAAGCCTAGTAAATCTTGTAGTTAGAAAGAATAAGAAAATGAACATAGATACGATTTCGTTATAGAAGTATTCAACTGTGTCACGGATCAGCTATAGAAAGCAGAGAGCATTTGTATGGGTGATTGTATATTAACAATTCAACTATGTAGAACTAAGCTACAGATACTTAGCCAGGTATTTATACAGATTACTACACTCCAAGCCCTTCCATCTAAGGTCAGTTCATTTCTAGATAATTCCAGTTGCAACTCTGAGAATATGGTTTCTAGTAGCTTCTCCAAGTCTCAGTTACAGTCTTGTTCATGTCGAATCTTATCTAGTACCTTCGACAGTGGTTCTGGTATGTTCTGCAAGGCTATTGCGCCGGCCCACCCCCTGGTGGTTATACGCCAGTACTTGCCATTACTGGCTACAGGAAAATACCGGCTTCTTAGCCGTTACAAACTGACACCGTGCTCCCATCAATTGTGATCAATATTTAACAATATTTAACACATCCGACGACATCCGATGGCTTGGAGTACACCTTGATTGCGGTCTTGTTGTGATCAGGCCCACTTGTAGATCACATAACTTGAAATGGCTAGTATTAGGCAAGTGTAACCGACAGGACAAGCAATCCTGTGTCAATGATACGTCATTAACATACAGCAAATGACAACACCAGTATCTCAGCCATACATGATGATATGATCATATGACGCAGGTATATCTAATGATATAATTGTTGAGTGGCTGAATGGTTGGGAGTTATTGCTATTGAGGGTATAGTTTGTGTACCATTTTTGTGTATAAATACTTGCTGTTATAACTCTGTACATGGTCAACCTTTTCCACTTCTACTTTTAATAGTCATCAATATAGCAGATCTACAATACATATCCTTCTTCTTCACGTTAGACTTAAAGCGCTATCCTATATCCACCCAAGTTGACTGTTACATCCATTGCGACAATTCTTAGACTTCTCATAACCTCGTTAGAACAACAGGTCTGACCTTCGAAAGCCACGTCGCAAAGTGGACCAGCAAAGCAATGCGGCTAGTGCAGCACTTCCGACGGCTGACACTGTGCACCCAAGGACCAAGGCCCGACTTACTAACCACAGTCATTCTCACGGTAGTTCTGCCAATCGCGATGCACGCAGCGGAGGTCTGGTGCCCGGGACCTACCAGGGAAACATATCGAGGTGTCACGCGTAACTCCTACAAGAGACAGAGCAAAGTCATCGACCAAACCTCTGCCTTCGGAATTCGCGTGGCTCTACCAACCTGGCGTACGATGCCAATAACAGCCCTGAGAAGAGAGACTGGTATTCCACCAGCACACATTCTGCTCGAGGAACGCAGGCTCAAGATTGCCGCGCGAATCCGGAGACTAGATGAGTACTATCCGCTTCGACTACGGGCCACGGAAAGCACAGACAGCGCTCGTCACCGACTCGGCCTAAAGACATGCAACAAAACCAGACTTGGTTTCGACAGAGTGCATGATTCAAGGGTCCAGAGGATGTATCGACTCCTGCCAGAGGCCGAACTACCTCCGCCGCTCCGAACTCCGACCCCCCCTCAGCCAATTCCCCGCTGGACAAGCAAGAAAGAAGCAGCTAGGTTTATAAGAGAGTGGCTACCTACTCTCCCACCCGACTGTCTTTGCGTGTACAGTGATGGTTCTCGGGCGTCCACCGACAAAGTGTCATGGGCCTTTGTGACTTTTATCAGTGGCACAGGCACGACAATTGAACAAAGTGGTTCAGGTAAAATTACCAATGCGGAGGTCTACGACGCGGAGGTTCATGGAGCTTTGGCTGCTCTAGAAGCAATTACTGCCAGCAATCGAGATCGAGGACGAAGCGCAGTCTACATCCTGCTCGACAATTCTGCGGCTGTTCAGGCTTTACTGACGGGAACAACGGGCTCATCATCCTGGCAAATCCAAAAGTTCGTGAAAATGGCCGTGAGATCAGCCGCACCTGTAAAAATAGGATGGATTCCGAGCCACGAAGGGTTAGCAGGAAATGTAATCGCCGATGAACTCGCTCGAAGAGAGCTTAACTCGCCGGACAACTCTAGAACGACACATGGTGTGATGACCCTCGCTTCATCTGGACGGAAAGCCCGTGAACTGGCCAGGCAGATGTTGACAGACTGGTGGCACACGAATCGCCCCAAACACTACGCCGATGTTGAACTCGAGATGCGCCGCAAGAAACCGCCAGAGCTAGCGCTACCTAGAGCGGTCTTCGCACGCTTGATCGCTGCACGAACTGGACATGGAGACTTTGCGGCATATCACCGCCGCTTCAACCACACTGACGCTACACTTAACTGCGAGTGTGGGTGTGGGTGGGAAAAATCAATTGGTCACCTTGTCCAGTGTCGAAAAGCACTGGCAGCATGGCGGCTGAAAAGCGGAAAGCCTAGGGCGCCGGCTCTGGAAACAATGCTCGGATCAAGGGTATGGCAGTTGTTCAGGGATTACGTCCAGGAGAGCAGGATATACGCGGAGGCTAGTAGGGGGATGGCAGGTATACCTGTGACTCGGAGGTGATAGATCAATGGCCTAGGTGGATTGGCATGGACAGTGAGATTGGAATCGAGGCTCAGGCGCGTGGTGGCTGAGGCGGAAAGATGGAAGGGAGATTGTTTAAGTTTTTCTTTTGTAATGCGGGATTTCGCGTGAAAGTTTTTGTTTTGTTTTCAATTCTGGGCTGCTGAATTCGTCATGGTTCAAAACATAAATGCATTTTGGCATGGTTCCGGTCATTTAGGTGGGACGAGGCATTTGTACTGCACGGTAGTTAACCTGATCCGGCCCGACCCCACTCGTGCTCAAGCTCCAGTAGGAGTGCGACGGTAGTTGCTTCACCTAGCACATTAATGAACAAACAAAACGCACAAATCGAGAAATTCGAAAATTCATTTTTTCCCTCTTTCCATTCCTGTGATCACTTCTGTGCTTGACTTCTCGAATTGTTAACCGTCGCGAGGTATTTAAAATGCCTCCGATGAAAAGCAAGCGACCAAAGTCGACGATTTCTGTCGGCTTTGAACGGACACAAACGTGTTCTAAACCTACTGGCCTCGCGCAAAAATTATCAAGCCTATTTGCGAGTGAGGCCTTCGTCCCAGGGAAATCTACAAATCTTCCCGACAAAGAGATGACTGATTCTGAGCCCATCAGGACAGTTACAGTTGGTCCCGAGACCACAAACCCCATCGAGCTGGCCCCAGTTGCAAGCAGCTCTAGGAAAGGAAAGGAGGTCGTCAGAGAAAAGACGACAGAACCTGCAGAAAACTCTGCAAGAAAAATCGCTGTGCCAGCCTCTAAAGGTACAGCTTCGACAACAGCGATGGAATTTCCTCCTGAGCTGCAATCTGTGATGGAGGCCGAAAAGCGTCGAACGGCGCAAATTAAGGCCCGAATCGAAATTTGCTCTACTGCAACTAACAGTGTGGAAGCAGCACTCTCGCCTCTCTCGATTGGCGACGACAAAGAATTTGTAGACGGCATCAAAGTCTACCTTCGAGCGGCCATCGGCCAATTTGTTCAATCAGGCCCAGGGACCACACCACCGGTTCTCCCTGCTCGCCCAAGCAACTGTGATAGAAACCGAGTTGGTGATGAAAAAATCGATTTAATAAACTCTATGAAGAAGAGAAATCTAACTACAGCTACAAGGTACTTATAACATTCAGCCCACTCTATGAGTCTCTTTGCTTATACCTTTTCCTTAGGTCGAATAGTTACCGCACGGCTACGCATTGCCCATATCCACTGTGCTATGACATTGCTTTGATACCAACAGTCTTATCATTAAAGTCCTCAACAATGCGCTTAGGTATCCACCTAAGCTTACACAAAGGGTAAACCGTAACATTACCCCCCAATTTATCCTTTTCTACCTCCCTTTCTTACGGCCGGCCCATTATTTATTTCTGCTGAGCCCCATTGCTTTTCCCACACATCGAGTGCTTCGGCATCTTGCAAATTTACGAGCGATGTCCATTCTGGTTGTGCTATTCCAGTCCACTTGACTAAGGCTTCTCTGTCGCCCTTCCTTGTTCTACACCTAAGTACTTCGTCGATTTGATATTCCTCCTCTCCATCAATATTTATAATAGGGCCTGGGTTTTCGTCCTCTAAAGATTGCGATGGCAGAGGATTTTCGTCAGCTGGTAAAATCAAGTCCACATGAAACCAATTATGTATTTTTCTCGGTATATTTAGTTGAACCACTTCAGGCGAAATTATATTTGTGACAGTATACTTTGCATGCTGCCACCCCAACTTTTTTGAAGGTTGATTTTCTAATTTGATATTTCGTAAAAGTAGCCAAACTTTATCACCTACTACATATCTTCGCGCTGGTTGTCTCTTTTTATCTGCCAAATCTTTGTAGCGTTCTTGAACAGCTGCCATTGCGGATTGCATGTAGGTTGTAACAATTTTTTAATTTCTCAACAAATAGCTCTGCCCTTTCTTTTCCTGTAGATACGGGGATATTTGACTCTTCAGCGACGACTTGAATGGGATTAACATGGTATCCATGTGTTGCGAAAAATGGGCTTACACCTCCTAAAGACACAACATCTCGATTGTTGATTGCGAGTTGAGCAGCAGCTAAACATTCGGACCAATCATGTTGGGTATACGATACATACGCTCGCAAGTAAGTTTGGACTTCTTGGTTCATTCTTTCTGTTGCACCATCGGTTTGAGGATGATAAGCTGTGCTTAGTCTCTGTTTTATTCCAACCAATTCACACAATCTTCTCCAGAATTTACTTGTCCAATTGGTCCCTCTATCGCTGGTTAAGGCTTTTGGAAATCCATGGTAACGCCAGTGACATTCTAGGAACCTTTTGGCACAAGATTCAGCGTCCATTTTATCCATTGCTTCCAGTGTCACCGATTTTAATAACCTATCTGTGATTACCATGATATTTGTTACACCATTCGACTTAGGTAGATCAACCATAAAGTCTATTGAGAGCTCTTGGTGAAATCTGTCGGGCACAGGAAGTGGTTTGAGTAGCCCCTGTTTTTGGTGGCGCCAGATAGACGAGCGCCCACAAATGTGGCAATTCTTGCAAAATCGTTTAACAGATTTACTTATTCCGGGCCAAAAATATTCTCGGGCAACTTGTGCTAGAGTTGCGTCTCTTCCGGGATGGCCAGATACTGTTGAATCATGAATATTTTGGATAATTGCTGTTGTAAGAGGTTCATAGTGAGGTACCCATATACGTCCTTGATAACGTACTACTCCGATGTTGCTGTCGTATTGACAAGCAGCGATAGTTGCCTTAATTGCAGTAGGCTCTGTTGAACCTTCTACTTGCAATCTGATATCATTTGGCCAAGCTCGCTCTTCATTAACGATTGCATTTGCGATCTGAATGTATGTACTGTCACTATTTATTGCCTGGTTCCAAAGTTCCTGTAAATCCTTATTGATAAATATTTCGTGGCCTTCTGCAACATAGGTACCGTTTATACACAGCTTTGAAACATTGACTGGCATTAAAACCTGGCGTTCGCGGCTTAAGAGTCGTGGGTCACCTTCCTTGGGTCTGTCTTGATCTCTTCTCGATAGTGCATCTGGTCGTTCGCTATCTATCCCTTTTCTATACAATAGTGTGTACCTGAATCTAGATAAGAATTCAGCCCATCTAGTTTGCCTCTCAGTTAACTTCCTCGTGGTTAAGAAGTATTTCAAGTTCATATGATCGCTAAGGATAGTGAAAGCCTTCGCGAGGCCTCTCAACTCTGGGTCCCATTCCTTCATGCATGCTACGATTGCTAGGAGTTCCTTGTCATGGATCTCATAGTTCATTTCTGCACCAGTTAGCTTCCGAGAGTAGTATCCACTGGTTTCCATGTGGTGTTGTCCTGTTTTTGTAATAAACAGCCACCGAGTGCATAACCAGAGCAATCTGCTTCCAACATTGTTTCACGGTCGGGATCCCATTGAGCTAGAGCGGGCTCTGCTATAAATTTTTCTTTCAGCAGTTCAAATGCATCATTTTGCTCAGGACCCCACTTCCAGGGTGTACCCTTACCTGTTAGAGACGTTAAAGGTGCACATATTTTCGAAAATCCTTTGATAAAGCCGCGGTAGAAATTGGCAAATCCCAAAAATCCTATGAGTCCTTTTGTCGTTGTTGGGGCTTTCCATTCAGATATGGCCTTAACCTTTGCTGGATCCATCTTGATGGAAGAATTTTCACCTTCTGCAGAAATAATGAAGCCTAGATACTTCGTCTGTTTGACACCAAATTCGCACTTGTCAATATCCAACCCCAGTCCAGCTTTCTGAAGTTTTTCGAGTACTAGTCGCACGTGTCTTTCGTGCTCCTCTTCATTGCCATTCGTGAAGACAAGCACGTCATCCACGTAAGCTGAACAAAAATCGTCGAGATACTCACGTAAAGCTTCGTTGATATATCTTTGAAAAGATGCCGGAGCTCCGTTTAAACCAAACGGCATTACCAGCCATTCAAACAAGCCAAATCGTGTTCGAAAAGCTGTTTTCCATTCATCACCTTGCTTAATGCGTAATTTATGAAATGCAGATCTTACATCTAACTTAGTAAACCACTTTGATTTACTCAATTTAGCCATTGTCTCTTTAATTAGCGGTAGTGGATAACAATCAGCTTTTGAAATGGAATTCAAAGCGCGATAATCAACACAAAATCTCAGACCTCCACCTGGCTTCCGAACAAATAATACCGGGGCCCCTGCAGGTGAACTACTTGCACGAATGTAGTTTTTGTCAAGTAGGTCTGTCAGAGTCTTTCTCAGTACCAATAATTCATCCCTTGACATTCCATACAGGGGTCCCCATGGTATTTTTTTGTCAGACTCGAGCCTTATCTCGTGATCACATCCTTGCCTGTGAGGTGGAAGCTCATCTGTTAATTCCTTGCGGAAAAGATTTGCAAATTCATGATAACAATTAGGAAGCCTCTCCAAATCTGTAGGTGACTTTTTTGATGGAGCGAGCGCTTTCTGAATGTCTGCCAGCGTTATGGAAAAAAGCTGAGTTTTACTAGCGCTTGCCTTCCTGGCTTTCCTTACTGTTGCAAGAAATACCCCTGCCGACAAACTCTTGATGTTTGCAGTTAGTAGAGATGCGTTCGTTGTTTTCTGTTGCCCTTTTTCCCAAACCCTCAATGGTCGATCGTTTACTACCGCTTCCCCAATATCGATAAAATGATCCTTTGCGTTATAAACCACATCTTCCCGCTCCATCCATGGTTTCCCGAGTATCAGGTCATGAGATAACCCTGGTATTACATATGCATATAGCATGCGCTCGTATCCGTCAACGTCCAGATCCATCTTAACCATTTCCGTAATATACTCTTCGTGGTGCTGATTTTTTGTAGCCTCGGTAAGCTTTTGTGGGTTAATTTTTATCCGAGGAAGGTTAGCTCTGCGTACTAAGGAGTTGCTAACAGCGGCTAGACATTCGCATCCATTGTCAATTAAAGTAGGTACTGAATAACTTCCATTAATTAAAGTGTCTATAATAAAAGACGACCCATTCATAATGTACTCTACATTCTTATCTTCAATTTCATTCGAGCCTATTGCCAAGTTCGAAACTCCCCTTTCAGGCTCCTGAACACGACTTTGTTCAGGAGCTAACCTTTTAACTCATTTTCTCCCACAATGATACCTTCCAGAGCAGCATCGTCTTCGATGAGTGCTACAGCTTGTACTGTAGTTTCAGGACGTTTAGCTAGGAGTAGACTACAGTTTGCTATAATATGCCCTTTTCTTCCACATCGAAGACATGCACCATTTGTTTTGCGTTGACTCAACTCGGCAAGTGAAACCCATTTTGCACGCACTTTATTTACACCTGTCATCCTTGTATCACCATCTTGATCTTTACTGTTTATGTTGTCTTTAACAGCCGGGTGATAAAGATTTCCTTGTGGAGTTCCTCCCAGTAATTTACCCCCTGCAATACCTCGTGTTCCATCGTCGAAGTACACAGATTGACCAAGGAGGTACTTCTTAGTTCTTGTTGTACCAACTTCTTCGATTTCTGAACCTAACAACGATAGATACTCGACAAGTTCACGGAAGGTTTTCGGTTGAGAACGACCGATCATGTGATTCCTTGTCGTTTTATTGAGCGAATTTCGAAGCTGGTACATTTTGTTCTTGTCGTCTCCCGTTGAGCTGGGACTTCGTGTGAGTAGTTGCTGAAATCGCGGTAGGTATGATGACAAGTTCTCATCTCTAAATTGTCGGCATGCATGGAATAGTGCGGCCGCAGATTGTTCTTCGTTTCTATCACGAAAGGCGTCATCCATGGCCTGAAGTAAGCCTAAGGCATCCCATATCGCGTCGTTGGCAAGCATATCTTGGAATTGGCCAGTGATCATGTCCTTGGC
Organism: Blumeria hordei DH14; assembly: GCA_900239735.1. Classification (NCBI taxonomy): domain Eukaryota; kingdom Fungi; phylum Ascomycota; class Leotiomycetes; order Helotiales; family Erysiphaceae; genus Blumeria; species Blumeria hordei. Next base: position 609,746 of record OENG01000034.1, read on the forward strand.
AGTTCCAGTCACTGCATGGCTGTATAGCTGTGAGAGGACAGGCAATGTTGCTGTTCGCTCGAAAGTGCCCAAAAATGAGTCTATATTAATCTAAGGAGAGAAAATATTTACACTCTAATCACTATCTAACTACCCCCAACGTGTTACTAGCGCCGCATTATGTAATCAAAAAGAGCCGGATAATCTCCGGATTCAACTACTAAGGCATTAGCCTGTAACATTACCTCCCTTCTTCCCGGAATTGAGACTAAGACTTTGGCCTTAATTTTGCAAGTAATGCGCGCTTCGTTATTTTCCTGCGACCAATCGCCGTCCCTATGTTTTCCCCTACACCATCTCCTGTGCCGTATCGAGCTTCGAATATATCCAGGGCCTCAGTTTCCTCTAGGTTGCTCCTAGCCTCCCAAGTAGGTTCAGCAAACCCTTTCCACTTAACTAGCAATGATCGTTTATGGCCTCTTCCAACCTTTTTTTTGTCAGCTCGTAGAATTCTTTCTACAATTTGCTCAGGCTCATGTTCTTCCGTGCAGGTTATTTCATCTCCCACTTGTGGGTTAACTGGAGGAGGTTGCGCATCATCTGTATTTTGTGATGGAAGGGGGTCTGTAGCAGCTTTTTTTAATAAATCAACTTGAAATCGCGGCCATATACCCTGTGGAGTATTCAATTCGACTGCATGTGAGTCAATAACTTTAACGACTTGATATTTTGCATTTATCCAAGACAGTTTCTTTGATAATTGAGGGGTTTGAATATTCTTTAAGTTTAACCAAACACGGTCTCCTTCCTTGAAAATTTCTGCCTCCTTACGGCTTTTATTGGCATATTCTTCCATTTTATGCTGTGCAGATGCCATTGCAGCTTGGGCAAGATCCTGGGCTTCGCGGAGTCTTTTGACAAAGACCTGTGCTCGTTTAGCTGGTTCTGATGGTTTGACAATGGGCTCGACAATTTGGATGGGCTCCACATGGTACCCATGTTCGATAAAAAACGGGCTCATTCCGAGAGATGCTGAGGTTCGATTGTTTAGAGCTAGCATGGCACATGGTAGCAATTCTTTCCAGTCGAATTGTGCGTATGTCACAAATGCCCTTAAATATGCTAGGATTTCTTGATTCATGCGCTCTGTAGCCCCATCTGTCTGCGGATGAAAAGCCGTCGATAATCGTTGTTTCATGCCTGTTTGTCGGCACAGTTCTCTCCAGAAATCCCCTACCCAGTTTGAGCCTCTATCTGATGTAATATGATTTGGAAATCCATGATATCTAAAGTGGAGTTTAAGGAATACTTTAACACATTCTTCGGCTTTCATACTGGTCATTTCTTCGATGGCAACACTTCCTTTCAAACGGTCTACTACTACCATCATGTAACGTGGATCCTCAATTGACTTGCTGGCAAATCCGTCATGAAATCAATTGCAAGTTCACTATTGTATCGATCAGGAATCGGCAATGGTCGTAGTAGCCCTTTTTTGAGTTCTCTCCATACATGACTGCGGCCGCAAACATCACAATTACGGCAAAATCTTCGAACCGCTTTCGACATGCCGGGCCAGAAGAAACTTCTATGGAGTATGGCAAGTGTACTGTCTCTTCCCGGATGACCAGTAATATGGAATCATGGGTTTTCTGGATCAAGGCCGTTTGCAATGGTTCATAGTCTGGCACCCATATTCTGTCTCTAAATCTCAGAGCTCCTCTTGAATCAAATCTACATTCTGCTAGCGAAATTTTCAAATCACTAAGATTCGGGGGTAAGCATGTATCTCCTGCTGCCAAGCAATTGTAGAGGATTTGTATTCTTTTGTCTTTCCGCAATGCTTCCTCCCACAAGTCTTGGAAAAATTTTTCGGAAAAGATATTTTCACCTTTTGGAATTGATTCCGAATGATTGGCAACTTGGGAAGGCAACGACCTTATTGCTGAGGTTGACGAGATCCACGTATCCTTGATAAGTTTTAATTCTCTGTTTTTTAATCTGGAGTCATCCATCCCTTGAGGCATATCTTGCTCTCTCCTCGACAATGCATCTGGTCTCGCTGATTGCTTTCCAGGACGGAACCTCAACTTAAAATTGTAGTCGGAAAGTAACTGAGACCAGCGTACTTGTCGTTCATTTAGCCTTCTAGTGGACATGAAAGGTTTGAGATTTTTATGATCAGACAAAACAACAAATGGTTTATCCAAACCTATCAACATCCCCCTCCATTCCTCTATACATCGAACAATAGATAGCAATTCTTTGTCGTGAATTCCATAGTTCGCTTCGGCAGGAGTCAACTTTTTTGAAAGATATGCAACCGGCCTTAGAGCCCCTGTTGCATCTTTTTGAGATAAACAACCTCCCAATACGTATCCTGAGCAATCTGCCTCTAGAACTGTTTCTTTTTGATCATCCCATTGTGCTAGAATTGGAGCAGTAATAAAAAGCTCCTTCAACCTTTCGAATGCTCTTTGATGTTTTTCATTCCATTGAAAAGCTGCATGCTTTTTCGTCAAGCTGAGCAGAGGGGCTGCTATACCACCAAAATTAGGTATGAAGTCCCTATAGAAATTCGCAAATCCTATGAAACTGCGGACACCCTTTGTGCTTGTAGGTGACTGCCAAGTTTTAATTGCCTCAACTTTATCTGGATCTACTTTTATACCTTCTCCAATACTAATGATAAATCCCAGGTACTTGGTTCGCTTCACAGCAAATTCACTTTTGCGCGGGTCCATTTTTAACCCCGCAAGGCCTAGTCTCTGTAACACTCGATTAACCTTGATCCAGTGATCCGCGATGTCCCCGGTAGAATATATTAAGACATCATCAAGGTATGCAGAGCAGAATTCCCCAAGAAACTCTCCCAGGACGGTGTTGATGTATCTTTGGAATGCACTTGGGGCGCCCGTTAAGCCAAAGGGTGTGACTAGCCATTCAAATGATCCATATCGGGTTCGAAATACGGTCTTTGCTTCGTCTCCTTGACGCACTCTCAATTTATGAAATGCCGCCCGCACATCTACCTTGGAAACCCAAGTTGCTTTCGCCACTTGTCTTAAAGTTTCTTTGACCAGAGGAAGTGGATACCTATCTTTTACAGTAATAGCATTAAGGGCGCGATAATCTACACAAAATCGTAGTCCACCTCCTGGTTTTTTCGTAAATAACACTGGGGCGCCACCAGGAGATGCGCTAGCCCGAATCCAGTTCCTGTCTAGGTGATCGGTTAAGGTCTTCCTTAGGACCAGTAGTTCCTCCCTGGACATATTATAAAGAGGCCCGTAGGGAACTTCTTTTTCCCTACCATTTTCATCTTTCATTATATCTATCCTTGTATCTACTCCTGGTCTATGGGGTGGAAGCTCATGGTTTTCGTCTTCATTAAAGTACTTAGAATTTTCTTTAATTTCCAGCGGTAAACTTGCTTTTATTTCTTCAGGCGTTTGCTTCTTCTTGGTCTCTAGAGCTTTGGTTATATCAGCTATCGATGCTGCAAATATTTTGATGTTTTTGTCTTTAGTTTTACGAGCCCGTGTGCATATAGCTGCAAAGTGCGATCCAAGAATTTGACTGGCACCTCCTGAGACGACTTTTAAGCAATTTAACTTTGCTTTTGTTATACCTGGAAGTCTGCTATCCCAACCCTTTGCCTTAACAACAAGCCCTCCAGGGGGACCGAATCGTATTGATCGTTTACGTGCGTCATATACTACACAATTTGCCCGCATCCAGGGGTCTCCTAAAATCATGTTATATGCAAGATCTTCGATAACATAACCCCATAATCTCTCGCTTCTGCCATCTATATCTATATCTACGAAGGTAAGTTTACTTATGGATTGCTGCTTCGATTCATTTTTAGCTAGCTTTAGATTTCTTGGTTGAATAGAAATTTGCGGTAAGTTATGGTGTTTAACGAATGAATGGTTAAAGGCAGAGTAGCACAAACATCCCGAGTCCATGAATGTATCTATATAAAAACATTTATTTATTAATACTTCTATCATGAATGGGGGGCCATCCAATTTTTTAACAACCTTCTTCATTTCTTCTGCCAAAACTATTTGATCACTCTGGGCCCGACTTTGACCAGAGTTTATTCGTTTCCCGAATCTGATTCTTCATTTCTGTCAAATCTTATTTCTCTAGAACCTTGTGAATTTGACTTTCCTGAGGCGGTAGCATTGATACTTGCTGGCTTTTTAGCCCATGTGAACCTTGGACACTTCTTAAACCAGTGTCCCGTTTCTCCACAACGCGTGCATTTTCCCGCAGCTCTTAATGTCGCAAATTCCTCTGGGGAGCGCCATGGTGCTGGCGGTTTATTATGCTTATATTTCCCTCTTACTTTGTCTTTCTCTTCGTTCTGAGAATTTACGGCATTGATTATAGCTGTAAGGGTGGAAATATTGATGCCATTTATACCAGACATTTTTGTGTCACCATCGGCATCGAGATCGCTTGCAGGATGTTGAGTTGCGCTAGAAGTTTGCATTGAGCCCGTGGTATAAGCTTGGGGGTTGCCACCTTGCTTGTTTATATGCCATGTAGTGGAATGAGGGGAGCCATGCTTTGAGGAATAATTCTGACGGGCCTCAAGCTTACCGGCAACTTCTCGGACTTGCTTGACGTATAAAGAGTAATTGTTTTGAGAGGTAGAAACATGTACTAAAGCGTCAGAGAGTCTGTTATTTAGGCAGAGACTGAGGTGATTTATTTTGACTCGTCCCCCCCATTCCAATCCTTGCGCCTGCGCCAGGGTGTACTCGAAGTCTTTCAGGAAGTCCATGAATTTTTGCTGTTGTCCCTGCCTCATTAAAGACAAGGATTCGCCAGCGGCCTGGGTGGATGTTTTGTCTTCGAAGTTTTCATTGAAATGCTCTATGAAAGCTTTATAATTCCAGTCACTGTTGGGGCCACCTGTTGAAAACCATTGAGACACTCGCGTTTTACATTCGTTCGGGATTGTACTCATCATGTCTGAACAAACCGCCCGATGGCCTCCTAAAAGATCCCAATCTACGTCTATTTTCGTAGCTAGCTGCTCGATATATGTCGCGTAAAGTTCCTTGGTGCCATTCCATTCCGGCCATCTTGATGCTAGCTTGTTTCCGACAGGTGGGGGTCTCAGTGCCGGGGCCGAGGGATTTTCATCATTATTCAACAAGGAGATAAGTCGATCATTATCTATCAGCGAGATAATACGATTGATCTGATTCGGAGTTAAGGAAATAGCCGGTGTTGCTGAAGTGCTGGCCATTTGTTCTTCAGGTGATGAGAAATATTCCTGACTGCCGAGGCTTGGATTTGAGTAATAGGAATGAGCAGAATCCGTTGGCGATGGGACTCTAAACGTGCTCATACAAGGTTACTCAAAAACAAGAAATTTTTTTGAGATTAATATATGTGAGAGGACAGGCAATGTTGCTGTTCGCTCGAAAGTGCCCAAAAATGAGTCTATATTAATCTAAGGAGAGAAAATATTTACACTCTAATCACTATCTAACTACCCCCAACGTGTTACTAGCGCCGCATTATGTAATCAAAAAGAGCCGGATAATCTCCGGATTCAACTACTAAGGCATTAGCCTGTAACAATAGCTGCATAAAAAAATCTGATGGTTCGAGTATGTTGCGCTCCTCTACATCGCGCCGATATATATACCGAAGGATTCCGTGTGTGGTAGCCCACTTAGTTCTATCCTTATGATCGTAAGCTTCCGGCCATTTCAATGGTTTTTCTTTGCTTAATGGCTCCCTTCGTTCTGATGGACGACCAGGATTAGGGATCACTGGCTCCAGGGGTACCTGGTCATTGTTTTGCGACTTTTTCTGCATGGTTGACATCATTTGGTTCATCTGAGCTTGTAACATTGCCATGTCTCTCCTGTGTTCAATATCCCTCCGTCTTATTTCTTCAATCATTTTTTGCATGTCTGTCTGCGTTTCTTCATGTTGCATTGATTCCTGGCTTGACATACCAGTTGCAATGAAGCCCGTTCCGATTTCAAGATTGTCCATGTTGGGACCCTTCATTGATTCTTCGAATCCCTGTGCTGATTTGAATGATAATTCACTTAGGCGACTCGATCGTCCAGAGCTAATTATCTCGTCCGTTGATGTTGATGGAGGAGCGAATTTTGGCATCCACTTCCTTGGCAGTCCTAAGTCGATTAAGCTGCTTACCGTTCTATTCCGATAAATTAAAATTTCCCTAAGTCACAATAATCTAATGATGCGATATACTTAATAGCGGGCAATTTATGTGAGAGATAGAGTTTATACTGTGATAGAAACCGAGTTGGTGATGAAAAAATCGATTTAATAAACTCTATGAAGAAGAGAAATCTAACTACAGCTACAAGGTACTTATAACATTCAGCCCACTCTATGAGTCTCTTTGCTTATACCTTTTCCTTAGGTCGAATAGTTACCGCACGGCTACGCATTGCCCATATCCACTGTGCTATGACATTGCTTTGATACCAACAGTCTTATCATTAAAGTCCTCAACAATGCGCTTAGGTATCCACCTAAGCTTACACAACGGGTAAACCGTAACAGCAACCCTCTTCCGACGAGGGCTCAAGAAATTAGGGTTCAGAACCCTACAACAACCCATGCTCCGGCACCAAAGGCGACTTGGGCCACAGTAGCCCGTGCAGGTCTAGGCCGCAGCGCTGGGCCGTCAATTACAAAGGTAGCACCGCCTGCCCCAAAAGCAAAAAGTGCCAAACCGAGGACAGCAGTCAATACCCGACTGTTTCTACGCCTCGCGTTTAATCAACCCCATCGACAACTGTCGCCAGCTGGCGTAAGATTAGCTGTGTCACAGGTGCTTGGTACCGCTGCCGACGACATTACGTTGGTTCAGCGGGCCAAAACAGGCTTTGCGCTGACAGCAAAGAATGAACTCGCTCGGAAAGAGCTCCTGGATTCCTCCATATCACGGAGGAAATGCGGAATAAACCTGGAGCCAGCGTCAAATCTGGTTGCCTTCCAGATTGCCACCGTACCGGTGACAATAAACACACTTGCAGGTCCAATCGAGATCACGGCAAAGATGGTTGCAGACGAAGTCACGCGAGTGACGAAATTGGTTCCGTTTCTTGTCCGTCCTCATGGGCAGTGCAAGCCCGGGGCGCCATACGAGAACTGGCAAGCCCTCTTTCCTTGCGAATCCACGCCCCGATCTGGATTTCGCCTTTTCGACAACTCTGGAGCTGCGAAGCTCTTCCGACCGCGTCGACCAATAGAACATTGCAAACGCTGCCTTGGCTTCCACGCCAGCCGCGGATGCTCCCGCACTCCAGCTTGCTGGAAATGCGGATCTAGTATGCACTCAGAATCAGAGTGCAAGGCCCTTACCCGGTTTCGAAACTGTGGGGGACCTCACCGATCGGATTCCCGGGCCTGCTTAGCCAGACCCAGCAAGTCCGGACCGGTGCCAAAAGAGCAGCTCGCGCGGATTCGCTAGATCCAGAAAGGGGAGTTCGCGAAAGTGGCTCGATTTAGGGCTGCAGCCAAAAGGGCCGAAGAGGCAACGATGGCCTCAACGAAGGACGTCTCAATGGCCGAGGGATCGGGTTTCGGAATCCTGGAATCCGAAGAAGAAGTTTGAGGGTATAGCAACCCTCGGTGAAGTCTACAAAAAGCTTCAAATATATAGCAGGATACCAGCTGAATTCAGGTTATCTGCGAACTAATCTTTCGCTCTCAGCGGAGATGAGAAAAAGTCACTTGGAGGATGTGACAGGAAAAGGAACGGGTGAAAAGCGCGGGATCCGGACCAAACAGTATTTCTTCCAAATTTGATTTCAGTTTTTGATTTATGTTTTTGATTTTAGTTTTGCTGTTAACTTCTACAATTTCAGTAGAAGTTCATGCGGTTGGAATGAGTTGGGCCTGTACGCAGTGATCCTTGCCGGCTCCACCGGTCCTTGACCCATTGTGGATAAAAAAGCGTTAGCTTAGGACCAGAAAGTACCAAAAAAAAAATTCGAGAAACCCCCAATTTACCCATTTCCACCCTTCCACCCGTCTCACCCATTATTTATCGAATCGAATTGCAATTGTTTGCCATCGGCGGCATTTTAAAATGCCTCCGACGCGTAAAACGAACAAAAACGCGATCAGTGGCACGGCCAAAGATCGCGTCAACAAGCCCTACAAATTGCATGAATCTATACGAATCATTGCAAGGCAAAAACTTACGGAGAAAGGAGTAGAAGTCATTGATCAAAATCTAGACACCATCGAGGCTGCGCTCGAAGCTAAAGGTGGCGACATACCCGAGGTAGAGATGTTGGACGCCGAAGTCCAGAAGTTGAAATCTCTATCAGATTCAAGATGGGCTTCCTCCAGCCCAGATGATGCGGAAAAAGCCCCAGGGCCCACAGAAACCTCGAGAGAAACCGTCATCGCACCCGAAAAGCGCGCTACGGTTCCAGCACTACCGCGACTGGTAGAAGTGAGGTCCTCAAAAGGGGCCGAAATAATAACCAACAAGGCATCAACTGCCCCAGAAAGTGTCGCCGAGAAAGCAGTCCCGTCGACAACGACCGCAGAGGCAAAAAATGCCTCAAGACCTATGCTACCCCCGGCCTCGATTCCAGGGACGGCTGAGTGCCACAACCACTCTTCTGGTGGTACTCCCACTGGCACCACGCCAATTCACCCGCCGGAAATAGAGGCTTTACTCGAAGCCGAAAGAAAGCGGGCTGCAAACACCTCAGCTAGGCTCGAGATAGGGTCAACGGTGTTAAAAACATTGGAAAGTGTTATCCTGTCCATGAAAACGACAGATAACAAAGAATACTTGGACGCGATGAACGTGTGTCTGAGGGACGCCCTCGCCCACTTCCTGCGCACTGGAACCACACCAGTGCCGATAAGTCTTCCCCCCGGCCCCATCGGCCAGCAGGCCAGCAACAGCGGGCCCCCACCACCGTCGACTACCAGGACAGCAAATCCTGCCGTTGCGGTGCCCCGAAAATGCCGACTCCGCCGACCAAGCAATCGGCCAAGACGCCCCCTTCGTCCACGCCGGACAACCGACTGTTCCTCCGGCTAAATTCTAAACACCAGTGGCGAAATCTCTCGCCAGCTGGCATCAGAGACGCCGTGGCACAGCTCACTAACGCGACCCAAGCAGCAATTGGACACGTATACCGTGTCCGAAATGTTTCGCGCTCCAAGCGAAAAACAAGGAATCCCGCCAGGCTCTATTGAACGCGGCTGAATCTTTCCTCCCCATCGGGGGAAGACTAGAGGAGGCCTCCGAACTTGTGGCGCTCCAGATCTCGACGGTTCCCGTCGCCATCCACACTCTTCTTGGTAGGGTACAAGTGACAGAAGAGATGGTGATCGAGGAGATCTCGAGAGTTACAAAGGCCATTCCAGTCAAGGTACGGCCCCACGGGAAGACCCGTCTGGACGCGCCATACAAGTCATGGCTGGCTCATTTCAAGAAGGGAGCGGCACCAAGACAAGGGTTCCGCCTATTCGGCGACTCGGGCGTCGCGGTCACTCACAAACCACGACAGACTGTGCAGCAATGCAAACGCTGCCTATAGTTCCATGGGGCGCGCGGTTGCTCTCGCGCCCAAGCTTGCTAGAACTGCACCTCCACGATGCACTCGACAGACGAGTGCCGTTCACACACCAAGTGCCGCAACTGCGGAGGACCGCACAGGTCCGACAGTCGAGTCTGTCTGGCGCGCCCCACCAAGTCCGGGCCGGTAAGCAGAGAGCAACTGGCCAATATTCGCATCGCGAGCCAACGCGAGCTAGCGGCTGTTATGAGGGCTAAAGCTGCAGCCCGTCGCGCTGAGGCGATAGTTGAAGCTGCTGCTAGGCAAACGCTGTTACGGCACGTCAAGGAGGTTTTATAAGTTATTATATTGCTATCAAGAGCTACGCTTGTAAAGGCAATAAAAGACGAAGAGAGGAGGTAGCTACTCTCGACCCTCTCTAAGATATCTCCCTCGGCTGTGCTCAGTCATCCAACGTGATGCCAAGGCGCTAACCTGTATCCCCACACGCACGCAATATGGCACTTACGGATCGTGACAAACGCAAGACTCTCCAACAGCGGTGAAATCGAACAACAGTTTCGAAGTTCTGATGACCAACGTCGCCCCCGACGCCACCCCCACAGGAACGACAAATCCTGTTGAGTCTTCCTGAAGGGCCCCTCACGGGTCTCTTCTAGCCTCCCACCTACAATAAGTTTTATGTCGATCAACGTAGGTAGGGGAGGCCAATCACACGACATTGCGCTTTCCCGAGCTTACGAGCTAGGCGTAGATATGGTGCTAATACAAGAGCCTTTGTGGAATAAAGCCACAAAGGAAACAAAGTCACACCCTGGATATGACTGCCATACACCATATGGCGGCGTAAACGTTCGATCAAGGGCAATGACTTACACACTAACAAATAGGAGAAACCTTTTGGCAACTCAAATCTTTCCTTGCAACCCCCCAACGGCGGACTACTGCTGGGTTGTGGTAAACGGAGTCACGTTTCTCAACGTGTACAAAGACCCAAACGACCCGACAGCAATTCGACCTCTCCTCAGCTGGGACCTACTACCCCGGTCCGTCGCTGCTGGCGACTTCAACGCGGTGCACTGCGCGTGGCAACCAGGGGTTACCCGCCCACGCGGACAAGGAATTGAAATCGAGAGATGGGCAGAACGCCATAATCTCACTTGTCTGATTGTTGGCGAGCCAACGCATCGGGCCGGAAACACGCTGGATCTTGCTTGGACCAACGTCAACGGGGCCCAAGCATGGGTGGATCGCAGCGAGTGCGTAACTAGCGACCATCTTCCCATTCGAGGACAAGTTCCCACCGGATTCGGAAAAAGGGACCAGGAGCAATCGCCGATCAGGGTAACGCGCGGCAACCTGCCGAGGTTCGCCCTTGCTGTCACGCAGCTCACTCGCCCGCCACCAGTCTTGGACACCGTTTGTCAGGTGGATGAATACGCTAACAATCTTTGTTGCGGCCTTGCTAACGCTATCAAAGCAGCAGGAACACGAAGAAACAAAAGACGTGGCAAATGTGCACTTTGGTGGACTCCAGAATGCAAGCTGGCTCACACGGAATATCGTGCAGCAGTGACTCCGGAACAACGATGGGTGCAGCAGTGACTCCGGAACAACGATGGGTGCATGCGAAGAAGCTGCGCTCAACCCTCAGAGCGGCAAGGAAAGAGCACCAGACGCGTCAGGTCGAAGCAATCACAACACCGACTGACGTGTTCAAGCTGATGCGCTCGGCCGAACCAAGGCAGGCAAGCACCCCCCCTCCGCTGAACCGTGAAGGGAAGATATACTCCGATCCAGCAAAGCGGGCAGTGATACTCCGAGATGATTTTTTGGCACGGCATCAAGCAACAGACGACCTACTGCCAACCGATGCGCCGAGCACTAATTGAATCCTCTGGAATGACCATGTCTCAGACAAGGAGATCCGTATGTGCACCATAGGTTGCGTCTACACAGCGCCTGGAGCAGACGGGATCTCTGTGGAGCTTTTGCAAACCTGTTGGAAGACGATTAGATTATTTTCTAGCAGTCTCTTCCGCGCCTGCATCAGACTCGGTACCCACCCATCCTGCTTCAAGCTGGCTGAAGTGGTGCTCCTCCGCAAGACGAACCGAGATCCAGCGACCGTTAAGGACTGGAGACCGATCGCACTTCTGTCATGTTTGGGTAAGGGACTGGAACGACTCTTGGCGAAGCGGATGGCCCATCTCGGGGTTACGCTCGACGTTGTCGGAGACCAACAATTCGGTGCGCTCCCCAAAAGATCCGCAAACGACCTCGTCAACTGCGTAGTCCACGACATCGAAGAGGCAAGCACCCAGGTATTGGCGGCAACATTTACGACTCTCGATGTCCAAGGCGCGTTCGATGCAGTACTCCATAACCGTTTGGTGAGGAGGATGCAAGATCAGGGATGGCCGGACTCAATTCTCCGATGGACGGCGTCTTTTCTTGCACATCTAAAGGTGCAAGTCCGATACTCCGGGGGGAGTAACCGGGCATAGAGAGCTGGTTTGTGGGGTACCGCAGGGATCACCAATATCGCCACTTCTCTTCCTTCTATACATGGCAGAGCCTATGCGAAGCGGCAACCCAGGAATGAGGTTCAGCTACGCAGATGATATCGGGATCCTAGGATTCGGGCGCAGCATTGCCGAGTCGGCCGCTTCTGTACTGAAGGAAGTCGATCTACTGGAGTGGGCGAGTAACAACGCAGTCTCCTTCGGTACTAATAAGTTGGAGACAGTCCAGTTTCCCGGACGCAAACGCGAGAATGTGGTGGCTATTTGTGTGAACGGCGTGAATGTTGAGCCAGCAGACCAAATACGCTGGCTTGGAATACACTTAGACCCGCGACTGGTCTTCAAACATCACGTCACAACGTGGTGTGGAAAAGCTCTGAAGGTAGCCCAGCAAATGCGACGCTTCAACTCAGCATATCGGGGAGCTGCTCCTGCAGCACTGGTTCGGGCAGTGAACACGTGCATTGTCCCCATAGCAACCTTTGGAGCAGATGTTTGGTGGCCCGGCCTCAAACGTTCGACCAAAAGGGGAATCATCACACCTCGGACTAGCATTTTATGCGAGATGATCGACAAGGCAATCTTGACGGGACTGTGCGCTGCCCTTCCGGTAATGAGAACGACACCGAATCTTGTTCTCCATCGCGAAGGAGGTATCCCAACACGAAAGATCATTCTGGAGGGGAATCGACTACGGCTTTCGGCTCGACTCCACCCACTAGATAACCGTCATCCGCTCCGGACTCGCGCCGCTGTGTGTCCAAACGATGGAACACGGAAGTATAAGAAAAATGCTCGGGCACCCAAGAATCCAGAGATCCACATGTCACGAGTACAGCGGGCTTATCGAGAACTCCCGGATGCGGAAGACGCCGAGCCTTTGCCACCGCCATGCTATCCCTCTAGTCTCGACCCAAGGATAGAGGAGGAGGACAAGGTAACCCGGCTCTTGCATAGTATGCAATCATCAGATATTTGTGCCTACCCGGATGGATCGTCGGAGGGGCATAGTCGCTCAGCATGGGGGTTCGTCTTGAAGAGGGATGGAAAAACTCTGTTGAAGGGATGTTTATCGACTTTCTATATATTGATCGTCGATTCTGTTTATTGGTCTGTAATGACAGACACGGAAATAATTCATGAGATTGCTTAATGAGAGGCTAGGATTGATTCCGATATTATTTGGTAGAAGACTTGTCCCAACTATCAGAGGGCTACAGCGTCTTTATCTATCTACAGGTAAAATCCCCCATATCCCATTCATACTAGCCATACAGGATCTAGCATATTAAACTTGATACGTATCATCATTTTGGGGTTGAGGTTTACCGTGTACTTGCTACTTGAGTCGCGTGTCTGACTACTATGAGACACGCTCAGGTATCAACCTTATAACCCATACCAAACCCAAACTACTTCACTACCCTGAATATGACCCCATGAATAGTTGTAACAGTAGCCTGCAACCTAGCACGATTAGGCTAGAGCTCGTTGACTAAGACCTAATCCGAACAGATGTGGCATCAAGCATGGTGGTGAAGTGCTTGATGCGGAAATTATAAGGGCGAGAAAGGCCCTGGAAGCTGCACTGGGATTGTTGGAGAGGGAGAGCGGGGGAAGGGACGGCAGGCAGCGAATCAACGTGTTGACGGATAGTCAGTCTACAGTGAAGGCACTGTTGATGGGAACTTCAACAACAAGCCTCGACGACGTACGCCAATTTAGGGCGCTATCGAAAAAGGCTCTAGTCTCGGTGAAGTGGATACCGGCCCGCTCCGGGATACAGGGAAACGAAGAGGCTGATAGAGCCGCACGCTCCGGTCTCCGACAATTGCCAAGCAAAGGGAGCCAGCCTGGCTCTGTAGCGTTGGCGTACGTTCGTCGGCTCATGAACCAGAAACGTCAAGCGCTTCTCGAGGAATGGTGGGAGGAAGCATGCCCACCTAGGTATCGAAATCTGGGTCTTCTCATGCGACGAAGCAAGCCACGCGAGCAGGCACTTTCCCGGCGGCTACTCCGTGAACTGATCTCAGCCCGTACAGGCCACGGAAACTTCGCGGCATGTCACCGCCGTTTCAACAACTTCGCCGCTTCAATGGAGTGTGCGTGTGGAGAGGAAACATCACCTCCCCACTTCATTCACTGTCGACTGCACGCACGTCAGACGCGTCGACTTCGAGGGAAAATGTCACATCACGAATTTACCCATAAGCTTCTCGGGCCTAAGTGCCTCGAAAACTTTAAAATATTTGCGCAGGAAGCCGGCTGCTTCGGGCACTCACCTGTGAGTCCGTCTTCAGCTCTCAGCGTAGACGGCAGTAATTATATCATAGCACGAAGCATGACAGGTAGGAAGATGAAACGAGAAGTGTCATTTTCCAATCACAAATAGGACTGTAGGGTTTGGAATTTTGGTTATGGGAGTTTGAGGGAGCATTAATTTTCTTTTTTATAACTAGCTACTGGTTGTGTAGTGGGTCACGCGGTGAGACCGAGTCGGGCATGTAGGAAGCATGATCTCGGCCGTGTACACCGGTCCTTGACTCCTAGGAGATATAGAGCATAGCTTAGGACCTAAAAATTATAAAAAAAAAATAAAAAAAACATCCAATTCGAGAGATCCCAATTTGCCCATTTCCACCCTTCCACCCGTCTCACCTACTGATCCACATATCGAATTGTAATTGTTTGCCATCGGCAGCTTTTTCAAATGCCTCCGACGCGTAAAACGCACAAAAATGCGATCAGCGGAATCACCAAAGATCGCGTCAACAAACCGTACCAATAGACTCCCGCTATTCAAAACCACGCGAGGAACATGCTAACAAGGCGAAGACTCGAGTCCAATCTTCAAAATATGAATACCTTCGCGGCTGCGCTCCAAGCGAAGGAGAACGATGTCCCCGAGGTAGATATGGTGGACGCAGAAGTCGAGAAGTTAAAAACCCTCGCAGATTCAAGATGGGCTTCCTCCAGCCAAGTGGACGCGGGTATAGTCTTAAAGCCTGCCGAATCCAACATGAAAACCGTCGTCGCACCCGAGAAGCGCGCTACGGTTCCAGCACTACCGCGACCGGTAGAAGTGAGGCCCACGAAAGGGGCCGACATACCCACAACCAAGGCAGCAGGAGCCGAAAACTCTTAGCTGGACCAACTGCCTACAGCATCAGAAACAGCAGGCAGAGAAAAAATATTCCCCCCAGAATTGCTGGCAGCGATCGAAGCGGAGGAGCGCAGGGCAAGGCAAAAAGCTGCGCAATTCCATATATGCTTGACAGCGATTAGCAGTGTCGAGACAGCCCTTTCACCGCTCTCCACCGGTGAAAATAAAATTTTTGTAGACTCCATAAAAGTCTACCTAAAGGCAGCCATCGCACAATTCATGGCGGCCGGGCCGAGCACCGCTCCGCCAGTCCTGCCCCAACGACCAATTGTCGCAACTCCCCCCGCGACCGCCATCCCAGTAGCTGTTCCTCGGAGTATTTCAAAGGCTGCAGCACCTCTCCCGCTCAGAAGCACCTGGGCTACTGTCACCAGAGCAGGACACCAAAAGTCAGGCGCACAAGTCCCTGCAAACAACACCCCGGTTTCGGCTGCCCCATCTACCAGGAAACCAGAGAAGAATCCGGCAGCATCAACAACAGCATCGAAAGATGACCGAATCTTTCTGCGTCTGGATGCAAACCACGAGTGGAGACAACTCTCTCCAGCTGGCGTTCGCGAAGCCGTCGCTAAACAAACACATTGCACCCCTGCTGATGTCTACCAAGTGCAATGCGTTCCCACTGGCTTTGCAATCCGTGCCAGAAGCCCGGATGCAAAAACTCGACTGCTGGAGGCCTCCAGCACCTTCACACAAGTGGAGGCAAAACTAGAACCACCAAGTGATCTAGTTTCTCTCCGGATCGCAACGGTCCCAGTCGCCGTGTTCGGCTTAGAAGGACGAGTCGAAGTCACTGCCGAAATGGTAGCCGCCGAAATCCTTAGAATAACCAGCTGCACTCCAGACCGAGTAAGGATACACGGAAAAACTAAGCTCGGCGCTCCCTACAGATCCTGGGCGGCCTTGGTTCCCAGGAACGCTAGCCCAAATCCTGGATTCCGACTCTTTGACGACTCAGGAATAGCAACCATCCAACGAAACCGCCCTCCCATACAGCAATGTAGGCGATGTCTCGGTTTCCACGCCACCCGTGGGTGCTCTTGCGCGCCAGCCTGCTGGAACTGCGGATCCACCATGCACTCGGCATTCGAGTGTAAAGCAGCCTCTAAATGTCGAAACTGCGGAGGCCCCCATCAATCTGGCAGTCGAGACTGTCTTGCTCGTCCCAACAGGTCTGGCCCAGCTACCAGGGAGCAACTTGTGACGATCCGCCAAGCTGGCCAACGCGAGTACCAGGCCGTTGCTCGAGCAAAAGCTGCCACCAAGGCCGCTGAGGCTGCTACAGCTGCCGCCAGATTGACAAGACTAACTTCTCCTGCTGCTGTTAAGGATAACCTTTCGACAGACACAGCAATGGCTGAGGGTTCAGGCTTTGGGGCCTTGAACCCTGAGGAAGCTTTGTGAAGGGCGCCCTACGGGCCCCTTCCCGCCCCCCTCCTACACTAAGTTTTATGTCAATAAACGTAGGCAGGGGAGGCGCAACCCACACCATTGCGCTCTCTAGAGCTTACGAGCTAGGCGTGGATGTTGTGCTGATTCAAGAACCTTGTTGGACCAAGCAAACGAACGAAACCAAGTCACATCCGGGTTACCTCTGTCATACACCGTACGGAGGTGTGGATGTCAGACCGAGGGCGGTGACCTACACTCGGAAAAACGAAAAGGTGATATCGGCAGAGCAGATTTTCCCTTGCAATAGGCTGACTGGGGACTACTGCTGGGTACTGGTCAATGGAATCACATTTCTCAACGTGTATAAGGCCCCTAAAAACCCGACTGCAGTCCGCACGCTCGTCGACTGGAAACCGTCTGCGAGGTCCATTGCAGCCGGGGACTTCAACTCAGTGCATGCTGCATGGCAACCTGGAGCAACTCGGCCTTATGAACAGGGTGATGAGATACAGAGGTGGGCGGAAGACCACAACCTCTCTTGTCTGATAATTGGAGAGCCGACTCATAAAGCTGGCAACACTCTTGATCTCGCTTGGACCAACATATCTGGAGCCCGTGCTTGGGTCGATAGGGAGGAATGTATGACCAGCGACCATCTTCCGATCCGTGGAATCATACCTTCTGCAACCTTCATCGGGAACCCGGCTCCACCAAAGATCAGAGTGCCCAAGAAAAATCTGCCCAATTTTGCGCGTGCCGTTGCAAAATGGGTACATCCGCCGTTAGACTTGAGTACAAAAGAGAAAGTGGACAAGGTTGCCCAAGAAATAAGCTTCCATCTTTCGGAGGCCATCAAAGCGACAGGAACCCGGTCCAGAAAAGAAAGCGGCAAATCTGCGCCGTGGTGGACTCCCATGTGCAAATCCGCACACTCAGAATAACGAGCCGCAACGTCACCGACACAGCGAGCTATCTGTGCGAAGAAGCTCCGTGCGACTATCACAGCCGCTAAGAAGGAACACCAGACATGTCAAGTCGAAGCGATGACAACCCCGGCAGACATATTCAAGCTGATGCGCTCGGCCAACCACAGACAGGTTACACCTCCTCCACCGCTCA
This sequence comes from Blumeria hordei DH14, assembly GCA_900239735.1. Taxonomy (NCBI): domain Eukaryota; kingdom Fungi; phylum Ascomycota; class Leotiomycetes; order Helotiales; family Erysiphaceae; genus Blumeria; species Blumeria hordei. Next base: position 627,487 of record OENG01000034.1, read on the forward strand.
ACTACAACGGATCCTACATCACCGACCCGTTAGAGCGAGCTACCATTCTCCGAGACGCCCTTCTTGCACGCCATCATTAATCAGACGACCTTCCGCCATGCAATACCCCAAGCGATAATCAAATACCTTGGGAAGGTGAAATTTCAGATGGAGAAGTGCGCACTTGCACAATCGGCTGTGGGAAGACAGCACCTGGGGCAGACGGAGTTACGGTCGAGCTCCTCGAAGCTTGCTGGAAGACGATCGGACCGTGTATCTTGCAGCTCTTTAGAGCCTGTATACGACTGGGCACTCATCCATCTTGCTTCAAGCTAGCGGAAGTGGTACTACTGGAAAAGCCTAATTGGGACCCAACCACGATCAAAGGCTGGAGACCTATAGCCCTCCTCTCATGTATAGGTAAAGGGTTGGAAAGGCTTCTTGCCAAGCGAATGGCGCACTCTCAAGGGCGAGGTTAGGACAGTGTTCCACAGGGTGCGTATGTGGTCTAACGGAGATCTAGGTGGTAGATGAAGGTGATGAGTGGGTCGAAGGGATGACTGGTCTTCTGTAGGAAGAGACGAATTGGTAGATAGTAGCGATAGAGGCTACACGTGGGTCTTGCTGATGAAGAGCTGGAAAGAGATAAATGGTCTTCCCGAAGAAGAGATGGGTAAACAAATGTATTGTTAAGGTAATTGAAGAAGACGTTGCGTGAAGAATAATGCTTCTTCACACCGAGTATTTATATACATAAAATTACCAAATAGCATGTAACACACCGCCTCTATGCCAAACAATCTGCTACACATCACCTAATGAGACTAGCCTACTCTTATCCGTCTTCCTTGCTGGTTTTAAAAGTGCATTGAACTATTATTTGTGCTTTAGCCTAGCCGTCCACATGACGTTTCATATTACGCTATGCCACAACGATCCATGAAACGCACCTAGCAATCACCTGTGATGTGGTTGGCCATCAACAATTCGGTGCGCTCCCAAAGCGATCGGCAACGGACCTGGTTTCCTGCGTAGTCCATGACGTCGAAGAAGCACGCTCCCAGGGATGGGCCTCGACATTCGTCACTTTAGCCGTCCAAGGAGCGTTCGATGCAGTGCTCCACAACCGCTTGGTTAGGCGCATGCAAGCTCAGGGATGGCCAGACTCAATACTCCGGTAGACGACTTCATTCCTCACACATCGGAAGGTACAAGTACGTTTCTCCAGCGGAGTCACCACCCAGAGAGAACTGGTCTGTGGAGTCCCACAGGGATCACCAATTTCACCATTACTTTTCCTTCTGTATATGGCAGAGCCAATGAAAAGTGGTACCCCGGGATTGGGGTTTAGCTACGCCGACGACATCGGTATTCTAGGGTTTGGACGCACAATTGCTGAATCTACCGCTGCTGTACAAAGAGAGACAGATCATCTTCTCGAATGAGCGCGGAATAATGCCGTCGACTTTGACACGGAAAAATCCGAAGTCATTCAATTCCCGGGACGACGTCGAGAGGAAGCAGTTGGTGTCCACGTCAACGGAACCCTTATCGAGCCTGCAGAAAACATTCGCTGGCTAGGCGTGAATCTGGATCCACGACTCAATTTTAAACACCATGTAACTACATGGTGCGGTAAAGCGGTAAAAGTTGCCCAGCATATGCGCCGCTTCAACTCTACCTTTCGAGGAGCAGCTCCTGGGCCATTGACTAAGGCAGTAGACATGTGCGTTGTCTCGCTAGCAACTTTTGGATCTGATGTCTGGTGGCCAGGGTCCAAACGCTCTACTTTACGAGGAATGGTCACGTCATCTATCTCCAACCTCTGCAGCATGATTGACCGAGCTAACCTGATGGGATTACTGGCTGCACTTCCAGTGATTAGGACAACACCAAATGTAGTCCTTCACAGAGAAGGAGGATGTAAAAGGACGAGAATCACGGACGCTGCACGCAATGGCTGCCACAAAATAATCTATATTTTCTATGAAGAGAACACTTCAGTGGGACAGAGCCAATGTAAGGTGTGTGCTGACGACCACCTTACCTAAGCGCTTACTAAGCGTCTAACCTGTTGCCATAGACAGATCATTTGCCACATCCCACTTACATGCAAGGCTGGGCCCGTAAGTCAGCCCAGCCAACTAACACCGGGTAAAACCCGTAACAGAGGAATCCCGCCGGCGAAGGTCATACTTGAGGGAAACCGTCTCCTGCTTTCAGCAAGGCTTAAGACCCTTGATGACCGACACCCTTTGAGGACCCGCGCTTTCGTGTGCCCGAATTTCGGCACTCGGAAATACAAAAAGACCGCCAAGACCTCAGCCAGACCAGAGATCCAGATGTCACGGTTACAGCGTGCCTACCGAGAGCTTCCGGAAGCAGAAGCCCCCGAAAGTCTGATGCTTGTGGTTTACCCTAGGAAATCAGTCTCAAAGCCGACAGAACGCGAAGATTGCATCCGATGGATTAGCGACGTGCCAGGAACGGACATTTGCGCATACTCGGATGGTTCATCAGAAGGATATGGACGCTCTGCCTGGTGTTTCGTTCTGAGGAAGGATGGGAAACTTATTGGTAAAGGAAGTGGCATCAAGCACGGGGGAGAGGTGCTGGATGCAGAAATAATGGAAGCAAGGAATGCTCTGGAGGCTGCACTGGAGTTCCTGGAGAACAAGAAGTTCAGGAAAGGTGGAGGTTTTAGGAGAATACACGTGTTTCTTGACAGTCAGCAGGCTGTAAGCGCACTAACGACAGGCTCGTCCTCAACTAGCCTTGAAGATGTACGCAAATTCCGTGCGTCATCCAACAGAGCAGAAATATCAGTGAAGTGGGTTCCAGGGCATGCCGAAATCCAAGGAATTGAAGAGGTAGATTCCATGGCCCGTGCAGCACTTCGAGAACTGCCCAGCCAGGATACGCAACCAGGATCCAGTACTCTGGCACATCTTCGAGGCCTCATGAATCGCAGACGGTAGATATTGCTGGACGATTGGTGGGAAGAGGCCTGTCCGCCTAAATACCGCCAACTCAACCTACAGGTGCGGAGACGTAAACAACCGGAACTGTCTCTCTCTAGGCACCTCCTCCGGGCCCTAATTGCAGCACGAACAGGTCACGGCAATTTCGCGGCATACCATCGCCGTTTCAACAACTCATACGCACCCATGGAGTGCTCTTGCGGGAAGGAAACTACTCCAACCCACTTCATCTACTGTAGCCGCCACGCACAACAAACGCGAAGGCTCAGAAAGTCAATGTCACACGTTGACTTTATCAAAAAGCTTCTCGGGCCCAAGTGCCACGATAGCTTCAAAATATTTGCGGAGGAAACCGGCTGTTTTGATAGCCAACCCGCCCATTCATCCACTGCTCTCAGCGGGGATCGGATATACTAGTCAGTGCTACAACGCACGACACGAAAGGGACCGAGGCGAGAAGTATCGTTTCCCTGAGGAAATTTCTTATGTACTTGAATTTAGGGTTGAAGGATGGAGTCTCGATTTCGGAGTCGGAGTAGGTGGTGTCTTCTGAGTTATAATTTACCTACTACTTTTTCTGTAGCGGGTCTCGCGGTTGGAATGAGTTGGGCCTATAAGCAGTAATCCCGCCGGCTCCACCAGTCTTGTATCGATAGTGGACCTATAGCTTTAGCTTAGGACTTTAATATAATAAAAAAAAAACATATGAATTGTTGGGGAGTATGTATCGAAATAATCGACCCCTTGCAGTTGACTAAAGCCCTAGGCAACCAATCTGGCTTTAAACCTTCCATCGCTCTTTACTGAGAATACCCACCTTGAACCACTAGGTCGTCTTTTCTCAAGGATGAGGGTTTGACAGTGTTCCACGGGGTGCGATGTATGGCCTAGTGAAGATCTAGGTGATAAATGAGGATATTTAATGGGTCAAAGCGATGACAGGTCTTTTCGAGGAAGAGATGAATGGGCAACTAGTTGCAGTAGATATTACACGTGTGTCTTGCTGATGAAAAACTGGAGAATGGATAGATGGTCTTCCCGAAGAAGAGATGGGTAAACAAATGTATAGTAATGGATGAGTAAAGAAGACGTTGCGTGAGGAGTAAACCTCTCTCACGCTGAACTATTATATACAAGAGTAGAAGTATTTGCCAGCCGGAATTAATCGTAATCAATTCTTGCCAATATCTTTGCATTGATGGCTGTGTTCTAGTCCTTCTCTTCATGATTCTCTTGTATATCCTTACATTAATTTGTACATGATTAATTGTATAGGGGAGGCTATTATTAAATTGATGGTTATAATTAACTACCCCTTCATCTTATCACAAATTAAAAGTCAAATCGTGCAACACCAAAAGCAACGGCAGCTTGCTGAGCGTGGCCCAGTCGATTTCGGTTGACACATGGGCTAGGTTCCGTTCACGGCACGATGGATCAAAAGTTTGGGTATCTTTTATTCAGTCTTTCAACAACTTCCCGATTGATTTTGACTGGGAGGACTTTACGACTCACCAACAACCTCCCAAAATCAAAGGTAAAATTCCTTTCGCTTTCAACCTTACTAACATTGTGTGCAGGACTGGCCAATTGCTCGGCCTCATTTTAGACAGGCACCTCGACCGCGACATCAACATTCTCAACTTTTCGACACATTACAAAGACGGCGCGAACGAAGAAGCCTCACTCAGACAACGAACAATGTACGACAAAAGCTGGGGCGCCGATGCCTCGGTTTTGAGCTCTCGATATCGGAATTTCAGCCCTCTCAAATGGGGGCTGAGCGCAATGCAGGGGGGGAATGTGGGAAGAAGGAAATGTGATTTTTAACAGGCTGTTGGCACAGTTGATCGGGTGCTGGATGTGCTTTCTAGAAGTAGTAGGTTGCATTCCTACACGGCCTGTTTAAGGGGGGACTACGGCTGCTCGTCGTGAAAGAGTACAGGAGGAATTATTGAGGTTTTTCCACGAAGGTTTTCCCTCAATGCATGGTATGAGGATCATGGTGAATGCGTTCCTACCTATTCGACCTGATGTAACAAGCGTGAGGCACGTAGCAGGAAAAGTCAGGCACCGGATGGGCTTTGCTTGAGAATGGAGGAACTTGTATTCTAGATGTCCTCCATACGTGTCATGTCCACTGGATGGAGGGTGAAAGCCTAACACTAGAAATAAACTAAACTAAACTTATCACAAATTAATATTAGTACTAGAATTTTAATTGCGGATCCATGATATCTTTCATGGGGGACATGTGTTATAGGGTTGAAAATGTTTTTGATTGCCAACAAATTAAGTTCTTCGTTTATTGCTTCTCGCCATTTTACTTTGTCATTCCTGATTAGTGCTTCTTTAAAAGTCCCAGGTATGAAAATTTTCTCTTCCATAATTTGAGCTTGTGGTTGCCACGCCGAACAGGGCAATATAGGCTTTCGGATTTGTTTACTCCTCCTAAGGGTGATAGGGTTAGAGATAGGCACCGAGCCCGATGATTCTGGTAGATCAGTTAGATTGGCAGGGGGAGGTTGATGACGTTCAGACGGCCGGAGAAAAGGGGAAGAGAGTGATTTTTCAGAATCTTCTGAAGGATCATGAGGTAAATTAGTTTCAAATCTTGAATCAGTGGAGTGCATTTCTGCGTCAGAATCAACTTCGGAATCAGAGTCAGAGTCATGTGAGCAGCTAGTTTCTCTTCCTTGGGGGACTTCTTCCTCAGTAGCTATTTCAGGAATTCTTTCAAATTGAATGTCTTGTTGCTCTGATGTTTTACCCCAATCCCAGAAAGTTTCTTCGAGAAACCTAACGTTAGCTGAGACTATGATTTTATTACGACCCTCCTTGGAAGGAATGTAAATTTGATACTGTGTTGTAGACTCACAATATCCTACAAATATTCCTTTCAGTGAAGTCGGAGAAAGTTTATTTCTGTGTGGGTCCGAAGTTTGAATTAGAACATAGCAGAGACATCCCCATACTCTTAAATGTAAAACTACAGGAATCGAGCCAGTCTTAGTTTGTGAGGGGTTCTGACTTCAGGTTGCGTAGGAAGACGATTTCGAATATAACATGCATAGCTGATAGCAAGATCCCAGAAATGTAGAGGTAAATTTGCATGATGTAGCACACATCTAGCCATAGTCACAAGTGTTCTATTCAACCTTTCAGAAACACTGTTTTGGTGCCGTGTGTATGGGGCGCTCATTTGTTGCAAAAAACCGTTCAATTCTATTTTCTTGTATTCACTACATCCATCGAAGCGCATCGCTTTAATCTTTCGCCCAGTCTGAAGCTCTTTTTCTTCCCTGTATAATTGAAACTTTTCGGGGACTTCTACCAAACTTTTTAAAGTATAAACCTTACTGTCGCGAGTTGTATCATCAGTGAAAGACACAAAATAAAGACTTCCAAGTAAGCCATTTGTCCTACATTTCCCCCACGTGTCAGAATGAACCAATTCAAGAGGGTGAAGCTTCTTCTGTACCTGATCTCTGTAGATTTTTTCCACTTGTTTGCATGAATTACAAGTATGACAGTCATTGAAGGACGTAGATTTGAGATTAAGGTCTGTTGGCTTCTTGTTTTTAGGGTCGAGATCTAGGTCTGAATTGGAAATGTTTTTCAAGACGTGGGCATTTACATGGGCAAACTGGTGATGCAATAAATTTTCTACTGTGAATTTGTTGCCTTCTGACACGAGAGCATTAGGATTGTTGCTAAGGAATTGAGGGTGTGCTGAACCTTCCATATTGAAACAAAAAAGTCCATTTTTAGGATGTGCATTCATAACAATTGTGCCATTAGATGAATAGACTCATAGTCCATACTTGTTAGTCTTAATTTTATAGCCTCTGGAAATTAACTGAGAGCCTGAGACAAGATTCTTTGCACAAGATGATAGGTACCAGACATCAGTAAGTTTGACAGTTCTGGTTTGATATCTATTATTTGCATAATTTACCTCAAAACTTACTGAGCCAGACCAAGAATCTGGTTCTACACATCCAGATGCTGTTTCAATGAACTTCCTCACAGGTACCATCGACGTGAATAGTGATGAGTCACAGAAAATATGATGAGTTCTGCCGGTGTCAAGAATGACATCGTTAGAAGATAAAGTTGAACATGATAGAACGTGCTCATGATCCTGCCAATCTTAATTATTTGATCAGCTACCTCCAAATCTTCTCTTGAGTGACATTACTGTCTCTGCCTTCTGTGGGTTTTTAGATGCCCATTTCGATCCCTCTGGAGTGTCTATCCATTTAAAACTTGTTTCACAGATGTGGTTATTCCTCCCACAGAAAGAAAAGATCTTCATTGTCATGCCTTTTCCGGAATTAGCTAAATTAGCAACAGCTTTCTCGTTATACTCCAGATAGTTTCTCTGGCTGTCCCTTAACAAATTCACCGCCTCGAGGAATGTCACATGAGAATTTAATTTTATAAATGATACTGCTCCATTATGGAAGCTGTTGCATTCAGTTTCAAAATAATCTAGGAGGCGGTTCCTTTTCGATAGATCAGAAGGCCGCTCGGATGGATCTAAATATGCAATCTTAGATTGCAGTTTTGTCAACTTGGTTGCACACTTGTCGGCGTCAGCGCCTGAATTGAAGTTAAATCTCCAAATATCTTATATCAGCCCATCTACGTAAACTTCGCTGTTAGGCTGGTAGTAGGCTGCAATTGCGTTCTAAATTTGAAAAGCCGTAGGTAAGGCTTCAATGATGTAGTAAACATCCTCTGGAGCGCTGACTTTATGTCGTTGTTGACAAGTTGCTGAGGGGACATTTTCGAAGTAGACTTTTCATCAGCGGGAATTAGATCGGGCACTTTCCGCAGGATGTATTCTTGGGCATTATGAGAGTTTAAACTCAATTGAAATATCCGACACCATCTTAGATACGTCTCCTTACTGAGCTCGGGAGCATTCTTACAATGCTTGAGAATCTAGGCAGTAGACATGACGAAAGGTTCCAATAATAGAATATGCGATGATGGGTGTTAAGGTGTGAGATTAAAGGTTGAGCAGAAAACAGTACTGTCTCGAAAAGGAGTAAATAATAGAATGAGCAGAAATAGTTCTGTCTCGTGTAAAAGAGCTGATGAAATCTTAGCACAGTTGGTTAGAGCTTTGGTCTCATAATCTGTTGGAAATATTGCGCAATGAAATGGGCGCAATATTTATGGAACAAAAGTAGAAGTTCCATAAATGTTGCGCCCATTTCATTGCGCAATATTTCCAACAATCCTAAGTCTTCCCAGGAACATTCCAGTGCACCAAAATCATCCTGTTACATCCAGAGTAGGAGACAGAGGAGCTCAACCTGGAGAACATACAGAGGATGGAATTGACTGGACTTATGATTGTCGCATGAAGACATTGGCACAACAGCTTGCAAACTCGCTAGTCACTGGCACCAATATTAACGCATCCGCCGGTATTGAATCTTCAGACTTAGTACGCTTATCGGAACTTGCAGGCCGGATTATTATTCATTGCAACAAAGAGGAGGTAGTAGAAGCAAACTCAACTATGAGCAGTTAAACTCAGCTTTATCTTTCTGGTCCGATGGATCTAGGGCAGAAAACGGCAAAGTTGGAGCCAGAGTGGCTAGGAAAGCCGAGAATAGATTGTGGCGGTCACATAAGATTTTTGATACCGAATTGTATGCGCTATATCGAACACTTTTGTTGGAAATATCGCGCAATGAAATGGGCGCAATATTTATCGAACAAAAGTAGAAGTTGACTAAAAGAGTGTCATGTTCGAATTATGGCTAAAAGTGTGGAAAGTGTGCGCTACAAGTACAATTGTAAGCGACACAGAGCCTAAGCCACAGCATAAACGATTGTAGGAGGGCAAGACTGACACCTGTACGCGGTGCCCTCTACGAACCTGGGAGTGAAATATTCTCCCAGAGCCAAGTTCAGTCAAATTCCGCAATACCGAACAAGTTGGCCCATGAGGCAATGATTCAACACTCTCCACCTAATCAAATTATCACACCTGACGAGATCAATCACCACCAAAAACTCATCAAGTTTGCAAGTACGACTTAGTACATCCTTATTTCAATGATCACACCTCTCGTCGACTTTCTCTGGCCTCAATTCACCACCACGTACCCGCCCACGCCGATATTTATACCCGACGGAGGAAGCAAAGCGTGGCGCATAAACCTGGGAGACAGTTCTTTGGGATGGGCGTGAGAGAGATTCGGACAAGCTCACAAGGTGCTGCAGATGGTGGAAACGATCTCGACGGACGTGAATTCTATAGTTTTGACGAGTTTTCGAATTGAGCTTTGTGCGTGCGCCAAGACTTCGCTTGCGAGAGTGCGCGCGACACTATAAACACCGCCGTGGTTGGATGGTGCGGTGGTACATCATCTTGGCCGGTTTCTCAAGTAAGGTCTGGATAGCAAGGACACATATCCCACCCGAGACAGGAGACCGCTGGTTCGAATCCGGCAAAACCTAACTACATTTCTCGCGGCGCTGGTATGCATGGATGATGAAGGCATGCTTGGATAATCAAAGGTTTTAAATTCCCTTTGGTGGGTACTTACGGAAGAGGATCGACTGTTTGCGTGAGCAAACATACCTCATAGTGGTATTTGCGAATGAAATCCAGAGTATGAGTGTCTCTAACGTCAAAAGAGTCATCCAATATGTATACATAGTACCGGTCATGTGTCATAGCTAGATAGCTGAAAACACATTAAATGATTTAAAAAAAAAAAAAACGATTGTAGCGCTATCTAGTCATAAAAAACTTCTATTGACCCCCTTGCGCCCACGCCAGACAGTCGCTCATGTATCCATTAGGTAGCCTGAAGCGCTACTATATTACCAATTCCAACCTGTTAAATACACACAAGATCGTGTCGGGAACCTAGACGAAATGGAGGGCCCGTACGTCCACAACACTCTATGTCTCTATTTTCAACAACTTTGCTTAGCACTTTAAAGGTGAAATCCAAGAGTTCGAGCAGGAACAAAAACTGCAAACTTCCTTCTAGAAATAGTAGCACAGTACATGTTTTGCTCGATTCTAAAGCCGCTACTTCTTGTATCAGACACCTTACACCTGGAGCCCGGCAGTGGATCGCGCGGCGGATCAATGGCTCAACACGCGATCTGCAAGGACATAATGTTGCTGTCTAGACGCACTGGGTCCTTGGGCACATGGGGATTAAAGGCAACAAAAAGGTAGACCAAGGTGCCAAAGATACAACAAGGAACGCACGGCAATGTGTTGAAAAATTCATGTCCCTAGCATACATTGTTAGGACTGTGACCAAAAGAACATGGAAAGAATGCCGCCAATGGTTCACAGTAGAACATCGACGAAGGAATCAAGCATCCAGGAACGCTTATAAAATGTTTCTTGAAAAAGTTTCATTTGATCTAACTGCGTGCAAGTCCCGTAAAGCTCTAGCTTGCCGGTATTTTCAATTAAAATCAAATCATGACATTACAGCTGCGTACCTCTATCATATAAAGAAACGGGAGAATAATAAGTGCGACTGGTGCGGCCAGAGCGAGCGACAAACAGCCAGACATCTTGTACTAGACTGCCGAAGATGGTGAAAAGAGAGAAGCAGGACGTGGGAACTGATGAGAGAAGAGAAATTTTCAACTTGTAATGAAAGGAATATAGCTCTAATCTTTGCAGATAGAAAGGCAACAGCTGGATCTCTAAAGTTTCTAGAGGAAACAGAATTGGGTAAAAGAGTCTCGAATCAGGGGGAGGAGTAAGATAGGACTGAACGACTCGATGAACTTGGATGGAATGAGATTGACAGTGACAATAAAGCGGAGGGGTGTTTGAGAGTAGGAGTTTTTTTACCAACACGTAAATAGACGCGGCAGTAGTACAGAATTGCGGGAGAAAGGAGAGCTGCCCCCACGAGAGCCAGAGTCCAAATACCCGGCTCACCTTGTGAGGTGGAGGGCGAGAGTAGGAGATGCTATGCGTCAAATATGTGGAAAAGGAGATCGGGAAAACACCTCTGTGAGAGAGAGTTTCAATTTGTGATTTTTCTCGTTCATGGGCAGTTAAGTGTGGCATAGCTAGTATAGACTGGATCCACTACAAATGATTAAAAGAAATTCTGTTGAAACAGTATTCAATAATTTAAGTAATAGTTCCTTGACTTTTTCTAAATCAGACGCCAAAAGAGTTGGAACATATAAGATATGATAATTATTATCGTGACCGGGTACTACCCCAGCACCCAGAGGGTATGGCACGAGTAGTCCAGATCTATATGACTCTTCGCTACCTACATCATTGTTTCTTAGAAGGCCCAGAAACACAAAACTAAAAACAAATAAAACCAACATTTCTAAGGTGCTAGTGCCCTGCACTACACCTTAATCCTCGTACCACGCCGAACGGTCCCAATAGGCATTACAGTTGATCTTAACACCCCATTTTCACGATTCAATCTTGCTGTAACATTATGTTACAGTCAAAAAACGCCAGAATTTCTGCCATCCTTCTCGCCCTATCATATCCTTGATCATAGGTCGTATTTCTTTTGTTTCCGGTTAGTCGGGCGAAACTCCGCAAAATTCCATGGCCGCTTCTCTCGTCCGCATTTGCATAGCATTTCTGCATTCTGGTGCTGGAATCGTCTGTGGTAACTTGAAAAGTCGCCATGCCCGGTCCTTGCTGCCATTAGTCGGTGATATGCCCATCGAGGTAGAGCTAGTTCTGGAGGGCGTTTTCTTCGCATCAGCAGGTCGAGATCTTCATACTTGTGCGATCTGTTCTTAAGTCACAAATCTTCCGCAAGTTTCTATAGCCGGATGTTGACGGAACAAATAGCTGAGTGTGTTTATCTTATTGTTTTTGTATCGCGACTTCGAACGTAATATACTGCTTTTTTGTTTAGGCGCGTCTACCGTATTGTACCAATAATTTCACCTCCAGGTTCCTAGAGGATGCCACTTTCGGGTTTTCAGCCTTTGTCCTCTTAATTTCAGAGATTATTTTTTTGACTGTCAACCAAGGACGCATGACAAGTCCAAAACTTACAAAAAATAAGGTAATCTTAGCCCACTCTCCGTTCTCGAAATAAAATGCAAAAGGGTTGCTGTAGACTTTTTAACAGACTTGCCCGAATCTAGGAATGAAAATACATCAAGCTTGATATATTTTGATACATCTATTAGGCGTGATCGCTTTGTGGTATGCAGTAAAAATTCCCCTTCCATTCTTGGGTCGGTGTACATTTATAAGCTTCTTTACATGAAGCGTTGACAAAATCATGGCACTAAGCATTAAGTATTTTTGTATCATTTAAAGTGTATTCAGCTACATAGCTGTGGCAAATGCTCTGTGCTTTGTATACACGTAGGATTACTCTTTTAACGTTAGTGACACTCATACTCTGGATTTCATTTGCAAAAACCACTATGAGGTATGTTCGTTGACACAAACGGTTGACTCTCCTACGCAAGTACCCACCTAAGGGAATTTCGAAACTTTTAATTGTCCCACTGTGTCTTTGTCATACATACACACAAGCACCGCAAGAAATACAGTTGTGTTTAGCCGGATTCGAACCAGCAATGTCCTGTCTTAAGTAGCATATGTGTTCATTCTATCCAAATCTACTTGCCAGACTGGCCAAGACGATGTGCTACCACACTTTCCAACCGTTGCGGTGTTTATAATGTCGCCTGCACTCTCGCCAACAAAGCCGTGTAGCGCGCAATGCTCAATTTGAAAAACTCTTGTCCAAAAATCAAATTACTACCCCTTTCAATATCCGGACAAGTGAAAAAAAGCAAGTTTAAATAACGACGTGAAAATAAGTAGACTTATGATGAACTATAGAGAGTCACCTATCCAAGTCCACCAAAACCTTAGCAGGGCCTAGAGCAGCATTCCCACATAAGTAAGAAGCAAGCGCATTGGGCTCAATGCTTAATTGTACAGAAGAAATGTGCCAGGAGTAGGAAAGCCATGCCGCAAATGTGGATATCCGTCCCAAAATAAAAAGCACATGGTGATGTCTTGGCCCAAATGGACAAAGGGAAGAGGCGAGTTGCTTCGAAAATCAACAACCCGATCTTTCGAAGCTATGTTAAATAACGTCAAAGATAATACTAGAATTACACAATGGATTCAAAGGGAAGGATAGCTAGAGCAGTTTCGGGTTACCGGACAAATAGTGTCGTTTTTTTAATCATTTAATGTATGTATATCTATATAGCAATGGCACATGACCGGCGCTATGTATACACGTAGGATTACTCTTTTAACGTTAGAGACACTCATACTCTGGATTTCATTTGCGAAAACCACTATGAAGTATGTTCGTTGACACAAACAGTTGACTCTCCTACGCAAGTACACACCAAAGGGAAATTCAAAACCTTTGATTATCCAAGCATGCCTTTATCATCCATGCATACCAGCCCCGCAAGAAATGTAGTTTAGTTTTGCCAGGTTCGAACCAGCGGTCTCCTGTCTCGGGTGGGATATGTGTCCTTGCTATCCAGACCTTACTTGAGAAACCGGCCAAGATTATGTACCACCAAACCGTTCAACCTCGGAGGTGATTATATTATTGTTATTATTATTATTATTTCTGTAAGAATTCACAGCAAAATTATGCGAAGGCCACGTGACTGTATAGAACTGAGCCAGATCGAGAAGGCAATTAATCATCAAAAGAACTCACTATATTATTCTTCTATACTACTACGAGAGTCTGATTTAATACCTCTCTCTGTGATCCCTTGTCACCCCCAACTAGTGCATGAGGCTATTCTAGTACCTTCTTCAAAGCCCCCCATATGCGCAATCAGTAGGTTCAATATCCCTGTTATAGATCTGCATCTTGCCTGTGAACTGCACCCCCGTATAATAAACTTACGTCTGCTTACAATTTCATTTTTATTGTCTTGTCTGAGTCTATGCCTCATTAAAAGATGTAACTTCTCTCTACATACAGGCCAAAGATATCTGTGCTAGTAGTATATCCCCTCCTATTCCTCCAATATAGCTCCCCTCAAACAGTACCACCCTTCACAAATACTCATTCGATCATACACTTAGAGGTGCCCTTCGCCTTTCATTATCTCCCCACTCCAGTCAACAAAATGACGGCCATTTGTGGGTGTATGGCACCCGGGAAAATCGCAGAAGCCACTGGGTGCGGAGCTCTCCTAATATCGACATTAGGACTAGGTCCGAAGGCATAGTACCCCTTCTGAAGCGTTCGAAGAGGCTGGCCAGCTGGGCGCTGCAGACTTGTGGGTACCTCTGGAAATTCACCCTATGCCTTTCTAGCCTCCTCCCAACTCCTTCCCTAAGGCCGTGCTAAAATGTCAGAAACGTCTTGACAGAGCGTGATTGCTGTATGGTAGCTTAGCCCAACTTCTTTTGTGCCGTCCAGGGCGCTGGGGAGTGCCGTTGGCTCATCGACAGAAGAAGCCCTCCTGGCTAATTAGCCGAAATCTCAATCTTGGCGCCCACAAACGTTCTGAAGTTGAAAACCCCTCGAAAATGTCAGTCCTAGCATGTTCTTCAGAGACCTGTTCCTCCTCTCGCGCCACATCTCAGCTGCCTATCCTTCCTCAAGATGTAGAGCCCCATAAGAGCATCAGTCCCCCATAAACCATGACCCAGCTTTGTACATTATGACCTAACTTCCTCCTTGCGGGTATACGTAGCGTCGTAAATTTGTAGTGAGTGATGGCCGGTAGTTAATGGGGCAAGCTCCAGTTTGCAATTGGAGTAACTTCTTTATTGGTCGTTGAGGCAAAATGAGGCGTGGCTGGAAAGAGGTTGAGGACTGAGATGAGAATAGTAAGAAAGGAATTGTCGAGATGTCATCAAATGGAGATATGCTTGAGGTTGCTTTCGACTTCGATTTGGATGCGACTCTTCTTGGCTATCCCAGATATTCAGAGCATACTGAGCGATTACATCGGCACCACTGGAAGGTGAAGAATGGCGGTGTTTATAGTGTTGCCTACACTGTCGCAACGGAAGTCTTGGCGCACGCACACGGCTCAATCCGTAAAACTCGTCAAAATTCTAGATTTCACGCCCGTCAAGATTGTACCCATCCTCTGTGCCATCTTGTAAACTTGTCCTGATCTCTCTCGCGCCCATCCCAAATAACTGTCTCCCAGATTTGTGTGCCACGCTTTGCTTCCTCCGTCGGGTATAAATATCGGCGTGGGCGTGTATTTTGCGACTAACTGAGGCCAGGTAAGGTTGACGAGAGGTGTGGTCATTGGAATGAGTATATACTAAGTCGTACTTGTAAACCTTATAAGACTTAGATAGGAGTCGAACTCGTTGAGAGCAAAAATTTGACATGGCGGAGAATTTTGAATTATTGCCTCGTGGGCCAACTTCTTCGGTATTGCGAAATTTTACTGAACTTTGCTCTGGGAGAATATCTCACTCCCAGGTTCGTAGAAGGCACCGCGTACAGGTGTTTAGTCTTAGCGTCCAATGTAACAGATTTCCTATCGTTTTTCTTTATAGAAAAATATTAATTCTCTAAGGTACTGTTTACGTGCGGTATCTGCAATTATCCTGGCGCTTAACACTAGATAGCATTAGCTATTGTAAAGGTGTAGCACTTCTCGTCCCATCTAGGTGATTGTGGCTTTGTCAAATTGCATTTATGTGTTGAGTCGAGGGCCGAGTTGATATTTCTCGTAAAATATAAATCATACTCAAAAAGCTCGTCGTTACGAATTTACTTTGGGGATCCAACCTGTAAAATCAGCTGTGTTAGATCCTTTGTGCTACGAAAAGAACCCATGGTAAACATAGGCGAGACCGTGACACCATTTAGATCGGCTTCTGCAGGTGTGATCCGAGATTGATTTATTATTAGAACAATTGCAGATCGTTCAGCCATTTGTAATGATCAGGAGTTGTGAAGCGACTCTCCGAATATTATCTTGCATTGAGATGTGAATATGTATTTAACTCTATTTCTGGAGGTGCTTTACAAAACGTGTAATTAAGACTTTAAACGCCTGACGTGATAAGCTATAATACAAGATTCCGAACTCAGACCAAACAATCATTTATTTCCTTAATATGTAATCCATAGCTAAAGGCGTACCATTCAAATTTTTTGAATCCTCCTTTTTGTCAATGGCTGAAACTACTAGCAAAGAAGTGATGACTAGTTATGTTATGATTCTTATTTCCTACCTAAACCATCTACAGTGAATTATCTCATGTGAGTGCCAAGTTCTTAGTGCGGTCAACTTCAGCTGGTGGAGGCCTACACTTAGACCCAATAAGAGAGATCCGTACATTTCTTAATCTTAATATTTTTATTCGATGCCTTACACCAGGAGGTTTAGAGTAGAAAGATATAATCGTAGAGGGGCTAGACGTGGAAGCAACTGGCGGTTATAAATATTAAAGATATGTGTTTCCACAAAAAATCACCCGAGCCCGGTTTGTCCTTTTACTCCAAGCTAGCCAGGTTCTAGGTGCTTAGGATACTGATCAACGTGCCCCACACTGTTGAAGAAGTAGTATTCCGGCTACACCCCATTTATGATCGGCGAACATCGCCTTCTAGTTGCAGCTTGCGAGTTAAGAATATTCTACTGCCAAAGGTTAATGGCTTGGCCTCAAATACTACCTAATACATAGATTTTTCCTGCGGTAGTACGACAGGAACATTCCAAAGACGCCCATTCAAGTTACCTTATACATATCGTGACACACATCTTCCATAGGCACGCAGAAATTAGAATTAATCTTGTTGCTTTTCGTATCCTTCAGGTTTCTTCATGCCGTTTATTTCGAAGAATCTAGAGGTACCTATTAAAAGTGAGCATTTTCACGTATCTCGCATAGAACTACAAACAAGAATAGCCCTTCCAATCAAAGTTCTCTTTTGGATCACAATGACATTTTTGGTCAAGCCTTATTTTTTCTTCCGTCGGACAATGAGTGAATGGTACATGATAGTAGGCGATATCATTAAAAAAGTGTATCTCATCTTTCTTGAGCAAAAGACTAGCTGCAATAGAATGTATTGGGGCATCACCCCATCGTTCATAAAAGAATCCTCCGTCTTGGTCGAGGCTATCAAAATAATCAAGATAAGCACGAGACCGAAGCCAATCGAGATTTCCGATCTCAAAGTTAGACCACTACAAAAACTTAGTTCTGTGTAATGTCATATTATAACTTTTCTACTCTTACCATATGGCAACGATTAAAGCTTTCGCCTCCATCATCACTTAGAAATCCCATTGAATTGTCTTTTGCGATATGTTCTGGGTGAGCTTTTATAAACTTTTTGGTGCTATCCCATAGTGTAGGGATTGTTTCCACGTATTCGTAGAGACTCAGAACAAAGCTATATTTCTTCTTATGATCTGCCATATATTTGAAAACATCGTAGTTGATATCGCAGAAGAGTTCAACGCTTGGCTCGACCCGCCAGTACCACTCATACTTGTTCATCAATGGTTGTCGAAAGAAGAAGCCAGACTCAAAACGACACATGTGTCGATAACTGATGGAGTCGCCGTATATAATTTTCCTGGCACCCATGTCCTCACGAACTTTACGCGCTCTTTCTTGGTCGATGTGAGGTGGAAAAGACCAGTGTTCTTCAGGTATCTTTCCATAATGAGTTTTACCAGATACAAGTGCTGTAGTTACTTTCTTAAAGTTTTCATCAAAAGGTTCGTCGTTTAAGAACACCCAGTCATAGTTGTATTTTCTGTTAAACCGGTCTTCGACTTGCCGGATAGATCTAGCAATTTGCCAAACATCTGAATTACGGGCCAGAGTAACAAAAGTTGCATTCATCTTAGAATCTTCTACTACTACTGGGGGTAGGCTTACTTCCTCATCAAGTGTCGTGTCTACAACCGGTGATGCGATCGGTGATGCGACCGGAGATGAGAAGTTTGAAGAGGATAGCCTTGAAGGAATACCAGTCCATTTTTTGCCTTTCTCTATGATGTTGGAAGGTATATCGGAGGACGAAGAAGAAATGAAGAGGAGTATTACAAGCCCCTGTAGTTTGCAAATAAGTCAGTCCATTTATAATTTACATTTAGTAGGATGACAAACAAAAACTCCGAAGAGAATATATCTCAGGTACCTGGTAGTAACTGAAACCATACTTTGCGAATCTTGTATCGAAGAGTTTATGGTTCGGTAGTATGGTGCCTCGCAGTAGGCGCTCGGGTTTATTTATGAAAGATATCGCTAATCGTCTAACAGCCCTCCACTCTCATAATTAAGTCTAATCATTCGTTTCGCCGTATATTTAAATTTGACAAGGTCATCTGGTTACAACCTGGGTTTTGAATGACATTTATGCTGTGAAGTTGAGCTTGAGGAGTGAAAAACCTTAAAGCTGAAGATGAACATAATCGACAATACAACATGAGCAGGCTAGTGCGCACGCTAATAACATTCATACTCTAGATTTCGTAACCACAATTTGAGGGTGCACCGGAGAAATTACAAGTGTCAGGATAAGTTATGACGATAGTATTAAAATTGCGACTCACAGCTTTCAAGAAAGTGACCATCTTATGGTAAACCAGTCAACGATATTCATACTCTGTTTTATATAAACCATCTCATATAGCCGGGCCCTTTGTTCGCTAATAATACAACTCCCCTTGGCTTGCATTCATTTCCGCCCAGATTTCATCAAGTAAAGGTGCCAAATTTCTTTCTGTCACTTACTAGATTTAGTTTTGCAATATAAGAGCTTGAAGTAACAAGGAGTCCCCAAAAATATGGCCTTCTTTGGCCTTGATTCAAATATGCCTCATGGCAGTCACAACAAATCAAGCACGGGGTTTCAACAAGATACAGATCTAATCCAAGAACCTTCACAGTATAACGATGAGGATGCTTTGTAAGTCGGTTCTTCTATAGCATTTCATACCCGAGGCTACGCTGACATAAATCGTAGCAATACTTATGAGGATACGTACGACGGGCTCGGAGAACAACTTGACGAGACAGGCGACGACTTTAATGATGACACATTCGGAATCGGAGGCAGTAATGCCGTTGCTTCCAAAGCCGAGGGAAAAGAATACGACTTTTTTGGTCGAACCGCAACCATTTCGAATGCCATCAGTGAAGGCCAGGCAAAGTACGCTAAACAGATACCAAACACAAATAATAATTTATCATTTACAAAAAACTGCCCACAACTGCTATCACAAAGTCTAGGGAGCAAATATGATCGTTATAAAGATCCTGATCATATTCCGGACATGCTCGTGGACGCTAGCATTTGGGGACCAAAACTTTCGACTCCAGCTCCAGCTTCAATAATGGAAAATTATTCTACGCTCAAGCCTGGCCCTGATAAAAGAAGAATGATGAGCGTCGAGGAATTAGAGTCCTCGATGTTGGTTCAATCCAAAATGCTGGGACAGCAACCAGTCCAAAGTTATCAAAATCATCATGAGTCTCAAACAATTCAGCCTGAGATAACCCAAAGAGAACAAGAGTATGGATTTCACCAACACCCAACAATAGCTCCCCAGACACCCAGAGCTCAATACCTCCAGAAGCAAACGCGACCGACTCAGGAGAATCTGTTTCAACAGAACATGCAAAGACTCCATGAGCCGAAAGGTCACGTCATAATTAATACAAAATCACCAATTTCTCATGCAGGGCAAAACCAAAGATATTATCCAATGGAACAGCAACGGACCTCAAGTTCTCGTCGCTCATCAAATCATTCTTTTCCATCAGGCCCTCATCACGTTATTCAGCCGCGGCATTCATTGAACTTAACAGAAGAAGAGAAGGCTAATTTACTGGCTGAAGATGCCAAACGTGAAAAGAGAAACTATAAAATATTCCTTCTCTCCAAAGATAACGGCCTGATGACACCGCAAGATAAGAACTATATCACAAGGATCCAGTTACAGCAACTCGTTGCAACCACTGGAAATCCAAACGAACATGGAAACGTCTCTATTCTACAGGAAGATTTTTATTATCAAGTTCATAATCAGATTCGGGGGGGAGCCCGCAATTCCATTGGTAATGCTGGCTCGCCTAAAACAGGGAAAAGTTACGGAAGCTCCAGGAGACAACCCCGCGGGAGTATTAGCCATATGCAGCAAATGGAACAGCAAGTCCAACGGGCCGTCGAAGCAGCAAAGAATAAGCCCAAGAATAAACAGCTCGTCATAGAAGGAAGTTTAGGCAAAATCTCCTTCAGTAACGCCAAAACACCGAAAACACTTCTCAATATCAGGCTTCCTGAAAGCTTGTCCGATGTGAAGGCTGCTAGTGCCGCCAGAGATCGAAAGGTAGCACAATCTAGTGTTAGTGGTAGTGATCGAAAAACTGTTTTAACTGACATCGAGAATGTTTATAATACTTTGATGCAAATGGAGGATCTTGATCGACAAATACCACTCCCAATAAGTGAGAACGATGTCAGCTCTCAGCTAGTCAACAATCATATCACATGGCGAGAAAAGGCTCACAAATTGAATCAAAAACTATGGCATCAACTCAAAGTTCATGAGCCTATCGGTGCCACTACAACCCATCCATTTATTGCCATTCTTTCATTCGGCAAGGGAATGAAAGCTATGCCGAGAGTATTTCGGCACATTTCACATGAACAACGTACCACAATTCTCACAATAATAATTGTTCACCTTGACCAGCTCGTTGTGGTAAGGCAAGGAATATTGCTAGCTGGTGAAGTTGAGCTCAATAATACCGTTCGAGAAAGCATTGAAATATTTTCACTTTCAGTGATGCCACCACTTTTCAGTTATTTAAATGAGACCGGACTTGATATCGTATCAGGCATCATGGGCTTGTTACTCAATCTCAACATAGATCTCATAGCCCGAACAAGGATAGGTCTCAGCATGCTAACTATGATTCTTAGTCGTGCTGAGCTCATCAAACAATCCGGAACAGTTTCCGAACAGCACGAATGGGAACAATGGTAAGTTTATCTAACTTAGATTAATAAAAAGTGCTAACAAAGACTGAAGGCTTTCTATCTACAATAGATTTTTTGATACGCTTGAACCAACATTACCAAATATTTTCCCAGGTACAGTCAGCACGGGAGAAGATATTTATGTTTGGCAATTCCTCGCCGCAGTTGGTATAGGAGCTAGTGCAGAGCAACAGCAGCGTCTAGTTATAGCCGTCAAGGATCGGGTTATGGAAATTGTTACATTGGCTAAGACTCTTTCCCCTACAGTATCGAGCCAGCGACTCGCAAATGTCAATCTATTCATGCGTTCCATTGGATTAGATGTTCAATTATTGGCGTGATAGAACGATGGAGAGTCTATTGGCTTAGTATAAACATTTGCTTCCAGCGAAGTCGTATACAATAATGTTTAAAATAACCACTAACATTAGATGGCATGACGGGACCCTCTAGTCCGCTTTTGACCGTATAATTTATCATTTTATACGCCAAGTCATTTTTCTTATTGAAAAGGGGACCTACTGTTATGCGGAGCGTATTGACATACATCTTGCGAGAAAAAAAGGTCGAAAGGGGTAGATATTATCTCAATCCCCACACTTCTTAACAATGCTGGCTTCCTATTTAAGCACTAGGACCAGTGGCAGACTTGACATCCGGTCCTTAGAAAAGATAGAATAGAGCAAGCATATGACTAATGTCGTAAGTAAAACAACTGTACAATTGCATAGCAACTCGCATGGAGCTATTTTCAGACGTCCTGATATATGCAGCAGGAAGAAGCGTATTTTTCTGAGCATTGTTTTCTTCGCCCTCACCATTATTCCAGCACGTCCTTGTACTCACTACTACAAGGGATGGACTTCAGACTATTCATTTGTGTGATCCAATTATATATAATCGCTGTAGATCCTTTCAATTGTCAAACTCTGTAGCCCATCTGTAAGGAGTGATAGCACCTTGAAAGTAATTCTGTTCTCGCACAATCTCAGAGATTATAATCGGTTCGACGAAATGGCTAAGAATCAAATTCAAACTGCCCAATTTCTTTTCTGCAAGCTGAGGTGCATGAATAAAGTACATGATTGGAGTGAATTTAAACTCTATTCGCATTATATTAATTCATTTTATTGTCCTGTCTGAGTCTATGACTATGTAGGACATGCAGTACCTGCATTATAATTTGTAAACAAAAAGAATACCAAAACCCAATATCCTATGCACCTGTGACAGCTAGTAAGCCGATAGATTGCCTGTAGCCTGTTCTATGCAGCACAGACATATTCAAAGTGTCAGCGCTAAGTTACGCTCGTATTGAAAGTCTAGCACTGCCAAAGCATGAAACATTACTAGTAACTAGCTCATCACTAGATAAAGGGAGCCCGACTGTAGGACAGCTACTAGTAAACTTAATACTAGAATCATGTTTATAAATTAGGCATTAGATATAGCGTTACTTTTGTTCTCCCGTTAATAAATAAACTTACCTTTCGCCATAAAAACGCCCAAGCTTTATATACCGGAACTGTTACATTCACCGAAGAAGTAGGCCCATGAGTCAATGATTCAAAATATTCCTCCATACCAGATTTCCACACCCAACGAGATCATCTGCTACCTCAGCCTCAAGTTTTCAATTACGACACAGTATATCCTCATTCCCTTCACTATACCTCTCTTCAACCTTGTCTGGCCTCAGCTAGTCACCAAGTACACGCCCGCACCGATAGTTACACCCAACAGAGGAATCGAGCGTTGCGCACAAATCTGTGAGACAGTTCTTTGAGATGTACGTGAGAGGGATCAGGACAAGTATACAAGATCACCTAGAGAATGGATACAACCCCGATGGGCGTAAAAACCTCAATTTTTTCAAGGAGTTTCACAAATTTAGTTTTGTGTGCGCGCTAAGGCTCCAGTTGCGAGAGTGAAGACGACACTATAAACAATGCAACGGTTGGATGGTACGGTGGTACATCGACTTGGCTGATCTTCCAAGTAGAGATTGGATATCTAGAATAAATATCCCACTTAAGAGAGATCGCTGGTTCGAATCCTGCAAAACACCACCACGTTTCTAGCGGCGCTGGTTTACATGGATGACGAAGGTATGCCTGGATAATCAAAGGTTTTGAAATTCCCTTTCGTGGGTACTTACGTAGGAGAGTCAACTGTTTGTGTAAACGAAAATACCTCGTAGTGGTATTTGCAAATAAAATCCAGAGTATGAGCGTCTCTATTATCAAAAGAGTCATCCAATTTATATACAGAGTACCGGTCATGTGTTATTGCTATATAGCTGAATGCACATTAAATGATACAAAAGATAAAAAAACAGGCACATATTATTAGTCTCAAGCTCTGCAACATTTTTTGTCGATTATTAGGAGATACGAGACATCCTTGTATACCAATTTTGGTTCTAAACTGACAAAATTGAAATCACAACCATTCTATCCATCTATTCTTCGGTCTACATCTACTGTTCTCTCATATATTCATTTCGCTGACCTGCAAACCCAGATCTGTACCACACAGTTCCTGTCCTCCTGCGGTTATCATCGTGGTCATGAGAAAATAGAGGTGCTAGATCAAGCCAGAAAATGAACTGATGAGTGAGTTGGTCATTGAAATAAGAATGTAGTATTTAATACTTGAATACTTGATAGGTCTTTTATTTTTTTTATTTGTAGTGCCAGGCTTACATCCTCCATCCAGTGGACATGACACGTATGGAGGACATCTAGAATACAAGTTCCTCCATTCTCAAGCAAAGCCCATCCGGTGCCTGACTTTTCCTGCTACGTGCCTCACGCTTGTTACATCAGGTCGAATAGGTAGGAACGCATTCACCATGATCCTCATACCATGCATTGAGGGAAAACCTTCGTGGAAAAACCTCAATAATTCCTCCTGTACTCTTTCACGACGAGCAGCCGTAGTCCCCCCTTAAACAGGCCGTGTAGGAATGCAACCTACTACTTCTAGAAAGCACATCCAGCACCCGATCAACTGTGCCAACAGCCTGTTAAAAATCACATTTCCTTCTTCCCACATTCCCCCCCTGCATTGCGCTCAGCCCCCATTTGAGAGGGCTGAAATTCCGATATCGAGAGCTCAAAACCGAGGCATCGGCGCCCCAGCTTTTGTCGTACATTGTTCGTTGTCTGAGTGAGGCTTCTTCGTTCGCGCCGTCTTTGTAATGTGTCGAAAAGTTGAGAATGTTGATGTCGCGGTCGAGGTGCCTGTCTAAAATGAGGCCGAGCAATTGGCCAGTCCTGCACACAATGTTAGTAAGGTTGAAAGCGAAAGGAATTTTACCTTTGATTTTGGGAGGTTGTTGGTGAGTCGTAAAGTCCTCCCAGTCAAAATCAATCGGAAAGTTGTTAGAAGACTGAATAAAAGACCCAAACTTTTGATCTATTGTGCCATGAACGGAACCTAGCCCATGTGTCAAGCGAAATCGACTGGGCCACGCTCAGCAAGCTACCGTTGCTTTTGGTGTTGCACGATTTATAGTCCTTGATAGGTCTTTCGTCAGGCTTGGTTAATATTAATTTATTTTCTTTTCTTTTCCTGTCTGAGTCTATGACTCAATAAAAGATGTAACTTCTCTCTGCATACAGGCCAAAGATATCTGTGCTAGTAGTATTTTCCCTCCTATTCCTCCAATATAGCTCCCCTCAAACAGTACCACCCTTCACAAATACTCATTCGATCATACACTTAGAGGTGCCCTTCGCCTTTCATTATCTCCCCACTCCAGTCAACAAAATGACGGCCATTTGTGGGTGTATGGCACCCGGGAAAATCGCAGAAGCCACTGGGTGCGGAGCTCTCCTAATATCGACATTAGGACTAGGTACGAAGGCATAGTACCCCTTCTGAAGCGTTCGAAGAGGCTGGCCAGCTGGGCGCTGCAGACTTGTGGGTACCTCTGGAAATTCACCCTATGCCTTTCTAGCCTCCTCCCAACTCTTTCCCGAAGGTTGTGCTGAAGTGTCAGAGATTTCTTGACAGAGCGTGATTGGTGTGTGGTAGCTTAGCCCAACTTCTTTTGTGTCGTTCAGAGCGCTGGGGAATGCCGTTGACTCATCGACAATAGAAGCCCTCCTGGCTAATCAGCTGAGACCATGGACTTGGGCCCCACTAACGTTCCAAAGTCGAGAGCCCCTCGAAAATATTTGTCCCAGCATAGTCCTCAGAGACCTCTCCCCCTTCTCGCTCTACATCTCGCTCCACATCTCGGCCGCCTATCCTTCCTCGATATGTATAGCCCCATTAGATCATTAGTCCCTCATAAACTATGACCCGAGCTTTGTATAGTATAATTTGATTTCCTCCTTGCGGGTATACGTAGCGTCGTAAATTGTAGTGGGAGATGGCTAGAATTTAGTGGGGCAATCTCCAGTTTGCAATTGAAGCAACTCCTTTATTGATAATTGAGGCGAGGTGGTGTGTGGAGAGGTTACGGTAGAGGACGCTTGTGAGAATGACAAGACCGACATTGATGAAAAGTCGCCGATTATAGATATGTTATTCTTTGTTTTCGACTTCGGTTAGAATGCGATTCTTCTTCGATATCCCAGATACTTAGAGCATTCTGAGCGATTAAACTGGCGCCACTGAAAGGTGAATAATTCGTCTTTCCTAGCTCCTGTGTTGTTTTAATTCTTAACTCTACAACTACTAGCTCGAGTACCGGTGAGGGCTATGTGCATGTTGATATCTCTTAGGGCTATGCCAAGGAATGATATGTACTAGGAGAGACAGCACATCCGGAGCTCTAATTCCAGGACCTATTGACACACATTGAGCTTTGGCCGCTCGGCGATGAATATTATTTAAATAAAGATAATATACTGTATGTTGAGCTGCCTAGATGTGATACATGATCAAAGCTATGTATACATGTAAGATGTCTTTTTTGACGTTAGGGACACTCATACCCTGGATCTCGTCTTAAAATACCATTGGAGATTTATGTACTTACAAAAACAGTCAACCCTCCATGGGTAACCGGCGAAGGGAAGTTTAAAATCTTTTGGCTATCCAAACATGCCTTTATGATCCCTGCACACAAGCACCAGCAGATATGTGATTCATTCTTGCTGATTCGAACCAGCCACCTCCTGCCTTAGGTGGGTTATATTTACAAGCTATCCAGACTCTACTTGGGAGACTGACCCAGATGATGTATCACCACACAATCCAAACTTGACTTTGTTTACGATGTTGCATGATTTCTCGCAATCGAAGGTTTCGGGAACACAATTCTATTTAATTTGTGAAACTCATTGCCAAAATTGAAAAATTCACACCCGTCGAGATAGCATCCACCGTTTGCATCATCTGGTAAACTTGTTCTGATTTTTCTCACGTCCATTCCAAAACTATCCTCTCGGATTTTTGCGTCACGATTTATCTCCTCTGGTGAATGTTAATGATATCCTTGACATATATTTGGTGGCTAGCTGAGGCCAGAAAACATTCTATGATACGTATGGTCATCGAATCGAAAATATACTAGGTCGTACTTGTAGACTTGATGATATTTCGGTAGGAATCCATCTCATTGGAAGCAAAGGATTAATTTGGGGAACAGTCTTGAATCATTACCTCATAGGCCATATTCTTCGGCTTTACGAGACTTGACTGAACTTGATCTTGGGAGAATAGTTCAGACTTAGTTTGTGGCAGAGCCACTGCCTAGTATTTGATCCTCGATCACCACATCATGAGATTGAAGTGTTGATTGTAGCATATACTAAGACTAAGCAGCTACGGTAATTGTTTAATATTAGCGTCTGTGATAGTGAAAAGGATAAGTTTGACTGTTGTGTTTTGTTCATTTACGTCCTAGGTACATTAGTTACTGTCGCACTCCTACTGGAGCTTAAGCACAAGTTGGGCCGGGCTGGATCAGGTTGACTACCATTAAGTACATCTACCTCGTCCCACCTAAATGACCGGACCACCTCAGACTTCACCCATGTGTTGAATCATGTCAAGCCCAGCCGTCCAGAGAACCCTCTTTTGACGCGCTGAAGCGCAAGTTCCTCCTCAGCCTCGGCCACCATGCGCCCGAGCCCTTGACACCTTTGCGATCTGTAATTTTTCTCTTCAATTCAGTCCCAGCTTTGGCTCATCTCATCCAGGGGTCGTTTTCTTCATCGGAGGCCTCATACAGTCGCCCACTAAGGGCTCCTTAGTTTATATTCTCTTTTTCACACCCTATACAGCATCCCTTTGTCCTTTGGTGATCCTCGTCATCCTAGAAACTTTGTAGAATTTCCACCCCTCTGGCCTTGCCCCGTCGCTGCCGTACCCCTAAACGTGGAGGTCGAAAACGCGACTGAGAGCTCAAGACCGAGACACCGGTGCCCCAGCCTTTGTCGAACGCTCTAGTTAGTATGACGGCGAAATGTTGTGCGTATTTCGTCGGTGGCGATTCGTCATAGGTCGAGTTGTTGGTGCCCTTGGCCGAGATGAGGACGCATTCAAGGCCGGTATTTCGACCGTACCTTCACAGCTACTGGCAGTTGCGGAGGATCGGACATTCTCTTACTTCTTTGTTGGCGATCTGACTTTTGGAGGTATGGGATAGCTTCGGTAGGTGGTGAGATGATTGTGGAGAGGGCCGCGAGATGAACTTGGCAGGGAATGATTTTCCAGAGAAAGAAATTAAGGTCTTGAAGGTATCGGTTGTTGTGATACGAACATCAGATAGGTTATAGGCTGTCTGCGGTTCGTATCTGGGGTGCAGATGATTAATTTCGTTGAGTTGTGCAGTCGTGAAATCTCTGCAAGTCGGATTTTCGACCAAAAATGAGCCAACACCACTCCTCCCGATCGCCAACTCGACGAAAACCTCCAAAGTCACCCTTTGTCGTGACTGAATCTCGGCTCTGGGAATATTTCACCCCCAGATTCGTAGAGGACACCTCTGACAGGTGTTCAGCCTTCGTCCTCCCATAAGTTCGATTGTATAACGGTTACTGTGACAAGGCTGAACAAACCTTAGAACTTTCCTACAGGGTTCCATATTTCCTTATCACGTGTAGCCTGATATCCATTAACTCAGGGGAACAATTTTCCTAGGCCTAGTCATCGACATCTAACAGAATTGGAAGGTACTATTCTTTCTTACATTATCCCCTCCTCAGGGTTTTCATGATTGTATTTCATATCTAACGTTCAACCATCGAAGGCAAAATTTGCATGAGCGTCCTTCTACCTTGGAGTTCACGTCAACGAAATGCTTTCAAGGGCTGCGCGACGCAAAGCCACCCCAAATCCTCATCAGGCCCGTATATTTTGCAACCAAGGGTGTCAAAACTTGCTACTTAGAAGCTCCAATCATTTTAAAGAATTGCGCCATGTATCAGTCGTTCCAACCCTTCAAAGACCAGGCCTTAGTCAAAAAAAGGCCTTGCAAGAAATGCTGAGTCGGCCTTCACGACGGGAACTAGCTACAGCATTTTCATTCACGTCGGACGAAGTCCCATTCGAAAAAATGAACGGCCCTCCACCATCTATAATAGGGATGGGTAACAGAATGGCTAGGCCTGATAATAATTCAAAATTCGGCTCGCCTGATCTTTACAACATGGATAACAATCTTGAATCGCGTGTGTTAAAAATTCGGCCCGGAAAGCTTGGAATTAGTGGAGATTACACAGAGGTAGTTTCTGTTTTTGAAGCATGTGTTCACGTTGGAAGGTTGGAAAGAGCAAGGAATATACTCGACAAACTTAATGAGAAAGGTTTTTTGACGGACTTTGAATCCACGAGATGTATCAATCTATACTTGCGCGCTGCTGTCGAACACATAATGATGAACCCCAGGCAAGAACTTCAAATGCAAATACTGCATCGTTGGTTTGAAACAAGCGTCAAGGTGTACGGAGTATCATATGATTCGGAAACAGTCGGATATATGGTGAAGCTATCTCTTCAGTCTATTAAAGGAAGACGAGACCGACTTGTGCAGCAATATATGGATTTTTTGGACGAGGAATCTTTCCTTGAGCTGATAGAAGCTGGGATTCTAACTGAGCAAGAAATCGGTCACGTCACTCGAATACATCCTAAGTTCAATTTTGCCCTCGAGCTAGGAGGGGAGCAGTATGAAAAAAACACAACTGACAAAAAATATATGGACAAAGTCGCGAAAGGGTCATCTGAATCTTCAGTCCTTGAGACAAAACAAAAAGGACTCGGTTTAACCTCGCTCAAGAAATCACTTTCTATATTTAGTGAACTGATGAAAGATGGTATCGATTTGTCCAAGGCTGACAAATTGTTCAAAAGAGAAGTTCAGCAACGATTGGAAGTAGACGCTGTAGATTCTGCGATAGATCGTTGGAGGGAAGAGAATAATCTTCTCACTAAAATGGGACTAAATCCGAGCCTTCAATCGGGCGCGTTAGGTGCCAAAATGTGGAAATGGAAAGTAGAGTTAGAGGAGAGGTTAGTAGAGGAAATCAGTCTAGTCAATGACGCAGAAGACTCAGAGCATAAGGGTCGGTCAGACATTGACCGATGTATGTACGGACCTCTTCTTCGTATACTACCAGCAAGTCAGTTAGCGGCTATAACGATTATAGCATGTATGACCCTAATGGGACAACACACTGACAAGCGTACACCTCTCTCAACGGTCGTCTTGGAAATTGGGAAGAATATTGAAGACGAAAGCACAATGTACCTGCTTCAAAAAGCTCAAAAAGAAAATATGTGGCCCACAGAATTAAAACGTCGCCTAAACCCGGAATTTTATGTTAAATTAAAGCGCTCTCGAGGTGCAGGAGCTGCAGCAAAACATATGAATCGATATTTTGCCGAGGAGGGCGCGAAACCATGGCCACTTCCGTTGAAAGCAAAAGTCGGAGCAGTCTTAATGTCACATTTGATGGAAGTAGCAAAAGTGTCTGCTCGTGTCAAGCATCCAGAAACAAATGAAGAATTGGTACAGGTTCAATCAGCTTTCACTCATGCACATCAATATAAGAAAGGAAAAAAAACTGGTATTGTTATAATGAACAAAGTTCTCATTGAACAGCTCCAACGTGAGCCAGTGCATAGCTTACTCGCGAAACATCTTCCTATGGTTGTAGAACCAGATGATTGGAGAGGGTTTGAAAAGGGGGGCTACATAGTTTATCCAGCTAGGATTATGCGAATCAAGCAGGGTGACGAAGAACAGCGTCATTATTGTGAAGCTGCCATTTCTCAAGGAGAAATGTCCAAAGTCGTTCAAGGGCTCAACGTTCTAGGCAAAACATCCTGGCGAATAAACCAACAAGTCTTTGATATAATGTTACAAGCATGGAATACGGGAGAAGCAATAGCAAATTTCCCCCCACTAAACCCTAAAATAGACGTCCCTCCAGAGCCGGTTTCAACTACGGATCCTCTGGAAAGAGGTAGATGGATCAGAAAAGTAAAGATTGCACAGAATATAAAAACCGGTATGCACTCTCAAAGATGTTTTCAGAACTTTCAGCTTGAGATTGCCCAAGCGCTGAAGGACAAAGAATTTTATTTCCCACATAATGTTGACTTTAGAGGTCGAGCATATCCCCTTCCACCGTATCTCAACCATATAGGTGCGGATCACTGCCGTGGTCTCTTAATATTCGGAAGAGGAAAACAACTTGGTGAAAGTGGATTAAAATGGCTTAAAATCCATATCTCTAATGTTTATGGCTATGACAAGGCAAGCCTTCAGGACCGGGAGAGCTTCACTTCATCAAAGCTTGAGGAAATCTATGACTCTGCCTTGAATCCTATGAATGGAAAGAAGTGGTGGCTAGAAGCTGAAGATCCGTGGCAATGTCTAGCTGCTTGCATAGAACTTAAGAATGCTCTAGAAAGTCCTGATCCAACCAAATTTGTGTCGCATCTTCCAGTACATCAAGATGGTACTTGTAATGGACTACAGCATTATGCAGCACTAGGTGGCGACACTTGGGGTGCCAAACAAGTGAACTTGGAGCCTGGAGAAAAGCCTGCAGATGTCTATTCAGCTGTAGCTGATCTTGTGCGGATTGATATTGCCAAAGATAAAGAGGCTGGTAATCCACTAGCAGCCGCTTTGGAAGGAAAGATTACACGAAAGACTGTCAAGCAAACAGTAATGACTAACGTGTATGGGGTAACCTTCATAGGGGCTTCTGCGCAGGTTCGAAAGCAACTGGCCGCATCCCAGACAACACCCTCCATTGATCAGCCAGAATCGGAATCACAGAATCGCCACAATGACGCGGCATATGTCGCTCGAAAGATATTCACTGCACTTTCCACTATGTTCCGTGGAGCACATGATATCCAGTATTGGCTTGCTGAATGTGCCACTCGAATCACCACATCGCTGAACGCACAACAAATATCTAGATTGGAAGCGGAGTGGGATAATCTCTATAAATCTCATATCGAGAGCCTAGAAAGCGAATCAAACGGAAAGAAATCAAGCCGGCACTCGAAGATTGATGACATGCTAATGTTTAAGAGTGGTGTAATATGGACAAGTCCTCTTGGCTTACCAGTTGTCCAGCCGTACCGCACTTTGAAGGGCAAGGTTGTTAGGACTAATATGCAAAATATAAACCTTTGCGAGCCTAGTAAAAACAGTCCCGTAAGCAAAAGGAAGCAATTACAAGGCTTTCCGCCTAACTTTATTCATTCTCTAGATGCCTCGCATATGATCCTGTCAGCAATAGGGTGCGATAAACTTGGCCTTTCATTTGCCGCTGTTCACGACTCCTTTTGGACACACGCCTGTGACATTGATGTAATGAATAATGTTCTACGCGAAAGCTTTATTGAAATCCATAGTGAGGATATCATTGGTCGCCTTAGTTCTGAGTTTAAAGCAAGATACCACGACTCTATGTATCTTGCGCAGATCAAGGCTGGCACCCCAGTACACAGGAAAATTGTCGCCTGGCGTTCGAGTCAACGAATACTATCCAATATCAAATCATCAAAAGCAAGCGGCAAATCATTTATCCGTGCTAACGAACTTTTACTGGAGTTCAAGAGAATTAAGCTTCTAGCATCGTCTAACCCCAAAGATGTCGAAGAAGGTAATTCAATGGAAACACCAGGCAGTATTTATCAATTATATTGCGATGAAAAAGATGAATTCGAATGCAGCAACTCTAAAGACGTAGAGATTGAGCGTGAGCAAACTGATCAAGACAAACAGTGTGATCTAATGACATACCAATCGAATGAAGAGATGGTTGACACTTTGGGTGAAGCTGATGAAAATAGTGATGATGGTGGACATGACGGAGTTGATGCCGAATCTGATGACTATGCCGATATATTAGCCGAAGTTGAGGCAGAAGTTGAAGCAGAACTTATGGCCGATTCCAGCGAATTCGATGCTGAATTTACAAAATTCGAAAAATCTTTGAACAAATCGACAATCAAAGCTGCGAAAAAAATACGCCGTGTTGATCACATATGGCTCCCTCTTACCATCCCCAAAATTCCGGAGAAGGTATGTCGTTGAGTAATAGTATGCGAGGTTTTTTCTAACTTTGTCAAGGGTGATTTTGATGTTACACGACTAAGGGAAAGTAAATACTTCTTCTCCTGATTCCATTCAGAACTACTATTTGTATAGACTTCTAGATTAAGGCTCATTAAAATACGGGCCCTGTGCAAAACTGTTCAATATTTGACTTGTAGCATAGCGTTAGGATCTTCATGTTTTGCGAGGGCGTTCGGTGACTTCAATGGGAAAAAAAGGAGATTTTGGAGCGGAAATTATCTTTAAGTTTGTAGTTAGAAACGTGGAGCATTGGCCCCTTGAATTCATATATGCTTGATTAAGGATTGGATGTATTTTAAGGTTACTAAAAAATATTGTGCTTAATTATAGTGTATTAAATTCTCTCAAGATATTGCTATTGGCCTATTTTGTAAAGGATTATTAGAAATTTAATAGCAGTGTTGCTCCCTATTTCTACTTGAATCAAATTCTTGGGGAACTTTTGTCAATACTTGTCTCTAGTGTCCCCTACGAACCTTTAGCTCTCATTGAAGAGTCTTCAGAGCCGATATTGAGCAACATATACGTCCTCGCTTCGATGAAGCTTCCCAATCGCATTCGCGGTCTGTATAGTATTCATCTCTTAGTATATTCCCCTATAACCACTATCATGGATCTAACCACGATCAGATCAGATAGTAGGTTCAAAGCCCTACTCATCACCGACCGTTGATCATGGAGGAAAAGCCATCCGTTGAGCTTCCGGAGCGTACCCAGCATCCCATACAGCGATAGTAAATTAGATCAAGATGGCCTCAAATGTTACGAAGAGAGCTATAGGCGGATATACGAACCTCGTCTGGCTGGGACTTAAGGTTTTCTGAGACTTTTTCCCGCACACGCAGCTTCTATTGCTGCCATTTTATTTTTTGGGTAGGAGGTTCCGTGGAAAAGATGGTTAGATTCCATGGGTGAATACTGAGCTGAATGACTGTTCATCATGGGTAAGATATCAATGGTCTTACAAGCAACAAAAAAGGGTAGAAGTACTGTACAATGTGTGGCCTGGGTCAGAGATGAGCCCAATGTGTAAGATAGTCATGGACTCAAATATTAGAGTAAACCCACGGAAAATAACATAAGTCGCAGTGGTACTTGTAAAAGAAATCCGAGACATGATTGCTCTTACTGCACATTGAGTCATTTATTTTGTACTCTTTCTCTGATTTTTTATCATAGCTAGCTAGCTGCATACACAATTCAAACTTGATGCAAAAAAACACATACCCTTGGCCTGGACTAGAGAGGAGTCCGACTCACTGATTAGTCAAAGACATAAGTGACACAATTAAGTCCAAAAAAAAACAAGGCTTCAGTCACTTTGCAGAGTGTCGAATGGCTCTTCCATATTGGAGAATATCCAGACGTGCGCCGCCAACTAGAGGATTGGGTATATTGGCAGAAAACGGATGGGAGAAATGCAGTAGGTACATAACCGTTATTAGATGTTACGTGAGGCAATAAGTGCACCGGCAGGGTCTATCTGTATAGAGGAACTAGATGTTACAGGCTGTAGCCTTGTATGTGGATCCGGAACTATCCGGCTCCGGCTATGAACAAAAGCGCGCTAGTGTCACGGGAAAACGCGCTCGATTGGAACAAGGCATCTTGCGCACGCGTCGTAGATATTTTCCTCACTAGATAAGATATAAATTCATTTTTGGATCCATAATTGTGAACAGCAAAGGTGAAGTCCCTTCACACTAGAATCTTCTAGCAATTTGTTATGGAAGTGGGCAATGTGCAGGGCATTTTTTGTCTTGGCAATTTTCTTTATCTCTTTTTTAGTATACTTACTCTGCCTAGTAAGCTGGTCTGATAGGTAATATTAAAACTCTAGGAGTCGCGTATCCGTATCATGCCTCTTGGACGTATGAATTTTGCCTGATACGAAATTAATACATGCATACATGCAAGGCCATAGTCACTTATCGCAGCCAGATAGCTTGATAAACCAATTATTCAAAACGATGTTATATATTCCGACTGTCTGGTGTATAGTTGATGCAGGCTTTCTCCGTCCTAAAACTCTCATTTGATATGCCAGCACAAAGTGAACAAAACTATTTTGTTCCATAGCTCAAAGAAACAAAATTAAAGCTCTAACTCTTGTAAGCAGACTTATGCAAGCATGTCAGACTTGTGATGATGCCCAGGGGCCTTATTAGGGGTTGGAGTTGTTATCACAGTACTACGATTTATTGAAAGGCTGAGGGCGATGGATAGGGAGACTTCACCTTGTGAGTAGAATACTGATAGGTATGGGAGAATTCAATAGATCACTGGGACAGAGTAAGATGATTGAATGGTAGTGAATTGTAGATGTGTATGTGGATGATGGATACTAGGAGTAAAAAGGTCCTATCTATATACAGGAGTTCCAACCCTTGTTCCTCCATATGTTATTGTCTATGATAGCTAGAGTAACTACAATAGTGTCATTATTATAGTGAACACATTGATGTTAGTGTGTAGCAATCAGGAGGCAATAGTGATCAGATACTAAGGGGTTAACTTAATTGGTTCACGGTTATCCCCTGATGGAGTATGCAGTTATGAACTTCGATTTTTACAACACGATTGACTCGTAGCACGGAGTAATCAAATCTTTCATTCTTGTATTCGCCTTTACCTTTTGAAGATTCACGTGACATTCACACAAGGTCCTCTCTAAGCTTTATAACTCTTAATAACCAGAAACCATGTTTTCCTAATCTTATGTTTGTGCCGTACGAGTAGATCGTTTACCCTGACTTCATCATTCTTCTCTTAGAGCGATTAGACGTTTTTATAGCCTAGTAAATCCCATTGCTTTGTCGCTTGTCTTACTAGACTATATAGTTTACTTTGATTTCAGGTGTGAATAAAATTAGATTAGTTTTGTCTAAAATAACTTTCAAATCTTAGAACGATATAGAAGAATATTCTAATCAAAACTTTCAGTCTAGATTTATTGTCTGTAGTACTAGTGGGCAAAGATTACGTGGAGTAGCGTTCAAAAAATCAAAGCTCTTAACTTCACACCTCTTAAGTCTGCGTGAAAAAATAGACACAAATATCTAGAATTACAATTAGTTATTGATTAAAAATATTATCTTATAAAATTATGGCTCAGACAACTCAGCAATAGGACCGTGAAGGCGAACACGATAAAAACAGGTGTAGTTAACGTTTCCCGCACCCCAATTAGTTTTACTGCGAACAATGACCTTGCTTGTATCAGTTCCATATTCCATCAAACTCAATGGAATCTCATGCGTCTGAATATTTAAAGGAGCATTGAGATCATAAATCCAGGCTGCGATCCGGACATAACCTTTAAGATTATCATGTGCTTCACTTGCAATTTCTGAAAATAACCTCTCTGACTCTTGCCGTATAGTGGCTTCGATTTTGGGATCTTCTATAAATGCAAGAAGTTCAAGATTTCTAGGAGTTGCACCGGGTTGCAATGCTAGAGCGGCTGGAATGTGCTCGACTACTATCTCTTCGGGATATATCTTATTTCCTAAAAGAACACCGAGGCTTGGGCCAAAGCCACGTCCATTTTGAGCCGATGAACACCAGCAATCGCCTTGCTCCTCCCATTTCTTCAGAGCTTCTTCTGCAGGTTTAGGGAGTGGAACTGGGTTACTCATGAGTGCTCGAGCCCACCTTTCATAAAACCAAATTCTGGCCTGACTCGGAAAAACATAGTTCGGCGAAGTATTACGAGCGTCTATGAGAGCACCAGTCCACATTGAGAGATGATTTGTTTTCATGGAACCATATTTGACATTATTTTGAATATTTACATGTGCCGCAGCTTGTAATTGTGCACTTGGGATAAAGTTTAGAATTTCAGCCGCCAGTGTCTTAAGGTGCTGAGCAGACATATTGGATTGCAGTACGCTCTGTTGCATTGAGCGTTTCAATCTTGCTGTAAAGTGTTTCATCTCATTGTCTATTGAGGCTTTATTCTCATCCCAGTTCTTACGAATCATCTCAATAACCTCTGCCTTGGAAATGATATCATTTTCGCGCAGTAATTTTGGGAACTGATCAGTCAACTTTTCATCACTCAATTGTCTAATCTTTTGCTCATTTTCCTTCGAGAATCTATCCCACAACTTCTGAGCTTGGGCACCGTGTGTCGTAGGATCACCAGTTTCATCTGTATAACTTAATGTCTGGACAAAAATACTAGAAAGGATATCGTCTGATAGGATTTTGTCTCGCAGCGCCTGCCAGAAATCACCAGGAATATGAGGTTTTCCGTTCCTTCTCCGTAATGCAATTGCATCCGGTAAAATTTGTTGTAATTTTTTCAATGCCTGGTAATCAATGTCGACGGAATGCCTCTGTAAGACGGAAATATCTGATTCTAGCTTGCTTAGGCGCCTTTGGATTGTAGATGCTTCTATCGGGTGAAATAAACTCGGAAAAGAAGCCGATAGATCTTTTCCATAGGTAGAAATTTTGGGGATGAACAAAATAATGAATAGTATGGTAAGTACCTGAGCTCCTCGCATCAATATTGTTCTTCCGTTAAGACGAAACCGTAAGCTGCACTTTGTTAATTCTGGTAATCCATGTCTTAATAGGCTAAATACCTGGATGCGTGAAATTGCCAGTCGGAACCACTTGTAAGTTTCGTCGTAGAACTCACACTTGATGTACCTTGTGCTGGCGAGTATTTAGAGTTGTTACTCGTCAGTTCATCATAGTCACCATGCGGCTGACAAAGTTCGTCAAGATATATATCTTGATCTCTAGTCTCGTGCCTTGCATATTCTGGAGTTGATCGTAGCTCATCTGAGTCAGTGATGGAGGATTCTAGATTAGCAGAGCTGTATATATCACTTTCTAGATCAAAACTTCTATCAGTTAACGCTTCCACTTCGCTTCTGTTCCCTGGAAATGATAATAATTTTCCATGGGAACTACGAGCATGCTGAGCTATTCTAGTTTTAGTAACATGGATTACACTTTTTGTGTAATACCAACTTACTTGTCTTCGAATCATCATTTACCGAGTCAGTTATTCCATGTGAAGCGCTAGGGCCATTTTCTCTTGCTTTAGATACAGCAGCTTTCTTCCGTCTGGAAGACGCACTCGTGTTTGACGTGTTTGCCTTTAGAACATCTGTTGACGTTGGGGGTTTGATAGAGCGACGAGAACGGCTTTGAGATGGAGTTAGTGGAGCATCTGGTATTGACATGGTTGGCGATTCTCCACGGCTAGCCACCCTGCTACCTACACGATTACTGCGTCGAGTCGACATCTCGCTTTTTGAGCTTTGGCATAGGTTATTTGAAGAACTAATACATAAAAATGGGATAAAAGCTCTGGCCCTTCAGTTGGGACTTGAATCAACTACAATCACAATGCTTTGTTAATTTCGTTGAAAACTGTTATGGGTGCTAAACATCAGTCTACCATATCTATGCTTGTTGATTTCCTGTGATACCATTTTTTCTACGCAGTAATCTAAGCGAACGAGATCGAAAGATGAGAAGTTTTCCGAGAAATCTAAAAATTAAAGTGATCCAGTCAATTACCTTTTAGATCTAAAGTGAAATTATTCTTGGTATTATCAGATCAGAGCAAATGGGCCGTTTCAAGGCGAAAAGAAGTTCGCCAATATGATCAACGCGTGCTCTCGATTGGTAAATACATTGACAATCGTAATTGTCTCTTTCTCAAGCGTTGTGCTTATCAGCTTATCATTTAGTAAAGGCTGACAGGCTGAGCTACATTGGATATTGTAATGACACGGCAGCTGTGTCTTCTCGAAACCCCGAAAGACAACGACTTAATACCCGTCTGCATTAGTCTTACACCCAATAGGATCATTTCCGAGCCTGCAAAGTCGAACTCTTCACCTTCCAGTGGCGCCGGTTTAATCGCTCAGAATGCTCTAAGTATCTGGGATATCGAAGAAGAATCGCATTCTAACCGAAGTCGAAAACAAAGAAAAACATATCTATAATCGGCGACTTTTCATCAATGTCGGTCTTGTCATTCTCACAAGCGTCCTCTACCGTAACCTCTCCACACACCACCTCGCCTCAATTATCAATAAAGGAGTTGCTCCAATTGCAAACTGGAGATTGCCCCACTAAATTCTAGCCATCTCCCACTACAATTTACGACGCTACGTATACCCGCAAGGAGGAAATCAAATTATACTATACAAAGCTCGGGTCATGGTTTATGAGGGACTAATGATCTAATGGGGCTATACATATCGAGGAAGGATAGGCGGCTGAGATGTGGAGCGAGATGTAGAGCGAGAAGAGGGAGAGGTCTCTGAGGACTATGCTGGGACAAATATTTTCGAGGGGCTCTCGACTTTGGAACGTTAGTGGGGCCCAAGTCCATGGTTTCAGCTGATTAGCCAGGAGGGCTTCTATTGT
The DNA here is from genome assembly GCA_900239735.1 of Blumeria hordei DH14. NCBI lineage: Eukaryota > Fungi > Ascomycota > Leotiomycetes > Helotiales > Erysiphaceae > Blumeria > Blumeria hordei. The sequence goes on from OENG01000034.1 coordinate 666,390, forward strand.
CGATGAGTCAACGGCATTCCCCAGCGCTCTGAACGACACAAAAGAAGTTGGGCTAAGCTACCACACACCAATCACGCTCTGTCAAGAAATCTCTGACACTTCAGCACAACCTTCGGGAAAGAGTTGGGAGGAGGCTAGAAAGGCATAGGGTGAATTTCCAGAGGTACCCACAAGTCTGCAGCGCCCAGCTGGCCGGCCTCTTCGAACGCTTCAGAAGGGGCACTATGTCTTCGTACCTAGTCCTAATGTCGATATTAGGAGAGCTCCGCACCCAGTGGCTTCTGCGATTTTCCCGGGTGCCATACACCCACAAATGGGCGTCATTTGGTTGACTGGAGTGGGGAGATAATGAAAGGCGAAGGGCACCTCTAAGTGTATGATCGAATGAGTATTTGTGAAGGGTGGTACTGTTTGAGGGGAGCTATATTGGAGGAATAGGAGGGGATATACTACTAGCGCAGATATCTTTGGCCTGTATGCAGAGAGAAGTTACATCTTTTATTGAGTCATAGACTCAGACAGGAAAAGAAAAGAAAATAGTAATAATATTAATTAAGCCCGACAAAAGAACATCACTTTTTCCAGAAAGCTGCGCAGCCTTCCACGCTGCCCGTATCAAGTTGATATCGTGAATCTCATTTTTATCTTCACTACCATCCTCTCATCTTTTCGCTTTCCGTGTTTCAACTGGCGAGTGTGGGTGCTGGTGTGGGTAAATCCCGCGGTTTCGACGCATCGCAAAAAGCGACAATGGCCTCAACAGACAACGGCAGCAAAGCGCAGATAGCTCCAAAAGATCCTAGCTTGGAAACTATGGGGAAACTATTGAAAAAGGTCAGACTTATAGAGATGGGAGAGATGGATGAGGAGGATTTAACAATAATGGAAGACGTGAATGATGGCGTCAAGGCCTTCAATGCACACAAAAGGGCCTGGACGGAAACGTCCTAGAAGAAGTCTCCTAAGGAGGAGAGGATCATGACGCTAGAAGAGGTCGTCAAGAAAAGCCTGGCGGACTCCGTACGACAAGCAGCACCCATTGTGCCGTCTGTGAAGCCGCCACCAAGGATCTACGCGTTGGTCGTGGCTCCGCAAATGGTGAAAGCGGTGGTTTGAACAAGAATCGACGGAGCACAAAACCTGCAGCCGGAGGAGCTGCTATCAAGAGTCACACAATACATTTAATGAGCATTTGGAATTCGGCAGATGCGAAGCAAAGATACCGAGGTGTATGTCCAGTCAGCGTTCCAAACAGATGCGTCGCTTAATATGCGAAAACCTAGCGAATTGAAATTTCTACGGCAAGGTTTTCCCGTTAAGGTTTCCGGAATCCCACTACGGACAAGAATAGGTGGCAGAGATGCCAATAACTACGCCACCATCAGGGATATTGAGACGATGACGGATGCAAGTATTCCAAGCCTGGCAATGAACAGAATACGATGGCTACATGACGGAAAGGGAGTCCAACTTTCAAAGAAAAATGACCGTAACCCCGGATCAATAGTGGTCAGCCTCCCATCGGAGGCAATGCAAACGGAGGTAATTCGACAGAGCCTTGTTATCAATGGTATGCTCTTCACCGCGTAGGTGTGGTCACCACGAGCCCAGAAAATTCAGTGTTACAACTGCAGCCAGTAGAAACACACCCAGGCGTCATGTGGAAAGGCAGCTAGGTGCGGGGAGTGCGCACGCGCTCACCAATCTCGGGACTGTCCGAAGAAAAGGGTTTCTTGTGCAAACTGCGGCAAGTAATATTGTTCGTGGCAAAAAGCAGCGTGTCGGACCTACCAAGTCTACAAGGGAAGTGTGGAGAAGGCTCGAATGGAGCTACTATCGGGAACGGCGGAAATCTGGAATGAGAAGCCCAAAATGGCGTTAAAACGAACAGTCGGAACGACCGACGATCAGGGATTCACTTTAGTCACCATTATAAAGGCTGAAGGATCCAAAAGAGGGCCGGGGCGACTACACAGGGTAGTCGAAGCCCCAGTGGCACCAACAATCCCCACGATTGCAGCAACACCATTGGGGCCAACTCTTCGGACAATATGACGACCAACGCCGAGTGAGGAGGTGCCTTTTCTTATTAATTTTTCATAACGTCAGTCTAATTGAAGGGGGAGTTAACGAATTATGAGGAAATTTTATGAAATTGTGGTTGGAAGGAACGTCCTCAGCATAAAACTGGGTCAATTCAGAGTGGCAGAACATCGGGTTATGTTTGTTGAAAACTTTTCACCTCACAAAAGCGGCTTACTGTCTTGATGGTTCTATAAATAGATACCGCATAGGACGTTAGACTAGAGAAATTCAGCCGAGCACGACATGTAATAAATGGGCCCAGGACACCCAATAATGCACCCAGAATTATCAAAGGTCGTCAAAATTACCAGTCCACTGCTACTTTTATCAGTACAACACAGAGGATAAATATCTATGTTAAGAGAAGAATTTACTATCACTTAGACCAATAGTTTATCAACATGCGCTCTAGCGAGTACCAGTGAAGAATCAAAAGGTTGGAGAACTAGCAATTTTCGTTGCAATTCCTCGGAAAAAGAGGTGATAATCTTTTAGCTCTAGGGAATCACGCTTCAAGCGCGTTATCCAATTAATTCCCTACTGAGACAAGAGGCACCAGTGTTCAATCTCCAAGCTTTCATATGTTTTCAAGAAAAACAAAAATGTCAACGATCTTATATATAAACAAAGTGCATAATTCGGAAGTCACAAGTGCGTTTCTGCGGCGGAGTCACCACTCAAAGAGAGCTGGTCTGTGGAGTCCCATAGGGATTACCAATTTCGCCATGACTATTTCTTCTGTAAATGGCGGAGCCGATGCGAAGTGGCAATCTAGGATCGAGGTTTAGTTACGCCGACGACATCAGAATCCTGGGGTTTGGATGCACAATTTCTGAATCTGCCGGCGCTGCACAAAGAGAAGTAGGCCATCTTCTCGATTTGGCAGGGAAAAATGCCATTGCCTTCGAAATGGAAAAGTCTGAAGTCATCCAATTCCTAGGACGACGCCGAGAAGAAGCAGTTGGGGTTCACGTAAATGGAAATCTCATTGAGCCCGCTGATCATATTCGATGGCTGGGCGTAAATTTGGATACGCCACTCAATTTTAAACACCATGTAACCACCTAGTGCGGTAAAGCGGTAAAAGTTGCCCAGCAAATGTGCCTCTTCAACTCGGTCTTTCGGGGAGCAGCCCCGGGCCGTTAGCTGGCGCAGTAGACATGTGCATTGTCTCGCTAGCAACTTTTGGATCTGATGTCTGGTGGACAGGGTCCAAACGCTCTACTTTACGAGGAATGATCACGTCATATACCTCCAACATCTGCAGCATGATTGATAGAGCCAACCTGATGGGATTACTGGCTGCACTTCCAGTGATTAGGACAACACCAAATGTAGTCGTTCACAGAGAAGGAGGAATCCCGCCGGCAAAGGTCATACTAGAGGGAAACCGACTCCGACTTTCGGCAAGGCTTAAGACCCTTGATGATTGACACCCGTTGAAGATCTGCGCTTCCGTGTGTCAGAATTTTGGCACTCAAAAATACAAAAGATTGCCAAAACCTCTGCTAGACCAGAAATACAGATGTCACGTTTACAGCGTGTCAATTGAGAGCTCCCGGAAGCAGAGGCCTCTGAGGCGCTGGCGCCGGTAGTCTACCCTAAAAAGTCAGGCCCCAAGCTGATGGAACGTGATGACTGCGTTAGATGGATCAACAGCGTGCATGGAACGGACATATGCGCATACTCAGATGGAGCATCGGAAGGACAAGGACGCTCCGCCTGGGGTTATGTTCTGAAGAAAGATGGGAAACTTATTGGCAAAGTGGCATCATGCACGGGGGAGAGGTGCTGGATGTAGAGATAATAGGAGCAAGGAAGGCTCTGGAGGCCGCACTGAAGTTCTTGGAGAACAAACAGCCCAGGAAAGAAGAAGAGTCGCAGCAAATCCACGTGCTTCTAGACAGTCAACAGGCTGTAAGCGGACTAGTGACGGGCCCGTCTTCAACTAGCCTTGAAGATTGACGCAGCTTCCGGGCATTAAAAAACGTGGCTAAAGTATTGGTAAAATGGGTGCCAGGGCACGCAGGGATACAAGGGAACAAAGAGGCAGATACTATTGCCCATGCCGCCCTTAGAGGGCTACCTAGCTATGGTACACCACCAGGATCATGTACTCTGACATATCTTTGTGGTCTCATGAATCACCGACCACAAAGGTTGCTGAAAGACTGGTTGGTAAAGGCTTGTCCGCCTAAATTCCGCCAGCTTCACTTACATGTGCGGCGCCGTAAACCACCCTAGCTATCGCTCTCCAGATGTGAAAGGATGGCACCAAAGTGAATAGCTGTCCGCACGAGTCTATCCAAAATGGGTTTATTTTGTGTCTAAAGAGAAAAACTACATACTTATGGGATCACCCCCTAGATGTTGTCTCGCTTATCGCTGACATAATCAACTCATAGGAGCCAGATAAAGTACGGATCACATCTGCAGGGCAATAGTCTTTAACAGTATGCTCAACTGAGCCACAGAGACGGCAGCGTGGAGCACAAGCACAGATACGCTGATTATGCCATTGAAGACTTCTAACGCATTGATCGATGTTGACTTTCCTAGATAATTTACGGTAGTTGATGCTCGTCCCGAAGAGACGAAATCTTTTTGGGAGACGAGAGCCCATGGGGAGGCGAGTGATAAATCTGGCTGAGTGATTGTAGGGAGATGCAATACTTCCCTCAGTCTTGATTACAACAGTAGGATTAAATCCATTTTCTTCGTTGAGTTCCCTTGGCACGAGTTCTGGGATGATTGGCTCTAACTAGACCATTATTGATGCCTAGAATTGTGAACGTACGAGGTAAAGATGTGATTATGCAGTTGTCCAGGTTTTGGGCTTTTTCAATGCCCTGTACACTTGGAAACCTCCCTTCTCCAATTCCCTGGACGAAAAGGTCTTCTAACCTAGTTAAGGCCGCCTCACAAGAGAGACAGAGGGCTAGACCGAATAGGACATGCTGGGCTTCCTTCATTATGGCGGAGTTCTCTCCAAGGAAATTTCAGAGTTGGAGTGGGTACGCTGATATCAGGCGTTCAGTCGCGTTTTACTCAACGCGTAAAAATAAAAGATCGTCCAAATGCAGTGGTTTGGCCTGTTTATGAAGCTTGACAGTTTTTAACTTCTGAGGGGAAGCTCAATGGAGCGTTAACTCTCGGTTTTCCTGCGACGTTTGCTTGGGAAAGCCTTGTATGGATAGCTGGTTTTGGCTGGGCTATCGAACTTGTCAAAGTTGTTGTAGGAATCGGTAGACTTTGCGTATGGCCTTTGAGAAATTCCCGTACAATGGCTTGCATTCGCGTGAACAACTCATAGGGTTTCTATAGATGAGGAATTGTAGGGGTAGCGATACTACAAGTTTCGTTATCTATTGCTGCAGCCACGCTATGAAACAAAGTTTTCTCCTATGTTCTAGTGTCAGCTGCGGTTATCGCTTGGCTGGGGGTCTGTTTGGGAATCTTTGATGCCCCTACCATTGACGGGAAATAGAGAGTTAAGTCTATAGTTGTTCGCGGTCGTGGATTTAAATGTTTAATAAGTTTGCGTATTGATATAGATGATGGGATGATTAGAAGACGGTTTGATGCTGTATGATTGTATAATTAGATTTCGAATTATCCGGTTCTATTTGTAAGATTGATCAGTGTCAGTTTTCCTATTCAGTCGGTTGGATCATCAGCTTATGGATAACCTAATAGCCCAAACTAGTTAAATGCGTTTGGTCCATCGGTTTGTTTGAGCGCAGATCGAAACAGGTATTATTTGTAATGATCAAGGGGAATAGGAAGTTCTCAGAGTCTCGTTGTATTCCGCTGGCAGTAGTCTGGAATCCTTGTTTAAATTAATGGCTGCGCACACCTGTTAGATATCATACGACGTCCTTGTAAATCAACCTTAACCTACATTTTAATATATCCTTTCGATTTGTTTCCTTACAATTATATGGCAATATTGGATGCCAAGTTGGGAGTGATTTCCATGAGGCTCTTCAAAACCTAAATCGCTAATCTCATCTATTTAGTTTGGTTACATTATACTGTTTGAGTCAATGGCTATCTATCACATTGAGCTCTCTTTAATCCAGACTACAACTTGTACAAAGCTCTTGTGCTCTTTTATTAAGAAAATAACGTCTTCGGCATAATACGCTACAAGGGTCTTGGGCTAGCCAGATAAAAAGGATTTGATTTAAATTTATCTTTGTTTGGCGTCCTGGGGGCCATGCAAGGTTCTACAAACTTTGCCTAAGTTTTTAATCGTGGGGGAAAATATTCGATAAAAGTCACCTCCCCCGTACAATTTACTTTCTGCCCTTCTTCAAGTTTATCTGTAAATTTAAATTAGCTATCAGTTCGAAACATCACTAGCTAAAGTTTGTAACGGAATTATTCTCTTGCTCTTGCATGCCGAATAGAGGAGCCTGTGGTCTGAAGCTCGATCCCAATGGTGCTCAAATTAGTGGTGGAGCTGGGACCAAGAGTTGTTTGCGCGGGAGTCCTGCCCTGTCTTCACTCTTTCAGCCTTTGCATGTGGCATCAGTTTGAATTCTTGGTCATCTGTTGACTTTAACGTTGTTGATTGTCATGTTACCATTGATGAATTGCTTTTCCTTCTTAGCTTCGCCGTTTGTTCAAATAGTCAGAATCATATCCTTGGGGCCTTGATCTTATAAGTCACGAAATTTGGAAAAGCCCCGTTATGCCACCGCATTTGTTCCTTGACATAATGGTAGAAAACTATAGATTCCTTCGGGCAATTCTAGTCTAGTGGACGCTCACACTCTGTCCACATTTCCTAGCAATGTTGTGAGAAGCTTAGATACGGTCCCATTAGCTGCAGTTGAAGCACTGCTTGTATATGACCGGGAATGACGAGTCAGGCTACATACAGAGTTGAATTCGTTTTAATACTTATTCGAATTGCTTCGCGATGAGTGAACCTCGAGTATGGCCGTTTCTTCTTCTTCGATTCGTGTTTCTTGCCATCGTAAAACTATTTCAGCCTGTCGAATTTGATTGCAGGAGTCCAACACATTATCTCCATGATGATTTATGGAACAATTATGCCGTTATAAGCATTCTTTAATCATTGGACTGACAGAATTTAGGTCGAAAAATCTTGCTTTAAGACACAGAGCCCCTTTGGCTGCCTTATTCTCAGAGCAGCGTCTTATTGGAAGATCTGCTGTACGAAGGCATCAGTGCCGTTGCTCCTTAGCTACCCCACGATCTATACTTTTTCGATATTTATATTCTCTTTTACTGGCCTATGGAGATCCTATACAGGTGTATGAGAAAAGATGGTCGTATTTGAAGGGAAATGGATTTCAAGTAATAAAACCTGTCGTCCCGCTACAAATAATGACTCCGACTGTATTCTGAGAGCGTTCATAAATTCATATACTGTGATAGAATTCGGCTTTTGACTCTGTTAGCTCCTTGTTAAAATTTTCTCAAAAAAAAACGTGAACTAAATAGATCAGCTTAGCAACTTGCTGGTGTAGGTTTCTTCATTCTTGTCGATGTTGGAGCTTATTTCCTAAGTTGCCCCAGCCTCTTTCTTGGTGCTCCTGTATCCTTGTTGGTTACCGTCGCGGAGCCTCCTTCATCCATCGCTTTCAAGATGCCTGATGATCTATAGAATACACCGACTAATGTATCCGATAGATTATTGCTGATCTTCCTAGTACCAGATCCAAGCTAGTTTTATGCTTTCTTTGTGGCTTATGTAGACTCTGCATATCAATTTTTGCCACGAGATATCCTCACACGCATAATTGCAGCATAATAATTACTTTTACGATTCCTGTGGTTGTAGTCGTCAAGGTACTATCAATTTCTTTTTGTCTTCCAGCAAAAAGACTCGATATAACAATACCGACTGCAGTTGTGGCATTGCTTGACTTGGGCTCTTTGTGATCAAAGCTATGCCGTGCAAAGCATCGTGTTCAAGACAATACCATTTTTGACCACCATCTATCTGAAGTGACTGTATCGGAAGGATAAAAATAGTAGATCCCCTGATGTGATCAGTCTTCTTGGACCGGGTGTGTTTTTTTTGTAGTGGATCAATCGATTACGGTTTATCTACAGCCCGGAAATCCTCATTTTAGTAGCCACTATTATTTAATCGATAGGACCGTAGTTGTTTGCGTCTCTTTCTCCAATCTTTTTCGTCCAGCGTGGGACTCCGGCAACTTCAGCTGAATAACCTTTTAGTCAAATTTTTAAAGTTTTGCTAAACCATGTTCAATACCGCATCAGTCTGAGATGCTGTTTGTATTTAGACATCAGTATAATTGCTTCTAGTTTGTCTGACGGCGTATACTCGTAGTAAATGATATTGATCTTTCTTAAATAGTTACTTTGGGTGCAAATTATGGACACTGTCCACCCGTATTCGAAACGCTGTCATTAATATATCTAATACCGTAAATGAGGCGCAAGATGGCCAGCTCACTGTATCAAATTTTTTGAGTAGCCACCTTTCGGGCAGGCTCCTCATGACTTTTTGAAGGGAACTTTTCCAAACCTAGTATCCCTTCCTCAATGGGCTTGAGTTTCATGAAATTTAACATCGCACTTATTTGTTCAATGAGCGCATTCGATGCATCCTCAATTTTCCTCATGTATGTTAACCTCTCCTTTGCACCCGCGTTCCTGAGACTATCCCTCACTCCAGTCAGAAAACTCTTAATCATTTTAATTGTTATTCCACTCTTCCTGCGGAGAAAACTCATCACATAATTCTAGTGAAACTACTGTCGTTCTTTTGCCTATATTGGTGGCTTTTTTTGTTGACCGCAATGCGTCGAGGACTTGAAAACTCTGCACAACGGCACCCATATTCACCGCACTTAGTTGCAGGAATTTTTTGTAGATCAGCGGGATAAATTGATGTGGGGGAAACGATTTAGATAAATATTCGGCCGTGAAAACTTTCGCGGAACAATGTATTGCGTTTGTCCAAATATTATTTTTTCATGCCCTTCATTTATTATCACACCTGTGTAAAAATTTCGGTGGACTATTTTTTTCCTCCTTCCACTTTTGTTCCTGTGGCTGCTCTTGTCACTGGTGCCGAGTCGATTTAGGCGTAGATTGATCGGTCTTCCATTTCTTTCACCTTTACTGGGCAGTCATGCGATTGCTCATCGTATGTCTTCTTTACTACTTTTTCTAGGTACTACATCAATTTTCCATTTATCAAATCGTCAGCCTCAATTATTTTATCGTATCGTGGATTAAAGGACCTCATTCATCTCCATCATTGGTATCGTAGATTGATATTTTTCTGCTGTCAGCTACTTCAAATCTTAGTTAGTTTCCCATAGTCTTCAAGTAATTTAAGATGACACGTGTAGAGCTCTTGAGAAACTCTGTAGCAGCAGATGGAGCAATTTGGCCATCACTGGTGTATTGGGTGTCGCCGCGAAGAATATTTCTCACCCATTTTGCAGCCTTCCAGTTACCCGACCCAACATGCCCGAGCGCAAGGAGAAAATAGCGGGGATATGGGTTCAACGAGCATATTATTTTTTTTGCATCAGATTTTAATTGCGTGTGCAGCTATCTAGCTTTGACACAATATCGGAGAAAATGTACAGAAAAGATAACTCAATTTTACAAGAAGAGCACTCATGCCTCGGATTTCATTTGCAAGTACCACTGCGAAGCTGTGGCAGCTTTTTCTTCACCTCAAGTCAACCCTCATCCGTGAATACCCACTCAGGGGAACGTCTCAAAACCCCTGAGTTATCCAGACATGACTTCGTCATCCACCGAATTTTCTCCGCGCGAAATGTGATCTGAATTGTCCCCTTCCCAAGTGGAGTAGGTGCCCAGGCTACTCAAACTATACCGGAAAACACCACCGAGGCTGACCACGATACCTTCCATCGTTGAATTGTTTTTATAGTGTCCGCTGCACTCCCGCAAGCGAAGTCTTGGCGCGCACAAAGCTCAATTCGTAAAACTCCTTGCCAAATTTCAAATTTACACGCCCATCGAGATTGCATCCATCTTCTACATCATCTTGTAAACTTGTCCCAATCCTTCTCACGTCCATCCCAAAGAACTGTCTCCCAGATATGTGCGCCACGCTTTGCTTCCTCCGTCGGGTGTACATATCGGCGTGGGTGTGTATTTGGTGGTCAATTGAGGCCAAAGAAAGTCGACGAGAGGTGTGGTAATTTAAAGGAGGATGTACTATGTCGTACCTGCAAACTTGATGAGATTTTCGTGGTGATTAATCTCGTTTTGTTTGAGAAATCGATTTGATGGAGAGTCCTGAATCATTGCCTCATAGACCAACTTGTTCGATATTGCGAAATTTGACTGAACTTGGCCCTGGGAGAATATTTCACTCCCAGGTTCGTAGAGGGCACCGCGTACAGGTTTTCAGTCTTGCCCTTCTTAAATGAGCATGAGAGGATGATTGAATTAACGGGACGTTGAAACCTCGTTAATGGATCGTGGCGCCGCCTTTGATCACATTCAACAATATTTAATCTGGGTCGACTTGATGTCTAATTGCGTGATCATTCTCCTCACCCGATCTGGTGCCCCATGCGCCCATGCGGCTGACTTCGAGCCTTATCTATAAATACACTTTGAAAGCCTTGCGGTACTGTCTGGCAACACCCGTCCGGTGATATACATGCAATGTAATACACGCCCTTCATTGAGCATAGTTACCCTATATAACTAGTTACGCGTGGCAATTGTAACTTCTCCTCTAACCCCAAATTTTACTCGTGTTATACTTCGCCCTTGTTGGAATTCGACCGTCTACGCCCCTTGTAAAAATCTGCTTAGTAGATTCATGGAAATGATTCTTTTCTATTTCATTGTCATTTTTATCCAAATTTGACCTATCTAATTATGATTTAAGGTTAACTGCATAACCCATCTAAAGTCTCTAGAATTTCTATCATGGCCTAATAGATCGGACCTTGAACATTTCTGCTCATATCTCCTCTGACATTTGAACATCATGGGCATGACATGATCACAATCTTGTTACTCAATACTTATGAGCCCCAAGGCCAGCTATGAATGCAAGCTCCTGTACTTTCCTTTTGGGGAGATAGTATTAGAATGCAATGTCTTCAATCCAGTTTATATCTCCAAAGTGCGTTGGTACTATGTAAGGCTTGATAAAAATATTTATTTTTTTAATTTGTTCTCATCTTTTTCTCTATGACGGATATAACTAAGCCTATCTTGTAGCGATCATGGATTTCAAGCACTAGTACTGTTTTTGCCTGAAGAGAGGCCTGGTGTAAATTAATGTTAGAATCCTGACCATATGGAATAGTAAATAAACCACACTGTCGAAACGTACCACGCTGAAAATTTGGTATTGATTTACGTCCTGCCTTTGCTTTAGTGCGGCTGACATTAAAGGATATGATTATATCAAAGTGCAGCCGACACAACGAACGTAAGCCAAGGATAGAGGGTACACTAGTTCGCCCCCTGGCAGTGTTCTCTGGTATAGTTTGAGCAGCCTTGACACCTTCTCCACCTGATAAAGAGAAGTCTAAGGTTTTACTTTGCGCGGAAACTATTCAACGGATGATGAGGGCATATTTTGACAACCCGGGGTTTTTGAAAATACTCCGTGGGTGAGTATTCACGAATGAGAGCTGACTTGGAGTGAAGAAAGGCCACCACAACTTCGTAGTGGTACTGCCGGCAAAGAAGAATTCTTCACCTTCCAATGGTTCCGGTGTAATCGCCCTGTATTCTCTGCATATATGGAAAAGCTGAGAAGAATCGCATCCGAATCGAAGTAGAAAGCAACCTCAAGCGTAACCAAAACCGACGACTTTTCGTCGATGTCGGAGCTGTAATTCTCACGCGAGTCCTCTACCTCGATCTTACTATAATACTTCGGCTCAACTACCGATAATGGTGTTACTCCAATTGCAATCGGGAATTTGCCTCATCAAAATGTGTCTTATCCAACTATAAAGTTATGATGCTGTGTATACCCACGAGGAGCAAACTAAGTTGTAATACAAAAGGCCTGAGCTCAATTTTACGGGGTACCGATGCAGTAATGGGGCCTCACATTTACAGAGAGAATAGACAGATGGGATGTGGGACGAGCGTGCGAAGAGATTACTAATGGGTAGGTTAAGACTCACATGTTTCGAGGATTTCGACTTTGTGATACTCATGGGCGCCGAGGTTACGATTTCGGATAGTGCTACCAACACTTTAAGAATAGACAACGATGGAAGGTGTTGTAGCCCGCCTTATGGTCGTCATGTCCCCGAATTAAGGTCACGGCAGCCTGAATACTTACCTCACTCGAAAAAGGAGGACTGTTTAGCCATTTTTCGTGCGGGTGCAGTATACAAAGCATGTCAAAGTAGCCAAAGGTAATTTATATTTTTATTTTAATGAATATTAAAGACATTAATAGAATTTGAAGTGCCTAGCACAATGGTCTCAAGTGGGAAGGGCAAGACTGAACACCTGTAAGCGGTGCCCTCTGCGAACCTGGAAGTGAAATATTCTCCCAGGGCCAAGTTCAGCCAATTTTCGCAATACCGAACAAGTTGGCCCACGAGGCAATCATGCAAAATTCTCCGCCATGTCAAATTTTCACTTCCATCGAGTTCGACTCCTGCCTAAGTCTCATCAAGTTTACAAGTACGACTTAGTACATCCTCGTTTTAATGACCACACCTCTCATCAACTATTCTCTGGCCTCAATTGACCACCAAATACACGCCCACGCTGATATTCACACCCGACGGAGCAAATAAAGCGTGGCGCACAAATCTGGGGGATAGCTCTTCGGGATGGGCGTCAGAGGTTCAGGATAAGTTCACAAGATGATGCAATGCATGGATACAATCTCGACGGGCGCGAAATGTAGAATTTTGACGAGCTTTACGAATTGAGCTTTGAGCGCGCCAACACTTGAGTTGCGAGAGTGCAGGCGACACTATAAACGCCGAGATGGTTGGATGATGCGGTGGTATATCGTTTGGCTGGTCTGCCAAGTAGAGTCTGGATAGCTTGGACATATATCCCATTCGAGACAGTAGTCGCTGGCTCAAAACCGGCATAACACAACCATATTTCTTGCGGCGCTGTTAGACACGAATGATTAAAGTCTCTGGAATTTCTTTTGGTGCATACTTACGTAGGAGAGTCGACTGTTTGTGTAAGCGAACAAAACTCATAGTGGTATTGCAAATAAAATCCAGAGTATGAGTGTCTCTAATGTCAAAAGAGTCATCCAATATGTATACATAGTACCGGTCATGTGTCATAGCTAAATAGCTGAATACACATTAAATGACGGGGGACTATTCTCAATACCTGTCAGTGATGTCCCCTAAGAATCTCCAGCTCTCACTGAAGAGTCTGCATGGCCGAGATTGAGTAACAAAGTCCTTGCTTCGATGAGGATTCCCAATCGCTTTCGCGGTCTGTATCGTCTTCATCCATAAGCACATCCCCCTATCACCATTATCATGAAGCTAACCACGATCAGATCAGATGGTAGGGTCGGACCCCTGCTCATCACCAACCCTTGATCATGGAGGAAAAACCATCCGATGAGTTTCCGGAGAGTACCTAGCACCCGATACGGAGATGGTGGATTGGATCAAGTCGGCCTCGACTGTTACAAAGAAGGGAGATATAGATGAATATGCGCACCTCGTGTGGTCCCGGTGTTTAGGCTTCGCCTGGCTGGGGCTGCAGGTTTTTTGAAACTTTTTCCCACGCACGCAGTTTTCATTGCTAACATTTATATTTTTTTGGGGGGAGAAGGTTTCGTGGAAAAGGTGGCTAAATTCCATGAGTAAATACTGAGCTGAATGGCTATTCATCAAGGGCAATACATCAATGATCTTTCAAGAAACATAAGAGGCAAGGAGCACTGTACAAGGTGTGGCCTGGGTCAGAGAGGAGCCCAATGTGCTAGATAGTCTATGACTCAAGTAGTACAAAAAAAAATAACACATTAAACGATTTTTAAAAAAAATGTCTCGAGTGGTGTCACAACTGAAATAAGGCATTAATTTTTGATCGGGCTCAATTCTTATTTATACAGAAGAAAATTACCAGGAGTTTATCACCCAAGTTTTTTTTTTTTTTTTTTTTTTTTTTTTTTAAATCATTTAATGTGTTTTCAGCTATCTAGCTATGACACATGACCGGTACTATGTATACATATAGGATGACTCTTTTGACGTTAGAGACACTCATACTCTGGATTTCATTCGCAAATACCACTATGAGGTATGTTCGCTTACACAAACAGTCAACCCTCCTCCGTAAGTACCCACCAAAGGGAATTTAAAACCTTTGATTATCCAAGCATGCCTTCATCATCCATGCATACCAGCGCCGCGAGAAATGTAGTTAGGTTTTGCCGGATTCGAACCAGCGGTCTCCTGTCTCGGGTGGGATATGTGTCCTTGCTATCCAGACCTTACTTGAGAAACCGGCCAAGATGATGTACCACCGCACCATCCAACCACGGCGGTGTTTATAGTGTCGCCCGCACTCTCAGAAGCGAAGACTTGGCGCACGCACAAAGCTCAATTCGAAAACTCGTTGTCAAAATTCTAAAATCCACGCCCGTCGAGATCGTATCCACCATCTGCAGCACCTTGTGAGCTTGTCCTAATCTCTCTCACGCCCATCCCAAAGAACTATCTCCCAGGTTTATGCGCCACGCTTTGCTTCCTCCGTCGGGTATAAATATCGGCGTGGGCGTGTACGTGGTGGTGAATTGAGGCCAGAGAAAGTCGACGAGAGGTGTGATCATTGAAATAAGGATGTACTAAGTCGTACTTGCAAATTTGATGAGGTTTTGGTGGTGATTGATCTCGTCCGGTGTGAAAATTTGATTAGGTGGAGAGTCTTGAATCATTGCCTCATGGGCCAACTTGTTCGGTATTGCGAAATTTGACTGAACTTGGCTCTGGGAGAATATTTCACTCCCAGGTTCGTAGAGGGCACCGCGTACAGGTGTCAGTCTTGCCCTCCATCACCCAAGTTGTCCGTGTGGCTACCAGTCACAAAATCCCAAGCACATGATCATTTCCTGCCCTAAGTGGTCAATTGGTAGAGGATCAATCTGGAGACAAGCCCGAATTCGATCCTTTGAAGCAATGACCAACAATCGCAGCGATATGAAAATAATTAAACAATGAATTATCAATCGTGGTTGGATAGAACAATTCCGCATGACAAATGCAGCCGAAATGCCGCTCGGGGAACGAGACGGAACATGTACAAAGTCGGGGTCGATAGAAGGGACGTGATTGGTACACATCGAGGGCGTTACAGTGTAACTATACTTCCTGAAGGATAAATTGCAAGCTTTAAGAATTAAATCAGACAGCTTGGGGGGTTTCTACCGAAGGGTTTCCTCCTATGTATATATATAGATAGGTTTTTTGCCACCTGCATGGGCTCACAGGGCGCCAAATCAGGTTAAATAAATTCATATTCAAAAAGGCATTAGTTTATCGGCAATAATCATCGTAATTACGTAAGGGGTCCCACGCAATCCCTAAATTCACTATACACACCCCACTTCGCAGTCTCCTCGGAAAGATAAGTGTAAGCACGTATTGTCATGACTCCACATCTACGACGAGATACCATAGATTTCATCACCGTCGACTCTCTACCAGCAAGGTCACTACAACTTATTCAAGTTTTAGGTATATTCTCTTTTTATTCTTTTTAATTTTCCCCATAACTACCATCTGTAATTCATTGGGTCTGGCAAGGGTCTGTAATTCATGTATATTTGAATCTTCGAGCGCAGGATTATTAAATCCTGGCCTTATGTTGCTTTGCGCACCTCGTCTGGCTGTGACTAAAGGTTTTTCGAGAATTTTTCTTTTTTTTTGGACAGAAGGATCTGTGAAATGGTGGCTGCTTTCGACTGGTAAACACCAAGCTAAATGGCCATCCATCATGGCCATTATCTCAGAGATACTTAATCAGAAGCAAAGACGACAGGAACACTGAATAAGGTGTGACTTGGAATGGGTAGGAGTCCATCGTACTCGGTAGCCATTGACTCAAGCAAGACAATGAATACCAAAAATAAGAATTGGAGTGTAGTAATTTAACAACATGCAAGATATTACGAACTCATTAATAGTAGTCCTGCTTCCCCTTGTCATAATACCTTAGTCATAATCTGTTGCTATTTTTAACTGCTGGATTGTTAGAATTTAGAACAACTGGGGCTATCGAGTAGGCCAGGTTTTGATACACACGTAACTGCAAATTCAGTACTTAGTTTCACTTTGGTAGTTACTTGAATCAACGCGCTCTACAACCTCAAAGACCGAGGGGTCATTATTTCCTCCATGTGAATTAGCTATCCGCACGTTGTCTGGACAAGCCATGTGTTGTGTCTATGCACACATTAACAATGGTAGGTAAGAATGGCACTCACATTTTCAATAATAGGCAGAGGTGGCTCAGAGATTTCGGTTCTGTGCACCGTGACCCAAACAGGCCCAAACTTCAAATTCTGAACTTTAGCACATTCGCTCCCTCCTTTTCCAAACCCATTCTGTTCTCGTTGACTTCCCAGAGAGGTCGGACAAACACCTACTGGCAGTATCATTTACAAATCTCCAGTTATTACGCTGTAGCCTTTAGAGACAAATTTGAGTAATGGAACTCCCTGTAGATAAGCTGAATCATCTCAGGTGTCCTTAGAGAAACACCTTCAATATTAACTTTAATAGACACGATAGCAATAGTTACGCTGGCTATGAGGGAAATTGTGACGGTACCAAACGCTTCAATGGCCGTTACAAAAGTCCCCATCATGCTACCCTGTCACGGGCGATGAGTCAGCCGATAAAATCAAATTCATGGATTCTTTCGTACTCGGGAATAGCTATCTCTTAGTCATCGATAGCATTGTCTTCCTATCTTCCAGCTCTAAATTTAAGTTGAAGTGCCTTCAAATTACTTGAATTATCGATAAACTCATGTTAAAAATGCTTCAATGCCAGGCAGGCTTCTGGGTGATGCTCGCATTCAACCAAGATTTGCCTTCAGTTCTATTATCAACCTCCACAAGCTCAAATAGGACATAAATGGATAAATATTATGAACTTCGAGTCGTCCTGTAGCAGGACCTGTGAGGAAACGCAGGCCGCACAAGGCAGATAAATGGAGAGAATTTAAGCTGCATGCTGACATGTAGCCCTTGGCTGGAGGGACCCTCGTAATAATTGGGAAACGTAGCCATGTCTTCGTCTTTAACTCTCATTTTGGCGGTAGGGGAGCCCTGCGCTCATTCGTTTTTGTAGATCTTTCCCGGCAGCTATGCAGCCGCAATTGGCCATGGCATAGCTGGAGAGGAGGAAACATGACGAAATAACGGCTCCCGTAGACCTGCACCCGATTGAAAACCAATGTGCCCATCATCTTAGTGCTGGAGACGTGTCAAAGGCACAGTCAGTGGTACTTTATCTGAGGCACAGATACCCTCAGCCCAAGGGCAGAAAGTACTTGCACGTCCTAACTTTGTCTTAGGGTCAAAAGAAGAACAAAACATATCACATCACATCATCTCAATCTCCGCTATGAAGAATATCGTGTGCTCACGGAGCGCATCGGCACTCCCAGCCATAAACGTGATGCTTGAAATTGCCTCAACCTTGATATCATCCACCAGTGGGATTTGCTTCATATCGAGCCAACCCACACACGCACGGATTACCAGCTGACCTTATTTCCTAGCGGAGCAGCTGGCGGCCTCTGAGGATGGTGCGGAAACAAAGGCCGCACTGGTAGACGGATATTCTATGCGAGCCGCTATCTCGTTCACAATGATCTGATTCTTTCTATCCGGGCAGCGCGCGTGGATTCCTTGAGCAAGCTAAACGCAGAGCTCTTCAGATTACCAACCGTGCCCGTCCCGTTCTCCAGAGCCGTCACACCTGGTCAGAGCAGCAAATAAGCAAGACTTGACATATTCCAAGCTCTCTACCGCAAAGCGAATGAACGATTAGACGTATGTATGGCAGCCTTACGCAGCACAGGGCTGCTCGCCTCGGCGGCAGTTCATGAACGGGTCACAGTGTGCGTGCCTTGACGACCCTGAAGACATGACACGAGCAATCGATCCCCCAGGTGTAAGTGATCGGCGACAGGTGCGCTGAAATCTGTGCCGGTCACCCATGAAGATCTTGCGCGTACCAGTGCGTGTCCCAACCTTCCGGTGTTTTGGGGTGAGGGGCTCCGCACAAATAAGGGGTTGCACCAGTAAATTATGAATTTAATATTGAATGGCATCATTTTGCAAATGCAATATGTATCCATCGCAATGGTATTCACAGCCCGCACTTTGATAGTGACGTATTTCTCCCGGCACATTGATAGCTTCGATGATGCAGGGGGGTTCTAGAAGTAAATCGTGAGGGTAAAGATTGCTATCTGCTTCATGCGAGAAAGTTGCAAGATCTCAAGGGACGCCTCGAGAGACTCTATCAATGAGAGCAGCTATGCAGCCCATGCTTAGGGAAGGGATCTGATTCATTCGCAGCCAGACACTCAATACTAGAAACTCTGCATTGTCGTCCGCTTGATTCAAGAGAGCCGTGTTCGCTGTGCTTTATTTACATTTGCGTCATGAGAAATTAATTCGCGTAGGTTTGCCCGCTTGGTGGAATGGGTGACCAGACGATACATGACTCCACAATCGTTGTGAGGGGCCCAAGACCAGCAGAGCGCGGATGGGCACAGAATTTCGGGGACCTGACCGAACTTTGTGCGTACAAAGTAGTAGGCAAACGTGGGTCAGTTTGACCTGAGTCATATCTGAGATCATTGAAGAGGGTCCGAGGGCAAGCCAATCGAATCTCCCGCCTGCTAAGATTTACCTTGCATTGCCGGCGGCCGCTATCCTAATTCACAGATCCTGGAATGTTCCCAAGGCTAAGAAGTGTGTGAAATGGAGTAGGAGCTATTAATAATCTCGGAGCATGTCTCTTCCGAATTAATTGGCAATTGCACTCGGCACTCGCTCGGCCAGGAGATAGTTCCGTGCTGGAGATATCATGAGGCTAATACTGGCGCGGAAACCGATTTGTTTGGTGGACGAAAAATGCAAGGGACCGTACTAGGGTCTCCGATCAGCTCTACCCGTGGAGCTTGCACACAAGATCGAATGGATGATGTAAATTTCTGTGCTCTAATTATTAGGTTCTAGTATTATTCTTACAGCATGTTTGCTTCCTGTGTTGCGGTTTGCTAGTCAGCAATGACATGTAGCTACTGGCTTTAATGAAGTTTCCCCAGTTTCGATCCTTACGCCAGAAAATAAGATTTGAAACTATTCTATCATTAAAGCGGATAAAAACATGGCGGCCCTGTCCCTGTCCAAATTATTCTACATGAGCACGGAAAGGAGACGGAGATTTATCTGGAGTTCCTGTAGAGCAACTGCAATCGATCGTCCACAGGTCATTTTCTGAATCTTCAAATTCTGAAAAGTATTGATCAGCTTTCACCCTCTCGCAGAGTCTTTCTTGCCACCGGCTTGCGGGGTGTATAGAAGCCTTGGACGCGAAAATGCTTCAAGACTGACATGAAACCAAACATTTATGCTTCGCCCCGCGGAGCTTTGTCTTGCCGACAAATGGAACACGAAGTTGATAGCTTTCATAATGTCGGTGTGCTTTATTTAACAGCTGGGAACGAGGGGAAGAGGTCCACGCCACAGCTCCCTATGGAGATGGCGGGTAGAATTGGAGATAACTTGAAGGGTTGCCAGAATAAACATCAGGTCGCCTGGGGAGCCTGATGTATGAGACGGGAGTTAACTTGGACTAGCTTCACTAGGTGCTAGGGAAGATGGACCTGAGGAGTTGAATTCTTGGTAACAAAATGAAGTAGGATGGATTGCCGTGTCTCTGCAGCCCCACTCTATTTTAATTCTGTCTAAGTTGAGATCGACGCTTCCCCGCGCTTGGATCAGTTCTTCGATGGAGGCGTCAATGGAAACCAACGAATCACTCGTCTTTTTTTGCTAAAGGTACGAAGCCGCCAAGGTTCGGAAGCAGTATTTTTCTCCGCACTGAGCTGCGAGGTGATTACAACTATGAAGGACCTGCTTTGATGTCAGGTTGTGTATGTTTAAGGAACTCAAGCTTAAGCGCCCTTAGGGTGTTATTGGAATCGTTATTTGATCGCCATGGTGGCACCGCATGACTTTTGCTCCGATGAAAGGTTTATGGACATGGTGGTTGAAAAGCATATATATTCCTACGACGCGCTAGATGTAAAATTTAATCAGCCACGGGCTGAGGTATAATGGCTTGCCCGCTGGAAAGAAAATTTATAGCTAGTCATTCTTGAAAAAAAGTGCCCTATCCCTACACACTATCATACTAGTCTTTGGTTCGACGAGCGGAATAGACACATGCTGAACGCACGACAACACTCTGCAGTGTGCAGCAAGCGACTTGCGGGGTGATTACCGCTGAGAAATAGCTGTAAACGAAGCGTGGAATGCGATATGGTACCCTGGGCAGATATATTTCCGGTATGTGTGCATTAAAAAAACAAAGGTGTTCCGAAAGTATCTTGGACTCATATTGAATACTGGTGATTTCAGAAAAAAAAGGCCCATAATCCAGTGGGTTACTTTCCGCTTAGGTTTGAGACTATGTTAGACAATCAGGCAATCTATGATTGTAGTGAAAAGGACGTATATCGTGCAGGCGGTTACAACGATTGCTAAGCTTTGTCACAGACGTCACACCCGGCGCAGCACGTGACCATAGTGTCGATCAAATCTGAGAGAGTGAGAGTTTTCGCTCTTTCTGATAAGCGGCAGGGGAATAAGCTCAGCGCGAGCGGGTTGATCGAAATGATTACCCGCAAGGAACGGCGCTCAATCAATCCGGATGGTTCACCAGTTTGACTCGCCGGGCAACGCCTAACAGCCCCTGATCCCGTCTGTGGGGCTGAAGTTTAGAAAAAGCAAACGAAGGCTAAATCTCGGTGGCGTGAGGAATTATAGCTGGCCATGGAGATCGTTGGAATATATGTGAATAGAATGAAATGGAATGGTTCCATCTCAGCATCGTGGTGGAAACAAGCGCTTCCATCAGCATCATTTCTGCATAGCCGTGAGGACGTCTGTTTGACTGAATGCCGGTTGCGCGATTGGAAGAAGAAAGTCGGTGAATATTCTCGGGGAATGTGATCTAACTCAGGCTCATCTCCCTCTCCCGGACTAATGATCATTATCCTGTCTCTGCATCGTCGAGACAAGTTTATTCCTATCGAAGAAAAGTGAAGGGAACCCATAATTTCCCAAATAGCTTCCCTCACCCCCCCCGGTACTTGGAACTTGATGTGCAAATGTCTCAGAAGATCCCACTCCACTTTACCCCGTGTGTTGTAATTGTGTGCCTACCTGCCTACAAACTGCAACCTACGAGCCCTCCGACCAAGTTTACCCCATGAACGGGGGAGGGGGCAGCAGAGGGGATGTGAAGAGGGCCGAGGGTTTCCGCCTCTGTCCTACTCACTCCATGCTCAACGCCAGCGAGCGACTATTTATGTTCATGAAGTCGTCACGCTCTTGTTTCCTTCCCAAGTGCTCAGTGATTATTAAATCACCACTCTTCTACTGCATCTTCATGCCTCCGCCGTTCCTTGCATCAATCTCCTTCATTTCGAAACTATTGTTCTGAGCAACTGTCCCCGTCGATCATCATTCTCTAGGTCACAAAAAGTCTGCTTCTTATTCATCACCATTTATATGCTAGCTAGCTAGTTAAATCATCATGAGTTCCCGGAATACGCAGCGACTGTGTCGCCTACCGTCTAACTCTTCGAATACCGACACAGAACATAATTCAAAATCCAGAACTATCAGAGTTACTCTCGGCAGAAATAGGTTCAGTATGAAATAACTTGGCACATAATCGAACGAAAGATAACCCTAACAAGATGCATAGAATCTTTCAATCGCCATCAAGAAAACACCTACTCTCCATGTCTTCGGGCCAAAATTCTGGCCTACTTGGCTTCAACTACACGCCCCTTTCCTCTCTCCATCAAGAATGCCGACAAACCCATGCACCATCAAGATATTAAAGATCTCTGCGAGCTCCTTAATCTATCAGGTGAAGATCGCTGGTGGGAAATAGATTTGGATGATGCATACTGCGAGAAATGTGTTCAAGAGAATGTGAGGCCGCCAGGTCGTAAAGTACGTCAATCTCAACGCTCACTTGATGCGGTTTAAGATACTAACTTTGTAACCAGGGCATAATCGATAACATCCCTATACTCTCGAATTTGACCAGACAGGTCCATCGATGTTTTTACGACGCGTCTAGCACCCCAGAGAAATCGACGTCGCCATACATCGAATGTCCACACCAGACAAACTTTTCCCAATTGATGAGTGAGATCAGCATAGAAACACGCAGTCGTCTCTCTTGCTTACGCATTACTGGCAACTTCCAAAACCCTTCTGAAGTTGCTTCCGCAATTCACAATCTTCTCCGTTTGTTCCCCAATATTCTCAACGCGGAGGTTCATTTACCACTAGCCTCGCTTGCCTCTATTTCTGAACCAGACAAGATTGCGGCACATCTCGGAACATTAGAAAGCGCGCTACCCAAGGGAGTTGCCCTCAATTTCCAAAACCTTTTGGAGCACTCTGAATTCATGCTGAAATGGGTGCAAGTCAAACGAAAATGGTACGAATTAATACCAAACGAAACCGAAATTGCACAGCTGAATAAGATCCGGAACCTATCAGACTCTGAGGAGAAATTAATGGGAATTGGATCTGAAAGTATCAACTGGGCCCGATTAAACAGGGGTAGGAGGAACACTTAGAAGGAAGAGAAATTTGCCATGTCACCCCACTAGTTAATATGTCTACGACAGATGTCAAATTTGATGCCGTGACAGGCGAAGAACTCGTTTTCAAGTAGACTTACATGCGTGCGTGATTCTGAAAATTTGCACCCGCCATACAAAGTTGATATCGTTACCATGACAAGTATAGTTCCCGGCGAACTAGTAGACATTGAAAATAAAATTTAATAGGCGTGCCCATGAATCTCTAGTTCATTTCTTACAGAACAAAAAATACCCCATAAATTACACATTATAGCCGGGTGTAGGTCCCTATCGCTCCCATGGCTGGGTGAAAGTTTCAGGGGATGACGTGTAACGGCATAAGATCTCGGGTCCCAACCCGCATCCATTGTTCTGGCGGCCCTGAGCCGCACCAGAAACGTTTAGCAGCCCCTAAAGTGGCGAGCCGCCAAGGCGGTAGTGGGGCGGTGGGGCGCCCACACGCGACGTAGAACCCATATCAGAACCCCGCCATGTAAGGCTCCGGGAGCAGCAGACTAGTTGCCGCTTTATGTCCCTGCGCATACTAGCACCAAGCATATCGGTGTTTCAGGAACTCGGAAGCACGGTATCGGGTACGAGCACTATGATTCCTGTAATCTAACCAGCGCATGTATCAGCGATTGAGCATCAGATACAGACTTCACGGAACGATATCCGGATGTGTGTTTTAAATTTTCCCTGCTGCAGCGGTTACTAAAGCTCATCATATTCCAAGTTTAGAATGTCGGTAGCCTGAGAAACTCTGAATAACTGATGCAGGCGAGTTGGAATCTACTTATCAATTTTTCAAGAGGAAGTCGCGATTATCACGTGGTCTCTCACTCAATTTTATATACATTTGACTAATTGATCTAAAGCCTTGATACAGCACATACTAGTTCCTATATTTAATTACACTTCAGTATGTTTGTCCAGGACACTTGGTCTTGTATAGGCTAACTTTTAACCGTCCCTACCCAATCGCTCACTGTGATCGTCTTGCAATTCATATGCAGGCCGAAAATTCTGTTGTTGGCCACTTCGGTGTAGAGTGGGATTCGGACGGGTGTCACTTTTCCCACCCAATGAGGTGTAGCCGTCATCATAGAGTGGGCAGTAGGGTATTTCGAGGTGGCGAAGGAACTGTCAAACATTAGCCGGAGCCTTCTCGACTCAGAGGATGAGGAACACGAGCCGCCCAGATCTCAGCGTACTGCCAGTCAATGACGGGATGAATCCGCATGAAAGATGGCCATCCACTATCTGTTTCGTCGAAATGAGTCAAGAACTTTCCATGAGGATCAGTACGGCGGGTGCCGACGAGAATGGCCTTGATCTTTGGGTAGTCCTCGAGGTATGTAATAAAAGCATTCTTCATGGGCATAGCATAGCGAGCCAAATCGAGGTGATATTCGGAGACTGAGGCCGTGACGAAGTCATCGACCTCGCTGAAGGGATGTGGTGCGATAACATAGACTGAGGGCAGCGCGGCCGGCAAGGTGCGGGACTTCATGTGGGCAGCGGTTGGCGCGAGGGCACTCAAGTATAAGACGAGCAGTACGAGACAGTCTTTGCCGCCATTGTAGGAGATGGAGATTTCCTCGAGGCTGTTCTCATTGCCACGTCAGTCTCGACTCGTGTCGGTCGGAGAAGATGCCATACCTGTACCGCTCCAGTGCCTCCACAATTACCGCCAATGTGCTGCGCGTCTGCGTCTGTACCCGTCGCAACAAGGGCGTCGGCGCATCACTTTCTAGGAAGCTATTAACTTTGCCAGCCAGCTGTTCGCAGATTGCTTGGATGCTTCTATCTTCAGTGGTGTCGAGCTGTGGCCGGCAGTCGTTCACAGCAACAGGAATTGGTTCATAGGTAGCACTCGGTGTCATTCTCGGGGGCCAGAACCCATGGGGGGTGCGTTGTTGCAAGTGAAGGCCCAGCGAGCAAAAGTCGTACTTGTTGGCAAATCGTGGAGGGGTGACAATCATACACCAATACCTTTGCTATTTTGCCAGTCTAGCTTTGTCAAACCTTGCAATGAATGACTCATCATTGCATGTGCTCCTAGAGTTTTTCGCATCTAGTCAATAAGCACTGCTTAGTCAGCTGTTTAATTAAGTGAAGACTTGACAGCCCTCTTAATTTTTTCATTAGATAAGAATTGCGCTTGCAGCTATCTAGCTATGACACAATATCAGGGAAAATATACAGAAAATATGACTCAATTTACAAGTAGAGCACTCATCCCTCGCATTCCATTTGCGAGTACTTGACACGGCCCTGTAGCATGGTACACCTACAACAGCTGATTGATGTCTGGTGGTCGATATCATGTCCAGCCCGCTACCGCGATCTGGACCTGCAAATGCGCCGTCGTAGACCGCCTGAACTAGGACTCCCTCGACGCCTACTCCATGAGCCTGTAGCTGCTCGAGCCGGGCACGGAAATTTTGCGGCACACCACTGTCGATTTCATCATGAGGACGACACACTTGAATGTGTTTGGGGGTTGGAAACGACACCAACCCACTCTATTCAGTGCCGCAGACTCGCCAGCCACATGTGCAGTCTTACAAACTTTATGCTAGTGGAATTATTTTCGAGCCAACTTCTCGGTCACAACTATGTTGGAAAGTTCACGGAATTTGCAAGGATAACCGGCTGCTTCGGGTGCCTGCCCGCACACACGTCCTCAGCTCGACGCGAGGATCGTAGTTATGAGAACGCGAGTAATTAAGTGGTGGTGGAGGGACTTTAAAGTAAGGAACACTGGGTCGGTTACTATCATGTTATTTTTTTATCTTTTTTATAATTAAATCCTCTTGTGATATTAGATAGGGGTCTAAATAGTGTGGTCGAGTAGAGCACGCCTCCAGGTGTGATTGCTACCGAGTCTACCGGTCTCGCGCCACAAGGCGCTGGGCTAGAGCCTGGGACTCAATAAAATTATCATCATCAGAAATTGGTACATACGTATCATATCGTACCGCTAGATCATGTTGTATATTCTCTATACACCGTATACCAACCTTCATACATCTTCAATCCTTTGAACCTACTTTCCCAAAAATTCCAGTGCATCTGCCTCGACTGGGAGAATTTCTCCAATCCTGCATTTCAAGGGAGAATATCTACGGGTGCGCATTGCAACTAACAACTACAACCAGGTAAAGCTGGCGGTGATTTTGGCTACATGACGATTTCTAAGTTAAATTGTCACGTATTTAAAAAAATAATCTGGCGGTTAGTTTTTATAGGAATCTATTCTAAATTACTCGTTCAAAATTGCCGCCGCATAAGTCTCGAGATCTTCCAAGGTATTTGTTTCATCTGGTATTTCAATATCAAGGTTTCTAGCTTGAACCTTTTGCTCGGCATCTGAGTCATCTTCAAACCATTTCTTTGGTCTTTTTGTAGGCCTTCCATCATCTTTGCTAGAGGAAAGGGGAAGAGATGCTAGAAGCTGTAGAGCCTCGTCATTATCAGCTTCCATAAGATCTGGCACTTCCTCTTCACTTTCATATTCTGTGATTCCAGCTGCTTCTCTTGCCTTTTTCTTTTCTCGCTTTTCGCGTTTCTTTTGCTTTGCGAGCTCTTTGTCATGAATGTCAGCTTCTTGGATTCTGGCTACTTCACTTTCTACAAACTTAGCGCGCTGAACCTCAGCAGGACCTCTTTGGTGAAATCCTTCTTCGTCCTCAAGCTCGTAGACTTGGTGTGGATTTCCATCATCATCGTAAACGAGCTTGGTACCCTTCTCTTTGAGCTTGATGAGTTTCTTTTTAGACTTAAGCAGCTTTTCTTTCCGTTTAGAATCTACTACAATTGGTTCTGTCCCAAGACCTGAAATTATCTTTGGAGCTGGACCGGTTGATTCCTGATCTTCATGGAACGTTGAGTCATCCATATCAACGGGGATTACTCTCTTTACTGATAAAAAGTCATTATCCTCATCAGCATCGCCGAGCATCACTAGACTAGCATCATCTCCTTCATTGTGGGAAATCATTTTCGAGTAATGGCCAGAAAGAACATCCTGATTACGGCGCTCGAACATTCTATCATATTTAGTTCGAACTTTTTCTTTGCTTGACACTATAGTGTCGCCCAAAGCTTCAATATCCTCATCGTTAGAAAAGGCAGCTCTTGGAGCATTTTTAATTTTTCTCGCGTCTTCGCCTTTCTGAAACTTAATTTTTGGAGCTCCTGGGAGGCCTAGGCTTGAGGCGAATCCTTCCAAATCGTATTCATCAAGCTTGAATACTTCTTTATCCTTTTGAAGATACAATGACTTCGCGTAACTAGTAAAGGCTTTTTGGGCTAAATATTTAAGTTCTGGGTCCTGAAAACACATATTTTGGAACTGACTATCGATCCGCTGTTGTTTATTTTCTCTGGGTTTGGTTCTTAAGATTGGTACCTTTTTACTTTCTAGCCTCTTGAGCATTCCTTCGACTTCACTCGGATCCAGAAACATGACCGCTTTTCCTGCACGTTCATAGCGAGCTGTCCTGCCTACTCGGTGAATGTATGTATCTGAATCTTCTGGGCAGTCGAGTTGAATGACCCAGTCGACAGCTGGAAAATCTAGGCCTCTTGCTACAACGTCAGTTGCAAATATACAAGAATTTTGGGAGGCAGAAAATCTTGTAGTAATATCTAATCTTGCGGTTTGTTTTTGACGTCCGTGGAGATGTAGCAAAGGAATACCGGGTTGTAATCTTCGAAAACTCTCATAGACAAATCGAACTTGTTTCCCAGATGATAAAAATACGATGATTTTGGCTTTTAAGTTTGATCTGATGAAGCTGAATAGAGTGTTTAGCTTTTCTGGTAGTTTAGTTTCCACATAGTACTGCTGCAGGGTAGCGGGGGTCGCGCTTGATGCTGCCTCGTGCACTGCCATATACTCTGCATCTTTTAGACTAAGTCGAGCAAGATCAGAAACCTTTTTTGTCTGTGTAGCACTAAATAAAAGTGTTTGTCTTTGTTTGGGTAGATGTTCAATGATGGCGTCGACAGAGTGTTTAAAGCCCATATCCAAGATCCGATCCGCCTCATCTAAGACGAGCATTTGTAAATTTCCAACTTCGAAAGCGGCCGTTTGATCCATGTGCTGCAACATTCGTCCTGGCGTGCAAACTAAAATATTCATCCGGCCCAACCTTTCTCGTTCTTCTTGTAAGTTTCGGCCGCCAATAACAAGCCCAGCAGAAAATGAGTGATTGCGTCCAACCTTGCGCAACACTTCGAATATCTGGATAGCTAGTTCACGAGTAGGTGATATTATAAGGGCACCTAAGCCATCTAATTCTGTCCATTTCTGACGATAAAGATTGTCCAGGACGGGAATTAGAAATGCCAATGTTTTTCCACTGCCGGTGCGTGCGGCGCCCAGAATATCCTTCCCTTTGAGTGCGAGTGGAATTGCTTTGCATTGTATGTCGGTAAGGGTTTTAAAATGCGACGATTCAAGTCCAGATCTTGTCGCCTCACAAAGTGGTAAATCTGAGAAGTGTTTAATGATCGTTGTTGCGTCCTGTTGAACTTAGCGTCCTCTTGTACACTGGATTCTTATGAGCACCTACGAGCTTTTCGACGGCCTGCTGTAGCGAGCTATGCTCTTCATCTTCACGTTTCCTCTTCAAGGTTCGTGATTCCCCTTTTGATTTTCCGAGAGGTTTTGCTTTACGATCTTTTGTTGTGGATGTCATGGTTGGGCCCGTGAGCTTCATAAGAATAAATTTGCATCACCAAGATCTTGTGCCCCACCCACGGCCAAGGCTGCGAGCGGCCGCTCCTGATGCCTCTAACTAAAATGGATGCTACGGGAAGGGCAAGACTGAACACCTGTACGCGGTGCCCTTTACGAACTTGGGAGTGAAATATTCTGCCAGAGCCAAGTTGAGTCAAATTTCGCAATAGCGAACAAGTTGGCCTATGAGGCAATAATTCAAGACTCTCCACCTAATCAAATTTCCCACCCGATGAGATCAATCACCACCAAAACCTCATCAAGTTTGGAGGTACGACTTAGTACATCCTTATTTCAATGACCACACCTCTCGTCAACTTTCCCTGGCCTCAATTGACCACCACGTACACGCCCACGCCGATATCTATACCCGACGGAGGAAGCAAAGCGTGGCGCACAAATCCGGGAGACAGTTCTTTGGGACGGATGTGAGAGGGATCGGGACAAGTTCACAAGATGATGTAGCGAATGGCTACAATCTCGACGGGCGTCAAATTTCGGATCTTGATAACAAGTTTTACAAATTGAGCTTTGTGCGTGCGCCAAGACCTCGGCTGCGACAGTGTAGGCGACACTATAAACACCGCCGTGGTTTGATGGTGCAGTGGTACATCGTCTTGGCCGGCTTCTCAAGTAAGGTCTGGATAGCTAGGATAAATATCCCACCCGAGATAGGAAACCGCTGGTTCGAATCCGGCAAAACTTAACTACATTTCTCGCGGCGCTAGATTGCATGAATGATGAAGTCATGCTTGGATAATTAAAGGGTTTAAATTTCCCTCTAGTGGGTACTTACGGAGGAGGGTTGACTGTTTGTGTAAGCCAACAGAACTCATAATGGTATTTGCAAATGGAATCCAGAGTATGAGTTTCTACAACGTCAAAAGAGTCATCCAATATACATATATATAAAGCGCCGGTCATGTGTCATAGCTAAATAGCTGAATACACATTAAATGATGTAAAATAAGGATGCTATGCACGGAGGGCAAATTATTCAAGACACTCCACCTAATTAATTTCTCACACCCAACGAGATTAATCACCACTAAAACCTCATCAAGTTTGGAGGTACGACTTAGTACATCCTTATTTCAATGATCACACCTCTCTTCGACTTTCTCTGTCCTCAATTGACCACCACGTACACGCCCACGCCGATATTTACACCCGACGGAGGAAGCAAAGCGTGGCGCACAAACCTGGGAGACAGTTCTTTGGGATGGGCGTGAGAGGGATCAGGACAAGTTTACAAGATGATGTAGCAGATGGCTACAATCTCGACGGGCGTGAATTTTAGAATTTTGGCAAGGAGTTTCACAAACTAAAGGGCATTGTGTACCCGAAGCCTTCGATTGCGAGAATTCATGCAACATCATAAACAAAGTCAAATTTGGATTGTGTGGTGATACATCATCCGCGTCAGTTTCCCAAGTAGAGTCTGGATAGCTTGGATATATATCCCACTTAAGATACAAGGTGGCCGGTTCGAATCAGCAAGAATGAATCACATATCTGCTGGTGCTTGTGTGCATGGATCATAAAGGCATATTTGGATAGCCAAAAGATTTTAAACTTCCCTTCCCCGGTTACTCATGGAGGGTTGACTGTTTTTGTAAGCACAAAAACCTCACAGTGGTAATTTCAGACGAGATCCAGGGCGTGAGTGTCCCTAAAGTCAAAAGAGCCATCTAACATGTATACATAGCTTTAATCATGTATCATAGCTAGACAGCCAAATATAAATTAAATGTTAAGATAAGAGAAATGTTAGCTGGCTCGGTTGAGTTGTTAGGAGATAGGGGAAGGGAATATGGGCTGCTGTATTAGGAAAAGGTGAAAAATACAGGCTGGTGCACAGACGCTGTTCGTCTTTTATAATCTTTTCACCTGCCGAGTCTAGTGGCTCGATCTATTTCAAATAACATCATACTTCACATCATCCATTAGATGTTATTATCAATCGTTAGGATTCGCATCTAGCATCACCTTCACGGATCACAATTGCCAGTAAAAGTTCATATTTGATACCTACGGACACCTATTGGCCACAGTGATACGTACTCAGCGTCCATCGTGCCATTCCACCGACGGACAGCAGAGTCATATAATTGCTATACACCTCTCAGCTCATAATCACAACAAGAACCCTAGATGAACCTAGCAGGCACGCCTCTGGATAGCAGACCGAACATGTCAGGGTACAAACTACGACGCAATATCTCGTAATATCTTTTACTAGGAACGTGCCAAACGCTATGTGTTAAATACCTAAAGACCCAACAAGTGGTCCTCTCCCTTTTGTATTGTTCTCGGAAATATAACTCTAAGTGGAAGAAAACTTTTCACGTCGTTAGATAGATTGTGGTGCACAGCAGTGTAGCCTCGGCCCATTTATCCCTCGTCAAACGTGAGGCGTTGGCGCATCGGGGAATCTATATGGACTCAGGTGGCCATCACGAGACCTTACGGTTATATCGTGAGCTGGCATGACATTAAATTACAAACAATCAATACAACAGGAGATCTTCTTGGGTTCCAGACCACAATGATACTCTTCTTATTCTGGTTTGATTTTTTTGACTTCAGCTTGGGATTGTAGTTTTGCTATTTACTTCTTTTAAGACGAGGCTCACGCGCTTGGAATGCGGTAGGCCTGTAGGAAGTGATGCTCGCCGGCTGGACTGGTCCCGTACCCACAGTATACTTCAAGTTGTAGCGTAGCATTTCACCCAATACAAAGAGAT
The DNA here is from genome assembly GCA_900239735.1 of Blumeria hordei DH14. Classification (NCBI taxonomy): domain Eukaryota; kingdom Fungi; phylum Ascomycota; class Leotiomycetes; order Helotiales; family Erysiphaceae; genus Blumeria; species Blumeria hordei. Next base: position 697,860 of record OENG01000034.1, read on the forward strand.
TTTCCCTCGTTCTAGATAGTTCATCAAATCTACCTCGAACTCGATGACCTTGCTTTAAGGCTTACCGTGATAAGTCCTGTCCAGTTCAAAATTGTCGGCTTCAGTCATACGCAACACGTAGACTAAGAGTTCTAGAGTCACATCGTGACTTCTGTTGCAATCTGCCAAGATATTCCAGGTTCGTGCGAATTTCTGCATGCCAGTATTTCGTGGGAGTCCAAGGACATGAGCTTGAGGGCAACCCGTAACTGGGGTATCATAGATTTGTAATGGAATGGTATGGTTTGCTATGGGTTCGAATAGTGTAGGAACTATAGTGTGGATATCCAGGATATGTATATTATGAGATGTATTTCCTGGCGGTAAGGAATTAGTAATCAGTCATCCAAGTACAAGCGTCTTTAATCAACACAAGTCTCCTTGATATCTACGTCGGCGTTCTACGAGAACACATAGTTTTCTTCCAAGGTAGAGCTTCAACCCGTACATGCTCATAATCTTAAAAACTTCCGACACCATTTTTATTTGCCCAAGTGTTTTCTCAATTGTGTGGGAAACTTTGCGCAAAGAGGCCAGTTGTGAGGGTGCACACCTGTAGGTTCGACGTCTGCTCTCAGCGCGGTCGAGCCTGTTGGCCATGGAAAATAAGGCAAGGGGAAAAGGAGAGGCAACAGCTGCTTCCAAACTAACAATTCGATATTTAGTTGGAGAGGAAAGTTGTTGGGCAGGGAGTTTTGTCATGATTTCGCATTTCATATATTGCTGCATGAAGCTAAACTGCCTACGATTCCGCAGTGGCTCACACGGTGGAGCAGAATTGGAATTATAATAAATATGATCTCAGTTATGAACAGAGGCCCTTGAGCCTTGGGGGATATTTGCTTCGACCCCGGGCCATAGACAATCCACAAACAAATGGACACGACGCAGAGGCGACTCAAAATACTGGAAAAAAGTATATTATTTGTCTGGGCTTGTAGGAAAAGCAGTTTGAATCGGAGAGTCTGCAGAAATAAGACCGAGTCTCACACCTGCTAGAAGAGCTTCCATCGTCCATGAATCCACTGTAATTCCCGCTCCCAAACACCATATAAACAACTTAGATTAGGCTATTCGAAAATGTACATATTCTATCGGTAGCTTCCTTGACTTCAGACATAATCTCCTGTTTGTCTTCTGACAAAATTGACGGGCGGTTAATTACAGGAGGATAGGAAGGCAAAAAGTGCCTTTCTTGGGTGCAATCAAGTATGAAGCGCCTAGCTGGCCCGCCCAGAAGTTTCAGAAGGGTATTTATGTCTTTGTAACAAGTCCTTGAGGCGACATGAGCTTTGCGAGCTCCCTAGCTGCCCTACGCCTGCATTCGGCCTTCGTTTCGTTTTTTGGAGGGGGTAAAGTTGTCGTGTAGAGACAAGATTCATTTATCAGTTGACATTGTTCAAACGATTATGACTAGATCTTGGCGTCATGTATTGTCGATAGTCCCGGCTAATGTTATTCAGTAGGATGAACTATTTTTCAATGGCTCTTCTATTTCGTAGTATATTCTAAAGGGATAAACTAATATGTTACAAACGGGATATTGAAGTCCAAGTAGGAAGCCAATGTGACGTCATCCGGCTCCATACAATCAATCAGGCACTTTTCAACTAAAATAGACTTACAATTACTTTTGATTATAACTGTACTCAAGGAATTCATGTAGTAATTTACCGACAAATATAGACATGATTTATATATCGTCATTGTCATATCCATCATGACTATCTCTCAGTGGTAGGAGAAACTTAATTGAATAGTTGTTAGAAACCTAGTCAAGATTCTTAACATGTAACTGAGAATAAGAAAGTTTTAGGGAGTAAGCAATTATGCTAATGAGTCTTGATGTGGAGGAAGGGGGACTATTCTCAACGCCTTTCAGTCGTGTCCCCTATGAGCCTCTAGATCCCATTGTAGAGTCTGCAGGGCCGAGATTGAGTAACAAAGTCCTCACTTCGGTGAGGATTCCAAATCGCTTTCGCCGTCTGTATCGTCTTCATCCATAAGCACATCCCCCTATCACCATTAAAATGAAGCTAATCACGATCAGATCAGATGGTAGGATCGGAGCCCTACTCATCACCAACCCTTGATCATGGAGGAAAAGCCATCCATTGAGTTTCTGGAGCGTACCCGACACCCGATACGGCGATGGTGGATTGGATCAAGTCGGCCTCGACTGTTACAAAGAAGGGAGATGTAGATGTATATGCGTACCTCGTGTGGTCCCGGTATCTAGGCCTCGCCTGGCTGGGGCTGCAGGTTTTTTGAGACTTTTTATCGCACACGCAGCTTCCATTGCTACCATTATTATTTTATTTTTATTGTTTTGAGTAGAAGGTTCCATGGAAAAGGCAGCTGAATTCCACGGGTAAACACTGAGCTGAATAGCTATCCATAACGGGCAATATACCAATAATCTTTTAAGGAGCACTTTACAAGTTGTGGCCTGGGTCAGAGATGAGCCCAATGTGCTAGATAGTCTATGGTTCAAGTAGTACAATAAAATATCACACATCAAAGGGTATAATCAATCTCCACTCACCAAACACCAGTCAGTCGGGACTACTTATCAACGAGCCTAGAAGAGTTAACATATTGTATCCCCACGCAGGACTAGTATCAAGCCCAAAAATAAGGACATTCCCTGAGCACTATCATTAAAGATTTGCTTACTCATCTCTGTGCTTCGTATTTTGAGAGCCTTGAAATTTGTCTGCATTGTTGGAGTCCGAGATTCCTCGGGAGTAACGTTTGGATGTTGTCTTACAATCTTCATTCACTTATCCTAATTTAACTTCCTATTCAGAATCGAGTCCATAGAGCCATGATGACTACAAGCCGCGTTGGTGAGGGGAAAGGCTCTCTAAGGAAAAGAACCGATTTGACTGCTGCTCTAGAACGACCCAGTTGAATGCACGCGACGTTCCTTTTGTTGATTATTTTCAAAACCTTCCTTGAATTCATTTAAATACGTCTTCGATGGGACTATAGTGGGGTGAGATCGGAGATTGGGGACATCTCCTTGTTCGATACTGGTCGTCGAAGTATTCGAAGAGATGGCCCCGATTGTCGTCCCTCCGTCGATTCGGATGTTGTTTCTGTCGGAGCCACATATTTAAGCTCTACTTGCCCTCACCATCCCCTTCATGAAGGTGTAATTGCTAGCATCTCTACCCTTCAATTTCTTGTCCGTAGCAGGATACCGGAAGCTTCTACAGCAAAAACTTGTTGCAGGATTTCGAAGTCGGCAGTCTTGGTATGACAGGGTTGTCTACGTTATATCATAATAATGAGAACAAGATTTGCGGCTGCAAATGATAGTGGTTGGTGTAGATTTGGATTATTCTCCTACAATTATAGTCATGGCATTTACACTATATATCTCCAGAATTAAGCCTTTGGCATAAGCTTACCCTCAGTCCCACCGGAACATTTGCTCCGCTGAGTGTGTTGTATCATATCAATCGCTATGTCCCTCTGGGACACCAATTTGACCATGAACTCTGTGTCGTTGCATCGCATTTGACGAATCGCGTCTACGTCTTATGTACGTTCTTTCGCCTTTTATAATAGAGCTTCCAGCTGCAGTCCTCGAGCACCGTCGGTTCGAATTGAACTACTATTTTTGTCATCTATGGAGCTGGAACTGACTAGTAGGTCCTTTATGCCAGCGCCCCAGATACCACTACAAGAGCAGCTTTATGAGGGCTTCCACGAGGTTCTTCTTGACAACCTGCTTGAGCGCCATCATTATTCCCCAAGTCTGATGTATTTTTGGATGTCGTTGTCCAGAATTTCTTGTAAATATTATTAGCCTTAGCGGCTACGTTGGCACTCTCCATTGTGAGTAGGTCCCCGTCTGCTTTGCCGATAACTATTAACCGCACATCCTTTGATAGTTTCCCTAAAAGTTTGAGGTTCATGTCCTTTGGAGCTGTCTATTCTCCGGTACCTCTATAATTATTTGCCGTTGTTTCTTCTAGGGAAGTCTCGAGATCACTAGACTTACCTACACCCACCATGTCGTCACACGGAAGGCTTGAAGGTAGGAATTTGGTAAATGAGTGTTGAAAATAGGGTTCAATGTGTCAAATGCATGAAGGCAGCATGGAAGGCGATGCAGCTTTCCGGCAAATTTGGTTAGATTTTTGATCTTTTTGTACCCTTAGTCTAGCTAGTCCTTTTTTTAAATCATTTAATGTGTATTAAGCTATTTAGCTATGACACATAACCGGTACTATGTAAACATGTACGATTACTCTTTTGACGTTAGAGAAACTCATACTCTGGATTCCATTCGCAAATACCACTATGAGTTATGTTCGCTTACACAAACAGTCAACCCTCCTCCGTAAGTACCCACCAAAGGGAATTTAAAACCTTTGATTATCCAAGCATGCCTTCATTATCCATGCATACCAGCGCCGCGAGAAATGTAGTTAAGTTTTACCGGATTCAAACCAGCGGTCTCCTGTCTCGGGTGGGATATGTATCCTAGCTATCCAAACCTAACTTGAGAAGCCGGCCAAGACGATGTACCACTGCACCATCAAACCACGGCGGTGTTTATGGTTTTGCCTGCACTGTCGCAGCCGAAGTCTTGGTGCACGCACAAAGATAAGTTCGGAAAACTCGTTGTCAAAATTCTATATTTCACGCCCGTCGAGATTGTAGCCATCCATTGCATCATATTGCGAACTTGCCCTGAACCATCTGACGCCCATCCCATAGAGCTGTCTCCCAGATTTTTGCGCCATGCTTTGCTTCCTCCGTCGGGTATAAATATCGGCGTGGGCGTGTATTTGGCGGCCAGCTGAGGCTAGAGAATAGTTGATGAGAGGTGTGGTTATTGAAGCGAGGATGTACTAAGTCGTACTTGTAAACTTGATGAGACTTAGGTAGGAGTCGAACTCGTTGGGAGCGAAAATTTGACATGGCGAAGTATTTTGAATCATTGCCTCATCGACCAACTTGATCGGTATTGCGAAATTTGACTCAACTTGGCTCTGGCAGAATATTTCACTCCCAAGTTCGTAAAGGGCACCGCGTACAGGTGTTCAGTCTTGCCCTCCAGTCTAGCTGGTCATCTGGCTGTAACTGTTGTGCTGTTTTTTCTACTAAGAATCCTTGCTAGTCGTCGGGTACTCAATCGCAGCGTCTTACTACGATCTGTGATGCGAGAGTAGACTAATTTTGTAGATTATCTACTCGTCGCTCATTCTTACTTGGTAGCTCAGAGCTAGGATTCATTATTTCCAGAATATGTAGGACTTCTCCAATAACTTGGACAAATATTCAAACCTTATTAGGGAAATACTGACGCCTCCGTCATTGAGGCTGTAGAGCGCACTGATTCAAGTAGCTACTGAAGTGAAACTAAGTACAGAATTAATAGTCACGCGTATTCTAGCAGCGTGGATTACTTGATAAACCCGATTATCCTAATGTCTAACAAATGTAATAATTTTGCGACTGAATCCATCAGCATTACACAACCATAGAAAATGATGCTGACCTGGCTTGATCTACGAGGAAACCAATCGTGGTTACATCTAATGAAATAGTGTTCATTTATATGTTCATTTGCGTGCTAGGTACATTGATTACCGTCGCACTCCTACTGGAGCTTAAGCACGGGTTGGGCCGGGCTGGATCAGGTTGACTACCATTAAGTACATCTACCTCGTCCCACCCAAATGACTCGACCACCTCAGACTTCACCCATGTGTTGAATCATGTAAAGCCCAATCGTCTAGAGAGCCATATTTTGATGCGCTGAAGCGCAAGTTCCTTTCCAGCCTCGGCCACCACGCGCCCGAGCCCTTGACATCCTCATTGACTCCGAAATATAATTACCGTCCAATATCTCATTGTTGCTCTAGCCTTGCACTTTCATATCGTACTGTTGGGTTGTTGTCGTCATTGAGGATTTGTATAATCCCCTCGGTGTATCTTCCCTTTTATTCCTCCTTTATACACGTCCCGTTTCCATCATGACTTCCCTCAATAGGGCGTGTGTAAGTAGGTGATCTGACGAGTATGGAGGTGGGTCGCAGGTGTAGGACTGACTGAGAAATGCTTCGTCGCAAATACATGAGGAGCTTGAGAAATGTCGAATGTTTGAATACGACCCCCAGACAGACCTTGGTCCATCTATGAATCGTATGTTGGTAGTGATGAGTTTTTGTTCGACTTTCTTGCGGTTGTGAAGTCTCTGTCGACTGATTTTTCGACCAAAATACCCAGTACAACTCCTTCAAATCTAAAATCAATTAAATAAGATTCATCCCACCCTTTTTCGTGACTGAATCTCGGCTCTGAGGGAATATTTCACTTCTAAGTACGTAGAGGACACCACTAACAGTTGTTCAGCCTTCGTCATCCTGAAATAATGTTTAGTCAATATGAGCTGTAAAATCTAAATTCAAAGATCAGCCCTACAGTTCTTTGGTGATGGTACTTTTTTCGCTGGCCCGGAAACATCATTCGAACGTCCGGGCACATCGAATTCTGGGTTGAAGAGGGGCTAGAAGGTAGCCTTGTCGGATGTATGTGGCAGTTTGGCTTTTTATGAGGATGGGAATCGATTTCTTGAAAACGTGCAGTGTTTCAGAGGCTGTCTAAAGCCCACTCTAAGAAAGAATATGTGGGATAGGATGTTTAGAATGATTAGATTATTTTGAACATAATTTCCAGAGGGTCTCCAGTTACCCCGGAAGACTCAGAGCAGAATGCGAGTAGAGCTTGGGGCTAGAATTACCCGATTGATTTTATTTAAGATGTAGGATGGCCGATTTATTAATTTGTTATTGCTACACAGCTGAATAAAATATTATTTAGGGCGATGTAAACCCGGCACCTATCAGCGGTGTCCTTGCGAACATCCAGCTTTCGCTGTTGAGTATGCAGAGCCAAGATTGGGACGCATTTTCAACTTCGAGTTGAGCTAACTCATAGGTACGCCTCCACAAAACCTCCGACGGTTACGACGACGATAATGACACTGGGAAATGTGTATGATGACAAGAAAACGGTGCTTCTAGGCATGTACTCAAATGAAGATCTGTAGGGGATATTACTGCTGGAAAGGAGACAGATACTCCCATCCAGTGCGCAAGGACCTTCATCTCCTGGAATTATCATACTCATGGCAATTATCATAAATCATACATACAATTCAACCCGAGTTGAATCTGAAGCCAGCAGTACTTTTCTCCTTAATAATGATAATTTTTTGAATGACCTTAGTTCCGCCTACAGACCGCCTGCTTTCACTCTGGAATCTGCAAAAAGTCACGAGTCAAGCACGCATAGCAGTGGACATATGTCTAGGAGATGACCAGTTAATGGTTAGCGGTAGCAGGCCTTGTAGCAGACAGGATAGATATTCAGACATACTCTATGACACTTTCCTCGGCTCCGACTCTAGAGAGTCTCTTCCTTCCACAATTCAAACTCTCCAGTGTATTCTTTTCATATCTCGACAAGGCTCTTGTGTTTTTCTAGAAGATTCGCGATCTACTGAGTCTCGGGTACACGAATAGAATATCATGAAAAGTATGATAATCATAGCTCTCACCAAGCTATTTCTCTGCCAACTTACTTGATGATTTGGTACCTGCTATTTTACACTGCAGGTACTAACTGACGCAGCAGGCGTCACGCAAAGTTGTTGTGGAGTGGCATGTTTCATCAACTTGGAGCCGAACTTAATGCGCCCTTGAAAGAAAGGCTAGTAATATGCTCTTTAACCACTGCTACTATGATTCTGATTCCGGGAAAGGAGAGGGATGCATCGATACCGACCCGTACAGCGGGAGATGAAGGTGGCTGTCACATCGGAGCCAGAGCTACTCAGCGCTGGGTAATTAAAAACCCACGCGACGAGGTGCATGCGATTTGTCAGAGCATGGAATCTCTTTTCTAATCCTCAGTCGTCCCAGGCTTATTCCTGGCAAATGCGCTCGGCCTAGACCCTGCTGGAACGAAACCGCAATTGTCGCTGAATCCTACGCCACGAATCCGGGGAGAGTTGCAACCAAGTGAGCATATCGGTATGCTGTGCTGGGCTTGCCAGCCTGTCCAAACGCTCCAGCGGGATAGCGAGTTGTGGGGAGGAGGGTAGACCCGAAGCCATTGCTTTCTTTCGGGGAGATTGGTGCCAGCAACGACACAACCGACGTCGGCCTTTGCTCGGGTGGATGGAGGTGGAAGCGATGTCTCATCCAAGGGCAAACTAGAATCAAGATCTGGGGGCGGGATCATCGCTAGAGTCAGGCCGCAAGGTACAGCATTCTGCCCAGGGGGATAGATAATCCCGGCCTGTCGGCAGAATAGACTTACATAGCAAGGTCAAGTCCCTGGACTCTTCGGCATATTTATTTATTTTCATTATCTACCGGGCGAAAGCGAATGCTATTGCCATATTCCAGAGGGAGCAGGGTGACTATGACTCTACAGCAAAGTGAAGGATTATGCCTGAGGGCAAGACTGTACACCTGTACGCGGTGCCTCTACGAACCTGTAAGTGAAATATTCTCCCAGAGCCAAGTTCAGTCAATTTTCGCAATACCGAACAAGTTGGCCCACGAGGCAATGATTCAAGATATTCCGCCATATCAAATCTTCGCTCCCATCGAGTTCTATTCCTACCTAAGCCTCATAAAGTCTACAAGTACGACTTAGAATATCCTCATTCCAATGACCACACCTCTCGTCGACTTTCTCTGGCCTCAGCTAGCCGCCAAATACACGCCCACGCCGATATTTACACTCGACGAAGGAAACAAAGCGTGGCGCACAAATCTGGTAGAAAGTTCTTTGGGATGGGCGTGAGATTTTGAATTTTGGCAAGGAGTTTTTACAAATTGAGTTTTGTGCGCGCCAAGACTTGAGTTGCGAGAGTGCAGGCGACACTATAGACGCCGAGATGGTTGGATGATGCGGTGGTACATCGTCTTTGCCGGTCTGCCAAATAGAGTCTGGAAAGCTTGGAAATATATCCCCCTCGAGACAGTAGTCGCTGGTTCAAAACCGGCATAACACAACCATTTTTCTCGCGGCGCTATTATACACGGATAACGAAGGCATGCTTGGATAATCAAAGGCTTTGAATTTCCCTTTGGTGGGTACTTAAGGAGGAGGGTTGACTGTTTGTGTAAGCGAACATAACTCATAGTGGTATTTGCGAATGAAATCCAGAGTATGAGCGTCTCTAACGTCAAAAGAGTCATCCTACATGTATACATAGCACAGGTCATGTGTCACAGCTTTATAACTGCAAACACATTAAATGATTTAAAAAAGAGTGATTATGTCATCTCTCAGTATTTACTCGTGACGTGACTGATTGCGGCTTAGTAATATGCAAGGTCTGAGAAATTGACTAGCCAAGTTCACAGAGAATATTCTCATAGAAATTTAGCGCCCTACACGTAACTTGGCACACTGGCCGATAGTTCCAGAGTTTCCCAGCCTCTAAATCCAAATCAAAGCAATATCACTAATGCCACCATGACCGAGTACAACGTAAGATGTAGGCTGAACACCTGTTAGCATCGTCTTCTTTGCTCCCCTGAATGAAATACTCTCCCGGGGCCAACTTTAGTCGCAGCTCGCAACATTGAAGAAGTTGGCCTACGGTACCATGATTCGAGACTTGTAACCAGATCAATCTGTCACTCCCAAAAAGATGCAGATATTCTGTGAAAATGGATATACCTTGAAACGAAATCCAGAGCATGAGTGTTTCCGAAGTTAAATGAAGCATGTAACATTCACAAATAGCACATTTAATGGTTTAAAAATAATTACCGGCAAGATCGAATCCAACCAAAGCCTTATCAACTCTACGGGAACGATCTTGGATACGCTGATTGTTGACCATACATCCCTTCGATTCAGTCTCTGACCACATCTAGCCTCAAATTATACGGCCACGACAGTATTAATAGCTGCCCGAGGAGAATTATTTGGTACGCAAGTCTAGGAGGCCGATCTCTGCGGCGGGCGTGAGGGTCATCGGGAGATCTGACGCTTCCAACGTATACAACCTTGGGAGTGAATTTTAGATTTTTGGAAAGAACTCCTCAGATTAAAGAGTATTTTTCCCTACACGCCTACGATTCTATCGATACTTGTAGATAGCTTCGAGTCGCGGCACACAGATGTAGTTAACTAGGTCGGTGTGAGAGACGTGGTAGACTGGAGGACAGCTTTCTTAGATTAAGCCAAGCATGATAACTGTGTGGATGTGGTAAGCATGAAGCCTCAGAAGTAAGCTACTAAACTTGTACGAGTTAAGTGGATTACGATCTCTACAGCGTGAGAGCTGGCGACGCGATAGAGGGGGTGTTTCTGGTAAAATTTGTCAATTATTAATTGATTTTATTGTCCATTCTGAGTCTATGACTATGTAGGACATGCAGGTTCTCTCTGCCTACAGGCCAAGGACACATACCAGTAATATATTCCCTCCTATGCCTCCAATACAGCTTCCATCAAACAGTACCGCACCTCACAAGTCCCCATTCGATTATATAATTGGAGCCCTTTGCCCTTCGTTACCTCCCTCCTCAGCCATTTGCGGGTGTGTGACTGTCGAGGAGTGTGTATACTATTTGTCCACAGGGTACAAGTGTGAGTAAGTAGGGGGTCAAGGTCTTCCACAAGAAGAGATAGAGGGTACGATGTGATCTGATACGAGTAGGGGCTCGAAGTGGTCTTCACAGGGAAGAGAGGGAATATCTGGAATGAGAATAATATTGAGAAGACGTTGCGTGAAGAAGGCAATTCCACTGTAGACTACCCTTTGTTATGTACATGCTCGTAGTTCACTGTTACGTTACCTTTCCCTACCCAGGCCTGCAAGGTTTATTTACTAATAGTAAAAAGTCATTCTAACCCCTGTTATTTTTCCGTGAAAGTGACGATCAGTGAAATCGCAAAAGCCATTGGGTGCGGGCCTCTTCCAATAACAATATTAGGACTAAATCTCAAGGAAGATAGAGAGAGAGGTCTTTTTATTGTCCTACTTGAGCCATAGACTATCTAGCACATTGGACTCATCTCTGACCCAGGCCACAACTTGCACAATGCTCCTTAAAGGATCATGGATATGTTGCCCGTGATGGATAGCTATTCAGCTCAGTGTTTACCCGTGGAATTCAGCCACCTATTCCACGGACCCTTCTACCCAAAACAATAAAAATAAAATAAAAACGGTAGCAATGGAAGCGGCGTGTGCGAGAAAAAGTCTCAAAAAACCTGCCGCCTCAGCCAGGCGAGGCCTAGACACCAGGACTAAACTCGTGCATGCAAAATTTTGCACTACGGCATCAAATGAACTATTCTATAGAGTAAATGATTCAGTCAGCCTGATTTGACAAATCACGGCCCATGCTGGCATTTTCAGAAGGCAAACATTCCATGTGGAATGACTCAGTTGGGGGTCTGCAGCAGTCGCGCATAGACTGCTCCTGCAGATACCACTCGAGGTTAGCCCTTACGGCCGGATAACCTCTTCCACGGACACCCGCCACTGGCAAAAGGGTGAGAACTCAGGGCTATCCGAGTGTACCTTTGTCAGCCAACCATCACAATATCACTGTAAGAGAGAGTGGTGTGTGGGTTTTTGCGGATTCGAACTAGCTTTCTCTCGTCCCCAGTGAGTTCAGAGTCGAAAGCTACCCTGAATCTGCTTGGGCGAACGGCTCGAATGGTGTACCACTGCACCATCCATCCCATCTACTCCATGTCCATCATGGACTGTCGCCCCTGTGTCTCCACCTCCTCAGCACCCCAGCACAAATTTTCTCAATCACCGTGTCACGTGAGCCCTTGAGAGAGGGTCTAGCACAAGATGATTAATTTTAGACCCTTTTGGGTCTGGGATTAAGACCGATTTTAGAATTTACCAACGAGCCCCTGGCTATAGTTAACGAGATACAGCCCTCCATGTCATTTTTTCCCCACAGATATATATATATGTATGTATGTGTTTATTGTCCTATAAAGTCTGCGACTATGTAAGAACATGTAGGTCCTTTCTGCCTACAGGCCGGGAGTATCTATGCCTCGGGTAGTGTACTCCCTCCTATGCCTCCTTCACGACTTCTTTCCAGCAGTACTACCCCCACAGGTCTTCATTCGAGTACACACTAAGAGGAGCCGTTATCCCGTCATTATCTCCCCTCTCCAGCCAACGAATCGATGGCCATTTGCGGGTGTGTAGCTGCAGGGAAAAGTCTCAAAAACCACTGGGTGCGGGGCTCTCCTATGACGAAGAGGCCGGCCAGCCGGGCGCAGCAGACCTGTGTATACCTAAGAGCGTCTCTCAACCTTCCTAGCCTCCTCCTTCCTCTTTTCCTGATTCATGCCGCAGGATAAACCGAAGATCGTGAAAGGATGTCAGAAAAGTCTTGGTCGAGAGTGACTGTCGTGAAGGAGCCTAGCCTAACATCCAAAAATCGTTACGGACGTGGGGTTGTCGGGTAACTCATGTATTCCAGATGCCCTCCTGGCTAGTAGATTCGGAAGTTAAGATTAGAAGGGACGATATTATAGACGAGTCGAAATCTGCTTTTCTTGAGGGCAGAAGGGTCTTTTACTTTGCTTTCGTGGGTTTTTTGTTCGCCCGCCGGTGGGTAGCACATGTTGTAATATAACGAGGGCTTCTCTGACTACCGTTGTAGCGTTTGGTACCGCATTATCTTTCCTCATTTCTAGCATCATGATCGTCGTCATGGTCGTCTTATGTGTTATCGGAAGCGTATCTTTGACGGAGGGGGAGATAACTCAGCTCAAAGTTGAAAAGGTGTTACTCAATCTCGGCTCTGCAGACTCTACAGTGAGAGCTGGAGGTTCGTAGGGGACACCACTGACAGGTGTTGAGAATAGTCCCCCTTTTTTCCCCACAGATAGTGTGGGCCGTATCCTTATCAAGATGGCAAATTCAAGCTGGGACAGATAAAAGGCTCGAAACTTTGCCTCGATGAGCACCCTCATACGAGGCTTGGCTGTACTGTACGGAGCTACTTACTCCTGAGCAGTAATTGCGAAGGAAGTCTTAATAGTCACTCCATGCGCGCACTCGACCGAGATCATGTGTTATGGCCACATGGCAGAGTTCAAATTAATTTCAAAAAAATTCAAAACCAGCCCGGGCTGCAGCTTAGCCGGAGCGGGGGTCTGATTCCCAGACTTTTAGAACGTGCATTCGTCGGGAGCGCATCAACGGCAGACGTAGACGTGTTTTGGGGCGCCACTGTTGATTATCTTGTGCCGGCCTGCTCCGCAAACAGTTGCACGCCGTAGCGTGCGGCCTTGCCTCACGCAACGCTTGTCAATCATGCGGCCCCACGCTGATGGCCTGAAAGGCAGCCATGAAGAATCCGTAGCAGCACGGCTCGGTGACCGGGATCCCTTGAAACGGGAGATGATTATGATTTGACTTGCATTTGAAGAAATTCAACGTCGTGCCATCGCTCAGCCCGTGACTTGTGTCACGAGCCGCTCATCCCAGTCCAGCTTGAAATAGCCGATGCTGAGACGGAAGATGATTCTGTTCCCTTGCTAGAGGCTGGCTATAATATCAGGTGACCTTCACCCGAGCCCTGGACCTGGCTATCCCGGCATTTGCCCATCTGCATCCTCACGCCATACTCAATGTGAATGCGGCAGCCGACATGCAAGCGGAAGTAAAGGCTAAAGGGGTCTAGCCTTCACATGATTACGGGGCCACGTGCAGTACGGGTATCTTTTTTCGCCAAGCTAGCAAATTCCCAGTATCGCGGCTATATCTGTTGCCCAGAGCCGTGTCTGCGTTTCCTGGCCCAATGTGGATACGCCTCTATGATTGCGCGAATTGAATGCCTACAAGCCTGGGAGAGCCGGTCCAATTATTTATTTAGCCCCTCTCTTGTCAATCTAGACCGGCTAGATGGTGATCCAACTGGCGAGGCATGATGGACGTTGAAAAGAGGACATTATGTGCGCGTCACAGCTGCCACAAATGACAATCCAAGCATTTTTTTATGCCGAACCCCCGCGCTCAGAAGCCGGTCGATAAGTCACCTGCTTCGGCCTGTCAACCGCGACGATCAGAGAGGGTGGGAGTGGGTAACTTGGAGTGTTTTCCATATCTCAGAATTGCCGCTCGCAGTTTCATCGCCCCGGTATTCTTGGCGTCCAAGTAGCCCTCTCGTAACAGCTGTGCTGCAGAGGCCAGCCCTTGGCGTAGTTTTGCTTGGCTAGATTGATCTACCGTGGAGAGAAAGATGAAGATAGACTGATAGTTAGGAGCCTATCAAGAAAATTCTTATTACAGATAAGTCACCTGGACTTGACTAAATGAACGATTGACCTTTGCGCTAGAACGAGCAGGTCTCGCGACTTGCTATCGAACTCATCAAGGGGTCAGAGGCTTTTCAGCCCGCTGGACTATCCGACGTTTGGGTGTTGATGAGCTCCACATCTCGCTGATCCTACTGAATCTTGATATCTGGTTCACAGATCTCATAACCCCAAATCTACCATCAGACACCTTGATTTGGGTTGAGAAAGCGCTATGGGTGGGTCTAACTGGCTTGTAATCGCCACGGTGGCCCAATATTATGCCTTCGTCACATTCCCCAAATACTCCACTGTACTAATAGTTTTGTTGTGCAATCAATTTAAAATTTGTTTCCAGGATGACTCTAGCGTAGAAATTGGTAGCTGTTGAAGGAAAATATCGCTACGCTAGAGTGTTTTTTGATACGAGTAGGGTAGCTATTCGTAAAGATTTGTAGAGCAATGTATCAGTAATTTGAGAGTTGAGGGTATAGTCCGGTGACGCAGAATATTGAAGCAGAAAAAGAAAGCAATCAGTTTGGATAGCAGCAATCATGAAGCCAGAGATGTGCAACAGAAAAAAGGGGAGGAGGATCAGAGGCCGGGGAAAGGATCCAAAGAAGAAATAAAATTGGCCGATCAAATGAAAGAAAGAGAGGCAGTGAGAGAAGAAGATTAGATGTGCCTGGTGAGAGCTAGAAGGATCCTGTGTTAAGTACAGAAGAGAGGGGAGGAGGAATATGATACTGCGTGTGTGTGTGTGTGAGTGGTTGAATCCGTGCGAGATTCCAGTGCAACCAAGTTAGCGCCAGCAACAGCAAAGCGAGCAAGGAGAAGCTTTCTTATCCACGTCTTACGCCAGACCCAACGAGGGAAATTTGTCTTCTACTAGCCAAGGGTGTGCTTGGGCGTTGGGGTGCGCGCGCGCGCAAGAGAGAGAGGTTGTAGCATATGACATTGTCAATGAGTGAGTGTTGGCCAAAGTGAGGTGAAAAGTATCAAGTTGTGGGTTCTTCTATCCTGCAGCGACTGCCATTTCAAACACTCACCAGATTTTTAGCTCTCCCCTGATCAATCCCGCCCCAGATCTGTCTACCGTCACTTGCTTAGCCACAACGACTTCTTCAGTACCACAACCATCATTGATTTGCATCGGTCCCTCTTCGCATTACCCTCTACACCTTGGACCGTTGTTTGCTTTTCAGACTATTTTCTAGTACATCTAGCCCGTTGGAGAATCAATACGAGTCCTTCATACTCATTACAGTTTCTCCATACCTCCGATCGTGCATTATCTAAGGGTCTCAAGTAGACCCTACCTAGTCCGACATTCTCACTCAAGGACCTCGCCGATAAAAATTTACATGGTCTCGTCATCCTGATCCCAAAAGTGAGATTTCGACTGCACCAGCTTCTAGCAGATAAGCACCAACCACGCGGTGCTACGTCTCTTGGCCTGCTCCACTATCAGCTCTCGGCCCACATCTTCTGGTAAATATCGTGGCCTGATAATACGCTCTTCTTCCAGTCATGAATACTCGAGATGATGCGCACCATTTAGATGCCTACGAAGTCTCCATCCCTCTGGTGGACAGCATGCCAGCAAATTTTCTGTCCACACCCGACCCGATTCCCGAAGCCAGCAGGAAAGCAGAGCGTGATCTCACACTCAACTCAGCGGATCCCTTTATACCCAACGCTATTTCATCCTCCATATCTGTGAAGCCCTTGGCTCCAACATCTCGTCCTACCATGGTACTGAGTCCCGTGAGCCCAAACGGGCAGCCGTCCCTAACTTCATTGGGCCCCGTCCTAGCAATGACCTTGCTTTTGACCTCCGGGAAGCGCCATCCATATAAAATCGATGAGAGATACCTTTCAAGTCGGAATGTAACGATTCCCGGCACTACAGAAGACGGGAAAAAAGACCCATACAGTATCAGTGTCTACACTTTAAAGGAGTTGATCCTACGTGAATGGAGAGATGAATGGGAACTGCAGCCTAGCAGTCCAAGTAGTATACGACTTATTTTCTTCGGACGCTTACTAGATGACAACACAGCATTGCTGAGTATGTTCTCCATCCCTTCTGTCCTGAAATTTCACAAACCATTTACTGATAGTTTCCATGAAGATTGTAGCCTAAACAAAGAATCCTCAAACGTAATACACATGACCGTCCGTCCACAGGATCTTGTGGACGATGAAGATGCATCAAAAGGCAAAATTCTATCCAAAGACCGGGACAATGGAGACGTTACTGCCGGTTGTCGCTGTGCGATAATGTAGTAAATAAAAGCTGAATATATTCGACATATCTGCATAAAATAACTTGTATGTGGAAATTGGGCTGCTAGATATACTTAGTGCTGTACCGGCGTTAGGGTATTTGAATGGGAATTTATGAACATGTATCATTCGGTTGTATTTTTTACTCTAGCCGCAGTGGGGGAATTTATGCCACGGGATTGGCAATTTGTAATCGGGGTGAATCCAGTCCAAGGGCTGCTTGGGAGAGACATAGGACAGTTTATCTGGGTAGATGAAAATTGAGGCTTCATTCCCGATTTACTTATCGTTTAGAATATGCGTAATTGTCTCTACGAGTATAGCTGAAGCCATGGAAACAGATGGATTGAGTTGAACTACCCATGACTCTAAACCTTTCAACTCTTGCTGACCATATAAAAGGTCAATCTATTGAGAGCAATAGGTATTATTAGATTCAGATCCTTAATCTTCCAATGTAACGTCATCTCACGCGACATAATTGGACTATGATTATTTTTGAAT
Source organism: Blumeria hordei DH14 (assembly GCA_900239735.1). NCBI lineage: Eukaryota > Fungi > Ascomycota > Leotiomycetes > Helotiales > Erysiphaceae > Blumeria > Blumeria hordei. The sequence continues at coordinate 715,026 of OENG01000034.1, forward strand.
GCGCTCATAGTGCAGCCACTCATAAGGATCGGTGTCTCTGGATAGCACGCAAGAGCTCTCGGAGCTTCCACTACCAGACCGTCGGGCTCCACGACTGCAGTTCAGGCTTTAGACGCATTGTACGTCAATGTGGCGAGTATGCGTGGCAAGTTGGGCAAGGAATGCTGGGCAAAGAGTCTCGAGTGACTCGAAGCCAGGGCAACAGGGTGTTGTTCACATCCGACTCGGGTTGGTAGATGTTCGGCTAATGCGGACTCGCCCACGGCAGCGAAAGCACGTTTCAGAACAGACAATATTCTTGTGGAGCGCCGGGCTCCGGCTTCTGAGCAGAGTCGGCGAAAGCCCCTAACTCCGATTATGCGTCCTAATTCCCCTCCATCTATGAAACCAAGCCCATGCGACTCTTCAGAGTATTGAATCGTTCTTCTAACCCTCAGTGCCCCTAGCCTCACGCCACCCACAGCTCGGGTTAAGATGCTGGGGTCCTTGGCAAATGGGATCGGCCAAGGCTCTCCTGACGCGTGATCATGAATCTCGCTGTGCCCTGCGCCATGAATCAGGGGAGAGTTACGGGTTTGAGGATACACCAGTCTACTGCGCCCAATTCGTCGGCCCCAGATGACGCTTTAAAAAATAGCTGTCTTCGGATTTGGTTACAGTATTGGTATTAGGGGAGCCCAATACCCAGTAGTATTGGCAAGTTTGCAGGCTGTCATACATTCGCATGTGGCCCTGTTGGATGGGAGGTGTAGAGGCAAGGTGAAAGGTTCGCTACCCGAGACATGACTTTCCTTGGTCGCTGAGCAAAGAGGACCTACATATCCTGATATGACAATGTACTCGGTAGAACAATATGTACAAACATATTGAATGAGGACAATTTTATCACCGGTGAGAAATGAAATCGGCTCCATCGGTTAGTGCCGAAAATGGATTGAGCCGCGAAATCCATAAATCAGTTGAATTTATTCGCTAGCGTGGGTAAAACGTTTAGTCTGCATCTAAATTAGGATATTAGCTAATAATTTCATCACCAGAAGGCTAAGCTACGACCGCCACCCTCAAAATCTCCAACTACGAAGAAATATCGAAAATAAGCTACACGAATATCTCTTCACATCCACTACAGGCTCCATAAAAAACAAAATGGTGAGCTGTCCCCGAATAGGCAACGTCTGGCCTGACCAAGTGGGCTTCAGAGGGTGTTCTCAAGGCGAAGCTTCCCCACCTTATTCTTAAGTTAACCCTAAGTCAGGCTATGCGGATCGCACCACCCACCACCCAGTCCGGCACCTTTACACATCTCCCCCCCTCTTCGAGGGGCGCGCCGTCGGCACCCGGTGTGCATGACCTGATGCGTGCCGGCGTCGGTCCGACCCAAAGCCAGAATGGCCTCTCGAGCGCCCCTGATAGTGCGCATCCACTCGAGATGCGTCTCAAAAAATGGGAGGAGACACAAGAAGCCTTGAAGATGGAAGGTTTGCGGCGCACCTTCGGCATGGCCGAGCCTATTCGCCGTGGTATGGAGTTGAAGATGACGCGAGACGGCCACTGGAAGCCAGCATGCCTCGGCGGGGGGACGGAACGAAGCGTCCATGAAGATATACTAATGGGCAATGATTCAAGCTGCCAGTGGGAAGATATATACAAAGGCGACGAGACCCGCAGGGTTCCAAACTTTCACGAAGAGCTCGAGCAACGAGTGCGCATGGCATGATATGCGGATCACTGCTTCAGTAGCTAGACAATAGATGAGGGCCCCCATATTGCCCGATTTGCAATCCATCTGCCTATAGCTTTATTTAAAGTCACTCGCCTTTGCGCTTTTTCTCCATCTTCCCGGATCTTTGGCGTCTGGGCTAGACAGTGAATTTTTAGATTGAGGCTACTATCTCACAAAGACTCAGTACGGAGAGCGATATTCAAATGCCAGTATTTGGTAGTCTCTCCGTCTCATGTCGAAGTCTCGTGGATGTGAAGAAGCTGGAGATCAACAAATATGTCGCACGATCCTTAGCCCTTTTTAAGTCCCATTTTCCCTGGAAATTATATTCTCAACTTCGTGACGTTCACGCACCAGTAACAATCGGTAGTCATGAATTCCTTGTGTTGTTTATGATCGGCTTAGCGATAACCCAACATTATTCTGGCTTTAAACCCAATATCATAGAGCTTGTGAGTGATACTGATGACAAGGGTTCAAAACTGTTCCTATTGTCTTGAATTTTGGCACCACCAGTATCGATCCCTATCTTGGCAACCTTTGTCATGATTTTAAGGGTGAAATACTTTGGCAAAGCCAAGATCCAGCCACGAGATGGATTTGAAGGAGAGTTTCTAAAAGATCTTGCAATCGGTATGAGTTTTGTTGAATTCTTTTTTGAATATGACCCGACCTACCGAGCTCCCACGACTTCCAAAATCAACAAAGCCTTGTATTCTCAGGCATTTACAAACGAAATACGAGCTCTTATCCGCCTGAGTGTCATTGTGAAGTAGCTGAACCTTTTGATCGTCTTGAAGTTTCCCGGTAAATCTATAGTAGGTCATTGAAATATTATCAATTAATAAAAAATGCTAGTTAATGCTTTTTAAACGAAGATATCGCTCAATTATATACACGTCTCTCGTGCTAATCTTAACTCCAGACAATTACGCCAGTGCTACGTATTCTGCGTATGAGACTCCTTGAACCAGCTACGTTGTCCATTGTCGGCGTATCGCTCGAGCCTAGATTCAAAACAATGACACAGTATTTGGTCTACACGGTGCTCCTTCTCAGCGATTTCCTGACTCGGCTAATTTACCCATGTACAGCATATCACTCAGTATAGATGAATCTGCCTTAAACTTAGTGCGCGGTGGTTTGCTGCCCTGGTCATATTATGTAATACAGACCATATATCTCCTCTCAACAGAGATTTGTAGATCATACTCGCTGTATCCACTATACAGGTGAACACACCTGGCAATTTCCTTCACGAAAGTCTCACAATCAACTGAAGGTTACAAAAATTCAAAAGGCATTTCACCATCCATACGAGTTGATGTCAACACCTCCAAGAATCTCGCATGATAAGAAATCATTGTATGCATAATCTCCCTGAATATGCCCATACTCAGGCGAATACCAAAAGCTTACCACTGCCGAATTACCATTGACGCGATATGAACGAGATCCCATTGGAAGACTAGCCATAGCATCCAGCAAAAGGTAAGCAGTTAGAGACTCAACCTTGAGTCTTCATTCGTGTTTTCAGCCTTCATAGCCAAGGGTACGGCAGTGACAGCGTAAGGTCAGAAGGTAGAGCAGTTTATCAAGTTCCTAAGATGGAAATGGTGCCGAAAATATCAAGGAGATGTTACAATAAAGTTATAAAAGAGAAGTGGAAAATAAATATGGAGAGATCTTCCAGGCTTTGTAGAACTAGTCAATTAGATCTTGTCTGATTCTATATCAAGGCAGAACAAAGATATTTTTGTTATCAGGTTAAATGAGGAAATATATACTGCTCATGGTACTCAGCCTGATCCAGACCAGTTCAATTCGTGTTACATTTCAAATAATTTTAGGCGGAGCTAATTGCCAACCACATATGACAATACAAACAACTCTCAATCTCTAAAATCCTCGGCACAATTATCGGATACTAATTGCCATGCACCACACACGCTCTAATCATTAAGTCATACACCTTCCCCTATCGCACTTTCAACGCAGCTGCAATCTACAATTAAGATTATTTCATATGCATATTGTCTACGATCTTTGATACATGCAGATATCGAAATATTCTTTACCCAAGCTACAATACCAACAATATCACGGCTTGTCAGATCAGTCTGTAAGATGATATCTCTAAATTGTATAATAAAATTCAACAATATATCTGGTAAAAATCAGGCCTACCAACTCGCAGATCACGTAACGAGCCTCCAAAATCGCTATTTAATGTAAAATTCAATTTACAGTTATTTCAACGTCCTTCTTGATCCAGTCACTGATAAATAGACTTTGATGACTGTCGTATTGATAGTAGTCGTTTTCTGTCTCCAAATTAGGGAAATTTTGTGGGATAATCCAGTCAAAATCTAGACAACAGTGCTATCAGTAGTTTCGATTAGTATCAGCAGCAATCCAAATTTCGCGTGCATTTAGAGCATACCAGGAAATAAGAAGTTAACACTACGCGTCCCATACGTGTCATAGCTTTAGTTGAGCCCTCACCAGCAGCATCTATGACCTCAACTGCGGCATAATACCAAGAGATGATAATTGGCATAAATCTAAAGTCTAACACTACTATCAAGGAATTTATTTTCAAAAGTTGCCCTAAAAACCCAAGCTGCCGCCTTTGATCGCAAAACCGGCCGTACACTCCTGGCCCAACACAAAAGGATTCACTACCATACAAAGGGCTTAGAACCCTAGCTAAATTCACCAGATTTGACGAGTAGATGTTCTTGCGATTCAGGCTTGATTACTCACGTAGTTGCAAATTTCGTCTCAAGACAGTAGTTGGCGCCGCGAGAGTATTAAGCATGGCAAGCTTTATGATCAAATAGTTTGCCATTGTGAACTCAGAATTCCCAAGAAAAGCCAATTGGGAGTTAAACTAAAAGCATGCACCTCTCTAAAGCCACAATTCTGGGGCAAAAGAATATGAAATTAGAAGCTGCCTCCAATTTAATTTCCATTAAGTGCCACACAACGGCAATAAGTGCTCTGCCCTCAAAAGAAAGGTGCCAGAAACGCTAGAAGTAGCGATGGATGTATTAGCTCTGAATTCTGACGCTTGAAGAGCCTTGCTTGTTGATTTGCAACGAGCACGACGAGGCCATCAACCGACTGGGTATCAGTTTTTGTTACAGGAAGACCAAAGTCCAGAGAAAGACTCGCCAGTGAGAGTAGAAGCAGCTGTAGCTATAGTGAAAGCTCAAAGTATCACAGTGAAGCGAATTGTCGGCATAACACTTGGAAAGAATCGATTCCTGTGCCGAACGATGCTTGCAATGTGGATATGCAAAGTAGAAAGCTACCGTAGGTGGTAACTCTAGCTGGGATCTTGTTGGAAATTCGGATCCTCGAATTTAGGACTCAACCATAATCTGTCTCGTCTCAGGTTCCCGACAACGTCAACTATCTCTACACATGTCCCGATTGCGCTAATCGCACTTACTGTTCCATATACGTTTGGATATTTACGTACTACAGTGTATCTTGGCTCATCATGATAGATGAGAGGTGACTGGTCATCACTAGGTTTGGCAGGCACATAAGACTAGTGGGGATTTCTCCCATAGATGTGTATATAAGTCCAATGTTCCCAAAATTGTAAAATATCAAGTCTTCTTTACTTCGTCACATATATCCATGTAAAATCGTACAGAGTATACTTTCCAACAGATCTACATACTACTGCAGATAAATTGTGGCCACGAAGCCACGCTAAATCACAGTCGATGCGGGCCTGTAGAAAAATTGTTCCATACATCAAAGGCCAGCTATCGATTATCCGTAATGGAGACCGATGTCAGCGGATAGCTTCACTCTGAGAACATGAGACAAGGGAGAAAGCTGCACATGCAAATACTGAAAAGCACCATCCCTACATTCCTCGACGCCTCTACGAAGTCAGAATCTGTCTGAGTCGTCGTCAATGGCAACAACGACCTCATTTTACTCGGATGAGTTTGGAAAAGGGAGGCCTGTCACGGACATGGAGCAACAAGTCGCATGGGGATCAGGAACCGAGCTCTCCATTATGCCGGAGCACTAGATTACGCGCAAGAATGAGAGCTGCCCGTACATGCTACACTGCTATGATATTGAGCGCAATTCAATCTGATTCCGAAAAGCGTTGAATTTCGCTAGTGGTAAGAATAATATGGCTGTTTGTCCTTGCTGGAGTCCGTGAGGGGAGGAGGAGGTTGTGGCCAGGTACAGACTAGCTCACATTGGGATATCTGGTATTCCTCTTCAGCTACGCGCTTGATACCGTCGAAAATACATGGTATAAAATCAAATCTTACGCACTGCTTCCTGGCCACTAGCCGTGGAAGATTAGAAGTGTAGATATCTAACTTCAAAGCCTCAAATGAGATCCCGGCTACAATCGGCACATGCCTCCCAGCTAGACTGCGCTTCCATGAATACTTGAGATTATAGAAAATGTGCCACCCATAAAACCTTAATGATGAACCTTCTCCTATTGTAACATCATTTAATGTGTATTTCACTATCTACATATGTCACATGTTCAGTGCTACGTACACATGTCGGGTGACTCTTCTGACGCTTGAGAAACTCATAGTCTGGATTTCATTTGAAAATGCCACAATTAGTTCTGTATGCTTACACAGTCAACCCTTCTCCGTGAGTGCTGACCAAAAGGAATATCAAACTGTTTGACTATCTAAGCATGCCTTTGTCATCCATATGCACCAACGCCGCGAGAAATGTAGTTTAGTTTTGCCAGGTTCGAACCAAAAATCTCCTGTATCAAGTGGGATACATGTTGAAGCTGTCCAGAATCTACTGGATAGACCGTCTCATGTGATAAACCACCGCACCATGCAACCATCGCGGTGTTTCTAGTGTCGCCTGCACCCTCAAACTCGAAGCCTTTGGGCACACAAAGCTTAGGTTAAAAAAATCCTTTTCAACATTAAAGGTTCACGCCCATCAAGGTTATATATATATTCTATAATTGATCTCTTAAGCTTGTCCTGATCCCTCTCACATCCATCCCAGAGAAATATCTCCCAGATATGTGTGCTAAAATTAGTCTCCTCCGGCGAGTATTCATATTCTTGTGGGCGCGCAAGTCGAGGCTATTCAAAGCCAAACACTGATTTGAAGAGAGGTGTGGTCATCAAAATGAGCATGTTCTAAGTCGTACTTGTGGACTCGATTAGTTTTTCATTTTACCGTCCTGTCTGAGTCTATGACTCAATAAAAGATGTAACTTCTCTCTGCCTGCAGGCCAAGGATACCCGTGCCAGTAGTATATCCTCTCATATGCCTCCCATACAGCTCTCCTCAAACAGTACCACCCCTCACAAATACTCATTCGATCATACACTTAGAGGAGCCCTTCGCCCTTCATTGTCTCCCCTCTCCAGCCAACGAAACGATGGCCATTTGCGGGTATATGGCAGCCGGGAAAAATCGCAAAATTCACTGGGTGCGGAGCTCTCCTAATACCGACATTAGGACTAGATCCGAGGACACAGTAACCCTTCTGAAGCGTTCGAAGAGGCCGGCCAGCGGAGCGCTACAGACTTTTGGGTACCTCGGGAAATTCACCCTCTACCTTTCCAGCCTCCTTTCCGAAGGTTGTGCTAAAGTATCAGAAAAGTCTTGACAGAGCGTGATTGCTGCACAGCAGCTTAGCCCAACTTCTTTTGTGTCGTCCAGGGCGCTGGGAAGTGCCGTTGACTCATTGATAATAGAAGTCTTGGTCTTGGCGCCCACAAACATTCCAAAGTCGAAAAGCACTCAAAAATGTCAGACCTATCATTCCCAAATGAGGTCACTTCGTTATATCTTTTCACGCCCCAGTCGCCTGTCCTTCCTCAAGGTGTATAACCCCATTGGAGCAGCAGTCCCACGAAAACCATGACCCGAACTTTGTGTATTATGACTTAATTTCCTCCTTGCGGGTATACGTAGCGTCGTAAACTTGAAGTGGATGATGGTCAGTAATGAATGAGGCAAGCTCCTGTTTGCAATTGGAGTAACTTGTTTATTGATTGTTGAGGCGAGATGATTTGTGGTTAGAAATAGATTGAGGACTCAAAGGATAATGGTAAGTGCTGCATGGTTGAGAAGTCGTCAAATGGAGATATGCATGTGTTTGCTTTCGACTTCGATTCGGATGCGATTCTTCTTGGCTATCCCAGGTATGCAGAGCATACTGAGCGATTACATCGGCACCACTGGAAGATCAAGAATACGTCTTTGCCAGCTTGCAGACTCGATGCTTCAATGGGAATCATCGTCGTTGGAAGATAGGGATTGATTTGGTGCGGTGTTGTGAATCATTGTCTCATATGCAAACATCTTTGGTATTGCAAAATTTGACTGAGCTTGGCTCCGAGAGAATATTTCACCCCCAAATTTGTAGAAGATATCGCAGATAGCTCTATTCAGTATTTGTCCTCCAGTCTCACTCCCTCTCGTACACGAGTTGATGCATCGACTGGCACAACTATCAATATTTGTGAGCCAAGACCAAATCATGAAGCATATCTTTTCCGAGAACCTTTTTACCGCGTTTCATTACTGAATCTATTTTGACTCTGAAATAACTGTAAGGCGCATCCGTTGTGCAGGCCATGACGGGCTTCGCTGCAGGTTTTTTGCAGTTTTTACTGCTGCCTTTTATCATACTGAGGGTCCCATAAAAAAAGGCAGTCAAATCCCACGAGTAACTACTGAGCTGGATGGATATCCCTTGCGGGCAATACTTTAGGTATCTTTTTCGCAACAAAAGGGAAGAGGAGCATCATGAGAGGTGTGGTCTGAATCAAAATGGCGCCCAATGTATTTATCTATTGTCATTTCGAGCATTTTGCCGTAGAGGAAAGGTTCCGAGTCTAGTGTAATGGACAATCTTAGGCAGTATCAAAATAAAACAAGTACTTGGTAGGGGAAATCGTCCATGTGAGACGCACACAAAAATGCCCGATGTTACAAATTCAAAACAATGGGGCCTAATCCGGGATCGAACCGGAGACCTCTTACATTTATCGTCCCAAAGCAAGAATTCTACCACTGAACTATCAGGCCGTACGTATCTGTCAAATTATTAGTATATATTGATGTTGTGCTTAGCCGCTTTAGCGAGAACAGGTATCGACTTTCTGATATGCTGCAGGAAGTCTGCTATGTTCGATTTGTTTTATCATTATGGATATGGGCTTGGCTGAGATTATCCGAGCACAATCTGGGAACAATACCATGAGTGATCTAGGTGTGTGGTGATGCAAAATGTCGGCAAGGGAACATACGACATCAGTACTGAAAAAACAGCTCCGTTTGCGCCATATCTTGTGTAACTAATATGGATGAACCTCTGACAGTCCAGGACTTTCGCCCGATGCACGAAAGCAATGCCACAATTAAATATTTCTACTTTCCATGAGGAATTCTGGAGCGAGAAACTACGGCTCTTTATAACTACAATGCCTGTTCCAGATCCCCAAGCCCTTTACGAGTGATCTGATCATACACCCGAATAGTGAGTAGATTTACAAACTCGCTTACGCCTACAAGATAAGGATGGGCCCTTGGAGGGCAAGACTGAACACCTGTACGTGGTGTCCTCTACGAACCTGGGAGTGAAATATTCTCCCAGAGCCAAGTTCAGTCAAATTTCGCAATACCAAAGAAGTTGGTCTACGAGGCAATGATTCAAATTACTCCGCCACGTCAAATCTCACTCCCAACGAGTTTGACTCCTGCCTAAATCTCAAGCCTAGAAGTACGACCAAGTAAATCCTCATTCCAATAACCACACCTCTCGTCGGCCTTTTCTGGCCTCAGCTGACCACCAAATACACACCCACGCCGATATTCACACCCGACAGAGGAAGCAAAGCGCGGCGCACATATCTGGGAGACAGTTCTTTACGATAGACGTGAAAGAGACTAGGACAGGTACACAAGATGATGCAAAAGGAGGATATAACTTCGATGAGCGTGAATTTAAGAATTTTGTCAAGGAGTTTCACGAGGTGATCTTTGTGTGCGCTAAGATTTCGATTGCGAGAGTGCAACTGGCACTATAAAAACAATTTAACGATGCAAGGTATCGCGGTCAGCCTTTTGGTGGTATTCTCTGGTACAGTTTGAGTAGCCTGAGCATCTACTCCACTTGGGAAGCAGACACCGAAGACTACATTTCGCGCGGAGAAAGTTCAGTGGATGATGAAGGCATGTCTGGATAACTCAGGGTTTTGGAGACGTTTCTCTGAGTGGGTATTCACGGATAAGGGCTGAATTGGGGTGAAGAAAAAGCCGCCACAGCTTCGCAGTGGTACTTGCAAATGAAACCCGAGGCATGAGTGCTCTTCTTGTATATTGAGACACCTTGTCTGTAAACTTTCTCTTATATTGTGTCATAGCTAGATAGCTACATATTCAATTAAAATCTGATGCAAAAAAGAAAACAACTAATCTGTGTGCTACATGTTCTTGGTACATGTCTAAGGCAAACCTGACATTTGACGGAATAAATTGCCAGTCTGATCAGACTCAATATACTTTTTCGTAGCCGCACGCATCGCCCTCTCTCACCATGACCGCCTCAACCATGGTAACTTTCAACATCTTGTGTAGCCCGAAAGGCATATTACTGATCCGCACACTGAGCAATCTACATCCTCGACTCCATATCATCAGTATCTCCAAGCGCGCCAGATTAGCCAAAGTAAGCTGGGAACACACGCCGGCACAATAGAAGCAGAAGCAAAGCCAGAGCCCCGTCATCGTCGGTACGAAAAGCTGGATGAACACAATTGCGGATCTATCGGTGGTGCTCGCCATCGGGCAGTAAGACCTAGCACTGAAAAAAGTTGATGCTAGCCTGAGACCGTTTGGCTTTTCGCTGGGTGTCGAAATGATGGTCTGAATCGGCTTTGTCCACAAAGACGCCCGAATCACGCGGGGGAGGGCGAAACCTGCAATATTAACCACAAGGAAGCGTGGCCAATATGAACAAGTATCCACGGAGACTAATCCGAAGAAGCGTTCGAGGAGGCCTCAACATCTGTGTGAGGTTTGGTTCTGGGACCTCCATCCCTCACCGTAGAGTCTGCAGAGCTGAGATAGAGCTCAGCATTAGCCGAGATTGCCTACATCTTGAGCAGGTCTACGTCTACTCCACTACCCAAGACGGCACAAATAAGTTGGGTTAGACTGCGCTACCGCGCACAAGCTCTGCTAAAATATTTCTAGCATTTGGACATGACCTTGTGTTCGTCACAAGATAGCGACGATGGAGGGGGTCGAAAAGAGGCTTCGAAGATAGAGAAAGATTCTATGAGGTATACACAAGTCAGTAGTGCCAGGCTACCCGTTCTCAGGGATACTTCAGAGTATAGCTATATTTTTAGGATTATTCCTGATGTCGGTACTATGGGAGCTTCGTGCTCATTTGATAATTGACTTTTCCTTTCCACAATTTACCCACGAAATGTCTTCATTTTGTTAGCCATGAATAGCAGATAATGAAGAGCAAAAGGCTTCCCACGTGCTTAATCTAATAAAGACTTATAAAGTATAATGTTGTAAGGGAAATGTTGAGGAGATTTAAAAAATTTACTGCCAGGGTCGTTAGCATCCTCGTACTGTGTGTAGAAAGCGTTTCTAGTCCCTATAAAGCCATAAATTGAGGGAGTATGTGTTTATTGCGCTACTTGAGTCGTAAATCATCTAGCACATTGAACTCCCCTCTAATCCGAGACACAGTCTGTACAGTGCTCTTGTCCTCTTCTGCTACTTAAAAGATCTCTATTATATTGCCGGCGATGGATAGTGATTCGGCTCAGTATTTATCTATGGAATTCAGCCTTCTTTTTGGCATCTTATAAGGTGTGACCTGGGTCAGAAAGGAATCTAATACGTTAGATAGTCATTGACTCAGGTAGTAGGATAAACAACACTTACTCACTCAAATACCTTTTCTACGAAACCTTCAACCCAAAAATAAATAAAAATGGTAGCCATGCAAACTTCGTGCACTGGAAGGCGGCTATATAATAGATGACAAAAGTATGTTAGGGTAGCCAAAGATTTTTCTGTTTTTCCTTTGGTGGATATTAACGGTTGGAGGAAGGTTGAGAGTCCCTTGTACAAAGGTTTCGAGTGGTATCGGCGAATGTGCCCACTAATGAGTGGTCCAAATTTCAATCTGAGTTATCGTCGTATTTAGTCGTCGGGAGAGTTAGTCTTCTCCGTGTCATATTCTCTGAGTACCAGGCTTGTGCCCGTCACATAAAAAGTATTAATTCATTTGTGCGCGGGAAAAAGTCTCAAAAAATCTGTAGCCCCATATATCCATCAAAATTCCCCTTTGTAACATTTGAGGCCGACTTGTTCCGATCCACCATCGCCGTATCGGGTGCTGGGTACAATCCGGAAACTCATCGGATGGCTTCTCCTCCATGATCAAGGGTTGGTAATGAGTAGTGCTTCGATTCTAACATCTGATCTGATCGTGGCTAGCTTCATGAAAATGGTGATGGGGAGATGTGTTGAGAGATGAAAATGATATAGACCGCGAAAGCAATTGAAAATCCTTATTGAAGTGAGGACTTTGTTACTCAATCTCGGCTCTGCAGACTCTACAGTGGAAGCTGGAGGTTCATAGGGGACATCACTGACAGGTGTTGAGAATAGACGGGTATTAGAAAAATCCTTCTAGAAGATCCCACGCTTATTGCCAGTCTTAAGCACCGCAGTTACTTGAAGACAGGGAGAATGTGTACCATCTGACGAGTGACGGCTATTGGGTCATATTTTAACATAATTAAATCTGAATGAAGTTGTATTGCTTTGATGCATAATCAGTGCTATGGATATGTCGGATGGCCCTTTTCCCCTCAAACACACTCAGAACCTGAATTTTATCCACATACACCACTCTGGGGTGTATTTGCTTTCGTGGGACAGTCGAGTCGCATCCTTGAGCACCCAAAAAATAGAAGTTTCCCTGATTTTTGTCGACCTTTACATGAGCACCACAGGACACGAGTTCGAATCTTGTGGAAATAAAATCGGCATTTCCCTGCTCGAGCGACAAGGATATTCAAGCTATCCATGATCTACTTGTTAGACCGATCCAAAAGATCTTCCACTGCTCCATCAATTCACAACTGTTTTCATAGTGTCGTCTGCACTTTCGCAAATCAAGTTGTGGAGCACATAATGCTCATTGTGAAAAACTCCTCTCTAAAAATCGAAATATCACCTCTTCTGAGTATCTATTCATCCTTGGCGTAATCTCTTCCGAGTATCATCGCTTTTCAACCGGAAATCCCGAAGATCCGTTTCCCAGATTTGTACACCGCGGCTTGGGCCTCCTGCTAGTATTCATATTCTCGTCGGCGTGCAGGTAGATATTATTTTAGGCCAGAGACTGAGTTGACGAGAAATACAGTTATTTGAGTGAAGATGTACAAGGTCGCACTTGCAGGCTTGATGAGGCATTGGTCGGAGCCGATTCCATGAGGAGTGAGAGAGATTGATGTGTCGAAGAGTCTTGAATCATCGCCTCGTAGGCCATCTTCCTTATAAATGCAAAATTGGAGTGAACTGATCTCAGGGAGAATAATTCACTCCAGGGTCCGTAGATGGCCGCCCCATGACGAGTGCCCAGTGTTTGCCTTCATGTTGCGGCACCATCGAGCACTTGAGACCCTACTCTGGCCTTAATCCTCAATATTAGACTCATGGCCGAACGGCCTTCATCCCAGAACTCGCCAACGTCGACTAATATCATTCTCATGCATTTTCATCCAGGCGGGCAGCTGAAGGTTGTCTATCGCCCTTGTCTACATATCATGTGTGGTGTATGCTTTAAGAATTTTTAAACCTTTTGCCATAAAAACAATGCTGAGAAACTAAAACATTGTTATAATCTGACTATATAGCGTCTTTTATACTGGACCTACCTTGTCATAGCAGGTACCCTGTAACTCTTTTTCAGTCTTATCTCCATTTGCCCATGTAATATCTACAAGATGAAGGTTAGAGCTTGGCTAAAGCAATTTCACAAGATAATGATGGGACGAGATCATCTCAGTTTAGAATAATGATTCTTGTTTTCCAGGATACATTAGTAGCACTCCATAATATGTCCTTCACCATCCGCTCGGGAAATTTATGATCTATGGTACCTCCTGTGCTGTATCTAAATAAACCAAGTGTGATATTACAAGTGTACATGAAATTAACTTTCTTTTAACTATTCATTTCGTAACAGCTGCTATTTCCCCGCCTAAATTCAACGTAGCTAATTCCTGCGTACGTTCTCGATACAAATCTTGAGCTTCCCTCTCCCGACGACTCACATGAGAGACTTCTGCCCTCAGACTCTCGAGTCTCCTGGAGATGGCAGCCTCTTCATTGGCTTTGAGTATACGGAATGAGTTCAGAGCCCGTCTCACCTTACTTAGTGCCTCAGATGCATCTATTGTTTTCTGTCGCAAGGTCTTTGCGCGATTTTGATAACCGCCAAAAAGCACGGCGAGTCTCTTTTCTATTTTGTTATTTTTGGTTGCAGAGGAGATGAGTGATTCATGTGCAGACTTTTAAAAGGTTAGCAGTGTCTAGATCTTGTAGTAGCCAAACTTACATCAAACACTTTTCTAAAAAGATCTTGCTCCTCCACATCACTGATGTCAAAGTATATACGAGGGAGAAGCCTATATTTTTGGGAATTTTGCCATAATTCATCGGATATCCGAGGTATATCTTGTTTACTGTCTTCAGCAACGGCATCTGCCAATTGCGAACGCGCATTTGCGAGTAATTCGTCACTTAACAGCTCTAGAGGTTCAATGTTATCAGGAAATTTCGTGTCTGGCCTCGAGGATTGTATCGCATCATGAGCCTGCAGCAGAGATGCCTCTCTGATAATCGCAGATTCAATTGTATCTGCCTCAATCGAATCTATTACAAGTAGACTGTGTATGTTCTTTGTTGTTGGTCTTGGTAGTCCTTTTTGAACAACTAGAGTTTTTCGTAGAAAGCTCGTTCTTTCCTCCTCATCCTTAATTTTTTGGTTTCGTAGATCTCGAATTTCAGCATCTTCTGTTAGGTCTTGAGTACTTAAACTTGGTTCGTTTTGCTCGATTGGAAGTTCCAGCTCCCATTCCGCATCTTTGGGCTTGGGTAGAGATGAGAGACCCAATTTGACCCTTTGTTTAAGTGCGAGCTCTTGGAGTCTCATGTTCTGAGGGGTGCTAGCTACAAGTTGAACTTCTCCACTTTTGTTTAGAGCAAGCCCATCTCGAGGTGTTCGTATTGGTGTTTGTCCTGGCAATCTAGGAGGACCCATTGAATTTGTATCGGCGTTTGCCATCGGCCTGAATGGAGTAGCCATGGGATTAGGCGTTACAATTTGTTGTTTACGAGGGTTGATTCCATCAAAGCCAGTACTACCGGCCCCTTCATATAAAGGTGTGTTTTCGCCTCCAAGTAGTGATGATTGGGTGTTCGTAAGGGCCTTAATATTTCGGATTTCATTAGCAATATAGTCTTCCTGTGCTGGTGCTCTGGGGGTTCGAATCGGTGCACTTCCATTAATGGCAGAGTATGTGTTTACTAGCCCCTTTGTGGCGTCGTTCTCACTGGATATGGCTACTGTATTAGCTCTCTCTCCTATTATTCCCATCTTGACGATTTCTTCTAGTTCTCCTTCACCAACCTGTGGAGCTGGAAGAACCAGAGCCCTTCGCTTACTGCTTTGCTCGGCCTCTCGGATCTTTTGCTGCTGGCCTGCTCTCATGGCAGCTTGGTATGATGCCGATGGAGCCTCTTTCTCTCCTTTTTTCCTTTTCCGATCAGTATCATTATCTTGTTCAACCTTTCGTTTATTTATAACTTGTTGTTTTCTTGGATCAAAAGCTTCTCTTTCCAATTCGTTTTTCAGAACCTCTTCCTCTGTCTCATAGAAGCCCGGGGCTGCCTTTTTTTCAAAGGGAATATCTGCATTATAGTCCATCTGGCCTTTCTTCCGATTGACAACTTTGATATTGATTCCAGCATTCTTTAGCTCTCTACGTTTCTGTAGAACAGCTAACCGCCTAGACTCTTCCAGTTGTCTCTCGCGAGCTTTTCTCTTGGCTTTTTTACCCTGTGTATTGGCTAATCGTGCCCGCGCTTCGCTCAACATCTCTTTCTCATCTTCATCCAAATCGATAGTGTCTGGTCGGGCAGGCTTTGACTCGGGATCGGGATCAACTTCTCCGGGTCGTAGGCGTCGGACATCATCTGCTGAGGGTGCCTTTGTCTCTCCTCCATCAGGCCCACCGAGTCCGAGTTCAGCGACTTCTTTTTGCTCAGCTTCGTCGAGAAGTCGTTGGTATCGCTCTAGACATTGAGTTGCAGTCCGGCCAACGATTGGTGCAATAGTCCGCCATTGTGTTGGCATTAATTTGGCTAGATGGAGCAGCTTCTCATCTTCCTCTTTGCTCCATTCGATTTTGCGAATTCCAGGATCGAGCCATTCGTTCCATCTAGCCTTACACTGTTTTGGCGTTTTTCGCGCGAGAAGAGAGGAGACTCGAGCCCATTGGTTAAGTCCATACTTGGAAACGGAAGCCTTGAGAATTTCATCTTCTATATTTGTCCATACGCCTCCCTTGACGGTAGGCATGGTGTTGGTTACCTTGAATTTGGTGTAAATCTGTGCATGAACAATTACTATTTCTCGTCCTAGCCTTACCAAATGTCACGTGCGTGATGAACTTGTTAATCAACGAGCCATTTCACATCGACATTCGGATCGGTCTGAGAGAAAGATAGAAGAAAGTATGTTTTAGAGGGCCCTCTGCAAGTTTGGGGAGGATATAGTTACCCAATGAAATGATTCAGGAACGAAGGAAAGGACACATGCGTTTGGATAAATTATATCAGTGACCGAGTAGAGCTCTAACGGTTTAGTGGGGAAATTAGCCAGTGGAACGTCTAGCCACATAAAGATCTCATCAACCAATTAAAGGTAAAGAAGAATAATCATCGTTGGGGGTGTAGGATATCTATGGATTGCGTATCAGACCCCTTTATATCACTTTCTATCCAGATTCCTATGCTAGCTACCTCTCAGGACACGTTATACATGCAGCCCATCTCTGCCATAATTCATTCACCTATCAAATAAGCTCTTATAAAAAATCTCTTAATATACGTGAAGCCTGATTGTACAGGAGGAAATAGGCAAGAGGTACTGAGAAAATCACAAACAAGCTGCTGGATTTGGGTTTCACATGACGACAGCGACTGTCCACAAAATCCTCTGTAATAAATGATCATGGAGGAGTGTCTGATGATTTGTGTAAACAAATATACTCCCTAGTGCTTTTTGCAGATGGAATCCCGAGTATGAATAACTGGACCACCAAATACACACCCACGCTCACGCCGATGTTTACATCCGTCAGAGGAAACGAGGCATGGCGCACAAGCCTGGGAGGTATTTCTTTGGGATGGATGTGAGAGAAACTAGGACAAGCTCACGATATGAATCAAAGGATATGTATAATCGTGATGGGCATTATACCGTCAACTTTGACTAAGATATTTACAACCTGAGCTTTGTGCGCCCAAGTGCTTCGAGTTTGAGGGTGCAGGCGACACTAGAAGCACTGCGATGGTTAGATGGTGCGGTGGTACATCATATGAGACGGTCTATCCAGTAGATTCTGGACAGCTTCAACACATATCCCACTTGACCGAGGGATCGCTGGTTCGAAACTGGCAAAATTAAACTAAATTTCTCGCGGCGTTGGTGCACAGGGATGACAAAGGGAGACTATTCTCAACACCTGTCAGTGGTGTCCCCTACGAACCTCCAGCTCTCACTGTAGAGTCTGCTGAGCCGAGATTGAGTTACACATTCGTTTTCACTTCAATGAGTATTTTCAATTGCTTTCGCGGTCTATATCATCTTCATCTCTCAACACATCTCCCCATCACCATTGTCATGAAGCTAGACACGATCAGATCAGATGTTAGAATCGAAGCACTACTCATTACCAACCCTTGATCATGGAGGAGAAGCCATCCGATGAGTTTCCGAAGTGTACCCAGCACCCGATACGGCGATGGTGGATCGGAAGAAGTTGACCTCCAATGTGCCAAAGAGGAAAAAATGGATGAATATGCGCACCTCACCTTGCTGGAGCTGCAGGTTTTTTGAGACTTTTTCCCGAGCACGCAGTTTCCATTGCTACTACTTTTTATTTTATTTGGGTAGAAGGTTTCGTGGAAAAGGTGGCCGAATTCCATAGGTAAATATTGAGCTGAATAACTACTCATCACGAGCAATATATCAATGATCCTTGAAGGAACACGAGGTGCAAGGAGCACTGTATAAGATGTGGCCTGGGCTAGAGAGGATCCCAACGTGCTAAATAGTCGTAGACTCAAGTAGCACAATAGACTCAAGTAGCACAATAGACTCACACACACACATGGATTACAAAGGCGGAGGGCAAGACTAAACACCTGTACATGGTGTCCTCTACGAACCTGGGAGTGAAATATTCTCCCAGAGCCAAGTTGAGTCAAATTTCGCAATACCAAAGAAGTTGGTCTACGAGGCAATGATTTAAATTACTCCGCCACGTCAAATCTCACTCCCAACGAGTTTGACTCCTGCCTAAATCTCAAGCCTAGGAGTACGACCAAGTAAATCCTCATTCCAATGACCACACCTCTCGTCGACCTTTTCTGGCCTCAGCTGACCACCAAATACACACCCACGCCGATATTCACACCCGACAGAGGAAGCAAAGCGCGGCGCACATATCTGGGAGACAGTTCTTTACGATAGACGTGAAAGAGACTAGGACAGGTACACAAGATGATGCAAAAGGAGGATATAACTTCGATGAGCGTGAATTTAAGAATTTTGTCAAGGAGTTTCACGAGGTGATCTTTGTGTGCGCTAAGATTTCGATTGCGAGAGTGCAACTGGCACTATAAAAACAATTTAACGATGCAAGGTATCGCGGTCAGCCTTTTGGTGGTATTCTCTGGTACAGTTTGAGTAGCCTGAGCATCTACTCCACTTGGGAAGGAGACACCTCAGACCACATTTCGCGCGGAAGAAATTCAGAGGATGATGAAGGCATGTCTGGATAACCCAGGGTTTTTGAGACGTTCCCCTGGGTGGGTATTCACGGATGAGGGTTGACTTGGGGTGAAGAAAAAGCCGGCATAACTTCGCAGTGGTACTTGCAAATGAAACCCGAGGCATGAGTGCTCTTCTTATATATTGAGTCATCTTTTCTATATATTTTCTCTGATATTGTGTCATAGCTAGATAGCTGCATACGCAATTAAAATCTGATGCTAAAAAACAAAAAACTTGATGAAGCTTTGGTGGTGATTGATTTCGTCAGGTGCGAAAATTTGATATGGTGGAGAGTCTTGAATCATTGCCTCATAGGCCAACTTATTCGGTATTGCGAAATTTGACTCAACTTGGCTCTGGGAGAATATTTCACTCCCAGGTCCGCAGAAGGCACCGCGTACAGGTGTCAGTCTTGCCCTCCATAGAGGCGGATGGCTTAGCACCACAGGCGGTACCGTGTTCATTGTACAGTCAGACCCCTGTTAATACTATGTAATCAGGGCCGTGAAAAATATCGTCATATAGAGGATATCGTTTAAAAAGATATGATTATCTAATCCAGCTACCTAGGCTACTTTGTACTTTTGATGCCTCTTTTATACTCCCAATTGCCGTCTCTAATCGCTCTAATACTCTCAAATAGCTCGAATTAAGAGGATCTTAACTCTCAGTATACTCAATCGACACTTTCAGAGCCATTTCGGCCTCTTTTGCTGTCCACAAAAGCTGTTCGTCTTGTACTGCCTTTTCTTCTTCGTCTTGATTCGTTCCCAAATATTCTCCTATCACCTCTTTTAAGATTGGTGCCTCGTCAAGCATCAAATTCCCTTCCTCTTCCTCCTCAATTGGCTTAAGAAAATTGGCTATTGCCATTGAATCTCGTATGTCTCCTGCTCTGACTACCTCATTGAACAATTCAGAAAGTCCGGTTGGAAGTACAGACGTAGGAAGATCAATTGGCTTGGAAATAAGAGTCGATTTCCGAAAGCAATTATGAATTGTTGTATTTGTAACTTCGTAAGATTCATAGAATTGCTAGTCGAATATTGACACTTGATTGTGGATCTGTACCCTCTTCAATTGCTTGTAGAACAAAGCGGAGCCGGTATTGTCTGTAGGATACTTTGCAGTTCTGAATAATGCCTTGATCAAGGGGCTGGTACCGGCTTATACTATTACCTGGAAGCCAACAGACCTTGATGTTCGACGGAGAAGGGTTCTATTCAACGGCAGAATAATGGGCAGAAAATTGTCCATTGTCAATAGTACATCTCGGGCATTTCAAATGTGGCGATAGAACTCTTGAAGCCATTCGCCCATAATTGCTGTATTTATCCATGCTTTGGAATTCCACCACCAATTGCCACCCATTGTCTAAATACTAACGTTTTTCAAGGCCGGAAGCGTCTTATATTTGCCGATAATTCAAACGGGAAGTCGGTCAGAACCTGTAGCGTATGTACAAAAACAGAGAGAAACTCGGTCCTTGTTTTTCTTGAGCCCGGATCGAGATTTTGACAATAGCCCACGTGAGGGTAGCATATTCCAAAAGAGACCTGACTCGTCCATATTGTATATGTTTTCTTCCTCAAACTCTATTGCAATTGTCTGTAAAGCTTTCATTTCGGCTTCTGCAGCCGCTGGAATTAAACCAACTTCACCGTGTGGTACCCGATTCTGAATATGGTTTCGATTCTTGAAATTATCAAGCCAACGAGCGCTGAATTCAGGGCACGATTGGCTAGAGTGCTGTGGTAATTGTGTCCAGATCTACTTTGCCTTCTCAAGGAGCAAATCGCCAGTTGTGATCCCTCCTCCTTGTTCGACTCGTATTTGCCACTCCAAGAGAATACTCTCAAGGTCAGGCCAATTTCCAGCTCGCTGTCGTAGCGCAGTAGTACTTGTAGCTTCGTCGAGTTTCGCAAAGGTATGCTCAAGGACTCGGAGACTGTGGACTGGCTTAATCGATGGCCGTACTCAGCGAAGACCCACTCAATGCACTGTTTTTGTGTTGGTTTTGAGACCTGGCGGTGCGCCCATCGTCGCAGAGCACGTCGTTGCTCTACAGAATTTCCCTTTTTTGGAGGCATTATTAGCATCAATCTAACAAAAAAAACCTGGTTAAGACGATATTTTGAGGTTGAACGATAATCGAGTAATCGGTAAATGTATGGGAACGAAGTCCGTTCCGGAAAAAATATCGTATAAACAGCAATATCGGCTTAACCATGATCGTCTCAACAGGAGTCTGACTGTAATAAGGTCCTAAGCCAAGGCTTGGCACCCCGACGGACGAAAAATAGAAAACAAAAAACTATCACTTCGGGTTGACTGAAGTAAAAGGAAAGCTGCTGGATCCGAATCAGCAACCTCCCGTCTCGAGCGGCTAGGATATTCAAGCTATCCAGATCTACTTGGTAGACCGATCCAAAAGATCTTCCACTGCCTCATCAAATCACAACTGTTTTCATAGTGTCGTCTGCACTTTCGCAAATCAAGTCGTGGAGCACATAATGCTCATTGTGAAAAACTCCTCTCTAAAAATCGAAATATCACCTCTTCTGAGTATCTATTCATCCTTGGCGTAATCTTTTCCGAGTGTCATCGCCTTTCAACCGCAAATCCCGAAGATCTGTTTCCCAGATTTGTACACCGCGGCTTGGGCCTCCTACTAGTATTCATATTCTCGTCGGCATGCAGGTAGAGACCATTTGAGGCCAGAGACTGAGTTAACGAGAGGTGAAATCATAGACACAAGGAGCGTCAAGTCATATGTGTAGACTGGACGATGCTTTGGTGGTAATCAATCTCGTTGGATGGGAAGATATTGATTTGGCGGAGATTCTTGAATAATGGCCTCGCAGGCCAACTTCTTTGGCATTACGAAATCTGACTGAACTCGGCTCTAGGAAATAATTTTTTTCCAGGGTTCGTAGAGGACACTACATACAGGTGTTCAGTATTGCCCTCCGATCATGTTAACTATCATGAAGTACATCTACATCGTCCCACCTAATTGACTGAACCACCTCAGAATTTACCCATGTGTTGGATCATTTCAAGCAAAACCGTACAGAGAACTCTCTTTTGACGCGCCAAAGCGCAAATTCCTCCTCAGCCTCGACCACCACGCGCCCGAGCCCTTGACACCTTTGCGATCTGTAACTTTTCCCTTCATTTCAGTCCCAGCTTTGGCTCATCTCATCCAGGGGTTGTTTTCTTCATCGGAGGCCTCATACAGTCGCTCACTAAGGGCTTCTCAGTTTATATTCTCTTTTTCACACCCTATACAGCATCCCTTTGTCCTTTAGTCAACCTCGCCATCCAAGAAGCTTTGTAGAATGGCTGCCTCTCCGGCCTTGCCCCGTCGCTGCCGTACCACTAACCGTGGAGGTCGAAAATGCGACTGAGAGCTTAAGTCCGAGGCACCGGTGCCCCAGCCTTTGTCGAACGCTCTAGTTAGTATGCCGGCGAAATGTCGTGCGTATTTCGCCGGTGGCGATTCGTCATAGGTCGAGTTGTTGGTGCCCTTGGCCGAGATGAGGACGCATTCAAGGCCGGTATTTCGACCGTACCTTCACAGCTACTGGCAGTTGCGGAGGATCGGACATTCTCTTACTTCTTTGTTGGCGATCTGACTTTTGGAGATATGGGATTGCTTCGGTAGGCGGTGAAATGATTGTGGAGAGGGCCGCGAGATGAGTTTGACTAGTAATGGTTTTCCAGAGAAAGAAATTAAGAACTGAAATGTGTCGGTTATTTTAATACGAACGTCAGACAGGTTATATCCTGTCTGCAGTTCGTATCTGGGGCGTAGATGATTGATTTCGTTGAGTTGTGCAGTTGTGAAATCTCTGCAAGTTGGATTTTCCACCAAAAATGAGCCAACACCACTCCTCCCGATCGCCAACTCGACGAAAACCTCCAAATTCACCCTTTGTCGTAACTGAATCTCGGCTCTGGGGTAATATTTCATCCCCAGGTTCGTAGAGGACACCACTGACAGGTGTTCAGTCTTCGTCCTCCGGGGAGGACAGCTGGCCGGACTCTTTTGTAATTTCTAAGTGCTGTAGGGGCCGCTGGAGCGTCGGGTAGTTCTTTAGGGACTGGGCCGTCCAGCTCGTGACAAATGTCACGAGCTGTGGATAGGCACGACGTTGAATTTAATTAAGTCAAATCAATTCAATTGAGAAGTTGTAAGCGCCATGAAAGCCTTGGAGGCTGCAATAGCGGTAGGAGAAGACTTACCAATTTGCATTCTTCTGAAAAATCAAGCGGCTGCTCGGGCGCTCGAAAGAGGAAGATCTAGTTCCTCCCAGGCAGTGGTGGACAAGTTTTCTCTGCTGAGACAAAACAAGCGTGTGGAAATACGCTGGATACCTGGTGATGTAGCGATCAAAGGCAATGAAGAGGCCGATGAGCTGGCTAAATTGGCCTTGGGATCTCTCAACAACTGGTCACTAACCACAGCTTTGCTCAGTGGAGAATCTTAAAATCTAACCTTTGCGGCACTAGGTAGACTACTTTAATTGCGGGGTCAAGAAATCGTGGAAAAGTGGTGGAAGAAGTTTCGGCTGGAACGATACAAAGACCTAGACCTCTTCATGCGCTGCAAATGACCACCGGAACTAACTTTACCAAGATGGACGTATTATCATCTTATTGCGGCAAGAACCGGCCACGGGGACTACGCCGATTACCACCGGCGTTTCAACCCCAAACATGAAGATCTAAAGTGCGTTTGTGGCCGAGGGAAAAGGACCTGGCATTTTTTAAGAGTGCCGACTTGCCTTGCAGTATTGAAGAAACTCTGAGAAATCGGCCCCGCCTGGAGCCAAGGAGTTGATTGGGGAAAAGGGATGGTAGAAGATTATCCAATTCCTAACTACAAGCAGATGTTACAGTCTGCCGGAGAATGGACAGGGTAGGAGGTGGCCACGCTGAGACGGATTCCAACTCGGGAGTAGATGTGCTTGGAAGATTGGGATGTGGCGCAGGGCACTGTAACTCAGAAATTTATTGTTCCTTTTTATTTCTTTAATCGCTTCTGGCTGTAATGCCGGTTATGTAGGTAGTAATTAGTTTTCAGAACTCAACTGCCCGATTCACGTCCTAATAGATATTTGGTCCGTCCTATCACGTTAAAGATTTCAATTTCAATTGAGTTTTATCGTAGTCAAAGCATGAAGTTGAATAGAGGTCGGACGAAGCTGGGATGGTGTACAGGCACAGGTATGATCAGGGTGTAATCAGAGAGAACTTCGGTGTTACATAAAGTCTTAGGCAGAGAATGGGTTACTAACTCTCATTCAGTCTGGAGGTATGGGTTCATGCATCATACCTGGTGAGTTGATAGGCTTATTCTGCATTGTCACAGTAAAACACATTCGTAGACCGATCTGTCCGTCGACTAATCTTATTTTAGGGAGCTAACGAGTGATAGGTTGAGATCTATGAGAGATCAGATTGGTGTGAAGTCGGCCCGTTCACTGTTGTTAATGCTAGTCCTGTCGTCTTCAAGGAGGGCTAGGTGCCGAGACCCTCATTGGAATCCCATATACACATATGTTAGGACGGAGAAGGTTTCATGTACATTGTGGGACACTGACGTATTTGTAATCCTAATGGATAAGTTCATTCGAAGGGATGAGCCAGATAATGAGCTGCATTGTTAGGATGGACCCACCACTTAAAACTCGTGGGTCGCTAAGATCGGCGCTGCTCAAGGGTTATGGCTTAATGCAGATCCTTGGAGCTTCAGTTTCCGGTGGACATCAAAATTAAAGCTAATGTGTCAAAGGGAGATGATAATTTTCCTGTTCGCAACTCTCAGGCTTGCTGGTATGCTGCATGCAATTTTCCTCGTCTTGCTCGATAAATAAAATCTGTTGCACTGTTTGAAGGAAAAATGGAACCCGCAACCACTTTTAGCGTAGTCCAGTGTAATTTTCGCGTCGACTTCATGCTAAAAATCTAGCTGGTTGGTGTAGTAAGTGGGTACGCCCATGTACTCTAGCTGATATGCACAAGATGAGATGAAGCTGGAAGATCTACACAGCTAGTTCTGCCATGGGTCTTTTTTCGTTCTGCAGCTAGCCAGGCCCCATGCCCTGGGCCTGCCAGTTGATGGAGAATAAGTGGGTGCACTTCAGAGGAAGGAATCAGACGATTCTAGGCTGCTTGCGGCCTCTGGAGAATAGTAAGCACAACTTAAGCCCCGCTCTTTCTTGACAATTCCTCGGTAATTCTGACGTTTGCCACCAAGGCCACGGAGCTGGCGAATATTCGAGCTCTCACAGCTCCGGGTAGAGTGCGTGGGGATCTCATCATGATCAGGGGCATGGTATCAATGAAGTCGAAGGCGTGGGCTACATGGAGGCTGAGAACGGTGAAACGTCAACTGTGTCGTCTAGACCAGCGGGAGCTCCCTGGAAGCTGCTTAGTCAGCCAGTATTACCCCATAGAGCCTGTGGAAGCTCCTAGCATCTAGGCAGGCTAATTCCCGATCGCCAGAATTCTACAACACAAATGTGCGTTAGATTTGAGTCGTTAAGCAACAGATTTCGGCAAGCAGGAACTCGACTGCACAATTGCTGACTGACGTTATGCCCGCGGTCGTAGACAAGTATTGATCGAGATCTGGGGTCGGTCTAGGGAGTGGCGTATCCGTGCGGAAAACCATGAAGAGTCTTCAAACACATTCTCTACACACACATCTCCTTTGTCAGAGAGTATTGAAGGCCTAGAAGGCAAATTATGCACGGCACATGTTGAAAAGCATACCGATATCAAATTTCAGCGCGGCCACGTCAGTGGTAGGTTTGGGCATATATAATCTTCCAACTTCCTCACGATAGAGATCCAGTCACCCCGCATCATTTGGCTCCAACCGCAGGTCCTTCATCGTGTCCGCTAGGAGATATCGGTTCGAATACCGCACCATAATGTCCCTCACACTCTTTTCTTTCCTTTCCTTGGTCTCTATTCTCTGCATAGTCACCGCAGCACCTGTCACTAATGTCAACTTTACGTCTATCCAGGTCAGCTCTATGCAACATATCGCTGCTATTAATAAGGCCTCTTTCTTCAGTCCTACTGCACTACCTGCGAATGCCACTGAAAACGGTCTCACCGGAAGCTGCAAACCGATCATACTCATATTCGCTAAAGGGACTGGTGAGAATGGAAATGTGGGCGATGGTAGCAGTCCTGGTCCGGCTTGGTTCTCTGAGCTGAGAAATGCCATTGGCGAAGATAAGATTGCTGTGCAGGGTGTACAATACGAAGCTGATGTCTTTGGGTACGTTTGGATGTGGGATGGGACATGAATATTCAAAGGCTAACAAAGAAATAGTTATCTTGTAGGCGGAGACCCCGAAGGAAGTCAAAACTACCTTACTATCACGAATCAAGCCGTCACACAGTGTCCAAATTCAAAAATTGTAATTGGTGGCTACTCTCAAGGAGCTCAGATTACACACAATGCCGCCCAATTATATTCACCCCTTGTCACATCCAGAATTGCCGCCGGTACGGATTCCCCTTCTATTAAGATATTATCTCTGCTAATATGACTTAGTTGTACTCTTCGGAGATCCATACACTGACAAACCTGTTGGCCAGGTCTCGCCAAGCTCTGTATTGGAAATATGTCACGATGGAGACATAATCTGTACAGGATCTGGAGGGCCTGATCCTCATCTGACATACTCCAAAGACGCCACTTCTGCTGCAAAATTTGTCTTGGCCCGAATTTAATAAAACATTTGAACATATATTAACTTACATCTACGGAATCATACGGTATACAGGGAGGTGTTTAAAACTGGGTAATCGTAAAAATTTATGGGAATTATAGCCTTAATTAGTTGGATAAAATCTATTCATTTGTATAATTTCCTTGGTACTACGGTAGATTATCAATAGAACATGGAGTACTCAACTGCTGATTTACTGCCGAAGAGCTTGAGAAATTCTCTGTAGGTAATCTTGTGGTCATGCAATAGATGAGCACTCGTCATTTGCACTGATAGAAGTGACGCATGCAGTAAGGCGGTGGCCCTCATAAGTTGCCAAACCCGGATAGAATAGAATAAAATGACATACGTCTGTGGGTTGAAATGTAGTTTTTCCGGCTCACTTCCCTGCCATGAGCGACCCAATCCAATGCGTGAGCTTAGATCTAGATGATGATGGACCAAAAGATTTTAGAGGTAATGGGGTCAGCCAGCCTTAGTTTGCGCTGATATTTTCAATGATACGCACGATTTAAACATCCACTTAATTCAATTCAATTAGCCGGATGGACCCTACCACACCGTCACACATCATCCCTGATAAGGCCTGTGGCTTATCGTCTACACTGTAATCCTTGCAGCTCACGGACTGCGTCTCGGCTCGGCTGTTTGTAGTAACGAGTGCCACTTTTTTTTTCTCCGCCTAGAAGCTTGTCATACGGCACCTCTGTCACAGCCGACATCGAAGCGCCGCGAGGCCTCGGACCCTCGAAATCACCCGAACCAATCGAGGCTCGTTCGCCACGTGGCTGAGAGCTGCCAGTGGCGTCGAGCTGGAGCAGGCTGCATCGGGAGCGCCCTTCCCTCTCGGCGTGGCGGCGAGCGATGGAATGCAGAGGTTAGCCGTCGCATCGAAGCGGCTTGGATTAATCCCCTACGAGCGATTGATGGGTGTCCAACTCTACAGTTCTGACGCGCCTACAGCGACCTGTGTGTGTTGGATGAAAGTTTTCGTCTCAGCGACACTCTTGCGCTCACTCTTGCGACGGCTACGGGGTATGTCTGTTGACGGCGCGCAGCAGCGCAAGTGATGTGGGTAGGGCTCACGAGATTCGAGAGCTCGCGACTCCGGCCAGCGGGCTCATGACATCCAAATGACGCCGGCTTGCGGTATGGAGCACGGCGCTCTAGTCCTACGATTCCACGCATCCTCGTCATTCGCATCGATCGAGGACCACGTCGCTCGATCAATGCCAGCCCGCCAACCGAGATTCTCGCCGGACTCGACTAGTGCGACTCGGAGTTCGCGCTTTCACAACTGCCTCTTGAGTGGGCCGTGCGGGGCGCGTCGCTACATCTCATTGCTCCTCGCCACTCCAACTTCCGGGCCATGGTGATGGCATAGCCTTCTTGCTGCCAGTATCTCACAATCGTGCGCACATCCGATTCAATCGATTCGTGCCACCTCAGTGCACGTGCGGAAGAGTACCCGAGCACGCTGGGAGAATCCGGATTGTCGACCGACTATGGGTCTTGTGATCGTTCATTTGTCGATTTGCCCCTAACGATAAGATAGCCACCTCGTATTCCAGCCAGCAAGAGGAACTCGAATAAATGCTGACAATCTTCCCTCGACGTCGACGTTGGATTCTTAGAGAGGCGATTAAAGCCTGCGGCTCTTGTAGCACTCGTAAGAAGTATTTTTCGATAACCTCATCATCTAATACTCACACATGTATTACCTTGTAAATGACGACTAATTTTGCTGATGAGTATTGAGATATCCGTTTCTGAGTGGTGTTGGGGGAGAGAGACGTGATGCTTTTATCGGATTTTCATGTTGTGCAGCTATCTAGCTATGACTCAATATCAGAGAAAAATAACGTGACTGATGACTTGATATAAAAGAAGAGCACTGGTCCCTCAGAAATCCTTTGCAAGTACCATTGCGAAGTTGTGGCGGCTTTGTCTCTACCCAAAGTCAAACTTCATCCGTGAATTCCCACTCAGAGAAACGTCTCCAAAACCCAGAGTTATCCAGACATGCCTCAATCTCCCATTGACTTCTCTCCGCACAAAATGTGGCCTGAGGTTTCTCCTTCTACAGTGGAGTAAGTGCTCAGGCTATCCAAATCATACAAGTGATCACTACCAAGAGGCGGACCATGGCACCACCCATTATCGGCTTACTTTTATAGTCAGCTGGACTCTTTCAATCGAAATCTTGGCACGCACAAAGCTCAATTTGTGAAATCTCTTGCCAAAATTCAAAATCTCATACCCACCAAGATTGTATCCATCCTAGCTATGACAAATTTGAACCTACAGTTTGTTAATTAAATAAATGATTATTCAACCACCCTGGTTTGGCGTCTTTCGGCTAATGCAGGTTCTTTTGAAGACATGTAATATATGTAAAATGACTCAATTTGATATTTGGAAGACTCAGACTTTATTTGCGTGTACCACTTGAGGTTAACATCTACGGCGTATGACTACTTCCGTGCATGCCTACCACAGGGAAAATCGTGAAAGCTTATGGCTATCTGAGTGTGCTTTCGTCACCCGATGATCATATTATCACCGTAAGAGAGAGTGGTGTGTGGGTTTCTCCGGATCCGAACTAGCTTTCGCCTGTCAAAAAGTTCAGTGTTTAAGCTACCTTAAATCTACCTGGGCGAACGGCTCAAATGGTGTACCATTGCACCATACAACTCCGACAGTTTTTACATTGTCGAACTAGGCAATGGGAAATATTCTCATCTCTGCTGGAGCTTGAGCACGAGTGGGGTCGGGCCAGATCAGGTTAACTACCATACAGTACAAGTGCCTCGTCTCACCTAAATGACCGGAACCATGCCAAAACGCATCTATGTGTTGAATCATGACGAGTTCAGCAGCCCAGATTGAAAACAAACGAAAACTTTCGCGCGAAATCCCGCATTACGAAAGAAAAACTTTGACAATCTCCCTTCCATCGTTCCGCCTCAGCCTCGATTCCAAACTCTCTTTCCATGCCAAACCAACTAGGCCTTTAAACTATCACCTCCGAGTCACAGGTATCCCTGCTATCCCCCGACTAGCCTCCGTGTAAATTCCACTCTCCTGGACGTAGTCCCTGAACAGTTGCCATCCCCTTGATCCGAGCATTGTTTCCAGAGCTAGTGCGCTTCGCTTTCCGCTTTTCAGCCGCCATGTTGCCAGTGCTTTTCGACACTGGACAAGGTGACCAATTGATTCTTCCCTCCCACACTCGCAGTAAAGTGTGGCGTCAGTGTGGTTGAAGCGACCATGATATTCCGCGAAGTCCCTATATCCAGTTCGATCGGCGATCAAGCGGGCGTAGACCGCTCTCGGTAGCGCTAGCTCTGGCGGTTTCTTGCGGCGCATCTCGAGTTCGAGGTCAGCGTAAAGTTTGGGGCGGTTTGAGTGCCACCAGTCCGTCAACATCTACCTAGCCAGTTCGCGAGATTTTCATCCAGATGAGGCGAGGGTCATCACACCGTGTATCGTCCTAGTGTTGTCCAACGAGTTAAGATCTCTTCGAGCGAGTTCATCGGCGATTTCATTTCCTGCTAGCCCTTCGTGGCCCGGGATCCATCCTATTTTTACAGGCGCAGTTGCTTTTGCTATCATTTTGCAGAACTTTTGGATCCGCCAGGATGATGAGCCCGTTGTTCCCGTCAGTAAAGCCTGAACAGCCGCAGAATTATCGAGCAGGAAATAGATGGCGCTGCGTCCTCTATCTCGCCTGCTGGTAGTGATTGCTTCTAGAGCAGCCAAAGCTCCATGAACCTCCGCGTCGTAGACCTTCGCATTAGTAATTTTACCTGAACCACTTTGTTCAATTACTATGCCTGTGCCACATAAAAGTCACAAAGGCCCATGACACCCTATCGGTGGACACCCAAGAACCATCACTGTAAACGCAGAGAAAGTCGGATGGGAGTGTCGGTAGCCACTCTCTTATAAACTTGGCAGCCTCTTTCTTGTTTGTCCAATAAGGATTCGACTGAGATGGTACTGGAGGTCGGAGCGGTGGAGGAAGTTCGGCCTCTGGTAGAAGTCGATACATCCTCTGGACCCTTGAATCATGAACTGACAAAACTAAGTCTGGTTTTGTTGCATGTCTTTAGTCCGAGTCGGTGACGAGCGCTGTCAGTGCTTTCCTTGGCCCGAAGTAGAAGCAGATGATAATCATCCAGTCTCCGGATTCGTGCGGCAGTCTTGAGCCTGCGTTCCTCGAGCAGAATGTGTGCTGGTGGAATACCAGTCTCTCTTCTCAGGGCTGTAATAGGCATCGTGCGCCAGGTTGGTAGAGCCACGCGGATTCCGAAGGCAGAGGTTTGGTCGATGACTTTGCTCTGTCTCTTGTAGGAATTACGCGTGACACCTCGATATGTTTCCCTGGTAGGTCCCGGGCACCAGACCTCTGCTGCGTGCATCGCGATTGGCAGAACTACCGTCCGAATGACTGTTGTTAGTAAGTCCGGCCTTGGTCCCTGGGTGCACAGTGTGAGCCGTCGGAAGCGCTGCACTAGCCGCATTACTTTGCTGGTCCACTTTACGACGTGGCTTTCGAAGGTCAGACCGCGATCAAGGTGTACTCCAAGCCATCGGATGTCGTCGGATGCTTGTACATCGTGAGTGCCTACCCTTATAGCCGGAAGATCGTGTCCCCTGGATCTGGGGCCGACGAAGTAGACTACTTCGGCCTTATCTGGGTCGAAAGAGACGGCATTGTCAGCAGCCCACCCTAGGACTGCATCGACTTCTCTCTGAACAGCTACTGCGGCTTCGGTTGACGTCGAACCTTTGCCGAGGATAGCACCATCATCCGCATAGCCGTATCTCCAACTACTGCCCCCCACGACTTCGGCCATGTAGAAAAAGAAGAGAATTGGGGATAGAGGGGATCCTTGTGGCAGCCCGCATTCTAGATAGATTGGGTCTGTTACTCCGTCCTCGTGTCTGACACTGGCGGATCGTTCATCTAGGAAAGACTTTGTCCAAGTGATGGCTGCTTTCGGCCATCCAACTTTGTTCATCTTTTGCAGCAGCCTTCCGTGGAGTACAGCGTCGAATGCCCCCTGTACGTCCAGAGTGACAAGGACTGCTTTCTTCTGCCTTTTCATTGCATGCTTCACATCGTGGATAACGCTTGAGACAAGTGTTGTAATTTTAACAGTCCTGCACCTGTTACCCTAGCCATGCACTATCTCGTTTTCGTTATTATTTGTTGACGAATATGCAAGGCCTTCTCTTACACTTAGCTAGCTTGGGGGCCTACTAGTAGTAAAGACATACTCAAACCTTGATAATGACGCTATATTGGGACTAGGGCGCATATCCTAGTTATTTTCTGCATTCGTCCCACTAGGGCTAATTCCTGTATATATCTAGTGGCCTTATCCTTCAGAAGTCTTCAGTTCATTGCGTTTACTGAATATATCTGAAGGTCATATTCGTACCCACTTCGTGTCAACCTACCAAGCTTTACTTATAGAGCTCTATTCACCTGCTTCTCTGCTCGACGATCACTCTTCACTTCCCTCCACCATTTCAGCATTTTCGTCTCAAGATCTATATCCTTTCAACAACAAGGTCATTAGCGAATCTGCCGGAGAGTGCTCCGAAAAGCTGCTGCGGCACGACCTTGTAAGAAATGGCGGTGTAAGACATTCGCCTTGCGACTAGTCTCTCAAGACCTTTGACGAGAGAGGATAGAGGTGCGATTGGCCTCCATCCTTTAGCTGTACTGAGATTACGGCCAGGTTTGGGGAGAATTACTTCGGCTAGCTTGAATGCCTTTGGGAAGTGGTTCAGTCGAAGTGAGCCCTCAAAGAGTACTCTCACTACGTGACTAATTGATGGCCAGGCTGTTCTAAGAAGCCGCACAGAAATCGCGTCTGCTCTAGGAGCTTTATTGTGGCAGGCCGTTGTGACCCACTTGGCTTCTTCATCAGTGACGCTTGAAGCCCATGAAAGGTTTCCGAGTCCTGGCTCGAGGTTCTCAGCTTCAACGTCGTTTTGGCTGGTGAACCAACCGAGAAGAAGGTCGCGCAGCAGAAGTGCACGCTATCATGGGTCCGAAACAAAACCATCGGGAGTTTGAAGTGGTGGAGCAGCGAATGTAGGTCACGGCTTTGCCCGACGTGCCATCCGATACATGTCGACGTCAGTTGTGGCTTCGGAGAACTTCCGTCGCCAGTATTGGCGTTTCGCACTTTTGACTATGCGACGGAAATCCTTTCCGCTCTCTTCGTCCCTGAATATCCCATACTCGCGTTTGGCCTGTGAGCACTCAAACGTCCACTAAGGTGCCGTCCTGCCCTTCTTTGCACTCCCGCGTCTTCCAGTAGCCCTGATTGCATCGCTAATGGTTTGAGCTAGCTTATCCGCAAGGTTGTCTACTGCGCTTATTGAATCCGTTGGCTGTAGCCCTATTCCATGAGCCCATCTACCAAGCATCTTGGCAAAGTCTTCGAGGGCGTCGTCTGTCACTCGGAACGGTTGGCCAGTTCTAATGATGGCTCTAACTTTCGAGTTCGGGCGGGGGACATCTCCTGCAAGCGTTCTGTGGTCCGATGTTGAGTCAAGCTCTATCGAAATATCTGCAAGGGCACCAGCGTTAGACCAGACTAGGTCAAGTGTATTTCCAAGATCGTGTGTCGGGACGCCCGGTGTAGAAAATAAATCCATACCGTGCTCGGACATCCATTCAGTCAGCAGCTGACCGTCATCGTGTAGCAGAGTAGCCATTGGCTGCCAGTCAGTGTGAACGGCATTGAAATCTCCGCCAATTACTGTAGGTTCGGGTGGAGCCCATGACAGCAGTGGCAAAATGTCTGCTCCAGGAGCGCGATATACGGTGACAAATGTGACTCCTTCTACCGTTACTGCAGTGAGATCTGGTGATATCTCGCAGATTGCTTGCCATTGGCACTTGATCCCTTTTCGTGTATAGATGAGGGAGCGTGGCCTTGACGAGTTGACTGCGATACGGGGAGGCAAATGCTTATCGAATTCGTGATGCGACTTGGTGAGCCAGAAGCTGTCCTTGTGTTGAGTCCAGGGTTCCTAGATATGTAGGACATCGGTTCCTGAATTCTAGGCGGATTGCAGGATGCTGTCCGTAGCGGGGTCTCCTCTGCCCAAATTAGCACAGAGGAACGAGATGGTAATTACCGTTGTATGAAGCTCGGTAGGGTTGTGGTCCCTTACGGGCATTGAGTTTCGGTGATAGGTTCGTTTTCGGCAGTCGCCTCGGTGGCTTTTTGCTCTGCTTCCGTCTCTCGGATTGAAGCGTTCCGTTCCTTTTGACCTTGCTCACGTATAACCGATAGCTGGTCTTTAGATCGTTGCACAGTTTTGCCGCCAGCCCGGGTTGGTCTAGCTATATAGTGAGTTTCGATGGCTGCATGTGGCTCATGGCAGTTCATACACCTCGGAATGGTCTGCTTACAGACGGATGCTTTGTTCTCGATCGATCCACATCGTGAGCAAATCTTTGTTGGGTGATGTCCCCAGCATCGGTTGCATTGCGCAATTTTGACCTTGCGCTGAAGCTCGTGTAGACGACCGTTCTCTTGAAAAAGTCGCTCACCCAGTTTTGGCTTACCGGTTACGAAATGCAGCACTCAGTCGGTCTAATGCCCGTCTTTAAAGTAGTTTCTTCTATCACCATCTCCGGTGTGACTGGCGTTGGTCTCTGTAGAGTGTAGAGCCTGTCTGGTACATTTGGAGCCAGCACTGAGATCTAGTTGGAGGCGGCTTCTAGTTTCATTTCTGTGGTCTCCAAGAGCACGGCACCCGAGAGGAGCGCGTTTCTTGCTGAATCTCTTTCAGCTTATGTCGCGAACCCTGAGTTGACGACAGTGACCTGCTTGATTGCAGAGTTAGCCAAGCGAAGCTTGCTTGCGAGGCTTATTTTAATGTAGTGAGGATACATGCGTCTCCACGGGTGGTCGGGTTTGACCCGCAGGAAGACACGCTCGTCTGGGCGGGCCGGCTTGGGAGCAGGGGTACTTGACCTCGGCGATTTTGTAGGCCCAGTTGTTTTTGACTGGGAACCATTGACTGGTAGCGATATTGACGCCACTGGTTGTACAGGCTTTGGCTTTTTACTCACCACCTGATTCTAGGATCTCTCAGTAGTGTTGGTATTTTTTAGGTCATCGCCTTCGACTTGCCTAGTAGGCTTTGTCGAAGCCGGCTCTTTGCATTTAGCCTGGCTGCTGCTTTCTCTGGCGAGGATTTGCACAGGTCGTGGGGTTCTCGCGTTGTTCCTTCCTCTTGACTTATTAGCCGGTGGCGGAAGAGTTGTAGTCTTGCTGCTACTAGCAGCTTCTGATGGCCCACTGGATAGGGGCTGGGGATTTCAGCGCAGGATGTTTGTAATTATGGCCTGTAAAGCCTCTCCATTCTTTTCGACAGCTCGTCGGAGCTGAATGTCTGTTGTTCCAGCTAGAAGCTTAATGTACCCGCTGACGATACGCTCAGCCTCTGCGAAGCGTGGGTTAAAAGCCCTCGCTTCATCTGCGAAGAAGTTAGTCATTGTGACACCTAATGACTCGGTGGGGTTCGGGGGCGAGTATTGGCAGCTCGCCACGCAGATCGGGTCTGCGTTTATTTGTGTGTTGTTTGGAAGGTTGGGTGGCCCTGTGAGTACCATTTCGACGTCAGGACTCGTCGAATTTGTGGGTGGGAGGGGGGCCAAGAGCCAGCCTCTGCGGAGGACTGGGGCGGCATGAGTAAGTGAAAGAGTTAGATGACGGTAACAAGTCGTAGTAGTATATGATTTCGTTACTTGGGGCGTGAAAAGGTTTGCATCTGTACATTGAGACTGGACAGAGTGATGAAAGAACGCCTGCACGCTAACACACTTGCACGTGATACACAATTACAAGTAAGCATATCTAAGAATCTGAGTTAATATTCCCATGAGGTATGACTGGAATTCGAGGATTGTCTACACTAGCCAGCGTAGACTAGAAGCATTACTCGGTTTACTAACCGTCACAAGCTCATACAGTACATACTCTATTGGTTATCATGATATATCACTCCACTACCGGCCGTCTTTATCCTGCTATGCTACCTACCTTGCCTCTCACTTGGTGATTTTACTTCGCTGTCTCGTATCTCTTCCTAGCCCCAATTCAGTATGGCGAGTAGGTGCTTGCAACAAGATAATTTAGAAGACTGTGACCAACGTTCCCAAAACACCGCTTAGGTCTCCACTTGGGCTAAACAACGATCTGACTGTGACATAAAATTACGGGAAATCATGTCTCCCAAAAGATGAGCTCGCCAAATTTAGTCCGACATAGAACTGTTGGGTGATTTGAGTGGAAATGCTGTAGTTGAGGACCAAAATTTAATCCAGCGTGCTACCTGGTATGTGTCGGCGTCTATTATGATTTCGGAGAATTTACGTCGCCAGTACTAAAGCTTCGCACTCTTTGCAATTCGGTGTAAAGCCTTTCTGTTCTCCTCGTTCCTGAGGGTTCTATGCCGACGTTTGGCCTCTCGGCACTTTTCGGTCCGCCAGGACGCCGTCCTACCCCTCTCTAAATTACCATGTCGGCTGGTAGCTTTAATGGCGACGCTTGTGGGCCGGATCAGCGAGATCGTCTGGGTCATATGTCGGGGTAAAAATATGTTTCTCTAAAGCGTCACCCTAGCTCTTCAAAACTTTGGCAAAGTCGTCGTGGGAGGTATCATGCATTTGGAATAACAGATTATACCTTGATAGCCTGGACACCCAATCCCCCAGAAAGTGTCTCATGGTCCGTTGTCGAGCCCTGCCGACACATTGGCAAGAGCTTACGCTTTAGACTAAACAAAATCGAGCGTATTTCCTCCATCACGAGTCGGCACGCCCAGTCTGGATGATGGATTTATTTTAAGCTCATGCATCCACACGTTGAGGATTCGACCATCTCCGCAAAGTCTAGAAGCCATTGGCTGTGGGTCCTAATGGAACCGATGCAAGTAGAGATAAAATACGCGCTCCTGGAGCTTGGTATATCGAGACGAATGGCACGCCCTCTAATGTTGTAGAGTTGGAGTCGGGTGAGGCTTCGCTTATTGTATGGGGACGGCACTCTTCTCTCTTGTATAAATTAGGAAGCGTGGCTCCGCTAAGGTTATTCCGCAGCCGATGGGTGTAATAGTTTTTTTAGCATCAGACTTCAATTGCGTATGCAGCTATCTAGCTTTGACACAATATCGGAGAAAATGATCAGAAAAGATGACTCAATATACTAGAAGAGCACTCATGCCTCGGGTTTCATTTGCAAGTACCACTGCGAAGTTGTAGTGGCTTTTTCTTCACCCTAAGTCAACCCTCATCCGTGAATACCCACTCAGGGGAACATCTCAAAAACCCTGAGTTATCCAGACATGCCTTCATCATCCACTGAACTTTCTCCGCGCGACATGTAGTCTTCGGTGTCTCCTTCCCAAGTGGAGTAGGTGCCCAGGCTACTCAAACTATACCAGAGAACACCACCGAGGCTAACCACGAGGTCTTCCATCGTTGAATTTTTTTAATTCATTTTATTGTCCTGTCTGAGTCTATGACTATGTAGGACATGCAGGTCCTCTCTGCCTACAGGCCAAGGATACCTATGCTAGTGGTATATCCCCTCATTTACCTCCCATACAGCTCCCCTCAAACAGTACCACCCCTCACAAGTTCTCATTCGATCATACATTTAGAGGAGATCTTTGCCCTTCATTATCTCCCCTCTCCAGCCAACCAAACGATGGCCATTTGCGGGTGTATAGCAGCTGGGAAAAATCGCGAACCACTGGGTGCGGAGCTTTCCTAATACCGCCATCAGGACTAGATCCGAAGACACGGTGACCCTTCAGAAGCGTTCGAAGAGGCCAGCCAGCTGAGCGCTGCAGACTTGTGGGTACCTCGGGAAATTCACCCTCTACCTTTCTAGCCTTCCACCCGAAGGTCGGGGCGAAATATCAGAAAAGTCTTGACAGAGCGTGATTGCTACACGGCAGCTTACCTATTGAAGGGTGGTGGTGTATATGGTCGTATACACTTGGTATCTTCAATTGAATAGTTGTGACTACTCAGGGGGCTTAGACTGTACTTGGGTGGTTGAGGCAATAATGTGTATTTGGATGCGAATGGTATCTTATTGTGTGATGTTATGTAACATATTATTTACATGATGATTAACCAATCCCACATACTTCCAGATAGCCCCTTAACTAGTCTCCTTTAGGAGTGGTCTTCAGGTGATTGTAGCGATTGGGGGGTATGTAATCTATCACTTATCTAGTTCCATTCCCTTAGCCCTGCATGCTACACTACGTGGATGACAATTTACTTCTAATGCGAAAAGCGCATTCATGACAAGCCCAACTTCTTTTGTACCTTCTAGGGCTCTGGGGAGTGCCGTAAATTTCCCTTTGGTGGGTACTTACGGAGGAGGGTCGACTGTTTGTGTAAGCGAACATACCTCATAGTGGTATTTGCGAATGAAATCCAGAGTATGAGTGTCTCTAACGTCAAAAGAGTCATCCTACATGTATATATAGTACCGATCATGTGTCATAGCTAGATAGCTGAATACACATTAAATGATTTAAAAAAAAAAAAAGTGCCGTAGATTCATGGACAATAGAAGTCTTGGTCTTGGCGCCCACAAACATTCCAAAGTCGAAAATCACTCGAAAATATCAGACCCATTATTCCCATAGGAGGTCTCGTCCTTGTATCTTTCCACGCCCCAGTCGCCTCTCCTTCTTCAAGATGTATAGCCCCATGGGAGCAACAGTCCCACGAAAACCAAGACCCCAACCTTGTACGTTATGACTTTGCTTCCTCGTTGCGGGTCTACGTAGCGTCGTAAGTTTGTAGTGGGTGATGACTGGAGTTTAATGGGGCAAGCCCCAGTTTGCGATTGGAGTAACGCTTTTATCGGTCGTCGAGGCGAGGTGGTGTATGAAGAGGTTAAGGTAGAGGACTCTCGTGAGAATGAGAAGATCGATATTAACGAGAAGTCGCCGATTATAGATGTGTCTGTGTTTGCTTTAGACTCTGATATGGATGCGATTCTTCTTGGCTATTCCGGACATGCAGAGCCTACTGAGCGATTACACCGGCACCACTAGAAGGTGAAGAATTCGCCATTGCCGGCTTTACATTCTCTCATCCTAACAGGAAAGTCCTAATATTAGGAGCAAGTTAATACCTGATTACATAATGTGATTCTCACTAATCTTCTCGACGCAGTCAGTCACCAGACACACAGGGCGTCAACGCCAAAAAGCAGTACAGAACATGTTGTTCCGGTGGACCAAGACCGTGAGATAACGACCTTGGCCTACAAGACGACGTATTGAAGACCACAATAACACTTGGAGAGATGTTCCAAGGACATTGAATTTCCAGTCTTGCCGAGATGCTCTCCCGCTGGCTTGTATACACTCAAGCTCATCATCATCCACCCCACCTCTTCTTCTCGGCCTACCTATCTTACCGGCGTGGAGCTCATTGGGTGAGAAGCAGTATCCCACGCCAGTCCCATTCAAACTACGAGCTCTAGAATCTCCTGCATGGAGCGCGCGCATGGAGAAA
Source organism: Blumeria hordei DH14 (assembly GCA_900239735.1). NCBI lineage: Eukaryota > Fungi > Ascomycota > Leotiomycetes > Helotiales > Erysiphaceae > Blumeria > Blumeria hordei. Next base: position 754,241 of record OENG01000034.1, read on the forward strand.
ATGAACGGACATGATTTGCTGAGCCCGCTCAAAGCGCTCGCGTAAACGGAAGAGATGCGACAGGCACGAGAAATTTCCAAATAAACTTTAAATCGATATACGTGAGTTTGGCGCGCGCGCAGAGGGATGGTGTTTCGAGAACTCGGCACCTACCAGCGATTCCCCATACGAACCTTGAGCTCACTGTAGAGTCTGCATAGCCGAGATTAAGCAACATCTTCGTCTCCACGTAGATGTAGTTTCCCAAACGCTTCCCCGTTCTCCACTGAGTCTGGTCCGCAGCACAACCCCTTATTTTTTATCCACCGAGAATCCAGCCAGCTCGCTAAAAAGAAATTGATACATTTTTTTTTTTTTTTTTTTGCATCAGATTTTAATTGCGTATGCAGCTATCTAGCTATGACACAATATCAAAGAAAAGTACAGAAAAAATGACTCAATTTACAGGTAGAGCACTCATGCCTCGGATTTCATTTGCAAGTACCACTGCGAAGTTATGGTGGGAATTGATACATTGTTTCAGTCCTAAAAAGTCACGACGTATGTCTAATCCTCAAGTCAACTTTATAAAAATGCACAGTACAACATACTAGTCGAATTTTCTCTATCTGCTGCCGTGCACTTGGATATGTCTAGATGATTTAGTAATGATTCCTTTCTTTTTTTTGCAAATGAATTGGAAGTGACCTTGGTTGTATGTCTGCAAATCCTATGTTCCCTGAATTGAGGAGAGTGTAACGATTGGTGCCGCACATCTTTCTCTTCCCACAAAATTGCACACGTTATCTTGAGCTTCCCTATCGTGTACAAGTAGATTCTCGTGTTTCCAGCTTCCATCTCTCTGCAGCATCCTTGGGGCCTTGAGATTTTTGGAGAGGAATCGGGATGATTGGTCTGGGCCTCTAGCCTGTAGCTCTTTCCGCGACCTTAGGCCCCGTTTGGACTTTCTTCTGATACCAGAGTTCTAGAATTCAATTTCTTTCCATGCTTCCATTACCCACTTTGTAGCTTTCTAGCACAAACTCCAAACACTATCATCGTGAGACTAACCACCATCAGATCGTGTGGTTCGGTCGAAGCCCAACTCACCATCTCCTCTTAGTCGTGGAAAAGAAGCTATGAGATGAGTTTCCGGAGCGTACCAAGCACCCGATACGGTATGGTAGATTCGATCAAGTTGACCTTTATTGTTTCCAAAAAGAGGGATATAAATGGATATGCGCACCTCGCATGGCTTCGGTGTTCAGGTTTTTGAGAATTGTTCCCGCGCACAAGAAGTTTCCATTGCTACCTTTTTTCGTGTAGAGGATCCCGTAGAAAAGGTAGCTGAATTTCACAGGTATTGGTATTTGATTTCATTTAGCCCGATTTGGCGCCCTATGGGCCATGCAGGTGTCTACGAACTTTAATATTTAGATAGGAGGAAACCTTGCAATAAAAACCTCCTTAGCTGTCTGATTGGACTCTACGCCATTATACTCTTACCTCTAGGAAGTGCACTCACACTGTTGTTGCCAGTGTGGATTCCGTCCTTGTCCTGTGATTCCATTTTGCTCTCTTCGCCTGATTAACGCCTCGATTTCCCCGGTCATCCGAAACTGCTCTAGCCATCCTTCTTTTTGAATCCACTGTGCAATTCTAGTCATATATTTGACGTTGTTTACCATAGCTTCGAAAGATCGGGTTATCGATTTTTGCAGCAACTCACCTCTTCCCTTTGCCAATCTTGGACAAGACATCACCATGTGCTTTATATTCTGGGACGGATATCCACATTTGCAGCATGGTTTTCCTACTCCTGGCACGTTCCTTCTGTATAAGTAAGCATTGAGCCCAATGTGCTCGCTTCTTACTTGTGTGGCAATGCTGCTCTGGGCCCTGCTAAGGTTTTGGTGGATTTGGATAGGTGACTCTCTATAGTTCATCATGAGTCTAGCTGTTTTTTGTCGTGAATTTCACAGGTAATTGCTAAGTTGAATGGCTATCCTTCATGGGCATTATACCAGACATTTGTTTCGTGACAAAATAGGAAAGGAGCACTATGCGAAGTGTGGCCTGGATCATGGAGAGAATGCCAATGCGCAAGATAGTCAGTGAGTCAATTGATGCAATAAAACTAATCCAAACCATGCGGCTGGCGCAACCCAAGCAGTAGTCGTAAGGGCTGATTTTTCGGGCATGATATTGGGGAGTTAAGAGCGAGGCGCAGGGCATGAGACCTCGTCACTTTCTTTTCTTACTTTTTTCCTGGTACCTTGAGAATAAGATATGATGATAATTTCGAATCTTTCAGGATTAGCTGTCCCGGCCATATTCTTGGATCTAGGGTTTGTGCCTGGAACGTAAAAGCTGTCAAATTAGATGAAAAGATGCAGACAGTTTTGGAAAGGTTCTAACCATCATATTGTCTTGATGCTATAGCTTAAAAGAGGCAACGATTAAATTTCCCTGCCCAGCAAAGTCATATCCACACTCAGAGCATGAGAACAATCAGTCTTTTTTCTCATTACGACGTCAAGTTCCCCTCACGACCATACGCAACATGCGATGTTGTGAAAACCCTTTTTCGCTTAATCTCTTGGAATCCCTGTCCTGCATTCGTATGGGAAGCACTGCTCGGGGAGACCCGAATAAATGACCGGCTACCCGACTAGCCTGCCCCACATGCAGTAAGGCTGAGCGTCATTAATAAATATTGGTCGCATTTCACGACTACCACAACAGATTGCAACGTAGTTAAATGTTACACTTGCCTTGATAGGCCTAGATGTATGAATGATATGAGCATTAAAACAAACTCACATTGTAACCCGAATTTAAAGCAGGCAGTCTCTTGGGCGGCATGCCGACCAAGGAAGTTTAAAATAGAAATCACCACGGTCCAATAGATTTTTCGAAAATTCGTTGCCTAATTTCTCTGGTCTTCGAAATTACTCACGGGATAAGCAGCGATATTTCCTTTGGCAAATCATTTATTTTCGTACAGTTATAGTTGTCGCACATAGCAGCATGTACTAGAGAGTATAGACTTGGTAGTATCAAATCCCCATCTCCATGCTATTACCGTATTCTGATCTTAGCTTGGTATTCCTGAATAAACTTCTTTAGTGCAAAAGGCCATGTGTCTAGTTTGCAGCTATAAATGTAAAATCAGACTACACACATACTTGTGGAGCATAAATAAGTTCAGTCCTGAGTCTTGGAATTGAACTTACTGTGGGAGTCGGGCCCGTCAACAATGTGTCATGCAAAACGATGGAACATAGGGCTACATGAACTGTATTCTACTGGTCGAGTAAATCGACATCACCCAGATTTTTATTGTAATTTTCCGAGTGTTAATTGTGTTGTACACTTTCATGCGTGCGAACTAATCGGGATGTAGGGCTGCTATTAGTCTACGACAAGAATCTGATGTTGCCAAATATGTGTGAGCAGTCTAGGGTTGGGAGGGCTGTCTAATTCGAGAAAGGGGTGCAATAGGCACCTTTCGTGCATCTCCTTGCCCCTAAGTCCCGCAATGATCATCGTTCACCATCAACTTTCGCTTAGAGCCGAGCCCAGCTGGTAGCGTGGACAGTGTGGAAACATTGGATGTTTCATCGCGTGCTCATTCGCTATCTGATTGTCGGAACATTCCCATCAAGATCCTCATACCTAGCTGTGTCTTTGGTATTAGCAGTTTGAGCCATCTGGTCGGATCAACTTGACTGACTATTCAATACTGATATTCGAAGTAACGCATTTTTTTACAATTTGTATTGATGCGCCACTAGAATACTTTGGTTAGATTGAAATTTATTACACGGCTTTCAAGCTCAGTCAATTCCAACTTGTTGAGGTATTCGGGTCGGCACTCTTTCGCCGGGCCAATCCAACTAGGCAAAATCAATGGCCGTGGGTGTGAATGCGTAATGTGCTGTGGTCTTAAGCCAGTTTATCAGCCGTCGAATTTCCGGGCAAGGAGGATCCGATCTGATTGGGCACGTGCCACGTTTACATGGGCTACAGTCCGGAATCCGTTGCTGCGGATTCTCCGATTTGCACTCCGAGACGTGGAGTTGGCTCGAATCTAGACTCCTGATGTCAAGGGTAGCTCACCCCATCTCGAGCTCATCGCTTGATACTGCATCGTATGCATCTTCTCTTGTTCTCATTCGCTCGGGTTTAGACGAGGGTTCATTATTGGTCAATAACGGAGATTGATTGGGCTTTGAGGAAGCGAGAGGAAAATAGCAGGCAATATCTCCCCCTTGCCTCTTCTGATGATGTGCCAGGAACACTCATCTACTATGTCAACCTGCACATTGATGCCTAGGGAGCTCCTTTTATTCCGAATTTACTTGTGGCTACTATTGGGCTTTTGAGATCGTCGAGAGCAATCTGCTCCAGCAGTAGATTACTAAGCCCCCGGCATCTTTGTCAACATACAGCAGTACCCATGACATAGCTATTCTAGCACTCCAAACTAGGGGCTTCATCCTTTTCAGCGTTAATCGGCTTCATCCCTAAAGCCGCACAGAACCTCCATCAAGGCTACCTTCCACAATGCGAGATTTCCAGGCAAGGACCCTGTATAATCATACAGCATACTTCACACTGATTTCCTATAATGGATTTTGACAAAAGTCTAATTTCGAGAGAGACATCGATAGAGGAGTGCTGTGTCGAAACTCAATGTGTCTCCTGGCGTCCCACAGACACCAATGTTCTAGAGATATTCTGCGACGGGTAGCGGGAGTATACGCTCGATTTCCTCCACTCGACTCACTGAGATATACCCAAGCGCATGGAGCCAAAGTTGAGGGTTCTTTTCCTATTTCATTCTAGCACATGGGGTATCTTGACGCTTCAAGACTACCTAATAGCATGTCACTTTGACGTTGATACCCATACGTGTCTAGCACAATCAGTATGATGGGTTAGTCTCAATCTTCTCGTGAAGATCGATTCAAGTCTCGGCCGCTTCACCAAACCAGCTGGAGATTATCACATTTTAGACAGAAATAATGATATTCATGGCTTTGAATGAAGATGGAGTGCGGTTGAAGTATGTAGTCTACAAGGACAGTTCTAATGTCAATGGCATCGGGTCTCTAAGTATAGCGCTATCAGATGTGTACCCGACTGGTATCAGGAGACATTCATCGAATTTGATCCAAGAAAGACCGCGTCTTCACACTGCGAGTGACTCGTCCTGACTCTACTGAGGACTGTTGGGTGGTAGATCGGACAGCTGGCCAATTGCCCCACCAGCTTAAACATCGCTTCAAAATTGCTACACCCTTGGATGGTCAATCAGTTCCCAGCTGATATTCGACTGAACTCTTCAACTGTCACGCATAGTATATGCAAGACTTTGAACAGAAAAATTGTACTCATTGGCGATCGGATGCGTATGCATCTCCCTGTGATGGACATCGAGGGCTACAGACGAAACAATTAATATGATGGTGGATGCGACAGAATTCACGCTCAGTTGCCAAGGGCCGAGCTTGAGTTAAACGCGTAGCTTATTTCTGTTTCCAATCCGCTAGTACGAGATATGTCGATCTCCACCCTGAATGCACAGTTTTTGACATAAACTACCATGGCCTTGGATCTTCCTTTGACCGGCAGGGCCCTGTCAAATAGGCCTTCCGGGGGGAACAGGTGATAATGTATCCGGGAGTAGTTGCCGGAGTGGAGGATACGAGCACGATGTGAAGACTATCGTGATACACGGTTGTTACATGCTCAGGCCTGCCCACACATTAGTAGATTCTTATTCTTTGCTTAAAGAAGACTGAATTCCACATTCCCTACTCCATCAGCAATCTGAAAACAGTAGCATCATCTAATTAATTCCATTCACTTACAATAATTTGAACTCTGCATCAATAATGCAATTTACACTCATTCTAATTGGGGCGGCTTCACTTGTCTGGGCCGCACCCCCACCAGCTCTCGCTCCAACTCCAGCTTCTATTGACACTCTGGCACGTAGGCCATTATCATTTCCCGGACTCTCATCAACAGGCCCAAAGGTAGCGGTAAATTTACCAAAGGGAGGTCAAGCGAAAGAAACAGCGCAGGATCAGCGATTTTTCGAAGATATACCGGAAAGATTTAATTCCATGGACAGAATGTGGGATATGTCGGGGAATATTCTGAGTAAAGTGTCCGAGGCTTCTAACAGTGTGTCTGTGGCTAAATGAGAAGCAGCTGCCATGGCCAACGGAACAATTCCTCCCTCCGACGTAGCGAGCCTCATTCAGAAGCTTTTCCGAGCCGCCCAAGCCACCTCAACTCCCCGGTCGGTTTCTGAGGCACTCCGATTAGCTGGTAGCTCTTTTGATAACGCAAATCCAAATCGTCCTCGAAACTTGCTTGGAGCTGCTCTCGCACTGATGATTAATGGGTTTACGTCGGATGACCTGAAAAATACCATTGATGGCAATGTGCGTAAAATTGCCTTTGCTCCTATTAATATTAACAAAGCCTAGCCGCCAGCTGCGCTGGTCAATGACAATCCGCCTGTGCCTGCCGAGAAGAATTTTTACCAAAAGGAAGGAAATGCACCATTCTCGGTATCGGAAGACGACCTACGTGCTGCGATTCACGTCCCCTCGGGATTCACCTGGGGCCAGAAACAGCCAGTCTTAATGTCACCTGGTACGGGATCGACAGGCTTGGAAACCTTTGAACATAACTTCGGCGGACTTTTGGCATCTTCGAGCGTCGCTGATCCTGTATACCTCATTGTACCGCATACCCTTCTAGACGACGTACAAGTCAACGCTGAATTCGTGGCATACGCTCTCCAGTATCTAAATGCGATGACCAACCGAAGTGTCGCTGCTGTCACATGGTCGCAAGGCTCCGTCGACACTCAGTGGGCTCTGAAATACTGGCCATCAGTGCGCAAAATTGTCACTGACCATATTCCCATCTCTGGCGACTATGGTGGTACAACACTGGCCTACCTCCTTTGCCCCGGATTTAGCGCCGGAAATCAATATCTGTGTACCCCAGCAATTCTACAACAAACCCAGGGAGCTCGTTTCATCCATCAATTGCGCTCCAACGACGGAGACTCAGCCTTTGTGCCAACAACCAGCATCTACTCGGCAGCCGATGAGATTGTGCAACCGCAACTCGCCGAAGGTGCATCTGCCTTTATTAAGGATGTCCGTGGTGTTGGTGTTTCCAATGTTTACCTGCAGCGAGACTGTGCTTCGCAACCAAGCGGTGGCCTCTACCTGCATGAGGGTGTGCTGTACAACCCGACTGCCTACGCCTTGATCTTAGACGCGCTCACCCATGATGGCCCAGGGATGCTATCGAGAGTGACAAGTAGTTGTCGTGATAGCGTTGCCCCCGGACTGAACACTGCCAGCGTTATTCAAGCTGAGACACTCATTCCATCCCTTCTATACCGCGCATTGACATATTCCTCGAAACTCGTTGAGGAGCCAGCAATTAAAAGCTACGCAACTTATTGATTTCATTTTGCAAACAACAGATCGCTACCAAGTGCCCAGAGCCTAATACCCACACTTTCCTTTCTTACGAATCATTTTGCACTAACAATTTAAATAAACCAACTAGAGAAATTACCTATTGAAGTATTCAATCGCGACTTAGTAATAACTCGACAAAAAACAACAAGCACAAGCAGCTACCAGACGGCTAGAAATTGACGAATATTTCCGCAGCCGACTCGTTCTGCCACCTCTCATAATAACATACATCTTAATCTAGGGCTCGGTCTGACCAAAAAAGGCACAGCTATCGCTCAAGCCAATTCAAGTCTTCACAAGTCTCTGGGCACACAATGATTGTAATAGTATTGGCACAGGGATTGCGCACACCTACAGTATTTTAGCCCTAATCGTGCGTTGAAACCTATTCATGGTCAACGAGAAGTCGGCATCCATTGACATTGTTTTATGGGGCGTTGGGGACATGCATGTGTACGGCTCTAGAGGAGTTATCGGTGCATTTATTCTTCTTGAGGGGATGAGGTGAATTATGTAGGGATAGTACTTTTTGGGATGCAATAAAGTAAATTTAATCATGAACTTGAATTACTACTGCCTGCTGAGATACTTTAACTGTCTGGAACAGTAAGTGAGACGATGAACCACTTCTGATATTTCGAGCAGAAGTTCGGCTGGATCTCAAGATCAGCGTAACCCTTACTTACCGGTCCCCTCCGCGCCCAACACCTCGAAACATTAGTCTTCTGTGATGAGAGAGAGAGAGGTAATAACACTGCTTGATTGGCTATGTCGGTGGTGGCAAATTCGAGCAGCTGGAATGCCTCTGATGTTTCGCAGGTTTAAGATTGCCCGAAGCCGAGACAAAGTCGGTCCCTGCAGCTGTAAATTGTTTGAATCGGTAGCCAGACCAGAGACGAGTCTGGCCAAGATTTCACTACTTTGTGTCCATGACTTCCTATCTTATTGGGCGCCTCTCACCCGGCCCACACCGTGTTCAGCGCTCCTTTCGTTGGTTGCGTCATGTGCGCGTCTCATGCAATATTCATGGCAGACCACCGCTCGGCTCGACAATAACGCGTCAGAGTCCCATCCATGGCCATAGACTCAGTAGGGACTCAAACTTAATTCTCTTCTATTAGGACCACAAAAACAAAAGGAGCCGACGCTTTCAGCCTCGATGACCATGGAGCCTTGCTAGCAGTTTCAGGGTAGAGGTCACAAGATGGGTTGATGAGGTCTAATCTGGCGATTGAGACTGTCTGCAGAGGGGCAGGGTGCGGGCCCCACCGAGTCTTGTAACTATCCACTTTGTGAGTCGCGCATCAGACGGGCGACGGCACGTGACCATGCGATGGCTGAAACCACGCCATCTCTTGAGGAGAATCGAGGTGGACTCGTCTCCTACTGCATTCATCGCCGAGGATTGCGCGTGCTGGACCTACAAGAGCCGAATGGATTTCCGGTCGGCCTCGTGCACCGAGCCATGAATAGGGTAGTAACCAACGTGAATTCAGATTGCTGGTGGAGTCTAGGCTCAGCAGTGTGGGTGGGCCATAGGTCTATTCCCTAGCCCTGCAGGAACTATAATGGTCGGCTATATATATAGACAGGCCAATTCCAGGGCTGCCAAAATTCTATGGCGCGCTAGCCACTTTGACCATGATCTGATCAAGGTGTTTGTGGGCGTGCTATTTATAGTTGAGGCCCACGTGGAGGTGGGAGCAGCATGTTCGCCATGCTGCTCTGATTCGGATTATGTGACGTCTCTTCCCCCCGCCCGCCCCCATGACCAGAACCCTCTGCCATCTTGGAACTGATGGATGGAATGGCCAGGCTCGCCTCTGGTCCCCAAAGGACGACCTGTCGCCGCGAGAATGGGGATTTGTTTTTACTAATCACTGTCGGTTCCGAGGGCATAGATCGACGAAACATGCAGGTACGCTCTGCCAATTTGTGACTAGGGTTCTCCTGCAGTGAAAAGGCCATGGCCGGCCATGGCTCCTTTCCAGATGCCATCCCGACCAACTCCTCGGCCGATGCTTTTGTTACATTGCGTGGCGGGGCGAAGGTGTGCCCCTCGTCATCTCCTTGTCGGCGCGCCCACTTAGTCGTGTCGCTTCTGGCTGTCCTACTTCACTCGATGCATAACTCCCACGCCAGACCTCATCCAATGCGCCTATCCACTCTTGTTGCGAAAATGGTGACTGCTACTCTTTCTTTGGTTCAATGGTACGTCGTCCGGCCTGTTACCCTAACATGGATCCTTGTGGCAAATATTGAATATATCAATATCCAGATTCACTATTAATCTTGAAGCTATTCAGATAGTTTTAACCGTCCCTCATAGTCACAGACTCAGTAAGGATATGAATAAAATTCTCTTCTATCATTTCATCTACGACACAGTACTTCAGACGCCGATCTAGCGAGTCCAACTGTCGCGCTTTCGCGGCGTTTCGAGCAATAGGGGTCAGGCATTTCTCCGTAGTCTCGTCGCACCGAGGCGAGTTGACTGTTGCGTGTGGATAAAGTTACCTCGCAGTAATATTTGCAAATGAATGCCAGGACTTGAGTGTCTGAAGCCGAAATGGCCTATCCTACAGGTGTTGAATACACGGTCCATTCTACAAGAGTCTAGTGCACTTAAACTATTGACATGCAGTGGACTGGAGGAGAAATTATTGGATATTCTTGTATGTAGCAGGTATTAGAAGATATAGCCATAATGGAGTACACATCTTATATTAGCCTTGGACTTGTATAGCATGTAGATGAATTAATGAGAATACCCTCCATATCTAGAGCTTGCATTTTCCCGCGAAATGAACGGTCCACAGCGGATTTGTAGCTTACAATCGTCACTGAATCCATCAGTCTGCCAAACCTAATTGCTGGTGCGCCCGTGTCAGAAATACTGCGCAGTCAGCCAGTTGCTCAAGTGAAAGCTGTTCACATCCTCACTACATAACACATCTTTATCACTTCATACTTGTAGTACCGCAATGTAAAATCCTCTATATATCGCACATTACCATTTGTATTATCTTACTCTCGTGATAATCCCTTCTTAATATCCCAACACGGGCTGTTGGGATATTGAAAAGGTCTTGTCACGAGAGTAAGATAATATAGACGGTAATATGGGATATGCAGAGGAATGTATATCGTAAGTACTACAGGTATAGAGTGATCAAGATGTGTTATGTAGTGAGGATGTGGACACCTTGCACTTGACCAACTAGATGACTAAGCAGCATTTCCTGACAGCCCGCTAAATCTCGGTTGGTCACGTGGTAGAATCTAGAAACGCACTGTCGGCGGAGGGCAACGCCACTGAAGCTCATGCTCGGGGAAGGCGGTTGGAATCTGTTCCCAGAACACAAACAAGTCAGTGGAATATACCAAATGACTTCATAGAGGAAGAATAGGGCTTAGCAGCATGTCAAGTTACAGGGAACAGCGAGGAGCAACAGAGGTAGCTAATAAACTAGAGGCTCGGGTGCGTGGTGGTCAGGACAAGACCATAGTGCACGCGAACAGAACAAGGGCGCATGAGAAGTTGAGAGCCGCAGGACATAGGGCAGCGGGACTGAAATGTGTTCAAGACATTCGTAAGTAGCTCACCTACTCCATGTTATCAAAGTGGGACGGGGTCCGGCGGCCAACCTGACGCGCCACGGGCCCGCACGCGTCCAAATACCTGCAGGAGCACAAGGCGGCCCCATTAGCCAGTTGCCACGTCAAAACCCAAAAATAAATTAAAAAAGACTCTGATCATGAGCCACGGCTCTACCGATGCCTGCACCGTAAACAAAGACATTACCCGTCGGCCGTGTCCCCTGCGAATCTGGGAGAGGAATATTCTCGGAGCCAAGGCCAGCCGAATCTCGCAAGACGCATGAACTAGCCTCCGTGGCAATGGTTCGTGACTCTATGCGAGATCAGATTCTCACTGCCAGGAAGATGTGTTCCTGCTCCGACTTTGTCAAGTCCGGAGGTACAGGCTAGTATGTCCCCATTTCAATGGACACACCTCTCGTCGACTGTTCTCTGGCCTTCACATACCCGCGAGGGGACGAGACTCGAGGTGCGCAGGTGTACGAGGCAAATCTTCCAGATAGACGTGAGAGGGATCCGGACAAGCGTAGAAGTTGGTGTGGGGGATGAATACACTCTCGAGAGACTGAGATTTTGAATTATCCCTAGCAGTTTTAAAATTAACGCGCCATCTACGCTCTGCTGCTTGTTCATGTCCCACGACATCCACCTTTCTAGCCATGACCCGGATCAGTGGCTTGAGTGCGTGTTCAGTAACTCCGAGGTTGTTCGAGAGGCTCCGGCTCTGTATTTTATTGGCAGATATCTACATGCGGTATGCTCTCTCACACAAGACAATATGCTATTATCAGTGACTATCCAACAAAGGAGAGTTTCAAAGGGGTTGGTCGCCAAAAATGTGGTTAAGCTTTGCTGGATTCGAGCCAATTCTCTCTTGTCTCAAGTGGGATAGATGTCCAAGCTATCCTATCTCTAGTTGGGTGGGGGACTATTCTCAACACCTGTCAGTGTTGTTCCCTGCGAGCCTCCAGTTTTTTTTGTAGAGTCTGCAGAGCCGAGATTGAGTAACAAAGTCCTCACTTCGATGAGGATTCCTAATCGCTTCCGCAGTCTATGTCGTCTTCATCCCTAAGCACATCCCCCAATCACCATCATCATCATCATCATCATCATCATCATAGAGCTAGTCACCATCAGATCAGACGTTGGGGTCGAAGCCATTCTCATAACCCACCCTTGATCGCGGAGGAAATGCCATCCAAAGAGTTTCCAGAGCGTACCCAGCACCTGATACGGAGATTTTGGATTGGATCAAGTCACTCCGACTGTTACAAAGAAGTGAGGTGTAGAAGAATATGCGCATCTCATGTGGTCCCGGTGTCTAGGCGTCGTCTGGCCGGGGCTGCAGGTTTTTTGAGACTTTTTCCCGCGCACACAGTCTCCATTGCTACCATTTTTTTCTTTTCTGGTAGAAGGTTCCGTGGAAAAGGTGGCCGAATTCCACGGGTAAACGCTGAGGTGAATGGCTATTCATCAAGGGCAATATATCAATGATCTTTCGAGAAACATAAGAGGCAAGGAGCACTGTACAAGGTGTGGCCTGGGCCAGAAAGGAGCCCAGTGTGCTAGATAGTCTAAGGTTCAAGTAGTACAATAAACACACCTCTTTCCCTAGTTGGAAGACTGACGCAAGTGATATACAAGTGCACCTTGAGGCTGTAAGTGTGTCTGCACTCTACGGCTTGACTTGTCAGAGCGCAATAGACACTCCAAATATCGTCTTGGCTGGATGGTGCAGCGGTACAATACTCGAGTCGGTTTCCCGAGTAGGGATAGGATAGCTTAGACACCTATCCCATTTGAGACGAGAATTGGCTCGAATCCAGCAAAGCTCAACCACATTTTTGGCGACCAACCCCTTTGAAACTCTCCTTTGTTGGATAGTCACGGATAATAGCATATTGTCTTGTGTGAGAGAGCATACCGCATGTAGATATCTGCCAATAAAATACAGAGCCGGAGCCTCTCGAACAACCTCGGAGTTACTGAACACGCACTCAAGCCACTGATCCGGGTCATGGCTGGGAAGGTGAATGCGCGTTAGATGTCATGGGAAAAAAACACCCGAAGAATAGTATTCCAAACCCTACTAGACCAAGATGCGTCTGAATTGGATGATACACGATGCAAAAAATATATTTATTGTCGCATCAATCAATTACATCTGGAAAGCCGGATCCTCGCGCACAGATTTTAGTTTTCCATCTGGAACTTGTCATGCTGTTGCGCTCCGTGCAACTCAGGGATGCATAAGCGGCCGTGCGGTGTGGGCGCCAGGACTCAATTGGGATTTATCTGTACCAAGTGGTGCCAGTAATCACCTTCTTTTGGCCATGACGTTACAGCGCTCCTATTCTACTCCCAGCGCAGAGCGAATCCTCTTCTTGCCATAACCTGGACCTAACACCCTTTCCATCGCCGGCAAAGACGAATTCTTCGCCTTCCAATGGTGCCCGTGTAGTCGCTCAGTATGATTAGCATAGTTGGGTTAGCCAAGCAGAATTGCATCCGAATAAAAGTCGAAAGCGAACACAGATACATGTATAATCGGCGACCTCTTCCCAGTATCGGTCTTGTCGTCATCACGAGATTCCTCTAACTTAATTTTCTACAGACCACCTCGACTTAACGACCGAGGAAGGCGTCCAATTGCAAGCTGGAGCCTGCCTTGTTCATTACCGGCCATCACCAACTACAAAAAATTTACGACGCTACGCAAACCCGCTGGGAGGAGAACGAGTTGTGAGACTGTTGCTTTAATGGTGCTCCAAAATATGGGGGAGGATAGGCAGCTGTGATTTGCAATGAAAGAGAGAAGAGATCGCTATTGGGCATGATGGGACTGATAGTCTCGCGTGGTTTTCGACTTTGGAATGTTTGTGGGCGCCAAGATCAAGTCTTCTATTGTCGATGAATCTATGGCGCAAAAGAAGTTGAGCTAAGCTACCACACAGCAATCATGCTCCGTCAAGAATTTTCTGACATTTCGCCCCGACCTTCGGGAAGGAGTTGGGAGGAGGCTAGAAAGATAGAGTGTCAAATTACCAATGTACCCGCAAGTCTGCAGCGCCCAGCTGCCTGGCCTCTTCGAACGCTTCTGAAGGGTCACTGTGTCTTCGGATCTAGTCCTGATGTCGGTATTAGGAGAGCTCTGCACCCAGTGGTTTTTGCGAATTTTCCTGGCTGCCATACCGTTATAATTGCAAGGTTATCTGAGGTGGAATAGTTACCGGTAATTAACTACAATTTCAATGGGGTTTGTAGATAGAGGTGGGTTGTAATGAAGAAGTAGACTTGCTTGCTTCCATTCAAGCCTAGAGAACCACTGCTTTTATACACATATACCACATTCTATGGCTTTCCATATCCACAGTTGCTCAGTTTGGAGGGCAAGACTGAACACCTGTACGCGGTGCCCTCTACGAACCTAGGAGTGAAATATTCTCCCAGAACCAAGTTCAGTCAAATTTCGCAATACCGAACAAGTTGGCCCACGAGGCAATGATTCAAAATATTCCGCCATATCAAATCTTCGCTCCCATCGAGTTCTATTCCTACCTAAGCCTTATCAAGCTTGCAGGTACGACCTTGCACATCCTCATTTCAATAATCACACCTCTCGTCAACTTTCTCTGGCCTCAATTGACCACCACGTACACGCCCACGCCTATATTTACACCGGACGGAGGAAGCAAAGCGTGGCGCACAAATCTGGGGGACAGTTCTTTGAGACGGATGTGAGAGGGTTCAGGACAAGTTCACAAGATGATGCAATGAATGGCTACAATCTCGACGGGCGCGTAATTTTGAAATTTAGCAAGGAGTTTTACGAATTAAGCTTTGTGCGTGCGTCAAGACTTTGATTGCGACAGTGCAGGCAACACTATAAACACCGCTGTGGTTGGACGGTGCAGCGGTACATAATCTTGGCCGGCTTCTCAAGTTAGGTTTGGATAGCTAGGATACATATCCCACCCGAGACAGGAGCCCGCTGATTCGAATCCGGCAAAGCTAAACTACATTTCTCGCGACGCTATTATGCATGGATGACGAAGACATGCTTGGATAATCAAAGATTTTAAATTTCCCATTGGTGGGTACTTACGGAGGAGGGTCGACTGTTTGTGTAAGCGAACATACCTCACAGTGGTATTTGCAAATGAAATCCAGAGCATGAGTGTCTCTAACGTCAAGAGAGTCATCCAATACGTAAACATAGTACCGGTCATGTGTCATAGCTAAAGAGCTGAATACACATTAAATGATTTCAAAAAAAGAGTTTCTCAGTTCCATTCAACTCTGAGTCATCCCATACTATTACACCAGACCCTATCCTATCTGACTCTAGTCTCCTCCGTCTTGACCATCTGATTCTTTACCTCGGTGATCCTATCTCGGTTTCAGTACAAAATGCATGAGCGCTCTTCGAGGTACAATTTGTCAATTATAATTCTCTGGAGAGAAAATTCCTCGAATGAAAGACCACATACATGTACACTCTAAATTATCGCCCTTCGAGAAGATTCTCCGCGTGGCCTGAATCACCGAGACTCTTCGACAACTGCCTAGG
This sequence comes from Blumeria hordei DH14, assembly GCA_900239735.1. NCBI lineage: Eukaryota > Fungi > Ascomycota > Leotiomycetes > Helotiales > Erysiphaceae > Blumeria > Blumeria hordei. The sequence continues at coordinate 769,913 of OENG01000034.1, forward strand.
CGATTCTCGGTACACCAGTCGTGCTCATGGACCTTCAGTATATTCCCAGAAGCTTCAGTGAGAAGATTCCAAGTCCCGTGGCTACCGAGCTCTTCCCCGAAGATTGCCTTTGTATGACTGTCTACGCTAGCCAGCGTAGGCTGTGAGAAATCTTCCGGCTAAAACCGCCATCACAGATCCACACTAGCCATACACAGCGGTAATGTCGTGTCATAAATCACAGCACATACACGCGCGAATGGCCATTGTTTCGGTGGCCGAAGAGGGCAGATGATGAAGGGCAAAGGGTTCCCCTGAGCGTTTGGTGGGACGAGGAGTAGTGCCGTGTAGGAGGCATAGCAGGCGGGCGCATTACGGGAATAGTTACCTTGACCGAAAGTCACAAAGGCACTTCATCTTCCCTATACCCACAGACGGAGAAAGATTAATAAAAGAATTAATGGGCGAAATCTACGCCAGCTTAGATGGCCTTTGTGGGCCTCGATGGCTGAGAGGGGGCACTGATGTGAGGGAAAGCTCTCCAGGTACATGGTTGAATCGAGACATTTGGCAGTCAGCACTGCTGCGCAGGATCTATGGCATTGGAGATTATTGCGATATTCGAGTTTTAGACTATCAAATGCATTCGGTCTCTCTGGCCCACGCCACACCTTGTACAGTGATCCTATCCTCTTTTGCTACTTATAAGAACTGATATATTGCTCAGGGTGGGTATTTAATCAGCTCAGTATGCTCTGGAGACTCATCGCAGAGCCTCTCCGTGACCAAGATATGTGAGAGATTGATGAGTAGAGCTTTGATGCTGCCGTCCGATGAGATGGTGGTACGGGCCACTCGACTAGCCGGGGATCTTTGAAGCGAGAACATTAGATTCTTCACGGCTTTCTCGGATATTCGGAACATACTGAGCGTCTACAAGCGCACCGCTAGAAGGCGAAAAATTGGCCGCCGCTAGCTGGCTGGGTCGGAGGCGGCGTATGAGTAAATGTTAGCAGAGGCCGAGGTATCCATAGACGAAGGGCGGGATGAGAAAGATCAAGGAAGATACCGCTACGTATGTGTTTCCTTTTGTCTATGCTCGACAACACTGAACATTGCCGGCTCCCAGGCTCGACTGGCTGCCATACACATCGAGCTCACCCCATTGACTGCACCGTGGAAATCATGAATTAAGACGACCAGACCAATCGGATCTAGCATAGAGCTCAAGATTGATTTAATTTAATAGATTCGACGTGCGAGGCACTGGTCTTGCATCCAAAATATACGCTAGGCATAATGAGTCTTGGGAGGGCTACCCTTCAACCAACTAATATTTCTGCGGCTACACAGCCACGACGCATGATTAATGCCATTTGTTCACGTTGAGTGACATCTCGCCCCAGAGAAACTGATGCTCGGGATTTAATTCACAAAGGCCGCTGCGAGCTGTGCTTCTCATTCCAAACCACTCGAGCTTCGTATGCTTGTGACCCAAACCGGGACTTGCGACTTCTCGTCGTCCCCTTCACGAGCACGACAGAAAATAGTCTCGAGCTTTGTCGAGGTAAAGCAGCGGGATCCGTGCCCAAGCCACCCAGACTCTAATTGAGAGACCAGCCCGGCATGATATATAACTGCGGCATCAGGCTAAGTCCAAGAATCGGAAATTTCTGTTTTCAGAGATCTATGCATTCTTAGCGTGAGCTTGGCCACCTATCCTGATCACTCCCACGCCCATCTCGAGATTTGCCTTCTACACTTGCGCACCTCGAGTTTGTCCTCTCGCGGGTATTTGTATTCCACTCGGCGTGTATGTGAAGGCCAGCTGAGGCCAGAGGACAGTCGACGAGAGGTGCGTTCATTGAAATGGGGATAGACTAGCCTGTACCTCCGGACTTGACAAAGTCGAAGCAGGAACACATCTTCCTGGCAGCGAAAATCTGATCTCGCATAGAGTCACGAACCATTGCCGCGGAGGCTAGTTCATGCGTCTTGCGAGATTCGGCTGGCCTTGGCTCCGAGAATATTCCACTCCCAGATTCGCAGGGGACACGGCCGACGGGTAATTGTCTTTGTCCACCGTGCAAATGGCTCTTCAACGTGAAAACCCCGTCCCAATGAATAATTTTTCGCAACTTTCTAGATTGTATCCATCTTGAGCGTGATCAATTCAATCGATCCACTCCCTCATCTCGTCAATCCCGAAGGTCCGACTTTCCGATTCGTTCGCCGCTATTTGCGTCATCACGGCTTTATGCATAGCACCCTAGGTCTGGATTCGAAAGTTGGCCGAGGATAGAAATGAAGTCAAGGTTAGTCTATTTATTCCAGAGAGGCTTTACAAGATGTCATCGGTAGGGTTTACTAAGCTTTAGTTGGGAGCGAAGATTTGACGGTGTTGGAAGTCTTCAATCCTTATCTCGTAGTTCGATGTCTCCTGCGTTTAGAATTCGACCGAAATTTGCTTCGGGAGAATATTTAATCTTAAGATTCATAGAAACCCTTGCAGATAAGTGTTCAATCTTGGTATAGGTAGCACGCTTAATCTTATTCAGATCTTCCATTGGTATATCTTGATTCCAAACACACAATGTTTTGGCCACTGAGTCGTCCAAACTTCTATTCGCAGCTAGTGATAGATTACTTTTGATAAAAATTAAAAAGGTCGTGTTTGTGTCTTTGAGTTCATTAAGGTAGTGTTATGGGACTCTCAAAGTATGTAAGCTCTATATGTCACCAAGTGAATCAGAATATGGGAGGTCTTATGAAGATAATTACTACAACCCGACAGTTTGAAAGTGCTATTCATAGCCTGCCCGGTAAATGGGCTAATCCAATGGAAGCTTCAAGGAGAATTGAATAACCTCAAAAATTTGGGCTACAAGAACAAAAGTCTGCATAGCTTTAGATGGTGTGAATTAGGCAAGTAAACACATAACCAATTCCTGTAGTAGCTTAACGATGATCCCCTCGAAATCTGTCAAGTATCAAGATGGGATTAATAGCAAATGACATAAATTATCAGTTCAAAGACTGTTGCAGGAAAACTGACGCACAAAGACCAACCGGAGCGAAGCGGAGAAGATCCTTTAATTTTGGTCGTCATTTGACTGCATGCACGCTTCACATCAAACTCGACGGTTTAACCAAAAACTCATACGCTGGAGATCGGTTAACGCTTTATATACATTGGTTATACACTTATGGAATTGAGAGATATGATGAGAGTATGTGAGAGAATTGTTTATCTTCAGAAAATCGGTCGAGAAGACACCTTTGCGTGAGGGTGATTTAGTGTTCTACATTTTATAGAGCAAACTTTTATCACGCGACTAAAAGGCATAAAGTAATCCGAGTATGAATTGGGGCGCAGAGGTCTTCATGACTGTGTCGGCAATGGCTGCGGCTCTATTCCTGCTTTTCTCCTTAGCTTTGGATTATTGCAGCTTTTATAGATTAGACCAAACTACTTGCTGTGCCGCAACTTTGGGATAACTCCATTAGAATCGATCTGGTGACCCTGCCTTTCCACCACTTTTTGCCCTTACTCCAGAGTAAGCAGTTCCAGGAACCAAACCTATCTGATTTAACGGTGGTCAATGCCAAGCTAGATTTCTAAATTCAACTAAATATTTTGAAGTAGAATGTGTATAACATATAATCATTTAGACTCATGACCAGCGAAATAGAAGTGAAACGAACACGGAGATGATGGTTGCGCTTAGAGCTGCGCTCTTTAAAGCAAGGAATGTAATATCTTGTCTCTTTATTTCCACGACTCTATCACTGAAGAGATCTTTGAAAGTGATCAGACATTGACTCAAAATTTTGGGTGCGTAGGTCTTAAGCTTGAGTTCGCCACCATAGTCCTTAGATAGTTCGCCTGCTATTGTCTTATCTGGCACACCTGAGAGGATAGATTCGAGAACAGTGTCGGCTGTATTATTTCTATTCTCTATCTCACTATCTGAATCAATAGCTTGATCCGTTGGAAGTGCGTTTGGTTGCGTTTGTTCAACTTTCTGATCGTGTATTCGTGTGTGTTCCTGTTCTATTGCTTCCCGAACTTTTTCTTCAAATCCCTGGACTAGCCTCTTCCGTCTCCAGGGCTCGAATCCAAGTTGAAAGACTAAAAACAAAAGCACATTAACTCCCATAAGACCCCACGTTCCCCATGTACTCATTCTTCGAATCTTATCACTCCATATTTGCTCTTCGTGGTATCTGCTTAGTATATTGCTTCGAAGCTGCGCCGCTGAATCTTCTACCTTTCCTTCTGCATCTGCTAGTTGTACAGTGGCTTCTTGGACAGCTTGCTCATTACTATGATCCATCCTATATAGCGCCGTAAACCTTTCGAGATCACTAGGTGTCCAGGAATCTTTCCTTGCTAATAAAGTGGTGACTTCTCGCTGGGTAGCAGCGCGATCTGAAACTGTCGTCTTGTAAACTTGACGTGCTGTTCGCACAGCTGACTGCGCTTCATCAACCCTATTTTCCAGAATTGTGATACGCTTTTTCAGAGCTTCGATCCCTGAGTAACCAGTGAGATCATTGATTCGCTGGGAGGCTAAGAAGATATTGCCCTGAAGGTGATCCATGAGATGAGAGAATTTCTTCGTTGCTGCGAGCCGTCGGCCTGCTTCGTCAGAGGGAAGAGTTGTATCATGATCTTGCGTAGTTTGGCCTGATTTAGATGAATCATTCAGAGTCGAAATGGATGTAGAGTTTTCTTGGGAGCTCGTATTTACTCGTCGAAATTGAGCTGATAGTTTACTTTGATGACAAGACGACGCCCACAGTAACGGCCTGATTTGATTTCTAGTGAGCTTTCGAACAACTAAATTTGCATCTGGATTAATTAGAATGCGTTGAGCAACGATAGACACTTGTTTCATGGCTACAGCTGTGACAAGTCATCAAACTGCCTACGTCCTAGTGTCAGCAACTTGGTCGGCTAAGAGAGAGCCGATGCGCCGACATCATCTCTGCTTACGCGGGGTCTTACCAGTATATGGAATCTATAAAGCTTAGCCGTGCACCATATAAAGGGATTTTACAATGCGCTAAGGTTGTAGAGGATATGTAATTCTCTCCCTCTACCTCTGAGTAGATCAGGCAGCAAGAGGTCTGAGCTATTGCCTGAGCCTTCAAACCTAGTTTGTTCCGAGATTAATAGCGGATTCAGCTAGACTCATCATCGTATCCTGAACCTATGACAACAATTAATTATCACTTATTGCTAGAATACTTTCTGAGACTGCCATCAACATGTCTTCTTTACCGGCCATGAGTAATAGCCCCCGCTTCATATTCTTTACGGATTTTGACGGCACAATAACGCTACGCGACTCAAATGATTTCTTGACAGATAACTTTGGTTTCGGACGCGAGCGTAGGGTGCAAGGGAACCAAAATGTACTTCACGGGAAGATGAGTTTTCGAGAATCTTTTCAGGAAATGCTGGACTCTGTAACAAAACCCTTCAACCAATGTATTGAAGCATTACTAGAGAATATTAAGTTGGACCCTCACTTTTTGGATTTCTACGAGTACTGCGCCAGTGAAAACATTCCAATCGTGGTTTTGAGCGGAGGTATGGAGCCAGTCATTCGGGCTCTCTTAGAACATCTCATCGGAGGAAAGGCTCATAATATACAAATTGTCAGTAATCAGGTCAAACCGCGGAATGGAAAGGATATCAACGAGGAAGGCGGATGGAATATTCAGTACCATGATGATAGGTAACAAGGCTCAGACACGCTGATAATCCGAGCAATACTGATACCAAATAGTCATTATGGGCACGACAAGAGCTTAGAAATCAAGCCCTATGCAAAGCTACCTAGCGATATCAGACCAACTCTATTTTATGCAGGTGATGGAGTATCAGACATTTCCGCAGCTCAAGAGACCGATTTGCTTTTTGCGAAAAAAGATTATGGTAAGTTTTTCTATCATGAATCATGCTGAACTATCTAATATTCTATCCAGATCTTGATAAGTACTGTAGCAAGCATGGTTTACCAGCAGTCACATTTCGTGACTGGTCGACTATCTTGTCGACAGTTAAGAGCCTTAGCACTGGCGAGACAACATTAGAGAAAATAGTTGCAGACCTCCAAGCAAATTGAGATAATTTCAGTTTTACTTGTACCCAGGTGGTGATTGCTTGAATCCAGGATAGGTATAGTAGTAGATAGAAATAAATGCTGTGATCTCAAGCCATTTAAGATACAAGAAATTAGAATTTTAAATGATCCATTCTCTTCACAATTTCATCATCTAAGCAGGAAAAGATGTACGATCTAGCTGCTAAAGAGCTCGTGATGAGTTGCAGTGATTTGCACCTTTACATTAATTTTGAAGAAATAGGTCACATCGGTGCATTCACGGCGGATTAGTTTGACCATTGGGAAAGGTATTACTAATGTTGTAGATTTATTGTACTGTCTCAGTCTATGAATATAAAGAAAATGCGCTCTGGGGAAGATGAACCATTGGCAAATGAAGTTTGATTGTGTGTAAAGTCATGAGGTATTGATGTGTTAATGGATCTTATGGTGAGCCTTACATCTAAGACGCATGTTCCCAAAGGTAACATAAGGCATGGATAATAATTAAACCTATCCAATGCGTCATTACTAATCCAACCCTTGAAGCCAGAGATATTTGTCATTTATTCGTGACGAAGACCAGCTCGGACCAATCAGTGATGTAGATTTGTAACGACTTTCGCTTTGTCAGAAATCCTCAGCAACACATCAACATTCACCATATCCTAATATTCAAGTTCAAACATCCGCAATGGCCTCGCTCCAAAGAACGTCGTGCGGCATGCTACGGACTCTGCGGCATCGCTCGATCACTTCAATACCTGTCCGTACCATCTCCTCTTCAGTAACGAGACCCGAGGCGAGCTATTATGAGTCGCCCTTCAAGGGCGAATCAAAAACGACGCGGATTCCAAATTTTAGCAAATACAAGAGTGCTACCGGAACAAATAGCAATCTGGTCTTCCAGTACTGTGCGTCCCTCAATGCAGGATGAATTCTGGGTGTCTGCGAGAATGCTTCACTTCTATCAGTTCCTGATAAATGCAAGAGCCATCCAATATACTGACTAGGAGTAGTTATGGTTGGAACGATGGGTGCTCTAACGGCCGCCGGAGCTAAGGCTACTGTACAAGGTTGGTACTCTTCATCACCATTTTATTCTCTAGCAAATGAGGTCTGAAAGGGATAGAGTAAACGGGATACTTGATGCCTCTGAACCGTCCTACGGAGAAAATTTATTAACATGTGTCACGTTCCTTAGATTTTCTCGTCAACATGTCTGCCTCAGCCGATGTTTTGGCTATGGCCAAAGTCGAGGTTGATCTAGCGGCGATCCCCCAGGGCAAGAATGTATGTAGTCAAGATATGATGCTGTCGATGTTTAACAATTTCAGATGCTTATAAAATGGCGTGGAAAGCCCGTATTTATACGTCATCGAACCCAGGCAGAGATTGACGAGGCCAACTCAGTGGACTGGGAGAAATTGCGCGATCCACAAAAAGACGAAGACCGTACGAAGAATCCAGAATGGCTTGTGATGCTTGGTATGTTTGGCTGTTACAATTTTGCGCATTATCAAAAACAGCATTGCTAATTTACACAAGGTGTCTGCACACATTTGGGATGCGTACCTATTGGCGAAGCGGGTGAATACGGAGGATGGTTCTGTCCTTGTCACGGTTCTCATTATGATATCTCTGGGCGTATAAGGAAAGGTCCTGCACCCTACAACCTAGAGATCCCTTCATATGATTTCCCAGAAGAAAACTCGCTCATTATCGGTTAAAGAAGTATATACGAGATACACACCAGTCAAGTGGTAATCATGAGAATCCGGAGTTACAAGTTTCTGTGTCCATTCTTAAGCTACCAAGATTTTGTAAAACAGTCGTAGGCAGATCACAATACTACGAGTTTCAGTTATCAGCACAATATTAGTTACGATTTCTAATTACTGTGTAAGATAGGTCATAAATTTGTATCAAACTTGGCGGATCCAGGAATATCACAGAAAAATTAGCCCGTTTCATCTCCTGCCAAAAATTGCTGACCAAGCCTCCCATTAAGCAACGGCGCTCAAGAACCATCACTTTTGAAGCTGGACATTTACGCGTACAATTTTGGCATAAATAACGTATAGTCATGATTGCTAAACCATAGGAAGTATTACAATACCCCTTTAGCATGCCAGTGCAGACATTACTGCTCTTTGTTTATTGGTATCAAGTCCTCATAGAATCCTCAGTGACCATGGCCATCATCTTCTGCACGCTGCTCTGGATCCAGCTTGATCATTGTGTCTATCCGCATTATTGCAATGCATGCTTCAACTGCACTCTTCAATTGACGAATTTTACTCATGCTAGGTTCTAGAACGCCCATTTTTATCTCATCAACTACTTTTCCCTCCGTAAGATCCAATCCGTAGTTTTTATAGTTCTTTTTCTTTGCAATGGTTTTTTCATCTTCACTAGCATCTCCATCTTGGATTCGTTGTGAAAGTGCATGCCGAGAGCGTAGCTGTGCTACGAGTTCGGAGGAATCCTTGGCCGCGTTGATCGCCAATGTCTTGGGGATGACGAGTAGGGCTTGGGCGAATTGGCCTATGGCGAGCTGTTCCCGAGACCCTACTGTGCCAGCAAATTCCTCGAGATAAATGTGGAGTGCAGTCTCTACAGCACCACCACCGGGAACAATACTGCCACTTTCTAAGGTCCGCTTAACGGCACAAAGGGAATCGTGTATCGATCGTTCCATTTCGTCAAGTTGGTAATCATTTGGACCACGGAGAATTATTGACGCAGAAGTGTGAACTTTAGTGCCTTTAACCATGATACATTCATCATCTGAAATTCTCTCCTGACTTACTTCTTCCGCATATCCCAAGGAGGAAGCCTCAAATTTTTCGTCGCCATTTAAGTCAGAAAGGGTACTAATCAAGGTAGCACCAGTAGCTTTTGCAATCCTTCGAAGATCTTCCTTTTTGCATCTCCGTATAGCCATAGCATCTTTCTCGATAAATTGTTTGAGAACCAGATCATCGATGCCTTTTGTAGTGAAGATTACATTGGCTCCAGCTTTTAGAATCATGTCGACTCGATCCATAACCATGCCAGCCTCCCGCTTCCTGATCTCCTCCAGCTGTTGCGGGTCATCAATTGTAATGTGAACTCCAAGCTTCATTCTCTGCTTTTGTAAATTCATATCCAGCACAGCAATCTTGGCGTCTGTAATTCTGGTTTTCATCGCCTGCGATGCAACTGTGCAGTTTATTGCATATCCCTTAACAAGTATGGACTCGAGAGAACCCTTTCCGTGTGCCTTGAGAAGATTGACGGCTTTCACAGGATATTTGACTTCTTGTCGGTTGTTAGTCGATTTTACTGCCTGCATGGCGTCTACCACCATGTTCGCAAAGAAATCCGAGTCAGATCCGATTATTTTGCTGGACATAGATGTTTTTGCTATGCTAATTAAGGAATCTCTTCCTAAATTATCGACCTTAATACTTATATTTTCATGCATGTATTTAATAGCTTCGCGGAGAGCTAAGCGGTAGCCAGTTATAATTGTGGTTGGATGTATTCGATTTTTCATTAGTTCGTTTGCTCTTCGTAAAAGTTCTGCCGCAATTAGAACGACTGATGTTGTTCCATCACCAACTTCTTTATCCTGCTGCTGCGCTAAATCGACGAGAATCTTGCCCGCAGGATGTTCCACATCCAATAAGCTGAGTATGGTAGCACCGTCATTGGTAACTGTAACATCCTGCTAATGGTTAATTACTTAACAAATAAGTGCTGGGCAAGGATGCATACACCTATGTCATCCACCATCATCTTGTCGAGACCGCTGGGGCCAAATGAACTCCTTACTACATTGGCAATGGCCTGAGTGGCAAGAACTAACAATACAATCAGCTACCTCTCAATATAGAAGTGCTAACGGCGCGGCTGTACCATTCTGGTCCCTCACATCGGATCCACTAATTTTGGTGCCTCCTAGAACTTCTTTTTGTTAGCGTTAAGATATCGGTAGCTTGTAGGAGTATGTACACAAATTTCCCGCGTTTCTTGGTTGTTCAAAAAGAGACCCCATGATGAGATTCAATTGTTGTAAGCGTACCCCGGATCAAATTTTCAAATCGGCGCGAATGAGTCGTGGTGAAAGTCTGACGCTAGTGAGTAGGCACGCGCAGGCATGCTATTTTTTTTCGCCTTCACGCATCCCCTCAGCGTGTATGCAACCACGTAGCTATGATATTTGGTCAACGACTTGTGTTCATGTTATTATTTTCTATTTTTACCATTTCTCAGTCTATGGCTGTACAGATAATGTGGTCGCTTTCTGATTACAAGTCAAGGTAACTATTTCATCAATGTACCCCCTAGTTTGCCTCCTACACGGCTCTCCTCAGAAGCACTACCCCTCACAGGTCCTCATCCCATCACATACTGAGAAGACCTCTCTGCCCTTCCTTATCTTCCAATTCTATCCAACAAAACGATGGCCATTGCGGATGTATGGCAGCCAAGAAAAATTGCGAAGACCACTAGGTGCGGAGCTTTCCTAATACCGACATCAGGACTAGATTCGAAGACACAGTGACACTTCAGAAGCGTTCGAAGAGGCCAGGCAGCTGGGCGCTGCAGACTTGTGGGTACATTGGTAATCTGACACTCTACCTTTCTAGCCTCCTCCCAACTCCTTCCCGAAGGTCGGGGCGAAATGTCAGAAAAGTCTTGACAGAGCGTGATTGATGAATGGTAGCTTAGCTCAACTTCTTTTGTGCCCACCAGAGCCCTGAGAAGTGATGTAGACTCATTGATAACAGAAATCCTCCAGGCAATTAGTTAGCTTTTATATTAGACGCCGCTACTAATAGCGTTCATAAATACCAATTGAGTTGGATATCAACATCCTGACTTGGCGCCCTGTAGGCCCGTGCAGGTTTCTACGAACTACAATATTTACACGGAAGGGAATCTAAGTGGTAGGACCCACTCATACCTTACTGTACGTTATCTTTGGATACCACACACATTTCCTTCAGGAAAAGCAGTTACTATTTGTTGCCACCCATATCAGTCAACCACATCCTGCTGAACGAGTCCAAGAATTGTTTTAACTGTACCTTTCCTACAGCAGCATTTTGACCGTCTTTTTCATCTGGAAATGCTCAATCTTACAATCATTTAGGATCTATCGTGTTATTCTTTTGTTTTAACCTGAATCTTTTATCATATCTCCGCTCTACCGTTAGACCATAACGGACAGGATGTAATAATAATTGTTTTATTCATGGGATATTCAGCTACATCACATAATCATATTGTGCTTACCATAGGGCAGATGATTGCACTTGATTAAGTGGTTCAATGGTTGTATGTTTTTGTTCTTGTTATTGTTCTTTACCCAAAGCAGTGAAACAAAATTAAAACAGACGAAACGGGGCTACCTACCTAGGCTTATAGCCTTTCATTACGCCGGAGGGCGAAGGCTGAAAACCTATCAGTGGTGTCCTCTACGGACATGGGAGTTAAATATTCTCCCAGAACCGAGATGCAGTGACGGCACGGGGTGCACTCGAGGGGTTTCGTCGACAAGGCGACCGGGAGGGGCGAAGATGGCAAATCTTTGATCGGAAGTCTGCAGAAACTTCACGACCGCGCAACAAAACAAATCCAGTAAGTCTGAGGTGGGACGATGTAGATGAACTTAATGGTAGTCAACCTGATCCAGCCCGGCCCCACTCGTGCTTAAGGTCTAGTGGGAGTGCGACTGGAATCAATGTACCTAGCACGTTAATCTACCAAAAAACAAGGTCCTGAAGTTGCCTAACTATAATTTCTGCAAGAGGTCGGATGGTGTAGCGGTACACCATCCGGGCCGGTCTTCTAAGTAGGGTCTGAGTAGCCTGAACATCTGTCCCATCTGATACAGAAGATCGCTGGTACGACTCCAGCAGACCTCACCTTACTGAAGTAAGCTAACTTGATGATGGTGGCATGTTTGGATAGCCCAAGGTTTTTTGAGAGGTTACCCTTGGGTGAGTTTCACGGAGGGCATAGTTCGACAGCGGTGAAGAAAAAGCCGCCTTGTCACAGCCGTAGTGAGACTTGCAAATGAAAACTGAGGCATGATGTTCATCACAACTATATCATCATTGTATCTGACTGAAGTCAACACCTGCATGGGCCAAAAAAGGCGCCAAATCAGGACAATTGAATAATTTTTTATTTATTTATAATTTCTGCAGGCAATTAATATTAGTCAGGGGTGTCAGATGGTTGTCTAGTCTTTTCCAAGCGCGGGTATTAACGGTTGAAGAAAGAGCTTGAATCTCAGCTAATTTTGAGAAGCAGAAGTATGTACGTCTCTAGTTTAATGTGCTTATTAAGTCACAGACAATCTAGCACGTGGGGTTTCTCGCTGACTCTGGCCATACCTTTTACAGTGTTCCTAGTCTCTTTTGCAACCTAAAAGATATCTGATAAATTGTCCATGATGAATAGCCGTTACTGTAAGGATATGTCATGACAATGCGATGTCTCCTCACCACCCAAAGACATCAATGATAACTAACCTTTCTGATTTTTAACGGAGAAGGAACTACGTAGTCAAATTAATGACAATTACTTTCTTAGCCTTGTAAAAGTTGAAGTTAGGTACAAAGCGAACTACTCACCATAATTCCTCAACAGTAAGGCCCAAGCTCAAGTCTCATGTTCGAGTCCCCTCTCTGTAGCGCGACCGTAGAGCTAGTGTTGCACGTCATACTGTCGCTTTGACACTCGGCTTGGTTAGCCATCTTATGCCGAAGTTACATCGATTATAAGCCTAATCACAAGCCATATTTCTAGGGGCTGATAAGATGTCAGGCAGCCTTCATCCTGTATTCGTAATTGTTTTCTGCCCTACTGAAAAACTCACGAAATCTCAAAGAGATGTCTACAATTACGAAAGGCCTGCGGCAGATAATACTTCGATCGAAGAGTATAAGGATTGATGTGACGGCTAAAAGGGTAGAAAACCAGTAAGAATCATGATTTTCGTGGTCTACAATTGTCTAAGATGTGCAGATTAAGAGCAATGTCTACAGCTCCCGCACGCCGCAGTAACAATATTGATGCTCCCGGGATCTATGCACCGATCACCCAACTATCTGAGATTGAAATGGCCATGGCTGATACCGTGTCTAAATTTGCTGCCGACACAATTAGGCCTAAAGTGCGGGCAATGGATGAAGAAGAAGCTATGGATCCAGTGATAGTTAAGCAGTTGTTTGATCAAGGTCTGATGGGAATTGAGATTCCTGAAGAGTTTGGCGGAGCTGGCATGAACTTTACTGCCGCTATTGTAGGCATCGAAGAGTTAGCTCGTGTTGACCCTAGCGTTAGTGTGCTAGTTGATGTGCACAACACTCTCGTTAACACAGCGGTAATCCAGCATGGTAGTGATGAAATGAAGAAGAAGTGGCTGCCAAAGCTTGCAACAAGCACAGTTGGAAGCTTCTGTCTGAGCGAACCCACTTCAGGCTCTGATGCATTTGCCTTGGCCACAAAAGCAGAGAAAACCAATTATGGGTATAAGATTTCCGGCAGTAAGATGTGGATCACAAATGCAATGGAGGCAGAGTTTTTTATTGTATTTGCCAACCTCGATCACAAAAAGGGCTACAAAGGTATCACGGCATTCGTTGTTGAGAAGGGCATGGAAGGGTTTTCGATCGCAAAAAAAGAGAAGAAATTAGGAATAAAAGCAAGTAGCACCTGTGTGCTCAGCTTTGATGACGTTCAGATTCCTCATCATAATCTGCTCGGGGCTGAAGGTGATGGCTATAAGTACGCTATCGGCATATTGAATGAGGGTCGAATAGGGATTGCGGCCCAAATGACCGGTCTTGCACTTGGTGCTTTTGAGAACGCAGCAAGGTAAGTTTGTCCGATCCTAAAACATTCATATTAAAAACTCTAGGTACGTATGGAATGATCGAAAGCAATTTGGGCAGTTTGTGGGAGACTTCCAAGGCATGCAACACCAGATTGCGCAATCATACACAGAAATAGCAGCTGCACGAGCTCTAGTTTTCAACGCGGCAAGAAAGAAAGAATTAGGCGAAAGTTTTGTACAAGATGCCGCTATGGCAAAATTGTTCGCGTCGCAAGTAGCCCAACGGGTGAGCGGGCAAGCTATAGAGTGGATGGGTGGTATGGGATTTGTAAGGGAAGGAATAGCAGAAAAAATGTGGAGAGATAGCAAAATTGGCGCTATCTACGAAGGTACAAGCAATATTCAGCTTCAAACAATTGCAAAGATCCTCAAAAAGCATTATCAGAACTGACTGGGCTGTAAAATAAATGTGTGAAAGACTGTCTACAATATATCCTAACTAGTCTCGTAGTTATTTTTTTATAATGATTAGACCGAATTTGTAAACTTGTGTTGTCATCAATTTACTGCATTGTTAAGTAGGTGTGCCTGTTGTGCGGGATCCAGGAGTCTATTCGCTCCTACTATGTTCAAAAAGTTCCGAACGTAGCAGAATATCCCGCATTTTTAAGTCATCGGACAATCCATGTACTTCAAAGTATTACCTGGAAACATTCTTTTTATACAGCTTCATACGATTCTTGAAATAAAACACCGGATTTAAATTTACATTTTGCACGCAGGGTCTTGATAATCATCTGAAGTGAAGCCCCGCACCAATCGGTAGTAGCTAACAACAAACTTGGGTCTAGCACTTTTATCTCAGTCTCAATAGCTTTTCTGGTTAATCTTTCCGTATTTTAATAGATATATCAACTGACTAATTGGTCAGTAAATCCTTTATTAGTGGGTGAAAGAGCGCCAATCATTTCTATGTGACACTTACAAAATAAGCTCAATACCTCACAACTGTTTTCATATTCGGGGTAACACTGGTTTGATGCTTCTCGACGAAATATGTTTGTGTATATTAATAGGAATCCAGTTGTCATTTCTTATCGAGACACCCTCGCCCAAATCCAGCTTCAGAAGCGCCCCACCTCGTTAGAAGAGATCTTTCTGGCGGGCTAGGACTTGACCGCAAATACATCTAATTTACAAAAACAGTTACTCATCGCCATCATGAATAACGACGATGAGGCTCTTTCCCTGGTATTCAAGAAGATTGAACGAGAGCGGGCGCTACTCAACGCTGCAAATCAAATGCGTCAACAGACACAAAATGAACAAGTCAAGGCACGGCTAGATACCCAGATGCGGGAGGGTCGCAGAAATATTCAGTACCTCGAGGAACGCATGCAAGAGCTTCAGATGCGTAAGATGGGACAGGATATGGAGAACATGAACCTTAGTCCCGTAGGAACTGGACCCGGAAGGCGCGCAAGTGAAGGATATGACGGTAGATCAGGTCCATCTACACCGCTTGCCAAGAGTCCTCGAACTCACATTGATGCTGGGCAGGGCACTGGCTATGGTATGCAGGAAACAGGTGGGAGTCAGGGTGAGTTGATGCCCTCGCGGCATCCATTTGCTCCTCCAGGTCCCAGCTCGTCGCTGCCAAAGCGGCCAAATTACACCAAACTAGGTAGGTAAATGAGAAGATTGATAATTACTTTAATGCTAAATTATATAGATTTGATAAAATATGATACACCATTTCTTGGTCCTCGAATCCAACTCATGCTTTCGCAAATCGAATTTAAACTCAATGTTGAGAAGCAGTACTTAAAGGGGATTGAAAAAATGGTTCAGCTGTACGCTATAGAGGGGGATAGAAAGAGTCGCGCTGATGCCGCTGGGAGAAGAATTGAGAGTACACAAAAGATTCAAATTCTGAAGCAGGCGCTCAAGAGATATGAAGATCTTCACATCGACATGGAAAGCTCAGCTGATGCACCTGATGGTATGAATAAGTTTACTGTGCTAAAATTGTTCTAATACGTTAGGGGTAGATGATAGCATAAACACACCGAATTTACGAAAGCCTTTAACTGGACAACTTTCCATTAGAATACTAGCAGTTAAGGATGTGGATCACGCAACAACTAGTCGGTTCGCAAGGGGCCCTGAAACTTTTGTAACCATAAGGGTCGAAGACAATGTTGTCGCTCGTACCAAAATATCTCGTAACGACAAATGGGAAGCTGAATATCACAATATAACTGTGGATCAAGCTAACGAAATCGAACTTATTGTATATGATAAGCCTACTGATCACCCCTTGCCAATGGGCTTGCTTTGGATTCGACTATCTGATATTGTCGAAGAAATGCGAAGGAAGAGGATTGAAGCCGAGATTAATAACTCTGGATGGGTATCTGCAGATCGTATGGGCAGCGGAAGTTTACCTAGTTCGGCGCCTCCACAGTTCCCATTGAGCCCTTCTCACGCAACGTTTACAGCGAACCCCGGAAGTGTAGTTGTGGCCGAAAACCCTGCTTTAAGTGGATCTATGGTTGCATCTCAACCAATCGATGCTTGGTTTGCCCTTGAACCTACCGGTGCTGTCCAGCTGAGCATTAATTTCACAAAACAAATCAAAGAGAAAAGAGGGTTCGACGCTGGTCTCAATCGAAAGGGAGCTATTCGTCAACGGAAAGAGGAAGTCCACGAGATGTACGGCCACAAGTTTGTTTCACAGCAATTCTACAACATCATGCGCTGTGCACTATGTGGAGATTTCCTTAAGTACGCTGGTGGTATGCAATGCGAGGACTGTAAATATACTTGCCATACCAAATGTTATACTAGTGTTGTGACAAAATGTATAAGCAAATCCAACGCAGAAACTGATCCAGACGAGGAGAAGATAAATCACCGTATTCCACATCGCTTCGAAAAATTCTCCAATATGAGTGCCAATTGGTGTTGCCATTGCGGCTATATCCTACCGTTTGGGAAAAAAAATTGTCGAAAATGTTCAGGTAATCTACAATACATGCATATGTCCAGCTCGTTTGCTAATATTCTCCAGAATGTAATCTGACATGCCATGCTCAGTGCGTACATCTTATTCCCGACTTTTGTGGAATGTCAATGGCTGTAGCCAACGTTATTATTGATGGTATAAGAAATCAAAAACGCCGACAGACTGCGCAAGTACCCTCAGTCGGGCAGAGTAAGCAAAACCAATCTGGAAAACCAACTGCTTCTTTGGTTGAAAGTTTTGGGCCTGGGTCTCGTGCGTCATTTAGCCAGGAACCACATCGCTCTACACAGTCAGGATCTTACGGGTCTGCTTCTTCTTCAACAGGTGCAGCTGAAGCTGCAAAAGTTATGTACAACCAAGGTCACCCATCTCAAAAGAGATTATCGGCGCCCAATCCAGCTTTACCTTCATCAGCTACAGCTGCTGCAGCTGCAGCTATGTCCGGAACAAAAATTCCTAATACACGTGAATCATTTTCAACTCCCCCTACTGAATATTCACAGGCTGGAAGGTCTTCTGCAACTAATTATACCGGTCATCCTAGCCCCCGTACGGATAACAATCTCTATAATGCATCTTCAGTTCCACAATCACCATCTCAAGTCAGTTATAATCCAGCTGCGTACGCACAAGTCAGTGGATACCCCACACAACCACTTTCCCCAGCTTATGTGCAGCAACATCCATTACCAAGTAAAAATTTATATAGTTCTGAAGCTCAAAATAAAGCGCCTATATCTGAGCCTTCATCTTCTCAAACGCCCGCCATGACACGTAAAGCGGCTCCTCAAGCAAATGAGCCTGGGACTGGTCGCAGAATTGGCCTTGACCACTTCAATTTTCTAGCTGTTCTTGGTAAAGGAAATTTTGGTAAGGTTATGCTTGCAGAAACCAAGTCAACAAAGAAACTTTACGCTATAAAAGTTTTGAAAAAAGAATTTATCATCGAAAACGATGAAGTTGAGAGTACTCGAAGCGAAAAGAGAGTGTTCCTAATTGCAAATAAGGAAAGACACCCTTTCTTGACTAATTTGCACGCCTGTTTCCAGACGGAGACAAGAGTATACTTTGTGATGGAATATGTTAGTGGTGGCGACCTCATGTTACACATCCAAAGGGGTCAATTTGGAACAAAAAGGGCACAGTAAGTTTAGTCACAAAATAACCTCATAGGTTGCTTAATATTCTCAGATTCTATGCTGCAGAAGTCTGCCTAGCCTTGAAATACTTCCATGAAAATGGAGTCATATATCGTGACTTAAAGTTGGACAATATCTTGTTAACCTTAGATGGACATATCAAGATGGCCGATTATGGACTATGTAAAGAAGATATGTGGTATGGCTCAACAACAAGCACATTTTGCGGTACTCCCGAATTTATGGCGCCCGAGGTATGTAATAAATTTAGATCCGGAGGCTATTACTAATTTACATAGATTTTACTGGACAAGAAATACGGTAGGTCTGTTGACTGGTGGGCATTTGGTGTTCTCATCTACCAAATGTTATTGCAACAATCACCCTTCCGCGGTGAAGATGAAGATGAGATCTATGACGCAATTCTCGCTGATGAACCTCTTTATCCAATCCATATGCCTCGTGACTCGGTATCAATTCTGCAAAAATTGCTCACCCGAGAACCCGAGCAACGTCTTGGAAGTGGACCGACCGATGCTCAGGAAATTATGAGCCAACCATTTTTCAGTAATATCAATTGGGATGATATATACCACAAACGAATTCCAACTCCGTTCAAACCTTCTATCAAAGATGAGACCGATACAAGTAATTTTGACTCCGAGTTCACTAGTGTAACGCCTGTTTTAACTCCAGTGCAATCAGGTAAGTAGAATTTCTCGAAATTTAAAGATGCTAATGCTAATTATTTGAAAGTATTAACCCAAGCTATGCAAGAAGAGTTCCGTGGATTTTCTTATTCTACTGACGCCATATGAGTAGTTTGTAAGTGATTAAAGAGAATCTTACACCGTTTGCATATTCATACTCAGGATTATGCTAGATCTTTAATTCTCAAAATGCTTTGTTCCCACATGGGAATGTATTGCTCAATTTGAGTGATTCTTTGTCGAGTAAATAGTAAAATAATAATTGAAAAGTAAACGCTTCGACAAATACTGCGATAGTACCCTTTTTTGGGAAGCGAATACAGGATCATTGTTACTTTATTATATCTTGAGACGAATAGATTATCTGGGGACATTGAGTAGGTACTGTCACTTCAATTTAGTCCTCATCAGCAAGGTAGCGAGCGTACACATTCGAGCGAGTAAAAACTGGCCTTTTATCATTCAAAAATCAGGCAACTTTACAAAATGTCTGCTGTGATTTTACGCTCCTTATTTTAAAGCGATCTCAAATGGTGTGATGTATTCTCAAAATTTTCAAAATTTGGGACTCGAGTTAGTGCTTCAATTATTGTATTAGTCTCAAAGCGGACTTGAAATGAAGCTTCAGCTTGGAACTTCATCTCAATCTATGGCAACCCGTTGCCGGCAACATGATTATTTACACAACACGGTCGCCTCCATCACCCCGATGCAGAACTCTTATACTCGTTTGGAGAAGGATTCCCGCACAATCAAGTTTATTCCAAAGCTGTGAAAGGCTTTAAAGTTTAACATGGACGTGCCTTCAGGCGAACAACGCAACATTAAGCGAGTAAAGAGGGACTGACTTCCACTAGCTTCTCGTGGAGAGGCAATTATTCTATGCAACCAATTTTTCATCAGTTAACCTAATATTGCGGCATCATTTTTGCCGTAACTTAGAGGATGGAAGATGGCTATTTCAACTGCAAGCTTTATCATGAAAAAAATATTTTCGTGGCTACCGAAGTATAGGTTAGGTCAAAAAATACTATGGTTATTGCGCATTCAGAACTTCGAATCTACACCTCATTACTCACGAACTTGAATAACTACGATTTACAAGACCTACCCAGTTTGATGACTTTTGTTTAGACATTGCTCTATCCACAACTTTTAGTTTTTTGGATCATTTCTAGGTCTGGGCTTAGATGCGTGTGGAAGCATAATTGCATTTTATAATTGTTTGTACTAGAAAGTGGGTGGGGCCATTAGTATTCTAAAATGATTGTAAATGAAAACAAAGGTTAAGATTGTTACCGCTCTGTATCTCATTGGAGGCTTTCAAGACGAAAGACAAATAAAATACAGGTTTGGTCTCCTCGAGTCATCAGTGGTGACTTTTCTTAACTCCATGCCCGACCATCATCGCTTCATCATTGCATTATCGGCAAGAACTTTTCCTCGAACTCCGTGCTCAACAGTCATCGCTTTTAGTAACTTCGACCGAACATACACCACTTAGCAGCTGATGCTTCGCACACAGGACTCAAGCATTTTGTCTCATCGATAATCAGGCCTTCTGGTTGATCAAATGGAATGCATAAGCTCTTCATACCCATACTGGGCGCTTTTTGCTCTTCAGATCCTTCGACGTCTTCTGGCTTGCCCGTCGTTAGCTCTTTGATTTTATCTTCGCAGCCTGACTGCAGGCAATGTGGAATGAGCACGACATTCTTTGCGTCCAAGGCAGGAATAACTTCACTCCATTCTGTTATTTTCATACGATGTGCTGAGAAGGCAGCTTCAGCTTTGGTGTACATGTCTGACTGAATTTTCTCTAGTAGTAAGGGTACCTCTTTACTTATTTCTGATATAGGCAAAGTAGCTTTCTCACCTGTGTCACGGCGCGCGTATGATACAACTGATTTGATCGCATCTTTCGGGCCGTATTCAAGTCGAAGCGGTACACCCTTCAGTTCCCAGTCATTGAATTTCCATGCTGGTGTGTAGCCATCACGAATGTCATAATCAGCTCTGACACCTACTTTTTTTAGAGATTCCTTGAAGGTTTGGAGTTGATCGTAATGTTTCGATTTATCTTCTGGGGTGGTAGACTTGTTAATTCCGACGGGGACTATGATTACTTGTAGTCTAGCAATTCGAGGAGGTAATACAAGCCCCTTGTCATCACCATGAATCATAATCATGACACCGATAACCCGAGTGGACAAGCCCCATGAGTTTTGCCAGACATGTATGTGCTTTGGATCACCGGCTTCCCTAGAAAATGGATCCTCTACTGTGATGTCAAACATTTTGGAGAAGTTCTGACCTAGGCAGTGAGAAGTAGCCCCTTGAATACCACGACCATTTGATGGTATGTAGCCTTCTACAGTGGTTGTAAAGTAGCTACCAGCAAACTTTTCCTTGTCAGTCTTTCGGCCTCTGACAACTGGTACGGCGAGTAATTCCTCGTATATTTTGGCGTAGAGTTCCAGTATCTGCAAGACTTCTTCTGAAGCCAATTCTTCAGTTAAGTGTGCAGTGTGTCCTTCTTGCCATAGGAACTCTCTGGCCCTCAGAAATGGGGTTGTTTGTTTAGCCTCCCATCGTACCACGCCATTCCATTGGTTCAAACGAAGGGGGAGATCCCGGTGGGATCGAATCCACTTCGAATAGTATGGATACATAACTGCTTCTGACGTTGGGCGAACAGCAACTGGGTTCTCGAGCTCCTTATCACCACTAGGCGAGACTCTGTTAGTTTCGGTCTGTAAACGGAATAGGCTATGACTCAACTCACGCTTTTGTGACCCAGGCCAACTCAGGGGCAAAGCCTTCGACATGACTCTTTTCTTTGTCCAGTGATTTCTTAGACAGGAACATTGGAAAACTGGCCTCCTCCACGCCCATGTTCTCGATGCGCTCCTGGAACCACTTTCGTATGGTATTCCAAATGTACATGGAAGATGGGCGTAGAATGAAAAATCCAGATATTTCGGTATAGTACTCAATCATCTCAGCCTTCAAGACAACTTCCTGGTACCATGCCGAGAAGTTATCAGCTTTTGAAGCTGTAATACCGATAATATCATCCTGTTTCTTTGTGCTGCCCGCGATGGGAGGTCCTTTCTTTCCAGAAGCGGCTTTCTCCTTTGCTTTCGTAGCTTTTTTGAGTGACTTTTTAGAAGCTTGTTGTGAGACGCCCTGGGTGTCAGCCATAGATAATTCAGATACAAATTTTCTTCTCGCTGATCTATCCAATGTAGTTATGATTTTTAATTCTGGGTGAGTACTGTGCTGTCGAGTGCAAAATTGAATCAAACGATAGGCTTAGCATATGAGGACAATTTAAGTGATTCGGATAGAGCGTTGTTCAGGCACACAATTTAAGATATTTGAAGAGCTTCAACTGACCATGTACTAACCTAGCAAGTATGAATTTTTCGTGATGGCTGAAGAGAGTGGAGGGGTATTGGGTAGGAATTGAATTAGCGCTAAAGCCTCAAATTGCGGTAGCTCGGTTATTTGGGATGACTTATTGACTGGCTTTCATAGACTATGGTTTTATCACTATTACAGAATTACGATTTGTTAGCATATTATTTATTGACCATTTTGTTGAAAGTTTAGTTGAGTGAATATTGGTCTTTTTCACCTGTAATCTAGTAGTGTTGACGCCCACTAATTGACTTTCGTTATCAAGAGTTAGGAAAAATAATATAATCACGTGGCATCACTTCAATGCAACGTGATAATTATTGTATAAAGGGATGTGATGTGATATTTTTATTGTACTTATTGAGACATAAACCATTTAATAACCTTGGGTTCCTCTCTGACCCATGGGATTCGGCCACCTTGGAGGGCAAGACTGAACACCCGTACGCGGTGTCCTCTACGAGCCCGAGAGTGAAATATTCTCCTAAAATCAAGTTTAGTCAAATTCCGCAATACCGAACAAGTTGGCCCACGAGGCAATGATTCAAAATACTCCACCACATCAATTTTTCACTCCTAAAGAGATCGATTCCCACCTAAGCCTTATCAAGTCTACGAGTACGACCAAGTATATCCTCGTTCCAACAACCATACTTCTCGTCGACTTTCTCTGGCCTCAGCTGGTCGCCAAATACACGCCCACGCAGATATTCATACCCGACGGAGGAAACAAAGCGTGGCACATAAATCTGGGAGACAGCTCTTTGGGATAGTTATGAGAGGGATCAGAACAAGTTTACAAGATGATTCAATGCATGGATACAATCTCGACGGGCGTGTGATTTTGAATTTTAGCAAGGAGTTTCACGAATTGAGCTTTGTGCGCGCCAAGGCTTCGGTTGCAAGAGTACAGGCAACACTATAAATACCGCCATGGTTAGAAGGTGTCGTGGTCCGCCTCCTGGTGGTATTCTCCGATATAGTTTGAGTAGCCTGGGCACCTACTCCACTTGGGAAGGAGACACCAAAGACCACATTTCGCGCGGAGAAAATACGGTGGATGACGAAGGCATGTCTGGATAACCCAGGGTCTTTGACGTTCCCTGGGTGGGTATTCACGGATGAGGGTTGACTTGGGGTGAAGAAAGAGCCGGCATAACTTCGCAGTCGTACTTGCAAATGAAATCCGAGGCATGAGTGCTCTGACTGTAAATTGAGTCATCTATTCTGTACATTTTCTCCGATATTGTGTCATAGCTAGATAGCTGTATACGCAATTAAAATCTGATGCAAAAAATCAAAAAATCGTCTACCTCTTTTACGGAACCTTCTGTCCAAAAAAAACTAAAACGGTAGCAGTGGAAACTGTGTACGCGGGGAAAAGTTATAGAAATACCTGTAGCGCCAGCCAGGCAGGGCCTAGACACCGTGACCACATGAGGTGCGAATTTTCATCTATATCTCCCTTCTTTGTAATAGTCGGGGCCGACTCGATCCAGTCCATCATCTCCGTACAGGGTGCTGGGTACGCCTCGGAAACTCATCGGATGGCTTCTCCTCCATGACCAAGGGTTGGCGATCAGAAGGGCTTTGTGTCCGGGGATGAACGATCGGGGTCGTAAACCGTATGATGAAAAGATTTACTACGGATCTAAGAAGTTCAAAGTGGGGAAGACCTATATACAACTAGCTTTTACAGGGCAGAAATGGGTACGAGCGCTTTTGCTAATGATCTACAACTTGATCTTCGTGCATGTTCCAACTGCCAAATACAAGTGATCACCAATTGGAATAACTCAACTCCGCTTCTATGCTATTATTTTGTTCCTTCACACTTTGGTCCTAACATTTGGTATGATTGTGGTTAATTTCGTGATAATGGCGATAGAGGGATGTGCTTAGGGATGAAGACGATATAGACCGCGAAAGAGAATGGGAATTCTCACCGAAGTGAGGACGTTGTTATTCAATCTCGGCTCTCCAGACTGTACAGTGAGAGCTGGAGGTTCGTAGGGGAAAGCACGGACAGGAATTGAGAATATTTCTCCATCATCGCGAGTTATTATAAAATAGGTTATTATAAGTAATTATTTGATTTGATTTGGGTTCATTTAGCCGGTTCAGGTACCCTATAGGCCCATGCAGGTATATCTAGCCATAATGTTTACAAGGTAGGAAATCAATTCGGTAAAAACCACTCAAAACTGTCTGTCTCATGTATATTGGTTTTTCTGATGTTTCCTACAGGAAGTGCGTTTACACTGTTCATCCCGTGTGAATTCCGTCCTATCCTTTTCCTGATCGCATAATCCTTTCATTGACAGCTATCTCAACTTCTTCTGCACTCCGGAACTGTTCAAGCTAACCGTTACTAAGTATCCACTCTGTTATTCTCTTCATGTTATCCGGGCTGTACATCATAGCTTCAAATTGGCCTATCTTTTGCCTGTTGCAGCACCTCTCATCTCCCCTTAGCCCGCTGAGGATAAGCCAGGACCATTTATTTCACGTTTTGTGACGGATATCCACACTGGCATTTTGGATTTACTACTTGATGGACCTTCCTCTTTATATTTAAGAGTTGAGGCCAATTTGCTCCCTTTTCATCTGTATTTGAATAATGTTTTGGGCCCTGCTCGGGTTCCAGTTGATGTTGGAGGGTGTCTTTCTGTAGCTGATTCTTTTCCTGCTTGTTCTTTTGTCGGTGATGGTACTTCCTGCTTTAACGATTCGTAATTAATATGTATCATGAATTTTGCCTACTTCTCTCTCAGAAACAACTAAATACAGTAGTTATCCCTCTCTCCTAACACCATTCGTAAACGGGTAAATCATTACTCTTTAATATAATTAGTCATCATTTATAAGGTGATACATAAACGATCATTTAGTCATTAGGTCACTCGACAGATATTACTCACTCTGCCTGCCTGGTAGATAACCAAATGTGATTCAATAAAAAGCTCCAATAGACCCGGGGAAGGCTGGAAAACGTTGATGTGTGCCTTTTTTGGGCTATTTTAGAGACTTTGTTCCTTTGTCGCATGAACGTCTCGGCAACCTGCATTATTTTGGTGGGGAGGGTTAACAATCGGCCTGTTTATTAGTTGGGGTATTATCTACCAAGCACCATTGTAGGTTAGTGGGTATTAATTTGGCCAGATAAGTTGTCAATGGTTGTAGTTTTCTTTTCGTTCATTTTATTGTACTGTCTTAGTCTATGACTATGTAGGTTATGCAGGTCCTCTCTACATATAGGCCAAGAATGCCTATGCCAGTAGTGTGTCCCCTCCTATGCCTCCTATACAGCTCCCCTCACAGGTCCTCATCCCATCACATTCTGCGAAGAACTCTTTGCCCTTCATTATCTCCCCTCTCTAGCCAACCAAACAATGACCATTTGCGGGTGTATGGCAGCCGGGAAAGATCGCAAAAACCACCGGGTGTGGAGCTCTCCTAATACCGACATTAGGACTAGATCCCAAGGCATAGTGAGCCTTCTGAAGCGTTCAAAGAGGCCGGCCAGCTGGGCGCTGCAGACTTATGGGTACCTCGGGAAATTCACCCTCTGCATTTCTACCCTTCTCCCAACTCTTTCCCGAAGATCGTGTTGAAATATTTGAAATAACCTGACAGAGCCTGATTGCTGTATGGTAGCTTAGCCCAACTTCTTTTGTGCCGACCAGGGCGCTGGGGAGTGCCGTTGACTCATCGACAAAAGAAGCCTTCCTGGCTAATTATTCAAAACTTAGGTCTTAGCGCCCACACACGTTCCAAAGTGGAAATCATGTCTAATATATCAGACCTATCATTCACACAAGAGGTCTCTTCCTTATATCTTTCCACGTCCTAGTCGCCCGTCCTCACCCAAGTCGTAGTGCATCACTAGAGCAATAGGATCCTGTGAATAAAATCACGAGCTTCATATCTCACAACTTATTCTCGTCGTTGCGGGTATACGTAGCGTCATAATTTTGTAGTGGGTGATGGCTTGCTTTTAATGGGGCAAGCTCTAGATTGCAATTGAAGCAACTCCTTTATTGGTTCTTGAGGCGAGATGATGCGTGGTTAGAGAGAGGTTGAGGATTCAGATGAAAATGTTGAGAAAGGTATTATCGAGAAGTTGTCAAATGGATATGTGCTTGAGGTTGCTTTCGACTTTGATTCGGATGCGATTCTTCTTGGCTATCCCAAATATGCAACGCATACTGAGCGATTACACCGGCACCACTGGAAGGTGAAGAATTTGTATTTGCCGGCTGCCCGTAACGCTTGTTTGGTTTTGTGAAAATTTTCTGAAATTGATCTGGGAGAAAATTTCACACCCAGGTTCGTAGAGGACATCGCGGACAGGTGCTCAGTCTTCGCCCTCTGAAAAGATTGTTTATGTTCCGCAACCTTTTCCAATCATATCAACCATCTCGGGGATGAGGGGAATTTTATTCCACGCTTTTCTATTTTTAGGGTACAGGACTCTAATCCAACATTCATTGGATATAAAATATATCATGAATCTTCTTTGTGTTGATCTTAGTAAGACGCTCACACACTGTGTCGTAAATCACGTTTCCAACAACTGGGTTGACAACAACTTGAAAAATAAATTTACTGTTTCAACGAACTTTATTAGGAGGTTTGGGGGCTTAGCTGCCTAGCTACTACAATAGTGGGTTTAATTATTATAAAGGACACATTTTAATCCTTATTACTAGGATTTGCCATGTATCTCAACAGACACACGTACAGACTTTAGGCGTGAGAGTCACAGCTAGAGTTTAGATGGGTTGATTTCGATTGTAGCTCACGGCGTTAGATACCTGAAAGTTCATCGCTAGTAGGTGAGGAGTAACTAGATTGCGGTAACTATTCGTTCTACCTCATTAGGAGGAGGCGCTCAAATCATTTTTTTGCATTAGATTTTAGTTGTGTACATAGCTATCTAGCTATGACTCAATATCAGAGAAAAAGTACAGAATAGGTGACTCAATATGAAGGAAGAGTATCCTTGCCTCAGATTTCATTTGCAAGTACTACTGAGAAGTTATGGCGGCTTTTTCTTCCCCCCAAGTCGACCCTCATCCGTGAAGGCCAACTAGGGAAATCGCCTCAAAAGCCCTGAGTTGTCTAGAAATACCTCCGTAATCTATTAAATTTTCTTCGCGCGAAATGTAGTCTGAGGTGTCTCCATGCCAAGTGGAGTAGGTGTCCAGGCTACTCAAACTATACCAGACAACTAACACGAGGCGAACCGTAGCACCTTCCAACCATGGCGGTGTTTATAGTATCGCTTGCACTCTCGCAACCGAAGCCTTGGCAAGCACAAAACTCAATTTGCGTAACTCCTTGCCAAAATTCAAAATCACACGCCCGTCGAGACTGTATCCATGCATTGAATCATCTTGTAAACTTGTCCTGATCCCTCTCATGCCTATTCAAAAGAACTGTCTCCCAGATTTGCGTGCCACGCTTTGTTGCTCTGTCGGGTATAAATATCGGCGTGGGCGTGTATTTTGCAACCAGCTGAGGCCAGAGAAAGTCGACGAGAAGTATGGTTATTGGAATGAGAATGTACTATGTCGTACTCGTAAACATGATGAGACTTGGGTATAAGCCAAACTAGTTGGGAGTGAAAACTTGACGCGGTGAAATATTTTGAATCATAGTCTCGTGGGCCTACTTCTTTGGTATTGCTAAATTTGACTAAACATGGGTCTGGGAGGACATTTCACTCCCAGGTTTGTAGAGGATACCACGGAAAGGTGATAAGTTCTGCCCTCCAGGCGCTCACTTCGTAGACTTGCTGATAGGCTATTCAGTCGATGTGGGACACATGACCTTCGAACATCAAATTTGAAAAAACAACCAGCGCGTGACGCGTCAAAGCTACTGTGGCCAAGCACCGTATAATCATCCAGTGTAATTTGGTCTGATCCTTCGTTCCGGATACGAATATTGGGCAGGAACAAAATTTACGACAAACTTACCTCACAATCAAGAGGAAGTTATCGACTTTAGGAACTATCACTTTGTGACATGGTTCGATCGAGACGGAACTTATCGGCGACCGCCGAACTAGCCTCTAACCCACCCGTTGAGCTCTCGGAAACGCAGTCAATGGCCCGTATCATAAAGGCTGAGGGCAACAACCTCTACAGTTGCTCGTTGCCCAGTAGGGGAGATACCATACTTGTGGAACTGCCATCATGCTTTCGGAATACAATATGGTTAAAGCGTAACGGCTTTGTACTTATCGATACAAAGGAAGCTGACGTTAGACACAACAAAATTGGAGGTAAAATCATAAATGTTGTTTTAGATGAGCGCGTTTGGAGGAAGCTACCGTATTGGTAGGTTTCCGGCTCTTCCAAAGTCTTTCGAGTTAATTTTGATACCATTTAGGCCCAAAGACTTTGTCAAGGCTCCGAAAAATTATGCCGACTCAGATGCAGAAGAGTCAACTGTTGGCAAGCTACCTCCATCTGATTCAGAAAACGAAAATGAAATTCAAGAATAGATCTGATCACGCTGATCCTCTTGGAATTCCTTCGCACGTCTCAAAGAGTTTTATCCCGCACAGCTATTGAACTTGTCAGTCCTACGAATTCATTACGAGTGTTCCACCAAACGCCAACAACTGCAAGAAACTGAACTCCTACGACTACAACAGAACTCAGGTTAGTACTGGGGTAAACATTCCAAGCCCATTCTTGTAGTGCCCATAAAATGTACTGAGTGAATAAGTGAAAACCTGCCCGCCACAGGAGGAATGGGGTTGTCAATGAAATGTATGCGTAGAATTGATAATGCATGGAACGGGCGAATAGGAATCCAATGGCATTTGCCGTGAGAACAGTGGTTAAGATGAAGGTTGGGCTGATCCTAGCGGAGATCGCTCCTCTACCATTTCCGCATGGTTCCTTCCAATTCAGGGCATTCTGTATCAAGAATTTTACAGGCTTGTCAATTGGTGTTATCCATCTTGAAGCCGTAAAAAATATAAGCGTTATGATGTGTGCAGACAGCAAAGTGATCGAAAGGCCACGACTCAAAAATAAATCCTCCCCTAAGAATCTCCAGTTAACAGTCCAAGTGTAGAGAAATTGCCTCGAAAAGTCAAAGGCTCGAGTAAAATACCCCACTGCGTTAGTGGGTAAGAAGGGAAAAGCTATAGTGAGTTGTACTAGAGCTATAAGGCTTGCCAGCTTTAGGCTTGTGACAATTCCTTCGGCGAGAAAGAAGACAACTCCTAATGCAGGAAGTGATAAAAGTAAAGTCATCTTAATTCCTAATGCCCAGCTGTAAATTATACTACCCATAATCCAGGCCCGACGTTGAAATAAATATATAGCAGCCCACATAAAAAATACAGCGAAGCAATCATTGAAAAGACGAAGTACGAAAATACTGTGGAGACGTTTCGATAATACGAGCATGGGAAGAATGTAGTAGGGCGCCTAGACCAATGTCAGAAGGGAAGGTTAAAGCCTATAAGTAACTATAACCGCTTACATGGGCTTTCTTATAACAGGAAATGGCGAGGAAGATGGTCCCTATGTATAATACTCCAAATAGGATTTGGGCGAGAAGAATATTTCGACCATAACTAGTTAGATGGTAGAGAATCCAGTACAGGTACACATGCGCCGCTGGATAGACCAAGGGTCCAGTGCCACCTTTTATGCGTGTATAGTCTCGTTCGCCCTGGACAATTTGCTCGACCTGTTCCATGTATGCCTTCCAATCAATTTCGGTATCTATAGCAAAAGAAAAATATCATCAGTGATAGGTCAGTTGAGCAATGCATCGGGAGGGCACTGACATGCCGTGTGTGAAATGATTAGGCCACACAGTAAAGCATCTGCTAGTATTAGGACAGGAGCAATGAAACACTCGTATTCTTGCAGTGTGCCTAGGGATTTGTGAAATTGAGCGTAACACCATGAGCGAGTCGGAAAATTACTCATGGGTTTTTTGCTTGCCATACTTAATCCAGGTTGTTGATGCATGTCAGACAGACCCGTGAACAGCATGATTGCAACTCTTGATCGTGTTCTTCAGCCTTGCCAGTCCATAATCCACTAGCGCGTGCCGCATCAGATTCCTGTACATCCCTGTTGAATGTATATCTTTGCGCTGCAGAACGGTCTTGCAGGCCGAGGGCAAGACTGAACACCTGTACATGGTGCCTTCTACGAACCTGGGAGTGAAAAATTTTCTCAGAGCCAAGTTCAGTCAAAGATCGCAATACCGAATAAGTTGGCCAATGAGGCAATGATTCAAAATACTTCGCCATGTCAAATTTTCGCTCCCAACGAGTTCGACTCCTACTTAAGTCTCATCAAGTTTACAAGTACGACCAAGTACATCCTCATTTCAATGACCACAACTTTCATCAACTATTCTCTGGTCTCAGCTGGTCGCCAAATACACGCCCACGCCGATATTTATACCCGACGGAGGAAGCAGAGTGTAAGGATTCTGGAGAAATGCCTTAGGCAGGGCTTATGGGTTCCTTGTTTAGTCCCACTAGGCTTTCTTATCAAGCGAGGACATTTATGTGGTTTTCATTTCCATGACTGCGATCTCCACGCTTTGTTTTCTGTCTTTAGGAATAGTTACATAATTCTAATTACATCTCACTCTCGTCCTCTGCCACCCATAGTGACCTACCGTCACCTCCGGCCACTTTACCTAGAACAACTCCCCGCTTTCCCATTTACCACTTCTCTAGAAAGCCCTTCGCGTTCCCACCAGGCGTCCTTCCTCAGTACATCGTACGCTACGCCTTCTCCTACGCCTCGAGTCTTGCGCCTAGTGAACCTGCGCCTGGCACAGAGGGTGGCGCACAAATCTGGGAGGCAGTTCTTTGAGACGGACGTGAGAGGGATTGGGACAAGTTTATAAGAGGATGCTGAAGATGGATATAATCTCGACGGGCGTGCGATTTTGAATTGTGGCAGAGTTTTACGAATTGAGCTTTGTGCGCGCCATGAATTAGTTTGTGAGAGTGCAGCGGACACTATAAAAACACGCAAACGACGGAATGTGTCGTGGTCCGCCTCCTAGTGGTGTTCTCCGGTATAGTTTGAGTAGCCTGGGCACCTACTCCACTAGGGAAGGAGACGCCTAAGACCACATTTCGCGTGGAGAAAATTCGGTGGATGACGAAGGCATGTCTGGATAACTCAGGGTTTTTGACGTTCCCTGGGTGGGTATTCACGGGTGAGGGTTGACTTGGGGTGAAGAAAAAGCCGCCATAACTTCGCAGTGGTACTTGCAAATGAAATCCGAGACATGAGTGCTCTACTTGTAAATTGAGTCATCTTTTCTGTACTTTTCTTTGATATCCCGACATAGCTGATCCATGAAGGGAATAATAATGGTAAGGTTGATGAACCTTGACATTGGGAAAAGCTTAAATTAGTAACATGTCTTAGTCCCCATTACAGAGTGATTAAAAGAACGCACTGCAATGAAAGTCTATCATAATATATAAACCCGCGCAGTTTTCATGTACAGGAGAGAGGAAGCATTCCATCATCATCATTATTATTATTCTAGATTTCATTCCTGAACTTGATTCTTCAATTACAGGATATCATGTTACTCACTACCGGAATGGAGAGCTACCTTGCAAAACATCCATTGGAACAAATTTTGATCATTTTCCGTTTTTTATATTATAGCTTTTTCACAACACCTTGCGACAGGGTCTTTGCCAAATCCAAGAATTCGAGAGATAACCTTCTTCCCATGAGAAACTTGATAGACGGGTTTTCAACATATATCAGCGATGCAAACCTGTTTCCGAAAATTAATGATAATATAGAGTCTAGACTCAAAATCATCCGGCACCGGATAAAATCTACCTCATTTGACCTACATCCATTCGAACCCTCGGCATCGCTAATTCTGACCGATGCGACAGACATCGGGGTGTGGAAATATCTTTTGCAGCTTGTTAATACGCTTGAGTCAATTTTCGTATCCCAAGATAAAAAGGTGAAAAATCTATCGGCCAAATCAATTTTTAGACGTGCTGGAACTACTCAAGCTTGTACAGAACAGAAAATGGAAAGCTTAAAACTACTGCTCCGCAGGGAGCTGCACGGTTTGGTATACATAAATGTGCAAGGGTTTTGGAAAAAGTACTTCACAAATAAATTGTGGGTAAAAAATTGTATCGACCTAGCAAAGGAATTCGTGAAGCGATCTGCGGAGGACGATTTGAAGTTCCCTGAAACACCGACGGAAAATTTAGTTTGGAACTGGATGGAGGCAGTGGAAAAGAAAATATTCCTGTCACCCAGCGAGACTTGTACCAACTCTACAACGGCGTCAAGCTCCACGTCCGGAGAAAAGGAAGGCCATTTTAGCAAAACCCAGTTCCGGACTACCAAGGCCAGTGAATTCGATGGTGGTCAGACAGCTAGACAGGTTGACTACTTTATCAAACGGCGAGGACTACCGACTTCTAATCGTCACCACTGGCGCGATGTACTCGTGGCGGGAGAGTTTACAGAATCCACCCAGACTGTGTTCATGGACAAGTTTATCCAACTGTCGGTGTTAATGCGTGAGCTCTTTTTTGCTCAGCCCCTTCGACAGTTTGCCCACGGATTCCACCTCTTCAAAAAGTCACTTCTGCTCTGGGTTTACGATAGATCAGGGCCTTACTGCGGCTCGTTCATTGATATTGGCAAATCGCCAGAGACGCTTATTTACGTTATGGCGGCATACATTTCAATGAGCGACGCTGAACTTGGTCTCGACCAACATATTAAGTACGAGGCCCATCAGATTACTGTCACCCTGGACGTTCCCGGAACGGAGGAGAAGTGTGAGTTCAAACTTTCACCCGAAGCAGATGCACTACAGACTTCACTTGTCTCCAGGGGTACTAGCTGCTACCACACTTTAGAAGAGGACTGTGAGGTCAAGTTCTCATGGAGAATGTGCGGAGATAATCTGGAAGCCGAGCTACTCAAACTTGCGAAAGGCATCGATGGCATGGCAGATCTTATGGGATCGCGTGACTTTGTAAAGACTAGTGATCTTCGAAAGGATCTGATTTTCACTAACAAAATGGTGAAAAATACACTTCCGGACGACAAAGCCATGGCCACACCTCTCTCATTCACCAATGGTACTATGCTTCGCGAAAGCAAGAGCACAAGTATAGTGGGGGCACGAAAACGAAAAAGTGCCACCAGCGATTCTGGAACTGAAACCGGTCGGTCTTGTAAAAGATCAAAGACTTCATATGGACGTCAGTAAATGATTAAATATGACATCGAATGATTTACTAACAATATCAAGCATCTTTCACTAGAAACACCATCACTGAAGGAATACCAACCGTTTCGTTGAATGCGATCATCGAAGAAGAAGAACCTTCCGTCCCAGCAAATTCGATGCTCAAAAAGACAGAAAGTTCCCTGAGAGGAAACGCAGAGTCTACTAGGAAGAAACGGAAGAACATAGAGAACGATGAAGTCAACGGACGTATCAAGAGACTGTATCTTTCGAGTAAAGCAGTGGGAGCATCTTCTGTTCAAGATTCCACAATAGGTACGGTACCTGGTCAGGACTAAAATACCAGTGATATACCTTTTATATCTGGAGAAGGTGATTTCGAGGTGGAAACTGATAATGTTGACGCCTACACTGAAGTAGAGGTCAATTTTGCAGAGATTCGAGATCGTCATTCCTCGGCTGTCGCAACATCACCTTACGGGCGATCGCTACACAAGGTGGAATCATCACTTGAACTAGTCACCGTACTGCGTGATGCCATCAAGACTCACTGGTCGTTAATGACGAAATCGAAAATATTGCACTGTGATATTTCTGCGAATAACATTATCATGACAGGATCCGAAGCTCACAAGAATTGGAAAGGATATGTCATTGATCTCGACCTAGCCGTATTGCTTACGAATGGCAAAGCTCAAGAAAAAAGACAGGCCATGACCGGGACGATGGAGTTCATGGCACTGGAGATTCTGGGTAGTAGTTGTGAAACTACGGGCGCCGTGGTGGAGCATTCATACCGCCATGACCTAGAGTCTTTTTCTATGTCTTCCTCTGGCAATGCTTAAGCTGTGGATGGGAAGACGAGAAAGAGCCGAACAGAAAATACCTGAAAAAATGGTATAAGGGAACAGCCAAAGAAATTCACAAGTTCAAAAAAGGTGAATTAAAAGATTCTACTTACGACGAAGGATTATTACCTAGATTCTCGTCAAAATTTCAAAATCTTTGGGACCTTGCAATGGCTTTCAGAAAGATTTTATTCTTACCGTACGGGGAATTCTATATCGGATCTCTCAAGAATAATAATGCCTTTTACAAAGCTACCATGGAGGCATTTGAGGAGGCCATACAGTTTTTGACGATGTATGTTATATTTTCTTTAATATCTATCCTCGACCGAACCATATCTCACCCAATCTGGTAAAGTAATCTCCGCGAAGCTTTGATATTTATGTTATCTATTATCAAGTTTTGTATTGACATTGATTCTGGGAGACAGTAAGCAGTAGTTTGTAAGATCGAAGATAGAGAGCTGGATCGGCACTTATCACTTGACACAATTCTCTAGCATAGTAAACTCTGGATAATATAAGTGGTTTCCGGTATAGGCCACTTTGCTCATCACACAATGTTGCTTGACTCACTAATTAATTGCAGGACTGTCAACAAAAGATAATTTAACCGGGAAAAAACATCATTTTTGCCAGAAAGCTGCGCAGCGTTCCACGCTGCCCGTATCATCAATTTGACATCGTGATTATTATTTTTACATCTTCATTACCCTCCTCTCATCTTTTCGCTTTCCGTGCTCCAACATGGCGAGTGTGGGTGCTGGTGTGGGTAAACCCAGCGGTTTCGACGCGTCGCAAAATGCGACAAAGGCATCATCAAACAACGGCAGCGGAGCGCAGATAGCTCCAAAGGATCCTATCTTGGAAATAATAGGGAAACTATTAAAAAAGGTCAGACTTATTGTGATGGGAGAGATGGATGAGGAGGACCTACGAACAATGGAAGACGTAAATGAAGCCTTCAAGGCATTCAATTATCACAAGAAGGCTTGGACAACGATGTCCCAGATCCCATATCCGATAGAGGAGAGGATGATAGCGTTAGAGGAGGTGGTAAAGAAAAGCATCGCGGATGCCGCGCGACAAGCAGCTCCTGTTGTGTCGTCTGAGAAGCCGCTACCAAGGACCTACGCGTCGG
This sequence comes from Blumeria hordei DH14, assembly GCA_900239735.1. Lineage (NCBI taxonomy): Eukaryota > Fungi > Ascomycota > Leotiomycetes > Helotiales > Erysiphaceae > Blumeria > Blumeria hordei. The sequence continues at coordinate 805,390 of OENG01000034.1, forward strand.
TCGTAGCTCCGCAAATGGCGAAAACGGCGGTCAGAATAAGAATCGACGGCGCACAAAACTTGCAGCCACAAGAGCTGCTAACAAAGGCACAACTACACATTCAAGGCGCATACGCGATTCGCCAAATGCGAAGCAACGACACTGAGGTGTTTGTCCAGTCGGCGTCCCAGAGAGACACGGCGCTCAACATGTGCCAACCCGGCGACTTAAAGATTCTACGGCAAGATTTTCCCATAGAAGTTTCTGGTGTCCCTTTGCGGACTCGAGTTGAGGGTGGCAGAGATGACCAAAACCACGCTATCATCAGGGAGATTGAGATAGCAACTAAGGCTCGAATTCCAGGCCTAGTGATTAATCGAATTAGGTGGCTACATGATGGAAAGGAGCATCAGCGATTGAAGAAAAACGGTCGCAATCGAGGATCAATTGTGGTCAGCCTCCCATCAGAGGCAATTCAAACGGAGGTAGTTCGAAACGGCCTTGTAATTAACGCCAAGCTCTTCACCGCACAGGTATGGTCACCACGGGCCCAGCCAAAGCAGTGTTACAACTGCAGCCAGTGGGGACACACACAAGCGTCGTGTGGGAAGGCAGCTAGGTGCGGTGAGTGCGCTGGCGCTCACCAAACTCGGGATTGTCCGAAGAAAAGGGTTTCTTGTGAGAATTGCGGCAAGGAACACCGTTCGTGGCAGAAAGCAGCGTGTCGGACCTACCAGGTCTACAAGGGAAGTGTGGAGAAGGCTCGGATGGAGCTATTATCGAGAACGGTAGATATTTGGAATGAAAAACCAACAATGGCACCAATACGCACAGTCAGACCAACTGATGATCAGGGATTTACTTTAGTCACCAGTAAGAAGGCTGAAGGACAAAAAAGAGGGCCAGGACGACCACATAAGGTAGTCGAAGCCCCAGTGGCACCAATCATCGCCTCGACAGTAGCACCACCATCGGGGCCAACTCTTCGAACACTTCGAAGACCAACGCCGAGTGAGGAGGTGCCTTCTCTTTTCAATTTTTCATAACGTTAGTCTGATTGAAGGGGGAGTTAATGAATTCTGGGGAAAGTTTAAAAAATTATGGTTGAAAGGAACGTCCTCAGCATTAAGCCGGGTCGGTTCAGAGTGGCGGGACATCGGGTTTTGTTGAAAGCTTTTTCCCTTCTTAACATGGCTTACCGTCTTCATGGTTCTGTATATAGATACCGCATAGGACGTTAAACTAGAACAATGAATGAAAAGATAATTTGTTTCATGAGTTATTGCAATCCTATTGGTGCAACGATAATACCTATATTTCAGCCCATGATAAGGGATATCTTATACTTAGATGAAACTCTGTAGTTACGGAATTGCACCAACCATTATCATTTGTTAGACTGAGACTCCATAGAATAGATTGGATAAGAATGGAATGGAATAGAAACTACTGAATGTTTCTGGACAAGATGAATTGTAATGTATGTTGGATTATTCAACGCAATGAAGCACTTTCTGCTTAGTATCGTAACATGAACATGAATTAAGGAACTTGTTCATTTAATAATGTGAAATTTTTGTAATATTAAGCCTTTCCTCATTTCTTTAACTAGGATCTTTAAGATTTTGCACCTCGTGAAAATGTTGAAATAATAATTGCTGAGAGACGAAACTACGTCACTTGTCATTAGAGTCTCTTTTAGATTTTTTAAAAAAATTATTTAATGTGTATTCAGCAATTAAGCTATGACCCATGACCGGTACACATTTTTGAGAAACTCGAACATTCATCTTTTCCCTCTTTCCTCTTTCCTCCCTCCTCGTTCTCGTCGCATCCATCTTCGAAGTGTGATAGAGCTCAGGCATTTTTAAAATGCCTCCAGTCTGAAAAAAGCGACCCAACGCCAAGTTGGACAACACGGGAGTCCACCCAAGGGCTCTTGAACAATTACCCGGCCTTGTCCAGTCTCCGAAATGCGCGGAGATGAGCAAGGTCTCTACAAAAGGGAAGGAAAAAGCCCTCCCCGCTGTCGCTGAGCCCGATACTGACATGATCGCGTCAGTCGAAATTGTTGAGGAAATTCCTCAACAATCCTCCGTCCCTCACGGGATTGGAGAATCGTCCAAATCTCCTAAGACCGCGTTAAAACTGTCACAGAACGCTGCGCTAAACGCAGATTCAAAGAAAGAGTGGCAGCATCAAGATGCCACGAAAGTAGATTGTCCGCTCGAACGTTGACCCATTACCGAAGCCGAACAACGACGCGCCGCCGAAACAGCGGCAAATCTGGCACTCCATTCCGCCGCCATTGCGCAATACCTGGCCACGGGCTCGGCCTCCACGCCACCCTTCCTCCCTCCTCGCCCGGTGAACCCCGTCCCAAGGGCTCCAGACGCCAGGAGCACACCAATACCCGCCGTCCTAGCGCTTCCTGTCAAATGAAACTGGGCCACGGTGGCCAAAAACGGACTGCGACAATCAGTAGTCACTACTTTAAAGGCTGTGCCGCGACCTGCGGCCAATGCCCAAAAGAAAGAAACCCCCAAGGCGAAAGTCGACAAGCGACTGTTCCTTCGCCTTGAAAAGGACCACCCGTGGCGAAAACTGTCCACAAGTTGCGCGAGAAGTAAATTGGAGAATAGATTCCTTATTTTACACGGTAAAATAACCTCGCTTCATGGAGTGAGGACCAGCTTTGCTATGCTAGCTGTTACAGGCTGCTGCCTCATTAATCTGGAACCGGAGTTTATCCGGCTCCCAATAGGTGTCATTCCTAATTTAGTTGGGATCATGTAATTTCTTATGTAAAGCCCAGGATGCGACGCGACGCATAGTTTTTATACTCTGGTAAATCCCATATAGATTATTTTCCCTTTAGATAGAAAATAAATATCATTTTCGACACATGTTTGCGAGAAGCTGACGTACCGTCCCTTAATACTAGCAAAGAACGGAAAAAACACGCCAAGAGATGCTAGATGACTCTTCGAAGCTGGCGAGTAAAAACGTCAAACTCGAGGCATCTTCAGATCTTGTAGCCTTACAGATACCGAACGTACCTGTAAGTATAGTTACAGAGTGAGGCCCCATGGCGGTCGATTCTGGATGTGTCTTCGACAAGATCGCCGTTACGACCGGCGCGAGACCAATACATGTCCGACCTCATGGGACGTGTCGACCTGGGGCACCGCACCGAAACTGGCATACCCTTTTCGACCGGGAAGTCGTTCCTCGTGCGGGCTTCCGCCTCTTCGACGAGTCTGGTAAGGCTACCATTCACAAGCCTCGTCGACAAATTGAACAGTGTAAACGCTGTTTGGGCTTCCACGCCACCCATGGTTGCTCCCGCGCTCCAGCCTGCTGGAACTGCGGATCAACTATGCACTCGGAAGCCGAGTGCAAGGCCCTCACAAAGTGTCGTAACTGTGGGGACCCCACCGATCGGATTCTCGGGCCTGCCAAGTCAGACCTAAAAAATCCGGACCGGTGACAAAAGAGCAGCTCGCGTGGATCCGCCACATCGAACAAGGGGAGTTCTCAAAAGTGGCTAGAGCTAGGGCTGCTGCTAAAAGGGCCGAAGAGGCTATCATCGCCGCGGCGAAGAATGTCTCGATGGCCGAGGCAATAGGTTTCGGAGTGTTGGAATCTGAAGAAGAATGTTGAGGATACAGCGACCTCGACGATGTCCCTATTGGGGCGTTTACTAACTCGTAGTAGGATACCGGCTGGATCAAAGGTGCCTGCTAACCCATCTGTTGCTCTCAGCGGAGATGGAGTAAATTTGTCATTTGGAAAGTGTGAGGGGCGAGGGAATGTGCGAGAAGCGCATTGCTTGGATCCAATGTGGAGAAATCTTCTGGTCTTCGGAGTTCGTTTGATTTTCGTGATTTTTCGTTTCTGTACAATCAGCTGCACTTTTGGTAGCGATTCACGAGGTTGGAACGAGTTAGGCTGTAGGAAAGATTACAGAGAACCCTGCCTACTCCACCGGTCCTTGACCCAATGTGGAAAACATAGCTTTAGCTTAGGACAGATATAACAAAACGAACATACATGGCCGGTACTATGTATACATGTAGGATGACTTGAATACAATATGAATCAAAAAAAAAATGTAGGATGACTCTTTTGACGTTAGAGACACTCATACTCTGGATTTCATTTGCACATACCACTATGAGGTATGCACGCTTACACAAACAGTCGATCCCCCTCCGTAAGTAGCCACCAAAAGGAAATTCAAAACCTTTGAACATCCAAGCATGCCTTCGTCATCCATGTAAGCTTACACCGCGGGAAGTGTAGTTTAGTTTTGCCGGATTCGAACCAGAAATCTCCTGCCTTGAGTTGGATATGTGTCCAAGCTTTCCAGACTTTACTTGCAAGACCAGATATGATGATATACCACCGCACCATCCAGCCGATGCAGTGTTTGTAGCGTCGCCTGCACTTCCTTAGACAAAATCGTGTAGCGCATAATGCTCAATTTAAAGACCTCCTTTCCAAAAGTTCAAATCTATGGCCTTCCGAGATTGTATCCTTCCCTAGTATTAATTTTGCCTGTCTGTCCTAATATCTCTCTCGTCATACCATATATCTATCTTCTAAATTCGTGCGCCACTATTTGTCTCAACCTTAGTGTTTCAATATCAGCGTGGACGTATTTTTCAAGTCCACACAAGGTACAAGACTTCGAGGAAAAGAGATATGATCATTGAAACGAGGATGTACTGGTTCGTACACCAAGGCTCGATGAACTTTGGAGAGAATCGTTCTTGTGGGAGAGGAAGATTTGATATTTTAGGGAGTATCTAATCATTACCTCGCGGACCAACTTCTTCGGAATTGCGAAATTTGACCGAACCTCACCTTAGAAGAATATTCTACTCCCAATCAGTGGAGGATATCGCGTAGCTCAAATTGGCTAACGGGCGCCATAACACTTTTCTCCGCTGGTTTTATCCATCCGGGGCACATCCCGGAGATTTTTGACAGCCAGAGCTAATCTGCATCTATGTCTCCGGTAAAATATCGGGCAGGGACGAGGAGATTTATCCAGTCAGCTCAGCTGCGAACTTTTTTTAGACCTGAATCATTGAGCAGATCAGAATGTCAACAGCTGATCAATGATCTGAGTCCAAGTTTTATTTTCAGTCGCCGTTCTCAGTGTTGGGCCAGTCGTTCATAGTCATAGACACAGTCGGAACTTCGATTTCTACTTTATTTAAAATTGGGCCTCATCCGGATAACAAGCATTTGATGACTAAGAGTGCCACAAACTACCTGCGTTGCCTGGTCAGCAATATGGCGAGCGGGGAAACAAGGAAAATTATGTGAATGATACAGGATTGTTATCGACTTGCAGTTAACTTTGATAACTTAAATCGCCGCAAGCTGCACAAGCTACATATAATTAATAAACTTTCATGATCCATCTCTATCCTGTATCAATATTATTTCTACAAAGTGCAATAACTCGCACGAACTACTCGATTACATTCAGAGAAATGAAAAATACGATTAATCCAATTCACGAACAGTTTTAGCGATCTTTACCAACGATATTGCATACTTCCTAGAGATACAATGAATCAACTAACACGAATCAAAGATGCTGTCATCGGTTATATATCACCAGCTATTAAACGGCGCCGAATTATTGAGCCGGGATCTATTTCTGAATTTTCAGATGAGCATTCATACTCAAGCGCAGAACTAGGACCTATAGATGAGCTAGAAAAAAATTATATATTTGACTTGCCCTATCAGAGGTGTTTATTTCTATCGCAGGCCGATAAATCAAGAAAGAGGAGCCGAGAGCTATTCGAAGAACAACTAAATTCAAAATCTATCGCCTCGGAGGATTCTGAATCACTAGACCCACAGCTAATAGACGAGTGGCAAAATTTGGATTTATTTCAGATACAACCTTTTAAGGAAGATGGAGGCCAAGGCTGCAGAGAAAATAATTTCAAACGTTGTCTCGCACTTAGCAGGAGAGGAAGTAGCAGGAATAAAATCGATGGAAATGGATTATATGATTGATGTAGAAGCAAAAGTGCATGAGTACCTTGATCAACAAGTCGAATTCTCTCGACATCAAGATGATCCAATAGAAAAAGTCTCTGGCGAATGGAGACCAGAAGAACTATTTCTGTACGAAAGATTTAGTCTCCGAAGTTATGAAGCAATGTTACCTAGTAGCTGGAAGGTTGATTTGCCCAAACTCCCGAATGCTGTTTTTGCGGAAACTGACAACAACAAAACATATATTAACACCAATTTTACCTCCAGCTCTTACGGTAAGTCACTCCAAAGTTCAAGACAAAAAAATTAATTAATAATTTTTTACCAGGAATTAGAGCTCTACAATCACTACTCAGCCTTGGCGTTCGGATCAGGGATAACCTACTTGTTGGTGCACCTACAGAGAAACTGATTTTACGTGAAATAAAAAGTTATGTCAGGTGGTCTCAAAAAGATGGTGGGTATGCTAAGATGTATCACCTTCCGGTACTTGCTATCATTTCTGCAAAAAAACCCCATAGTATTGACTCTACGAGTACTGCTAGTGACGGCCAGATGAAGCTCCTCGCAGAGTCTCACAGGAAAGACTTAACCACATCTGATGTAGCAGATAATTTATACCGACGGAGCCCTCCACTTATCTATGGTATAGCCATAGCTCAAACTAGTGTCACCCTCGTCACGCTTGACTCTGCTAATCCAGATGCGACCCTGAAACTTATCCAGGAATTTGATTTTCGAGAAAAGAAAAATGACGCTTGGATCGGACTTGCTATAGCTGTAGTCATTGTTATGGCACGGAATTACGTTATGAGTATTAAGGATGAACTAAAATTCAGTGAGGAGCCCGAGGCTGACTGTGATATCTGATGTTGGACTGAGATTGAAGCCGTTATTGTAAAAAACAGCTAATTGATCGTTGATTATTATTCTTTGGTTGTAAATTAACTTGGATGCTTAAATGGATGGTGTAATGGGGTGGAGTCTGGAGAAAGAATGATTGAGATAATTATTTCATCCGAATGAAGGGAGGTATCAAATATGATACGCACAGAATGAGAATGTCACAGCTAGGGTGACGGGATTAAGTTGTACCTTAGAGATGATGAAGCCATGACTTATTTATCACACCAACACCGAATACAAATTTTAATATTTTAGCAACCAGTCCTCGAATATGACTTAACGAGGGAAAATATACCAGAGCGTCTAGGTCATTCTTTTGGAAAATCAAAACATAATGTTAGTATGACAAAGGTCATACACTCAAAGTCTATTAGTTCATTTCAATTTATGAGAGTACTCGTGTCAGTCGTTCGAACTATCGCTCAGACGAAATGCGCATTCATGGGTATTTGTATTCTTCTGAGTTGATGCTATAGAATTGCTATCTAGCTTACATGCAGATACAGCATCATTCGAATGTCAGAATCCACCAGTCAATAGAACTAGCCAATGCAATGCATCAACCACCGACCCCAAATAACTCCAGCTAGATGGATCATTCCGATGCCTAGGGCCTAGTGTGTAGTAAAAGCTCAATTCATCCATGTGATCACGCAGTAGGGCATGACCTCTTGTTTCAGCAGTAGATTCGCGGCTTCTCGCTGCCAAAATTGATTGCGCGCGAGTGGCACTTGCGCCTCCAGGCCTAACAGTGCAGGAAACACTATAAACACCGCCGTGGTTGGATGGTGCAGTGGTACATCATCTTGGCCGGTCTGCCAAATACAGTCTGGGAAGCTTGGACCTCTATCCCACTCGAGACAGGAGTCGCTGGTTCAAACCCGACAAAACACCACCACATTTCACGTGGTGCTGGTGTACATGGATGATGAAGGCATGCTTGGATAATCAAAGATTCTAAATTTCCCTTTGGTGGGTATTCACGGAGGAGGCTCGATGGTTTGTGTAAGTGAACATACCTCATAGTGGTATTTGCAAACAAAATACAGAGTATGAGTGTCTTTAACGTCAATAGAGTTATCCACTATATCTACATAGCACCGGTCATGTGTCATGGCTAAATAGCTGCATACACATTAAATGATTTTTAAAAAATGAGAATAGGAGCAGGGTACAAAGTGTGGCCAGGGCCAGAAAGGAGCCCAATGTGCTAGATAATCCAAGACTCAAGTAGTACAATAAACACACCTCGCCCTCTCTCTCTCTGACTTATAGTACGCGTGCGCGTCTAGCTTATGTGAGGCAACGGATCACCTATTCTCCAATGTTCTGCCGACAGCTGGATATGATGTATCTAGCGAGGATAGGTAAAACACACTTGGATAGTTGGCAGTAGATTCTGTGAAAGGTTACGACAACAAGATAAAGCAAGGGTATGAAGTCCAAATACCGTCCCTTTTTTTACATACGAGAGAGACTAACTAATTCTAGAGAGAAGGTCCTATTATATCTCCTAACCGTTGGTAAAGTCTATACACTTGCTGTCTGACCTCCCCGGGTAAGAGATTGTAAGGCTTGCTGTTCAAAGGAGTCTACGCTCAACCTGCGTGCGTTCTAATTCCTTGCCTGGACCTTGTCGACTAGGGTTGGAGGCCATTAGTCTCCCAAACATCTAACCTTCCACTTCTTACTAGGGTCAGGCGCAGCTCGTAACATTACCTTTCCTGCCTGTGTATTTTTATTATATCTTAATTTTTAATTTTAATTTTTTGACTCTATGTCTTGAATTGAGTTGAATTTTCCGGATATTCCTGTCCGAGTGCTGATATTTTCACTGACGTTATCTCCGTCGCCGTACTCCCTTTCGAAGATATCTAGGGCTTCTGTTCCCTCCAAGTTAATGCGCGGTTCCCAATTAGGTTCTTCAAATTGTTTCCATTTTACTAAGAGCTCTCTGCGAAAACCTCGCCCTCGGCATCTCTGCTCAGCTCTGATAATTCTATCGACCACTTGTTCCTCTTCGCCGTTCTCATTTATCAAAGGGATTGGTTGACTATCCCTGCACATTTGAGATGGTAATGGGTTTTGTGGGTCCCTCTTTAAGAGGTCTACGTGAAATCTTGGCCAAATACCAGGTGGGACATCGAGTTCCACTACGTGTGGGGAGATGACTTTAGTGATACGATATTTTGCGTTTACCCATGATAGTTTTTTGATAACTGGGGTGTTTGTATATTTTTCAAATTCAGCCACACGTGATCTACTTGATAATATCGTTCCTGGGGCTGTCTTTTTTTATTGGCCGCTGACTCCATTCCTTGTTGAGCAGAGGCCATTGCAGCTTGCGCAAATTCTTGTCCGTCAATAATCCTCTCCACGAAGTCTCTACTTCTTTTTGCCGGGAGTGAGAGTTTTATTGTTGAAGCTTGCACTTGGTCTATGGGTTAAGCATGGTAGCTGTGTGTGAGGAAGAAAGGGCTTAAGCCGATTACTTGGTCCCTATTATTGAGAGCAAGCATGGCCGAGGGGAGCGTGGATGGCAATTCAAATTTGGCGTAAGATATAAAAGCTCTCAAGTAGGCCAAAACCTCTGGTTAATTCTTTCGGTGCTCCCATTTGTTTGCGGGTGGAAAGCTGTCGATTGGCGTTGTTCGATACCTACGCTTTTGAAAAAATGTGCCCATAAATCACCCATCTAATTTGAGCCACGATCGGACGTCAGGAACCTGGGGAAACCATGGAACCTGTAATGTGATGTCAAAAACTTTTTTGCGCACTCTTCAGCTTACATTGATGTCATGGCTTCGAGCGTACAAATTTTTAGTAGCCTATCAGTGATTACCTTGAGGTATCGAGGATCCCCCTTTGACTTGGCGGGTAACTCGGTCATCAAATCAATAGATAGCTCCGAGTGGAAACGATCAGGTATAGGAAGCGGCAATAGTAGCCCTTTTTTTCTCTCCAGACGTGTGAACGACCGCATAATCACAGTTATTACAATAAATTCGAGCCATAGATGATGCTCCTTGCCAAAAGAAACTCCTTGATAGAATGGCATAAGTGTTGTCATGACCCAGATGTCCAGTTATATATGAGTCGTGTGTCTTTTGTATGAGGGCTGTTTGAAGGAGCTTCCAATTTGGTACTCAAACGCGACGTCTAAAGCGGAGTAACCCTCTCTCGTCTAATTCGCATTCTGAAATAGATACCTTGAGATTTAGCTCACTAGGAAAGTTGTGCTCGCTATTCTTCAAAGAAGTGTACAGGGCCTGAAAATTGCTATCTTCTGCGCATCCTTGATCCCACAATATTTGGAGGGTTATTTCCTGGAATACTTTGTCACCATGAGGTACGTTGACTGTAGCGTCCGCAGTTGGTGTAGTATCGGGGCAAAGCGACATTGAAGTTATTTGATTTTTCACGAATTCTGCCTGGCGAGGCTCGGGATCCATCCATGAATCGTTTACTAGTTGCATATGTCTACACTTTAGGCGCTCGTCGTTAGAGTTCAGTGGCATATCTTGCTCCCTGCGCGAGAGTGCATCCGGGCGCGCGGAACTTTTACCTGCCCTAAATATTAAATTGAAAACGAACTGGGAAAGAGTGTGGCTCCATCTAACCTGGCGCTCCGACAGCTTTCTTGTTGTCATGAAGTACTGGAGGTTTTTATGGTCGTAAAGGACAGTGAATATATCTTTTAACCCTACTAGCTCACCTCTCCACTCTTCAAAGGTGGAAACAACGGCCAGTAGCTCCTTGTCATGAATTTTGTAATTACATTCTGCAAAAGTTTATTTTCTCGAGAAGTATGCTACCGGTCTTAAGGTGTTTTTGGCGTCAAATTGAGAAAGGCAAGCCCCCATTGCGTCACCTGAGCAATCTGCTTCTACTACCGTGTCGCTGTCTGGATCATAAAGAGCCAAAGCAGGGGCCGTAACGAAAAGTTTTTAAGGAATTCGAAGGCTTTGTCCTGTTCCTCAAGCTATAAAAACTTGTGTTCTTTTTTAGTCAGTTCTAAGGGGGGTTGAGCAATTTCACTAAATTTAGGAATGAATTCGCAATAGAAATTAGTGAATCCTAGGAAACTGCAAACTCCTTTTACTGACATAGGTGCGTCCCATGACTTTATCATTTTTACTTTGTCGGGATCTACCTTGATTCCTATATTGAGGTCTATAATAAAACCTAAGTATTTGGTTTCTTTGACTGCAAATTCACACTTTCTTGGGTCCAACTTAAATCCTGCTTTTTGTAACCGTTTGAAAACTGCTTCGACTTTTTCCCAATAATCTTCGAGATCACTATCTGTATAGATCAAGATGTCGTCTAAATATGCGGTGCAAAAGTCGTCTAGATAATTGCCCAGGGATTCGTTGATATATCGTTGAAAAGCTACTGGGGCACCTTAGAGTCTAAATGGTGTGACTTACCATTCAAAAGAACCAAACCTTGTACGAAACGCTATTTTTTCTTCGTCTCCCTCTCTAACGCGAAGATTGTGGAATGCTGCTCGTACATCAACTTTCGTGACCCATGTAGGTTTGGATATTGATCTTAGAGTTTCCTTTATCAGACGTAACGGGTATCTATCTTTTTCTGTAATAGCATTCAAGGCTCAATCATCGACGCAAAATATTAGGCCGGCCCACTTTTTCTTCACAAACAGTACTGGTGCGCCTCCTTGTAAGCTACTGGCTCTGATCCAACCTTTATCTAAATGTTCTGTCAGAGTCTTTCTTAAAACTAGAAGTTCATCTCTGGACATTCCGTAGAGCGAACCCCATAGTATATCTTTTTCTCTTCCCATGTCGTCTTTCTGGAGGTTTATTTTCATGTCTGAATTCCAATGTGGAGGAAGGGTGCTATCCTTATCTTCAAAAATAAGTTGAGCCCAATGTTTTATTTCCTTGGGAAGTCCTTCTGTGATTTCTGAAGGCGAGTCCTCGTTCTTAATTTCCAATGCTTTGTTAATGTCTTGCATCGTGAATGTAAAGATATGACCTTTGTATTTTTGGTTAGCAGGCCTTGCAAGTTTGATAAAAATTGTCATAGCTAGGTAGCTGAATACAATATGATTCAAAAAATAGTTTGATAAAATGAGCTGTGGTTACTTTGTTAGCCGTGACAGCATGATGTACCCTTTGTCTTATACTTTCTGGCGCTTTACTATCATACCAATCTTTTTCTCTGACGACTAGGCCTGTCCTATTTTGGCCAAATCTAATAGCTGGTTTTTTTGACAAGTATGCTACGTCATTATGCCACATCCATGGCTTGCACAAAACTATTTCAAACGCCAAATCTTGGATAATGTAGCCATAAATTTTTTCTAGCCTTCCGTCGATGTTAACATGAGCGTACGTAATTTCATTAGTTACTCTTTCTCTTCCGTCAGTCTTATCAAGTTGAAGAGATTTTGGCTGGATCTGGATGCGCGGGAGTTTATTTTTATCTACCAAAGATGTAGAGAACGCAGAAAAACACAAGCATCCCGTATCAATCAAGGATTTAACATAAAAACTTGAGTTTATTTGACAGTTTATTAGGAAAGGGTTACTATTCATTTTCTTAAGTACTGTAGCAATGATTTTAGGCAAATCTCCCTTTAAACCCTGAGCGCGACGTTGCTCAAGGCTCATTCTTCCCCCGAAATCCCATCACCTGAGTTTTCCGACTCATTTGTATCCTCCAATTGTGCAAGAGATTTCTCTCTATTAGTTCCCGAGCTTTTGACATGTACTATGGCAGTCGGCTTTTTTGCAGGTCAGTATTTGTTGGAAATTCTGACTCTCGAATTTAGGACTCAACCATTATCTGTTTCGTCTCAGGTTCCCGACAAGATCGACTCTCTCTACACATGTCTTGAGTGCGCTAAACGCGCCTACTGTTGCATATACGTTTGGATATTTACGTACTACAGTGTACTTTGGCTCATCATGGTAGATGAGAGGTGGCTGGCCATCACTAGGTTTGACAGGCACATGAGACTAGTGGGGATTTCTCCCTTAGATGTATATTTAAGTCCAATGTTCCCATAGTTGTAAAAAATCAAGTCTTCTTTACTTCATCACATATATCCATGTTATATCGTACAGAGTATATTTTCCAGCAGTATTTAGGGCACGACCGTGTCTTATGTCCTTTTTTTGCGCATCTGATGCATTTATCCTCGTCAGAAAGCTGCTGAAACTCTTCTTTTGACCTCCATCGCGCTCTTGGTCCATCATCAGAGGACTTACCCTGATTTTCTTTGAGGGCATTTATAGCAGCCTGCAGAGCTCGAAAGGAGTTAATACCCCCCATATTCGTGTCTCCATCGGCATCGAGAGATGATTGGGAATTATTACCGTTTTGAGGAATATACCAGGTCTTTTTCCCGAACAACTCTTCGGCCTATATTCTGGTGTATTTTCGAGACTTCCGGCAATATTTTTTACCTTAGTCACCCATTTCTCGCAATTATCGTCCGGCAGAGTTTTGTTCAGCAGTAGGAGCCGGAAGGTGGCATTTGTCCCCGTATTCAGGTAAGTTATTTTGTTAAAGTCCAACCATCTTGTTCCGCCACATTGCGATAACTTCAGCTCGAAATCCTGGAGATAGTCAACAAAATATTGGTTGGCATCCATTCGCATGCGCTGTAACAGATCTCGGGCGGTCTGTCGTGCCTGTTTGTCCTCAAATTGAGATCTTACATGGTCTAAGAACTCCTGCCAATTGTGATTTTCATCAGGCCCTCCTGTTTCAAACCAATGCAAGATTCGTGGCTGTTTTGTGGAGGGTATTGAACGAAAAATTACGAGGCAGATATTCCGGTCAGATCCTAGTGAGTCCTTGTCCTTTTCGATTTTAAACCTTAACTGCAGTATATGCGAGTAGAATGAAGGCAGTAGGCCATCCCACACGGGCCATAGGCTTGCACTAGTTTGGTAGCGTAAGGGTTGAGAATTTGTAGCTGTCAGCGTCGTGGGATGTTTGCTGGAGGGCAAGGAGGGGTTTGGAAATTCGATGGTATTTGCGTATTGGGCGGAGGCAAAGAGTTTTAAGCTGAGATGTCTCGGATAATTTGGTCTCGAAGGGCTTGGTATAACGATGGTGAGATATTCGAGAGGTCGTGAATTGGGGGTGGCCGATGATTTCGACTCTGTTGCTCTTGTAGTATTGATAGTCCACCTAGTTGCTCATGAATCATATTTTCGTCGTTAGAGGAGCCATTGCCTTGTGCCTGTTCTGACGAAGAATCCTTCCACTTATTACTAGGGTCAGGCGCAGCCCGTGACAGATTCACATAACTTATTTACCGCCTGAGTACCATCAGATAAACACTCGGACATACCATTCTACTGACTCTGTTCCCAAAATATTCATTTTTTTACTATTCCCGTTGTGTTGACATGGCAGTCAACGTGAACTTCTTTTATTCCAAAAAACCTCCAGAACTGTAAGACGTATATCGGTCTACATCTTCCGGTCAGAAGACTGGTCACTTTAGCTCTGCGTACAAGGGAATCGAGAATGCAGTTTATAATCTGTCTATAAAAAGATCTACAGGGACTGCGCGATTGTGCATGTGCAGAGCCTTACGTAAGCCACTCTGAACTTTACTAACAAAGAATGTCTGGTGAACAACCATTACAAATGGAAGCAGAGTCATGCCGTTCTAACCATGAGGTTTCTTGTGCACGTTAGTAAGAATAAAATGATAAATGTTGACTGTGAAATTCACGGATGTCTCGTGGCTTGTTGGAAACATCGCGCAATGAAATGCGCGCAATATTTAGGGAACGAAAGTAGAAGTTGACTAAAAGAGTGTCATGTTCGGATTACTGCTAAAAGTGTGGAAAGTGTGCGCTACAAGTACAAGTGTAAGCGACACGTAGCCTAAGCCACACCATAAACGAGTGTGGCACCATCTAGGCATAGAAAACCCCCAATAACCTCCTTGTGCCCACGCCATACAGCCGCTCATATATCTAATAGGTAGCCTGAAGCGCTACCATATCACCCATTCCAACCTCTTAAACACACACAAGATCGTGTCGGGAACCTAGACGAAATGGAGGGCCCATACGTCCACAACACGCTGTGTCTCCATTTCCAACATGGCTCCGACTACGACAATCGATATGTGTGTAGAGCTTGAGACTAGGTGTAAACTTGTATTTCTATTAACGTTCTAACTCCTCCTTAAATACATAAAATCCTCTATACTCCAGATAATGTAACTATCAATAATACATGGCAAGTGAACTATCAGAATACAGTAGGGGAGGAGTTGGGCGGTTAGATCAGCGGACTGTGACCAAAGAATGCGAGGGCTGCATTCTTGTTGTGACCTTAAAACTCGGCGTTTCGCTCGGTCTTGGAGTTCAGGATCCTCAATCATACAACGCAGTAAGACTATAATCCTCCCTTCAGAAACAGAAGAGGCCAACTCGATCCAATCCACCCAACCCCATCGGGTGATTGGTATGCTCCGGAAACTCATACGATGGCTTCTCCATGACCAAGTGTCGGAATACTCGGGTGGTATCTATATCTCACGCTTTCTATAGCAGTAATAACAATTGGTGGGTACTTACGGAGGAGGGTTGACTGTTTGTGTAAGCAAACATACCTCATAGTGGTATTTGCGAATGAAATCCAGAGTATGAGTGTCTCTAATGTCAAAAGAGTCATCCTACATGTATACATAGTACCGGTCATGTGTCATAGCTTTATAGCTGAATACACATTCAATGATCTAAAAAAAAAAAAAGAAAAAAAAAATAACAATTGGTGGTCAACATGTCTCTTGATTCTCTCTCCCTCTAACTCAAGGAAACACGCATATACAGCAGTTATCCCTCTCTCCTAACGCCATTCCTAAACAGGTAACTCATTACTCATCAACATAATTAGTCATCACTTCTATGATAATGCATGAAAGGTCATGAATTCAACAGGTCATGCGACTCCAAGAATAGTAAGTGATGAGTAGGACTTCAACCCGAACGTCTGATCTGATCGTGGTTGCCTTCATGGTAATTGTGATAGGGGTTGTACTGAGAGATGAGGATGATACAGACCGTGAAAGCGATTGGAAACCCTCGTGGGAGTGAGGACGAAGCTGTTACTCCATCTCAGCTCTACAGACTCTGCAGTGGATGCTGGAGATTAGAAGAAGAAGACACGAGCGACAGATGTTGAGTTTTCGTTCCTCAGCCTTCTTTGGTGTTAATAGGGCCAACACAAGTTCCCACGACCTCCACGCTGACATATGTGAATACTATCTAACCTCATCTATTTACTTAGCCTGGATTATTTGTCTACATCTCAGAAGGTGCGGCTACATTTTTACCGCTATCTACATATTGGACACGTATTCCCCACTGACCTCAAATAATACTCGTCCCATTTAACTTCTCTAGCAGCGTCGAGACTGCTTTTGTCATCCAAACTCTAGTATCCACTGACTGATAAGTTTTGGTTGTCGTAGGATAAACTTCATAAATCCGAAGGATCGATACCAAGTCTTCCTAGGAATCCTGTATGGCCCCAATGCCTTCAACGTCAGAATATCTTCATGTGTTCGGAGTCTGAGAAAATTTATGTTTAATTTGTCTACAGCTTTCAAGCTTTTAACTCATCGTCAGTGTCCGTCTACATGTTAAATGATAATATTGACTTCCGGGGCATCCATAATCTGCATTTCGTTTGCAAGTACTGCAAGTCAAATTTCTTACTCATCTCAGTCATCCTGTGTCAGTGGTACCAGAAACGAAGGATCAGAAGATTCGGTTACTCACCCACACCTCCCTAGTTCCCTAGAAGACAACCGTGAAAACTATGGTCGGATATTACTGAATTCGAAGCAGCAATTTCCTGCTGCCCCAACAGTTATCCACAGGCAGAAAGGAACAGCCATTCCAGTACATTCCAAGTACCCCGGCCCAAGTAGGGCAATGATAGTAGCTTCGTCAGGTGGGATCTAAAATCGCGTTCAATACTAGATTGCAGTAAAGCTTAAACCACGTGCTGATGAAACAAGGTCAACCTATGACTAGACTAAAATGGAAAGCTCTCCAACCAAGGTAAACAGTCGATCGACCACATTGTCATAGCTTCATAGCTGAACACAATATGATCCAAAAAAAAAAAAAGTCGATCGACCACGGCCAACAGCAAACAATCACGGAGAACTTTTGCTCCTCCCTCGGACAAAGGCTCTGAACGAAATGTAACCTCTCTAGCTATAGGCCAATCAAATTTATGACTCATGCAGTAAATCCCTACAGTATCTCCATCACAACTACCATACAACCAAAACATCTATCAGAACTACATCCAGCTATGTGGAGTCTCATGGTATGTCCCCCACATCAGTCGTGCGTGATTGTCAAGGCGGAAACTTGGTGACCTTCGACCGCCCTGGTTAACTCGCGCCATCCCTACAAACAAAAAGCGGCTTTACTCAGAGTTCGACTGGTTCTTTCTGCCCCTCAAGTTTACCGCCAAACCCGAATAGCAGAAAGGCTACTAAAATTCGCTGGGTAGATCTACCCGCATGGCACACCGCAAGGCTACAGAATCACAACCACAGTGACCATCGTAGCCTCACCTTTTCCAGTTTTGCCAACAGCTCTCTCCTAACAGACGTAATAAATACAGCGCCGTGTTCCCAAATCGCTGAGAAATTTACAGGCCCTGTCTTTTGATATGGAGGAGACACTTCGTCCAGAAAGCTCTGCTCTAAGCGAAAAATTTGGATACAAAAGTTTAGAATCTCAAATTCAACACCACTCAAAACTCCTATCAGAATATGATGTTTCTTGGATATATAAAAATCGACCTGAATCAGATATGATACATGTATCCCAGGTAGTTGGGGCGGCCCGAACTGGAGAATTCTCATGGAGGGTACGTAGCCGCGACGAAAAATACTAAATTAAATGAGTCAACCTACTTACATAGACTAGGCCCCTTCTCCGCCTCACATTCACATCCCCCAAATCCCGGAAGAATATGCACCTCGGTTGTCTACTTTATCAGGGACTATTCACAATGAAGAGCCATATAAAGGAGTACTAGAAGCGATTAGCAGAAACATTATACTTTCCCAGCCAGTGCGTGAGTGGAAATATGAATGGCGACGCCAAGCTCAGCAAATTCTCCCATTTCTTTACCTCGGACCATCGGCGGCGGCTCGTAACGTTGAGTCTCTCAGACGGGAAGGGATTACAATGCTTCTTGCAATTCGAGATAACTCCACGGCCCAAGCGCAGCTCTTAAATGGGGCGAAGGTAGCGGAATCTCTTGGTATCGAATCTGCATCTATCGATGTTGCCGGACACATGGGTCTCATTGCTGCATTTCCCGTTGCAGTTGAAAGGATAAATGAACACGTCACTAGGCTGTATAAAGAAAGCCAGCACAGTAGAGCTGGCAAAGTTCTCGTCTCATGTGAATCTGGAAACGAGCGATCAGCTGCTGTAGTCATCGCTTACATGATGACTACTTATGGCCTCGACATGGTTGCTGCTATTCAGTACGTGCAGTCGCAACGATTTTGTGTATCGTTTGACGACACTCTCAAACACCTCCTTTTCAGTTACATGGGTATATTGAACGCGCAAAAAGAGGTTATGTTCGTAAATTCGCAAAATTTGATGCAATCAATGGACCGAATGACGCCTGTCAAACGGCAAAGATGTGAGATTGCAGATGATAACGGCGACATAAACATGGGCCTTGATAATGACGAGGAGCGTTTCATGAGCCGTGCAAGCCTCTATCCATTCCAATGATCTCTTCTAGTGCTAGGTTAAGTAACGAACACCAGCAGAAATAATTTTGTCGCAACGGAGTTGAAGTGATTCGGAGTTTGTCAGCTAGGTCTTGGAGAGTAATGTTAGTTTCAATAGCTTCAAACTTGTTGTAGATATTAATAAATATAAGCTATATAACCCTTTAATTGTGTAGGAGGAACCTGGGCGGTTAGATCAGTGGTAGTATCGCTCGCTTTGCATGCGAGAGGTCGTGGGTTCAATCCCCACATCGTCCAAGTTAGTTTTTACTTTATGTAGTATTTTGGCGGAAAATCTTGTTTTGATGCTTCAATATCCAATAAATATAATTTTAGGTCAAAAAACAGCTCTGTCAAATTTAATAGACGCTTTCGTTGCATCTCAGTTACACTCAGTGTGGTAGGCAGAAGACAAAACAAGATTGTCGTTCATGAGGTTGTCTGCTACCAGTCTTCCATAGAACAACGACTGGCATACGATTAGGCCGTCACATAAGTAAACGCCACAGCTCATTTGATACAGCTAACATCAGGAGATGTATTTGTGATGAAAATTTGAGATTTCAATTTGCAAAAACTATCACCGGGCAGCTGTTACTGTCGAAAAGAGACTTCGGATTAGATTTCGGAAAATTATGACGTGGGTGACGCCGGACCTGACATCGAATAACACTGTTGGCAGTAGGTTGAGGTTTGTTGGTCGGTTTTTTATTACAATACTTGAGTCCATGACTATTTAGCACGTTGGGCTCAACCCTGACCCAGGCAACACCTTGTATAGTGCTCCTACCCGTTGTAGTTACTTAAAAGATCGATTACATGTTGCTCGTAATAGATAGCCATTCATTTGAGTTTTTACCCGTATAATTCAGGGGACTAAAATTCAACGCCTGTCCGTAATGTCCCCTATGAACCCCCAGATCTCAATGCAGAATCTGCAGAGCTGAGATCGACTAACAACTTCTCACTCACTTCGATCGGGATTCCCGGCCACTTTTGCGGTCTGTATCGTCTTTATTTCTCAACACAACCCCCGGTCACTATTATCATGAAGCTAACCATAATCAGATCAGATGATAGAGCCGAGTCTCGTCCCATCAAGAGATCACTCACAAATCTTGAGAGGCGTGCTGGCATGATTCGGGGATTTTCTATTTGCATCTCTCTTCTTAGATAATTTCTGGCGTGTAGACTTCGGTACAAACACTCAAATGAGCTACCCCTGTGTTCTAACGTCACATGCACCGGATGATATAACTTGATTTCATGCCATGCTATTCTTATCTCACATCAAGAATGGTTAACTGGATTTGTATTTGAATTGTATCGACTAAGTAAAGTATTGATGAAGGCCCCACACCCAGGAGGCTTGACGCAAATGGGTCTTACCAAAAGACCCACAACTACTGTTGAGGCTAGTTTTATGGAGCCAGAAATTTATGTGAATGAAAACTAAAAATGTAAAGTGGAGGACAAAGGCTGAATACCTGTCAGTGGTGTCCTCTACGAGCCGAGATTCAGTCACGAAAAAGGGTGGGTTGAAGTTTTTTGATGGATTTTCGGACTGAAGGAGTTGCACTCGGTGTTTTGGTCGAAGCATCAGTCGACAGAGATTTCACAGCCGCAAGAAAGTCGAACCAAAGCTCATCACCACCAACATACGATTCGCGAATGGGCATAGGTCTGTCTGGAGGTCGTATTCAAACATCCAACATTTCTCAAGCTCCTCATATATTTGCGACGAAGCATTTTTCAGTCGATCCTACACCTGCGACCCACCTCCATACCCATCGCATAACCTACCTACACACTCCCTAATGAGGAAAGTCATGATGGAAATTGGATGTGTACAACGGAGGAAAAAAAGGGAATATACACTGAAGGGATTATGCAAATCTCCAATGACGACAACAACCCAACGGTACGATATGAAGATGCAAGGCTAGAGCAACGATGAGATATTGGACGGCAATCATATTTCGAAGTCAATGAGAATGTCAAGGGCTCGGGCGCGTGGTTGCCGAGGCTGACGAGAAATTTGCGCTTCAGCGCATCAAAAGTGGCTTCTCTGGATGGTTGGGCTTGACATGATTCAACACATGGGTGAAGTCTGAGGTGAGACGAGGTAGATATACTTGATAGTAGTAAGCCTGATCCAGCCCGGCCCTACCCATGCTCAAGCTCCCATAGAGATGAGGAAGTTGCTCTTTGCCTAGGACGTTATTATACAAACAAATATAAAAATTTAAAGGAAAGTTTTTGCTGCTCTAACTCAAAGCACTGCGCCTAACCATCTCTTTCATAACACTTAACCTGTAATATTTGTATCCCAGAAAACCTCGATCATTTAAGTCTAACTTTGCACTGTGTAACATTCCGTTACGGTAAGGAACCAATAGATTGGTACCCTTCTGTGTCGATCCTCGTTGCGCTGTTCCCTTTAATTTTTAGCGACGAAATTTTAACAAGCTTAAATTTATTTGAAGGTCAGTGGCGTGTTTTATGTATTATTGAAACATAATCTCATTTTCCTATATTACTTCCTAAAGGGTGCTTGGCGCAATGGTAGCGCGCGGTCCTCCTATGTGGAGATCAAGACTGAGGTTGAGGGTTCGAGTCCCTTGGTGCTCGACGTAGATCAGATTTTTTCTGAAAGTTGTTTCGTGATGCACAACCTTGGCTCAACATCTAAATTATCCTTGCCTTTTGAACTGGCTAACCTTGCATAGTTGCCCTATATATTCAGGATGACGAAAACTCAAAATCTGCTATTTTTGTTCCCTCCAAACCATAAGCTCTGTAGTCTACAGAGCCGAGGTTGAGTGACACCTTCGTCCTCACGTCCATAAGAATTCCCAGCCGATCTTGTGGTCTGTATCATCTTCGTCATACATTACCTCACCCATTCTGCTGCGTGTCCCATACAGTTCGTGGCTGAGAAAGGAATTAAACACTAGTTACAACACCAATCCTATATACGAGAAAGCGTCGGGAACTGGTATAAATTCAGGGCTCATGAATCCATTACACTTTGTCACCATTTTCAACACGCTTTCAAGAGACATTTAAGGTTGCTGGCTCAGTACAAAAAGGGGGAAGGAAGCCTTACTCAAATATTTGGACACATCCAAGTGCATGGTAGCACATAAAGGGAATTAAACTAGGACACTAAATTGGGAAATAATATATTTGATTATAAAGGGGAGAGGATCATTATGGGGAGAAGGTTAGAATTATTTATTTTAAATGTGTCATAGCTAGATAGCTGAATACACTATGATTAAAAAAAAAGCTTGCTTTACCAATCATTCCGCTGTATTTTAAGTTAAAGCCCCAATAATTTTTCCCATGAACAAAATACTCCAGGCTATATCATTCCAATCCACAGTACTATCAGCTCGACAAGCTTGAAAGTTTTTCTGATCTTATTGTACACCATGTATTAGGATTTAAAGGTACCTTCTTTACGGGAACAAGTGCTGAGTAAGGCTGTCAAACCCTTTTGTCGATAGCCGTGACCCTGCAATTAAGGCTTCCAGCGTCTACTTTCAAACAAACATGTTGAAAATATCGCGCAATGAGGTGGGCGCAAGATTTCTCGAACGAAAGACAAGTTGGCTAAATGCGTGGGAGCTGTGCGCAAAATACACAAGTATAAGCGACACAGCCTAAGCCACAGCATAAACACTCGTGGTGCCATCCAGGCATAGAGAGCCCCCCAATGAACTCCATGTGCCCAGGCCATACAGCCGCTCATGTTTTCATTAAGTAGCTTGAAGCACTACCCTATTGCTCATTCCAACCTCTCAACTACACACAAGATCGTGACGAGAACCTAGACGAAAATGAAGGGCCCATGCGTCTATGAAACTGTGTCTCCATCTCCAACAAACTTATAGTTCAGATTCAAACCCTCTACCGAGCCCAATTAACCAAAATCTCATGGGTACAACTTGAAAAGTTAGAGGAAAGGGCAAGCGGTCAGTGACGTCACTTTGAATTACAAAGTAAATTTCACATAGAGTCAATTGCCTCCTTTTGATCCATCATCTATCTATGATTATAGAAAGTCAAATACCAACTTACGTCTCTTGTACCTATCAATCGTCTCGATTTTTTGACTGCTTTTAACCATAGTGGTGCAAGTTATGGCAGCCATCAAAAAGCCCCTCAACGAACTTCTATCTCGTTCTGGCTCATGTGGCATTTCCCAAGCTCCAGTGCAGGATCGACCAGGCTCCATGGCAGATAAAGATATGCTAGAGACTAGTTCAACTAAAGATTTGCAACCAGGAGTTTCTACTTCACAAGATAAGACAATACTGCAGAATAACCTTGAGGAAGTTAAACTGAAGGATTTAGGGTGGAGCAGAAATTCTGCTGATATTCCAGAGGTATTCTTTGATCAAATGGATAATAAGAAGTTCTGGAATCTTCTCACAAGATTTAACAAGGTGGCTTGTTGATCTATTTGAAGGATTTAGGTACTAACAAGTTGGAGGAAATTTTTCATGTCAAAGTTTCACTAAAAGAGCCTACGGGAGGTCTTGATTTCCAGACATCAAGTCAACAAGAATTTTCATCAGAGAAGCTACGAGCAAACGTGGAAAGGTTTTACATGACAGTGATTGTCGGGTTAATTATTTCCTGGAAGCATCTTAAACGACTCAGATCCTGGCATGAGCCCCGAAGAACTATAATGTTTGCTGCCGCCTACTTTATTTCTTGGGCCCTAGACCTTTTATCCCCAACTATCATATTTTTTTGCATGCTCTTAATTGTATACTCTCCTTTCCGTGCATTCTGTTTTCCACCAGAACAAACAACACTCTTACTTTCTGACAAAAAAAGAATTTATAAAAACAATTCCGTACAATATCAAGATAAGGTTTTAGTGAATGAGCCAAGCGAAAGTTATGAAGAAGAGGCGTTAGAGGCCGAAGCTATAAATTTTGTTAATAGCTTTGCTATGATTGCTTACAGTGGTGAGTCTAATTTTAACTAGCCAAAGTGCTCTCCAACCGTCTTCCTCAGATGTTGTTTCCCTAATTATCGCGATAAAGAAGCTAACCGGCTGTTTCTTCTGAGCTAAAGCGGCAACTGGAAGACATCCACAGGAAGATTCGCTTACAGAAAATAAATCAGCAAGTAGCTTGGGAGAACACAGTCCTGATCCTGCAAGTATTGCTATCCATGCTGTAGATGCAAACGAGAAGACAAAAAGTGGAAAATCTGAAAACACGTATGATGATTCCAAGGATCTTATGTTTAATTTAATGAGCTCTAAGACAAAGATCATTATGAAAATAGTAAGAACCATTAATCCCTTGTAATTAATAAAAAATACTCTTCTTAGTAGCGACCCCTGTTCAAATAAATTTCTTAAAGAAATAAAGGCTAACTTTCACACTTTAAGATAAGTAAGATTTCCGATGAATGGGAGCGAATTGGAAACTCTATTTCACCAACACCACAGTTACCAATTGAGAATTCTCGGTTTAAGATTGCCGGTGTTTTGGGGGTTTTGTTGCTGATCTCTCTGTTTGCAAGCTCGTACATGGTTTTCAAAGTAGGTAGTCTATTGATAGGATGTGCACAATTTGGAGATCCATTGATACAGAGATGTCATAAATTCCTGGATGATAACTTTCCAAATTGGCGTGGACTACTAGAGCTTAAAAATAACATACTCAGGGGTGTCCCCACTAACGCTCAACTCACTATTGCACTGCTCAGAATGGGCGAGGCTGACAAGGCTCCTCTTCCTCCTCCTCCCTCGATTAGATCTGGGCGAGATTTGCAGAGGTCAGGCTCGCGCATCGAGAGATCCGGTAAGATAGTTTAATTTTATTTGGCGCCATTGCTGACAAACTTGACGTAGATTCCAAGAATGATGGAACAGGCGCTATATCTAATCCATCAATATCATTAGATGAGACCGATCCGAAAGATAAATCAAGCCAGAAGACGAGGAATCATAACCACTTGATAGTCACTGCCGTCAAAAAGATTTCGAAAGGGATTGTTGGAACAATTCTTAGTACTGATCACATTAAAGCTGCTGCTGGTGTCGAGAATGCAAAGAATCGGCTTGGTGTTTTGAAGACTGGTAGTGAAACACCCGCTGGTCCAACATGCTTTCCCAGTAGGTTTGAAGGGGTCCGTGGTAATGCCTACATCACCACAGTGCTTAACGACTCATCTTTGAGCTGGGCATCGATAAAATGTGAAGGCAGTGCAGCTTTTTCTATCTCTTTGAACGACATTCGAGAGATAAAGAAAGTAGGTGGTCTTGATTGGAAGTCGAAGTTGATCATTGGGTGGCTCACATCGCGGGAGATTGCTGATGGATTGGTAATTGTCGATAAAAACGGAACATCGAGGCATTTGACAGCCATGTCCGCAAGAAACGAGCTTTTTAATCGATTGGTAGCCATGGGTTCACAAAAATGGGAAATATGGTAGGCTAGACACTGGGCTACCATTCGATCACTGCGATAAGTTTGTAATCTTATGGGGACTATTATTCTAGTGGTTTGATTAGAGGTTAATTAGTCTCTGGACTAGGTGACTACAGTAATCGAATGTTTAGTTGGCTAGATAATACAATGAAGGTATTTTGATTATTGCTGCACTTATTCTCATTTTGGGGGAAAGTGGCATATCGTGGACGGCTTCTAGACAGGGGAATTTTGAAAAATGTGGCAATGACTTGAGAGGGTCATAGTCAAGGGAGAGTCATTGCTTGTGATATTGTTACCAAACTTTCTTGTAACTGTAGCGAGACAGGTGTCAGATAAGGTAGGCGTTGGAATTGGTGAGGCTGACGTAGCCAGCATCAACACAGTGGGATCGAGGACATGCAGCCTTGGGTCTCACGAGCAGGCCAAGCGGTGTCGAATACGGCCATGGATTCCGCTTAATAGCTCTGTGCGCGCGACCCACCAGCAATACAACGGGCGATCGAGGCTTGAGAATGACATGGGTGCAGTGGTTGTTTTCATTAGATTATAAGACTTCCTTGTTATCTCCCAGTCTAGCTCGGGCCTATTCTCCTGCTGGAGCTAGTAGTATCCACCTAATGAAGTACACATTTTCCAAATTCCCCATTGTCTAGAACATTCAGACAAGATCACATGACCTTTGCCCTTCTCAAAATCCTCATCTACCTTATTAGCCGCCCAAACGTCCTGCACCATTTGCTGTTCATGACGTGAATGAGTCGCACTCATGCGTAGACAGGGGCGGGCGGAAAAAGTATGACTACAGAGGCAGATAATTTTTAGAAGCAGGGGCATGTCGACCACGCAGAATAGTTTCTAGTGGCCACCTTATGTTTAAGGCGACTGGTCATGCAGAGGTACAGTTTTCAGGGTTCTAATCCAACTCGAATGGGATTTCTAGCCCATGATTGAAGTGCTGTCTGTTATTTAATTGGCGCTTTCCCCCTACATTACCGACTGGACTGCCGTAAGACGTCGGTTTGATTAGTCTACTAGTGAGAGGAGTTTGTCTTGAAGTGTTGTGGCCCAACTAAGATCTACGCATCAATCGATAATTAGTTATTATTCCAAACTTGAGGGCAGGCACCTACCCTTTGTGTGATTTCAGAATTTCCGATATCGCTACCATATTAACTATATCCTTAGCTGAGTTTTCACCAGCCCCTGTTCTTCTTGTGACTAGCCCATTCCCTTCACGCTAGAGGCAAAGGTGACTACCACATGGGCAGTATCGTTGCGTTTACATTGCATAGCTCTGGCGCTGAGACATGACTTTACAGGTCATTTCGGTGAGAGTTGGAGGTATTATATCTAGACCTATACACATCGTCTGTAGTGGTCAAGAGGTCTTGGACGGCAAGTTTGGAGACGTGAGGAACCACCATCTGGTTTTGAGAAGTCTCTGGGCCCTCAAGGATATCACCAAGAGTGACGGAGGTGCGATGCTGCGGATGTTTGGGAGGCGGTGGGTTAAGAGAGGCTGTGTGATAGGATGAATCTAGTTGCTGAGGTTCCATGGGAGGAAGAGGAGGAACGTAGTGAAGGGAGAAGTTGCGCAGAGTGGGGAGGTCATAAACGCTACCTCCAAATGGACGCAAACGTGGCGAGTGGGCAGGAGTAACTAGCGGTGTATATTCTGGAGTGGGCGAGAAGGAGTCTTGTGAGAGGGTGGGGGAAGGCGGGGCGGTTGAATTAGGCGAGTTCGGGCGGGAACGCTTCGTGTGACGGTGAGTGTAATGATCATTCTCTTCGCTAGAGTGGGAGCGCGACATCGAGTAAGCTGAAAGTGATGATAGATGGCCTCGACTATGTTGAGCGGGTTGCAGAGGTAGTCGATTCGAAGAGAGTGCGGAAAAACTGGTATCGCGTTCCGGTCCGGCAGGAATCACAGAGGGAGGAGGGTGATGGTGATGAAGTTGGTCTAGGTTCGGACTCGTGTGTGGACTAGCGGTGCGAGAGGGTGTAGCGCTGGTAAATGGTGGACGCGTGGCAGGATATGAATTGTAGTGAGAAGAGGACATCGACACGATAGATGGAGTAATAGTTGGTGAGTTGCCGGCCGATACGGGAGCTGAGCGAGAGACCAGACGACTTGTTGGAGGTGGCATTAAGGGCGCCATGGTTGGCACAGGAGGCTCGGGAGCAATCGACGCTGAGGAGACAGAGGCATTAGAGGGAGCTTTGGAGCTGCGTCTTGAGTTGGGATTATTGTGTATGCGAGAGTGACGCGTCAATTCGTCAGACCGAGAGAATCGCTTGGGACAGCTGGGAAATTGGCATGCATGCGGCTTCTCGCCTGTATGAGTCCGGATGTGACGAGTCTGATGCTCGAGACGATGAAAGGCCTTTTCACACAAAGGGCACTTGTAGGGCCTAGGCAGATCCTGACGGCTCTCGCTCCGATGAGAACGAGCCACTACAGAAGGCAGGAGACTGACTGTAGCCATTGAATATAGTGGCTATGGGCGAGGTAGAAGGTGGAGGTTGATCTCGGAATTCTGGATACGGAGAGCCACGAAAGGGTAGCTGGGAGATGTTGATGGTTGTGTTGAGAGCAATAATGGTAGTGTCGTGGATGTTGGTGATGGAGAAGCTGGTTCGAAGGATTACCTGGAGTGAAGTGGGAGAGGAGCAGAGGTAAGAAGGAGGCACACGGGGGGACTGGTGGAAGCAAGAGATAAAGTACTCGATGGGAGAGAGGAGGTGGTAGAGGCGGAGTGGAGCAGGTTGAGGTAATATAAAAGGACCAGCGGAGGATGTCGTGGTGGTGGAGCGCGAGAGAAAAGGATGAATGACGGATGGTGGGCGGCGACGGCGCACGAGGGACATGGGGAACGGGGCTGTGGGGCCTAGGGACGACGCCGGGGATTGACAAGGGCCGGGGCAGCGACCAGGCGGGGAAGGGAGAGTGGGCGGAGGGCGCTATCGTTGGTACAGTGTGGGTGTGGCCTGGTGGCCTTAGAGCCGAAGCGAGGGCAGCGGGTGAGGGAGTAGGGAATATGATTGGCTTGCTGGGGGGCGCTTGACTACCCTGGCAGGCAGGCTGGTGGGATCCAGGATGTTTAGTTTCAAGTTTGCAGTGTGTTTGTTTGTCCCCATGGTGTCCTAGCCCCGTCGCTAGCTGAGAGGAAGAGACGCATCTAGACCAGGCGGCGACGGGAAGGAAAGGGGGTGGGGCAGCCTCGACCCGCCACTGCACCGGCGGCAGCTGTGTGACGGCGAGAGACCGGCACCATATCGGCCGTGGCTTCGGAGCTGGTCACGTCTGTCATCACCCCCCTAATCGGCGTGTGCCAGGCTAGGAGCAAGAGACCGAAGACTGAAGGGGACAGCTTGGGCGGTTAACTGCCCTTCCCGCTCGCCGGGTGCCGGTGGCTCTCGCCCCACCCGCACCAGGGGCCTGGAGCGGGTGTCGGCGGCGAGGCAGAAGTAACCAGGACGCGCTTTCTGACGAGGGTGACGGGCTAATGGAAACGATGAATGATCGGGAGTCCTCCTGACTGGCTCACAAAGAAGGGTCAAAGGGAATGGGCAATCAGGGATTAGCCTTTGTACTAGGGCTAGGGCTAGGGCTAGGGCTAGGGCTGGGGCTAACGGATGATCCGGCACGCCCTTACAGGGTCACGAGATGGTCAGATTGGCTTCCCCATACCAGGGCGGCGTGAGGGAAGGCTGACGAAAGGACTTTTCCGTCCTTGAAATCCTTCCATCCGCAGCCAATGGGGCCCACGACGGCCGCTTCAGAGCCGGCTCAGCGTCTCTCGGCTTTCCCAGGCCAAGTGGCGGCAAATGGAGGGTGGTGAGACGGCCGCCCACCCGCCGAAAGGGGCGAGTCAAGCGAGTGTGAGAAATTGGCCAATGACTAGACACGCAGCTGGAACAAACGCCGCGCCTCATTTGGGTCCTGTTTGATGGCGGCCACCGGCTGCTTCGCACTGCACCGGCGCATGAGCGCTGGGCCACTGGTCAGGCGCTGCCGACTGCGATTGGGGGCACGTCGATGCTCGCTCAGTCTTTGTGCGCACCGTGATTCCTCGGCGAGCTGCTTGGAATCAATCCTGCAGGCCAGCAACGCTTGTCATGCCTGGCCCGAGTCAAGCGGAGGATTGCGGGGAAACCGACATCCCCCAGGTTGAAGCGACTTCTACGTCTTCCCCTCCGCCCCCCCTTTACCCTCTTACACGTCCCGGTACGTGGGCGCGGCCGACGGGATGCAGCGCAGAACACGTCGGGCTCGCTGACCCACCCCGCCCTGCCACTTGTCTGCATCTCCCTGGCGGCCTCGCCTTCCGGATCTCCTTGCTTTTCCGGGCCCCCTTTAACCTTTCATAATTCCCCATTGCTGCTCAGATGCAGACGCACGCGCCGGCACCGCCAGAGAGTGGGAGAGTCCAGAGGCTCGCCGACTAGGCGCCAATGTCTTCTGGTGGCCTCCAACCAGATGCCTATTTGGGATCTACGCCGCTGCAACGCTCTATCGGCCACTCTCCCACACCCCGGCGCCGTCCAAGTCGTAGATGGCGACTGTCCACAAGATTCTGATCAGCCGTCCAGCCTAGACGTTGGTAGCTGGTTGGCGCCGTGAGAAAGGGGGGGGAAAGGGGGGAGGGCGGACGAATGTGGAGAAAATGGGGAAAGAGGCCCAGAACTACCACGGCAACGGCAGCAGCAGCTGAAGAAGAAGCTGGAGAAAGATTAGGGAAAAGAAAGAAACAAAAAGCAAATTGAGAGAACTCGATAAATCAGTCGATCCGGAAGACGAACCATCAAGCAACTCATGACCAGCTCCGGACCCGCTCAAAGACAGACCATGACACCCAGTTCCACGTCGATCTCGTCACCTCCAGTGCCCGCTTGCCATCCGTTTCGTCGCCCTCTAGTGCTGGACCTCCGACGTCTGTCTCCCAGCTGCGCCTACTCATGATACTCGTCGCCCACACCCGACCCTTCCCATTTCTCCGTCTTGCCACCATGGCGGCCGGCCCTTGGCCCCACCGCGCGAGCGAAACCCACGTCGGATGTGCAGACATGGCACTGTTGTTTACGTTGATGCCCGTACTCACACCGTCTACGCTACCCGCATGGGTCTGGGCAGGGAAAAAGAAAGGATGAAGAGGAGAGCGGCCTGATGATCGTAAGAAGTGCCGCCTAATTCAAATCTGGGGTTCACGATGAGGACAGGGCCCCGAATCACAGAGGATCGCAACGTTACCGTTGCCGCACTCTCTTCTTCCCACCCACTTGAACACGAGACGCCTTCTCGCCCTGCCTCACTCCCACCCCTGATCTAAAGCATAGGGAGTCGTGCCTCTCGCAATCTTGAGAGTGACAGGAGCCCGATGATACCGAAGCCTGGAACCCGCGTGCCGCTGCAAAGGGGACCCCAACCTTCCCAACCCAGCACCATGCGTCCTAGATCCGCAAAGCAAGATCGCTCGGCATCATTCAAAGCGCTGGTGCGCCATAGAAGCATCCGATGCCGACCGCACAGTGAAGCGCAGCCTTCTCTCCACGTCCCATCCAACGCTCGTGTCTCATTCTATTCCTCGTCCTCGTTTCGCCCACGCTGAGGCTCAAATGAGTAAATCAGTGGCTCTGCTCTTCGTTGCAGAAACCAAGGCTCACATTAGCGAAGGACTTGGAGCGATTCGAAAAACGACTTGCCGATATCGCCAGGGCCAGGCTGGTTCATTTTTTGGTAAGGATACTGCCAGGACCAGCCTTTAGGCGCCAGCATGTGCGCGAGGGATGAGCATGGCGCGCATAGAAACCCCAAGAAATGAGATGCGAAGATACATTCCGGCGCTTCACGAAGCCGGAGAATCTGTCAGAACCTGTCTGCAGAATGAGACGGATCAGTCGGCTGAACTCCATCTCCTCTCCACCAGACTCTAGCGTCGGAATGGGCCCGGCTCAGCAAACGATGAGAGGCAGCTTTCCTCCTCCTGCCTCAGCGATACGACGCCCTTCGTGTCCTCGCCGGGGCCGGAAGGTCAGCCTGCATGCGCAAGAATAATGCCATCTCGGGGGCCCCGGACGACTCGCTGACTGCGCTGGTACCGCGACGCTGGCTGACACGTCAGGCCGAAGCCTGCAGCCAGGCAGGGCAACGACGACACGAGTCTGATCCCGGTCCAGCGGCGGCGGCGACGACGACAAACCCCTGGGACGGAGACAGGTGAGACGAGAGGTCGAAGCGACCAGAGCACTAGCTGTCCTAAATCAAGACGAGCCGTGTCACAGGACCATGCGTGGAGATCGAACCCTACAGCACACAGTGTCCCCATGGAATATGCGATGCTCATGTCATCCTTCCGACGGGACACTTGGACGAGCAGTGGCAACTACGCCCATATCTGTGGAAATGAACGATGCCCCCCCCCCGGAGTGGCCTCTCATGACGCATGGCTAAAAGCACGGCTCAGCTATTAGAGTTCGGGCGGGCGCAGAGAGCGAGAAGCTGGGGAAGAGGAGAAGCGGCGTGCCAAAAGGGGCACTTGAGTTTAGGCGGAGGGAAGAGGCGTTGACCGGGGGCCGCGTGCTCCCTGCCACCTGCGTCCCGGATGCAGCAGCCTAATCCAGCCATCCACAGGGCATGTGACCTTTTGGCCACGTGACAAGGGCATCAGACGGCCGGCGGAAGCTCAAGCAGCTCTGGCGTTTCCGGCTCGCGGAAATGGGGTGCCAACGTGCGTCGGCGCGGCCGGGCGGAGTTGCGGACTGTGCTTTTTTCTCGGCCGGGACCCCTGTCCTGGAGGGAGGCGCGGCGGCAGCAGCAGTAATGGCAGGATATGCCCGTTCCCTCTGCCGATTTCCCGCCAGCAATGGTGTGACCTTTCCTGAGGCCGCTGCGCAAGTCGTATGAACTATATGGGCAACTTTTTCCACAGCCGTCCGGCGGCAGGCCTTTGTCTTCTAGAAAAACCTAGGACTACGGCATCCGCTCCCGTAGCAAAGATGGGGTGGTCGACTTCTGCCCAACGATAAACATGAGACCGCCTCCTTCCGTGCGCGAAGAGAATTGGGCCTACGATGTTGGGAGTTGGGGGGCACGAGACACACGACCATGAGACGCATGGTTGGTGATGGAGGTGAGGTCCCCGGACAATGCTGACACTGCTGCATAGAGTGCGACGTGTCGTGGATTGAGAGGCAGGATGAAGATGGCGCATCGGGGGCTCTATCGATCCATAGCTCGCATCACGTTAATATTGAGACCCCACACAAGCGCCTCAGGCGTTTCACACGATCCGCGGAAGAAAAGACGCCACGCAATTGATGAAAGAATAGATTGCTACATATCTCCACCTATGCGCAGAGCGTGATCGGCGATGGAGAGGAGTAGGCCGGTGACATAAGCCGGCAAGTATGGAAGGAGATTGAGTGATCAATCACCCGAGCAAATGGTAGCGACGGTAGTATCAAGCTACATTGATCGATGTGGAATAGCAGCACTACTGGAATATGTGCGACTCGCAATCATCTCGCCGCAATTCCATCCCAGCTCAATTACCCTTCGTGGCCGCCACCCTGCCGCTGGTGTCCCTCGGCGCTCCTAGCATGCTCTCGCCGCTTGCACGCATTTTCTGCAGCTTCTGCTCGAGTCTTAGAGTACGGTGGCGAATGGAGCGCTCGCGCTGCTTGACTTCGCGTTCGTAAGCTTCAGCGACGCGTCGCTTCTCACGCCGTTTTGCCTGCAGCTGTCGCATGAGCGCACTAAACTTATCCATAAAGATCTCACCAGCCTCATCCCACTCTGGGCTCGAGAGCTGCTCAAAGAAGGCCTCGGCAGCTTTGGCAGCGGCGCCAGGCGTCGGCGGTGTGGCCGCCAAGTAATAGTTGATTTTGGTCTCGAGAGGTGTGCCGGGCGCGCGGAGCTCGCGCGGGTAGACAAACGGTTTCCGTGGCGCCGCTTCCTCCCAGGTCTGAGCTTCAAGTTCGGCGTAAGTCATGCGTTGGAGCGCCTCGTCATCGTAGTCAGCGCTGACATGGGCGAGGTGCTGCGGTGAGCCTGCGGCGACTACCGGCTTTGTGATGCGCGAGAGCTTCGCGCGTGTGGGTGTCGGACTGCGGGGAGTATCGGGGGCACGAGGAGCGGCGTCAGTCTCGGGGTCTGGGTCAGAGAGGCCAGGATCTGAGTGCGGGCGCTTCGGTCCCCCGGGGCTCAGGCGCATCTCGAGGCTGTGACTGTCGCGGGCCTGGAAGCGACCCGTTTTGGGTCCCCGCAAGGGCGCTGGCTCGGATGGTGGCCGAGACGCGAGGTAACGAACCGGCTCGGGTAAGGAGTCGGCTGGTGAGGAGACGTAGGCAGCAGCGGCGTCCCAGGGATCAACTGCGACCGGACTCACGCCATATGTATCGTGGCCAGCAAGATCAGTCTTGGTGCGGTCAAAGTCTGAGTCGACGGAGGAATCGAGGGCCCGCGACGGAAAGCCATCATTAAAGGGGCCAGGGCTTGCCGGCGTCGGCCGAGTATAGCTTTGGCTCACGTGAGTGTTGGGCGCAACGCCCACGCTAGAGTAATTGGGGGGCGCCGGCGCCGCGGATAGTGGGCGTGGCGGAAACTTTAAGTTCTGCGCTGCCTTACGATCCGTCGTGAAGGGAGAGCTGGCACGCCCGCCCCGCTGGACGAAGCCCTGTAGCCGGCCCGACGACATGGCGTTGTCGTGTGAAGCCTGATGCGTGATCCGTGATGGAAGGTAAGGAGTGTGGCGAGCGGTTGAGCCTTCGTCGTAGTCGTTACGAAGAATTCCTGGTATGCGGTGAGACTCTTCTGATCGGAGGGGCTGGTTTGGGTGAAGAGGGAAGAATGTGGGCCGCCTGACTTGGCCCTGGCTGAGCCGCTAGTGTGAAGCGAGGCATGGCTTATGTAGGGGGCCCCTCGTCCGCCAACATTTCACGCGCGCTCGGCAAGGTATCGAGCGCCCCCCATTCCCTTTTCCATGCCACTTAAGCCGGCTAGCCCGTCATGTCTTAGTCCATATCTCTGCCTACACAAGGTTATTTTTCCCTGTCCACCGCACTCCAACAACTGCGACATCAACCCCAATCCATCGGCCAAGACTTCTGAAGATGTACTGCCGGGAAGTGCACCTCCTGGTTCACCACGACAATCCCTCCGCGTGTCCTTCCCCACAGCCCCTACTGACCCCTGAGAACAAAGGTTGACCGCAGAGCTGCAACGCGCGGAGGTCAGTGCCCTTCTGTGTATGTGGCATTTTTAGGCCATGGAGCTAGGCCGTGACTCAAAAGCTGGTGAGCTCACACCAAGCCGGGTAAAAGATTGAACGATTCATCGCCTACACACTACCCGATTGAGTTGGTAACGTGGCGAAGATGACGATACAAAGGAGCTTCCGCAGCTTTGCGGCAGCTCAACTTCTATCGAGACCCGCTGGCCATTGGATAAATCTGGCAACTATAGCAGCAACAGCACATGTTTCACGAGGGGCGGCTAAAAACAACTACACGAGCTCTCTCCGGACAACATTCAGGACTTATAGGTCTCATCATTTCGAGATTCAAAATTTACACAAGGACAGGACATATAGTGGTCAGCGATAGCCATCAGATCGGTAGACACGTCGCCTTCATCACTACCAATATCAGCTGACTCTTAAGTCGACAAGACATCGGCGATTCGAGGCTAGAAGCATGTTATCCTGCTTCGACCCGCTCCTAAACCATCAGGCTCCGCTGCCCGTTGCCTGACTAGTTTGGTATAGCCGGGCCGAGACGATGTTTGTGGCGGCCTGACAGCTTAGGACGAAAGGGCTGTATCTCGCAGGGTTGGGTGCGAGGAGATGAGATGAAGGCACTAAATGTGGGCGTTATGTGCTTTGATTCAGGAGTCGATGATACTGACGATCCCTAGGTTCCGCCCACCATGAGCGACGGCAAGTGAGGGGGGATACGACTCCCTACCTCGTGACCTCAATTGCTCATGGCCCAGATATATCTTCGGTTTATCTTGGCCGCTGGCTATGTAAGAATTATATATCAGTCACACTTCTAGATATATCTGACGGTAACTCCTTTATCGACCCATTATGCTGCTAAGCCTTACTCCCTCTCAAAGATCTCGCAAATTCATGGACACCGGATAAGGATCCTGGGCCGGTCGAATAAGTTGTATCAAGGTTGGCCTGCCCTACACGACCTCAAGTTTCTCAACATCTATGCCGTCTATGGCTTTCTTTTTAGCGTCTACCCGGATGTCGCCGGATAGGTCAGTGTCGCTTACATAAGAACCCATCGTTGGCCTGGCAGGAGCTACAGATTAAGAGGCACCGGGACCTCGCCGTTCGCTTTACACCGGGTCAAGCGCCTATCATCTGCTGGATGAAATTGTGTGTCAGCATAATACAACTTGCAGTGGAGCTGCTAGCGCGATACGCTCTATGTAACCCAAAGTCTTTGATTTTACTGTCTTTTTTTTCAATAACAGTGATTGTCAGTGCAGAAGGCAATGTGCAAAGGCTTTCCGCTGCAAGATGCTGTGGATCTGGGCCACGCGTAAACTAAGTTTGGTGACTTGGATTGGATGCCAGGGAATCAGCGTCCGACCTCGTGAGTTTAACGCAGGCGAGGACGTATTGGAACACGCAAGGTACCGGCGCCAGGCTGGGATGATGTATTGGTTTGACTATGCATATGTAACTCATTGCGCAAATGAGGGTGTGGTACTCCCTCAAACTCGGTCATGACGCGCCCATCGTCTCTGAAGCCCGCTCCGGTTACTGCTGGGTCGTTAGAATCGGGACACATCAATCCTATTTCTCTCAAGGAGCTGCTAGAAATTGATTCTATCTTCGCTCACACACCGGTTCCATGATCATTTTCGGCATGGAAACCTGCCCGACGAGATGGATTTGCCCTTGGGATCGGGCTAAACTTGATTTCTGAGGGGAAAGGGCTGTGGTGGAGGATTGAGCACCTTAATTTGTCACGTGCTATAACTGCCATTTAGGAAGCGTTGGCGGCCCATTCCTCCAGGCCATGGTAAGGGGGGAGAATAACGACGTTCACCTTGGTAGTGACGAAGGGAGCGAAGAGGATGAATGTACTAGGTAGATGATCAATGGCGATAGCCCCTGTCCCGCCTCTCCTTGGCAGGCCGTTTCCCCTCACGCCGTCGGCAGGGATGATCCACCCTGTCGGGGGACCGGGTGCAGATTCCGTGGGAAGCGAGCTCGGCCCGGGCCACCAGCGGCGATCCGACGCTGGAATGGAGTTAGGGTGTGTGCCCGGCAGTTGATGACGCCATGCCGCCCCTCTCCTAATTGACCTGGTGGACCACTTTGTCGGCCTTATGCCTTAGGCTTGAAATGTGACCCAGCCGAGCCTGTCACTCCCGTGACTCCTGCTCAGGGCGGCTGGCGAATGAGATGACGATGTCCCAAGCCGGGGCCTATTCATCACCTTTGCCAGCCGGATCCACTACGAGACAAGGCCCATCAATTCTCTCAGAGCCCGCGTATCCTTGTAATCCAGGGACATGGGCCGAAATCAGCAAATTTGAAGTCGCCACCCATCGCCATACCATCTACGTGGACGTTCAAGCAAGCGTGGAGTCTGCGCGCAATCTCATAGGCGCCTCAAAGCCTCATCTCTGT
This sequence comes from Blumeria hordei DH14, assembly GCA_900239735.1. NCBI lineage: Eukaryota > Fungi > Ascomycota > Leotiomycetes > Helotiales > Erysiphaceae > Blumeria > Blumeria hordei. The sequence goes on from OENG01000034.1 coordinate 842,202, forward strand.
AGACCCTTCCTTCGCCAATTGACATTGTCACATCTTCTTGGCCCAGCTCCTCACAGCGTCGAGCAATACGCTCCCCCAGATCTCTGAAGCATGGGGGCTGAATAGCTGGCCGCGCTGCCCTCCACAAATCTTGCTCTGGAATATTCCCTCACAGCCGCGGCTAAGCAGGGAACAAGGGTCGGATCAACTCATTGTGGTGGATTGGCGGCCTGAAGGAGTCAGCATGAGGTTGGTATGCAAACACCCGACCAGCAGTGGCCTCGCAACTTGCAAAGTACATGACTATCGACATGCCATGCCCCCATAGACCCAGATCCATCGAAGAATCAGATTCAAACCGTCAACACATCCCAAGTGCTTCAAATCCCCACAACAGATTCGTCTCAGGATCAGAGAGACCCACGATCCGTTGCCGCCATCAATCCACTGCCCATTCATTCTCGTCCAGTGGGCAAGAGTCACCCTCTTGACGCTGCGTAAAATATGGCGGAGCATGGCGAAGATGTTGTGGCGGCGAAGTTTACGTTCCCAATGACCCCCCAAAACCTTGGGGTTCGGTGAGATGTCCTAGGCAAAGTCACCTCGAGGACCTGGACGGGTCAGAGAGGGTGCAGGCGATGAGTTTCAAAGGCATGGGCGCGTGGTGGTCGATGCTGAAGAAGTCGCCCTTGGCCGCCTTTTCACCCGGTTTCTCTGCACAGTCGCATTTGACACGATTCAACACACAAAGAGGCCCAGGATGATCTAGTCCTCTCGCCGACATGGATTTCCTGCCTTCTACCCCGCTGCCGGCCACACGCCGTCCAGCGACAATTACGTCAAGTCTAAATGGAGAATGAAGACGACTTGGTGTCTAGCATACAAACCTCCCAAACTAGACTCAAAACCTCGTATCCTCCAACATCCAAATCAACATCTACCGAGCGCGAAACATGCGGGCCTCCCTCAACGTCTTGTGCGGTAAAGGGTTGCCAGACGGGCTAGCTACGAGTGCGGCTACAGCTCGGACATGCTGCCACCAACTTCAGCCAACATCATGGTGCACCACAACCGCAGCTGGCCAAGCTAGTCTTGATGGAATTTTACCATCAGAACTAATTTTGGGATGGTTGATGGAAGTGCGATTATCGAGGCAAAGAAGAAAAGACGATTGACGTGAGGCCACGGGGAAAACTGACACAACTCGCCACGCCAAAGAACGCCACCTCGTGGAAATTCGATGTTGAGGCCAGAGCTACGCGAAGCTGGAGCTCTAGGGAGAGAGGGCAGAATCAGACGCGTTCAAAAGTTTGCGCGACTCGTCATTCAGTGCGGACTAGTTTCCGAGCCGGGCAGGCTTTTGTCCCGCGAGTATCGCTGGGCTTGGTGTGTCGCAACATGGACTCCCCAGAAATGTGTGAAGAGTTCTAGGTAGGGAATCTTATTTTGTCTGATTCACAATGTTCTATATTTGTTGTAACCAAGGCACAAACATGACTGTAGTAACAAATCATCTCACCTTGGAATAATGTGCTCACAAGTTATCAATTATGATCATCTCAAATCATCACTCAGAGCCGTGGATAATTATAGGCCAATAGATGCGCGACGTGTCTGCTGGCATTAGGATCCCTAACGTTCGTCCCACTTCGAGTGGTAAACAGAGCACGTTGGGGCTCAAGCTGGTGCGCGGAAAACCTCAGGTTCACCTGGGGACGTGACGCCATGCCGATTCATCACGATGGTGTGGGCAGTTTTCATGGGAATTGGCTATTAATTATCGCTTTCTGAACATGATCCACTTCGCCCGGTTCGGCGGCCCCGGAGATATCTGAGACTCTTGGTGCTGTGGGAGGAAACCTTGTAGTATAACTGCCTTAGCCTTATGATGTAATTCTACGTGATCTTCAATTTACCTTTTGGTGCGCTCCGGCCGTTGCAGTTATTGTCGACTCGGGGCCTGTCCGGTATTGCTTCTATGCCCCTCTGCCTCTTCGCATGCCTGATTTCCTCGTCAGTCGAGACTGCTCCGCAATCCTTCCCTCGACACCTAGTCGGCAACTCTGGCCCATCTTTGGCATTATGTAAGATAGTTTCGAAATGTCGGCTTGTCGGTGTTCGCAGTATTCCATCCATTCCCTTGGCCAATCCTGGAGCCGACATCGTCAAATGCTATGCGTTTCAGATGGGTATCTGCCTTGGCACCGTGGGTTTCTACGCCTCTAGTGTTTGGTTCGGCTTCGATCGTGCCGCTTGAGTCAATGGCTCTTTGACCAGGGCTACACCCTGCACACTACACCTGCCCTCTCTGCTTACTTCAAAGATCAGTGATGAATAGCCGTCGCCTCGGTATGTGCCCGTAGAATTCACCCACCCTTCCCACTTAAACCTTTTACCGGAAAGAAGTAAAAATAGCAGCAATGAAAACTTCATTCGCGGTGCACATATCATGTGAAATATCTGTTGGCTGTAGTTCCATGCGACTAACCTGATCCAATCCACCATCGCCGTGTGGGGTGCTGGATGAACTCCAGAGACTCGTCGGATGGTATTTTCTCCATGGTCAAGGGTGGGTGTTCGGTATGGCTTCGACCCTGACATCCAATCTCATGGTCGTTAGCTTCATCATAATGGAGATGGGGGGATGTACCTAGGAATGAAGACGACACAGACCGTGAAAGCGATAGGGAACCCTCATCAAAGTGAGGACGAATGTGTAACTCAGTCTCGCCTCTGTAAACTCAACAGTGAGAGCTGGCGGTTCGTAGGCGATATGACTGACAGGTGTTGGGAATAGTCCCTTGACTTGGGCTGAAGAATATACGTCAATCCCAAAAATAGGCCGCCCAGATTTGTGCATCACAATTTACCTCAGGCGGGTATTCGTATTCTTGTGGACGTGGATTTGGAGGCTAGGTGTGGTGTTGAAAGACGTGTGTCGGATGAAATAAGAGTAGATTCATTCATATCTGAAGGCTTCAACGGGCTTTGGTCGGGGTTAGTGTTGCTTAGGTTTAAGGAGCGAAGGCGGAGGGCATGACTGAACACCTGTATGTGGTGTTCTCAACGAACCTGGGGGTGGAATATTCTCCCAGAGCCAAGTTTAGCCAAATTTAGCAATACTAAAGAAGTTGGCCCACGAGGCAATGATTCCAAATACTTAGCCATCTCGATTTTTCACTCCCAACGGGTTTGACTCCCACCTAAGTCTCATCAAGTTTGCGGTTACGACTTAGTACATCCTCATTTCAATGATCAACCCTCTCATCTACTATTCTCTGGCCTCAGCTAGCCGCCAAATACACGCCCACGCCGATTTTTATACCCGACGGAGGAAACAATGCGTGGCGCGCAAATCTGGGAGACAATTCTTTGGGATAGACGTGAGAGGGATCAAGACAAGTTTACAAGATGACACAGAAGATGGATACAATCTCGACGGGCGTGTGATTTTGAATTTTGGATAGAAAATTTACGAATTAAGCTTTGTGCGCGTCAAGACTTTGACTGCGAGAGTGCAGCTGGCACTGTAAACACCAGCCAACGATAAAGGGTGTCATGTTCCGTCTCCTGGTGGTGTTCTCTGGTATAGTTTGAGTAGCCTAGGCACCTACTCCACTTGGGAAGGAGACACCTCAGACTACATTCCGCGCGGAGGAAATTCAGAGGATGATGAAGGCATGTCTGGATAACCCAGGGTTTTTGAGACGTTCCCCTGGGTGGGTATTCACGGATGAGGGTTGACTTGGGGTGAAGAAAAAGCCGTCATAACTTCGCGGTGGTACTTGCAAATGAAATCTGAGGCATGAGTGCTCTTCTTGTATATTGTGCCATATGTTCTGAACTTTATGAGTGAAATTATATTATATGCAAATACTGCACGCGCAATGAAAATCTGATGCAAATCAATAAAAATGAGACTCGTGGGAATTTCTCTCTTGGATGTATATGTAAGTCCCATGTTCCCATAGCTATAAAAAATCAAGTCCTCTTTACGTCATCATATATATCCATTTACTACCGTACAGAGTATATTGTCCAACAAATTATCAGCAAAGATACGCTCGGAAGACTTGGAGATTTTCTTCGCGCAAATGGTGTTTTTGTCTAAAAGCAAGCGAGATTTCATGTAGCAAATGAGCCTCACAAAGTAGTCATAGAAGTAGAAGAGAAACACAATCGGACAAAAGAAGTCAGAGACTAGATGTTAAATGCCTTAGGCCGAAATTCAAATGACACCCCTCAACGATTCTTATATCTAGCTTGATCGGCCGTATAGTCAAATATATGATAGCTCGCAAACCCTGAGTAAATAAACCGGAGTAAAATCCCAAGTAAGCTGCATTAAGTTGCGAGCTTGCAGATTTGATGAAGATGTGAGATGATAAGTTGAAATACGGTCGGCCAAATGATTTCTTCGTTTTTAAATTATCTTTTCTCTTTGATCTTTGTACCAAAGCTGGTCTCTAACCTGACACTTACTCTATATTATTTTCTATAATACTACGAGATTATGCTCTCAATTACTTCTATGACTCCATCAATAACCAAGGACCTTCTTTCGAATTGATGCGCTCCATAGTTAAGTCCAACTTTGAAACAGATGAACGTATATAAGCAATGATGATCACGTGGAATTAGATGTCGCTCACTTCCATTATCAAACACAGTGAGGAAAAGTCATGGCTGGAATGTTTGGAATTCTCTTGAATATTCTCAGGCATACTCAAAAGTGTCTATCTCACGAGTTTGGGTCGCAGAAGTTTTTACGGGATAAAATAATGAACGCCTGTAACAATATCGAAGCTTCATCATCATTTGGTCAAAAGCGGCATCTTGTTGCGTGAACGTCATTTCATCGTTTTTGTAATTGTTACCATCTTAGTCAGTCCTTCTTATCTGATTCCCCAATTTTCTCACGTTGCACTTCGCCATGGTGAGTTGGAGAGCCAGAAAGGTGGATTTCGCGGCAGAAAAAATCTTCACGGCGCCACAAACACCACCAATGAATAGCGGAACCGCCGCAATTACGGCAGTAGAATCTCTCACGACCTCTACAGGCGTCAACATGGACACACTAAAGACAGTAGGGCTTTACATAATCAAGGTCAGAGACAGACTGGTGATAGCAGGCACTGAGAAATCTGCGACACCGATGTTCGAAATAGGTGAGGCACTCGATGCTTTCAAAGCCCACGCTACGATGCTACAATCGAAGCTGAAGGCTTCACGAATGGGAGAACGGATGCTAGCCTTAGAGAAGGCAGTCACGAAGAATCTCGAGGAGTCGTCGCGCAAGACGGCTGCTTCGGTAAGACAAAGAATGGCGGGGCGACCCACATACGCCTCAATTGTCGCACCGCCAGCGACTAAAGCAGCTGTACGGATAAGAATCCAAGAAGCAGACAATATGGAGCCGCTAGAGCTCCCAGACAAGGCAAAAATACACATGAGGGGGCATACACAGTAAGGAAGCTGCAGAGCAATGATACGGAGGTGTTTGTGCAGTTGGTGTCCCAGCGAGACGCTGCCCTGGGTATGGCGCAACCAAAGGAGTTCTACGTCTTGAAGCAGGATTACCCTGTTGAAATTTTGGGGATATTTAAAAGAGGAGGAAAAAACCCAGATTATGGCATCTTTATAAATCAAGTCATGGTGGAAACAAAGGCTAAGATTCCCGGCCTAAAGATTAACAGGGTGAGATGGCTCTTCGACGGAAAAGAGCACCGATGGATGGGATCTAACGGCCATACTCGAGGGTCAATCGTCGCGGGTTTGCCGACAGAAGCACTTCAACGCGAAGTGATAAGAAATGGCATTGTATACAACTCAATGCTTTACACGGCCCAGCTCTGGTCACCTCGAGCGCAAATTAAGCAGTGCTTCAACTGCTGTCAATGAGAGCACACCAAAGCCTCTTGCAATAAAGCAAGGAGATGTGGCGAGTGCCCACGCACTCACCAGATCAGGGAATGCCCGAGGAAATGGATACTTTGTTGCAACTGCGGCAAGGACCATAAATCGTAGCAGAAGGGAGCGTGTCAAAACTTCGCGGCATACAAGGCCTGCGTTCAGCGGGCACGGAATTCAGGAAAGGAGAAACCACACCAGCAGCATCTATTACAATTATGGCAAAACCAACAGACGACCAAGGGTTCACACTGGTGTCTCACCAAAAGCCGGATGTACTCAAGAGAGGGCCAGGACGCCCGCGCAAACATCTCCTGGTCAACCCCCCATCGCAAGTATTTGGACCATTGGGGTCAAGTTCAAGACCAGGCATCTCTTTTCGGCACGCAATGGCAGGGAAAGGATGGCGAGATACAATACAGTCTTAGCTAGTCCGTTCGCAGACTAAAGGCCAATTGCACTTCCTGTAGGTAACAAAGGACTACTAATAGAAAACTTAATAGGGGGATGGGTTTTTATCGTAATGGTTTCTCTCATGTAAACAAATAGATAAGTTCATAGCCGCCTACATGGGCCCACAGGGCGCCAAATCGGGTTAGATAAATTCAAATTCAAATATCGAAGTTTGATCGTTTTTTCCCAGAAAACTGCGCAGCGCTCCATGCTGCTTTTATTATCAATTTGACAGCTTGAATCCTATTTAAATATCTTCTTTACCCTCCTTACATTATTTCGCTTTCCGTGCTCCAACATGGCAGGTGTGGGTGCTGGTGTGGGTAAACCCGGCGGTTTCGACGCGTCGCAAAATGCGACAATGGCCTCAACAAACTACGGCAGTGGAGCGCAAACAGCTCCAAAAGATAAAAGCCTTGAAGTTCCAGGGAAACTACTGAAGCAGGTTAGACTACTCGTCATGGGCGAGATGAATGAGGAGGACTTACCATCAATGGAGGATATGAAAGAGGTCGTGAAGGTATTCAACGCGCACAAAAGGGCCTGGACGGAAATGTCACAGAATAAGTCTCTAATCGAGGAGAGGATGATGGCACTAGAGGAGGTTGTCAATAAAACCTCGCGAATCCCGTTCGTAATGCTGCACCAGGAATGGTAACGGGAATGCCGAAACTAAGTATCTACTCGTCGGTCTTAGCTCCGCAAATGATTAAAACACTCGTACGTATCAGAATCTACGGAGCGAATAATTTGTAGCCTGAAAAGCCGCTATCAAGGGCGAAGCAGCACATCGATGGCGCAAGCGCAGTTCGTCAGATGCGCAGTAACGACACTGAGGTGTTCGTCCATTCGGCGTCCCAGAGAGACGCGGCGCTAATTATGTGACAATCGACCGAATTTAAAATTTTGCAGCAAGACTATTCAGTTGAGGTTTCCGGAGTCCCACTGCGCACAAGAATTGAGGGCGGCAGAGATGCCGACAACCACGCTATCGCCAGGGGGATTGAGACGGCAATTCGAGCTCAGATTCCTGGACTAGCGATAAATGGCATAAGGTGGTTACATGAAGGATAATAACACGCGCGGTCAAGGAAAAACGGCCGCACGCGTGGACCAACAGTGGGCAGTCTCCCATCGGAGGCAATGCAAACGAAAGTGGCTCGACATGGCCTTGTCATCAGTGCCGTGCTCTTCACCATGCAAGTATGGTCACTGGGGGCCCAACCAAAGCAGTGCTACATCTGCAGCCAGTAGGGACACTCACAGGCGTCGTGTGAAAAGGTAGCTAGGTGCGGTGAGTGCACTGCTGCTCACTAAACCAAGGACTATCCGAGAAAAAGGGTTTCTTGCGCGAACTGCGGCAAGGAACATCGCTCACGGCAAAGAGCAACGTGTCGGACTTACCAAGTCTACAAGTAAGGTGTGAAGAAGGCTCGGATGGAGCTTCTGTCAAGTATGGCAGAAATCTGGAATGAGAAACCTACAATGGCGCCAAAATAAACAGTTCGGACGACAGATGATCAGGGATCCACTTTGGTCACTAGTAAGGAGATAGAAGGACTCAGAAGAGGGCCGGGACGACTGTGAGAAGTGGTCGAAGCCCTTGCGGCACCAACCATCCCCGCGATAGTTGCAACACCATCGGGGCCGACTCTTCCGACACTTTGAAAACGAATGCCGAGTGAGGAGATGCCTTCTCTTTTCATTTTTTCTTAGCAATAGTCTGCTCGAAGAGGGGGTCAACGAAATTTGGGGAAAGTTTATGAAGTTATGGTTGAAAGGAAGGTCCTCAGCATTAAGCCGGGTCGGTTCAAAGTGGTAGGACAGCGGGGTTTGTTGCTTAATAGCTTTTTCCCTTCTTAACATGGCTTACCGTCTTCATGGTTCTCTATATAGATACCGCATAGGACGTCCAACTAGAGAAATGAATGAATATCGAAGCTTGTGCATACGATTGTCCCAAGCCGCCCCCTTCACTTGGAGGACTATGCAGTGACCTTCGACCATCTATGATTACATTTAAGAAAATTCGTAAAGTCAATCCCTCGGCATCCAACAATGCCCTTTTTACAGATTGAGTTTATCGATGCGCAAAAAATAACCTTCAAGAATAACCTTGAAAACTTCCTCCAAGAAAGAGTGTTTCATTTGTCACAAAGACGGATGTTGGTCAAATAAATAATCCGATGAAGAGCGAAGCCGCGCCATAGGTAGGCTCAAGCAATGTTTCCGACAGTTGGTTAATGGATTTTGAAATTGATGCTTCAAATCATGGCAAAGACATGGATGTGTAGAACTCATCACGAATCTCCTAATAATTGTGAGGTTAGTATTAATGCGCTTTGACGTAAATACCCACCATTAGATTTTCTCATTACAGAATATAATCTATATATCACTCTGTGTCCCAATGGGAGAAATTAATATCTCTCCACGATAGATTTACAGACTCCTCTATTTTCCCACTCGCTTCTCCAGGTGATATAGTATGTGCCCAACAGCCGCAAGCTTTTGCAAATTACCAGCTCAACAGTAAAAACATCAATAAGCGCGTCTACAAATTCATGCCCGAATTTGAAAATTGCAAACAGGAGGGCTTTTGTTACGGTTTGTCCGTTGTTTAAGCTGAGGAGGAAACGTAAGCGTCTAATTAGGAATAATTATGATACGACTGGAAGAGGAGGCATGGTCAAATATAGATGAAATGGCAGCCCTATCTTGCATATTGTCGACAAAGAAACTCATTTCCAAGCCGCTCATTGGCTACATATTATGATAGCATAGTACACCTGGGACATATTACGACTCTGCTGGATAGATGTCTATAACGGACCCCTGAAATAATTGTTCATGATGCAGTTTCTAATTTTTCTCGTCATGAATTTCGACAATACACAGAATCCATGACGATAATAGCGAAAGGAGTTCCGGTTGAAGCGCACCACTTGATTGGTGTTGTTGAGAGATATCATATACCACTACTTCGAGCATATAATATCATTTTCCAGGAAGTAATTGAAAGAGGTATTTATATAGACATGATACTTCAAATAGCAATCAAGTCAATTAATGAAACAGCCTCGGGTTGAAGGATGATGATGATGATATTATTTAACGTCTGTCACTGCGCGTGGCCTTTAGGCACGCGCACTTTTATCCCTATGAAGGGCAAAGGACGCTAGAGCAGGAGCTATAGACACCATGGGACTACAAAAGTCTAGAATACAGAGCTGTGCCGCGTTATGTGAAACTGCGCACAGAAAATGATGGATAAGCTTAAGCCAAAGAAAAAAAGGATATAAGACCTCCACTACCTCAAGACTGGCGATCAAGCAGTCCCTCTCCCCCGCTCTGTCCATGGAGCCCCCAATCAAAACAAACGAAAAGGTGAGTCGGCCCCTCATCGTGGGCAGATTTCTTCGAAAAACCTAGAATTTTCTAGCCATTTAGACATAGAGATTGCCCCTTCCGACGTGCCGATTAGATCCGGAAGGAGTTTATTGATAGATCCAGCAGGGCGTCCTCCGCGGCGACGGCGGAGGATGCGGCAGAATAAAAAATGGGTAGTGGTCTTTGGTGATCCGCATAGGCAGGTAAGTCTGGCTTTGGCGTGATTAAAACGAGTGTGATAAGCAGTAAAGTCTCCGTGTCCGGTTCTAGCTGCTAAAATGATGCCCAGTGCTTTTCGGCTTAGAAGGAGCTCCTTCGGAAATAAGGGAGCGTGCTTGATTTCAAGTTGAGCATAAGATGCGGGAATATTTTTTTTCCACCAAACATCTCTTATCTGGGTCCTTAATGTAATGTTCCATTTCTTGAGTGATATGGTAGAATGTTTTGGTGGGTCGAGGTATGGAACCAGTGCACCCTTCTTAGCCTCTGAATCGGCCAATTCATTGCCTTAGATCTTGGAATGGCTTGGAACCTATCGTATTTTGACATGGCCCTCAGCGGTATGAGGAAGTCGGTGGCGAGTTTGCCATGTTTTAGCCACTTTTTGTATCTTGATGAAAGTGGATTGTGATGATGAGGTAACAATCTCGGGTTGAAGGAGTGTGCTGAAGTGTCAGCCTTACGCCATTTTATGTCACATGACTTTATGTCGTAGAGTTTACATTACTTTCTAGCGTCGAATACTAGCTAGAATAACATCCGTAACTTACACATCAATTAACGTACATTACATTCTATATACGTCCTTCAAGAGATTATGAGTCCAAATTGTTCATTAAGTTAACTGTAGTTATCAGCTATCCAAATTTTATATATACCTATTGCCACAGTGTTGCACTCAACTTTATATTTGCTGAAGAAGTTCTAGCAATAGAGTGTCAAGGACAATTTTATCAGGTGCATTGGACGGGTCGATTGGCGCGTCATATGCGTCAGTCTTAAGATTAAAAGAGCTTCCAGCAACCCAATACTCAATAAATTGAGAAGAAAATTTTGGAGCAATGTCACAAGACGGCTCCCTCTACCTATCATCAAATCTCAAGCTTACAATCGAGGAAAACTATTCAACATGGAAGAATAGTATCATAAACCTAGCATTGATTCACGATTTGTCAGATCATTTTCACCCTCTAGCTCCAGAACCGCCTGCCAAAGTAAATATATTCGACGACAAATTAAAAGCAGAAGACGTCGAAGAATATAAAGCGTGGACTAAAAAGGATGCAAAGATAAAGTTGATAGTAACAGGAAATATGTCCATGTCTCTAGTAAGACAAGTTGAAAATCTCGAGAGTGCCAAGTCAATGTGGAAAGCTTTGCGGAATCAGTTCGAAGGATCCAGCATAGTCCTCTACATGCAAGCTGCGGCCAAATTTTCGTCAATGAGATGCTCAGATTACACCAAGTTAGACGACTTCATACTTGCTTATAGACAGATTATGGAAACATTGGCTCAATCTAAGATGAAATTTCGAGATCCTGATACTGTCAAATTCTTCGTAGAAAAAGTTAAAGATGATTATCCAATGTGGGCAATGAATATGAGGACGTGCCTGAGAAGTTTAAAGGAGATTGAAGACATCAAGATATCTTTACTTGATGAGTTTATACGCGATTTGAAAGATGAATCACGGGAGAATTCTAACAATAAAGGAGCCCAAATGGTCATATATCAACAACCCCGCAGTCAAGAACATCCAAACTCTAACCAAAAAAGTAAAGATAAAGCCAAGCCCAAGATATACAATTGTAAGACTTGCGGAAATCTGAAGGCAAAACACCCTCAGGACAAATGTTTTGAAAATCCTAAGAATGAAGAGGCTAAACTGGTTTTGGAAAGAAAACACAACAAGACTTGGAAGCCTTACAAAAGTTCAAGCTCCAGTCAAAACTTTAATGAGGCTAGGACATCGTTCTTCTACGAAAGCTGCGTCGTTTTGACCGACTTAAACCTTGTGGTCATGGCTAATAATTTACGGGCTGCCAGGTCAGAGTTTTGGATATACGATACAGGAGCTAGCTGCCATATAACAAACTCTCTTGACAAGTTTGACAAAGGCTCCTATGCAAGCATCGATGATCTATGTCTCATTAACACTGCAAGTGGACCCATTCGTCCCCGAGGCAAGGGTACTGTCACTCTACAGTATGTAAATTCTAGCGGAGCTATATACCCATTTAAGTTAAAAGACGTTAGTTACTTGCCAAAATGTCCAATCAACCTCTTTAGTGGTGTTCGACTTTATAAAGCTGGTGGTTATGCCGAAAAACACTTACTATTCAGCCCTCGTGGATTAGAACTTGCTAAGTTCGATGATTCGATGGTGATAAAGGAATACGTCTCCACGAATACCTTTCCGGCTTTTGGAAAATCAACCAAGACCAACCCTCGATCTCTGGCACCGTCACTTGGGACACTTGGGCGTCAGAAATGTGAAGGCTACCAAACAAATTACCACTGGTGTTGAGTACGACGTAACACCCGCAGAACCAAGCTCAAATTTGTGTAAGGCCTGTGAAATTTCGAAACCACTTCGGCATGTACGTAAAACTGTCAGCTCCAAAGACTACAAACCCTTCGACTCTGTTTCAGTAGACGTCGTCATGATAAACCCAAGAGGGAAAATTCTCCTAGATGATTCTTGGATCAATGTTAGATGCTGTTCAGTTTTTACGGATGTCGCTTCTTCAGCATGCTGGGCCCATTATCATGACTACAAAAATGGCTCATTTGAGGCTGTTGAAAATTTCAACGCGATGGCATCAACTCAGTTCGGAATGGCAGTTAAATCATGGAGATTAAATGGTGGAAAGGAGTTTTCGCCATCTCGTATGGGAACTATGGCCTCAAAGTTAGGTAAAATTGTTGAAATGACTACCCCATACACTCCGGAACAAGATGGACGAACGGAGCGTTCAATCGGCATAATTGTTTCACGAGTACGACCTATCTCAATTGACCAAAACATCCCGAAGTTCTTGTGGCCAGAATTAATGCGAACGCAAATAATGATCGCTAATAGAAGCGCGACATCAGCTCTTCGCGGAGAAACACCATTCCAATTTTGGGCTTGTCCTTCACTGTCCATGAGAGCAAAATTTAAAGTCAAACAAATGGAAATATAAAATGTATCTAGTATCTTTATAGATTCTAGGAGTCCTCTATAGCCATTGACTCAGTTAGGACTATAATACAAATCTAATCTAATCTAACTATTCCAATTTTTGAACAGAGTCTGTCTCGGAAAAATGATGTTCCGGACCTCAGCCATCTCCGTGTACTTGGGTGTAAAACATACGTTCAAATCCCAGTAGAGAGATAAGTTATATCAAGGAAGCTTGACGATCGAGCCGAAATAGGCATGTTAGTTGGTTATGAAAGGCAACATATTTTTCGGGTGTAAATTCCCAGTCACCGGAAGGTTATTCGATCCTCGAATGTACGTGTCCATGAAAAATGCTCCGTTAACATACTCCAACATCAAGATGAATATTGGGAATCATCCGATCAATCTCAGCCAAGCCTTACATTTCTGCTCGATGGAAGTAGGGAGGTAAACCAAGGAACTTCCAAAAATTCTCAATGTCAGGATACTCAAATTAATACCGAATTGCCTGAGTTGACTCCATTTGAAAAACTGGGGTATGAAAAACACCAAACTCTCAACAATGAGGTGGATCAAAGTAAAAATGAAAAGAATAAGGAGGTTGAAGGACTTGAGCAAACCGAAGAAATTGGACATTCATCACAAGCACTGAAACCAAATGAAATACAACCAGGATCTAGGAATAGACCTAACGTAGTAATCGAACCGTCGACTCGTGTATTAAGATCCAATCGTAACAGGAATTTCAACGAGGACACAGCGTTTGCAGCATTCATTGCGGCAGCAAGCTCAACTGAGATCGACCGAAACGAAGATGATCCTAAAACCATGATCGAAGCGCTTAGTGGCAAATACAGGATGCAATGGAAAGAAGGATTTAGGAGAGAATACAATTCGATTGGCAGAAACAAGACTTGGGTTGTTGTACCTCGCTCTGAAGTTCCTCCAGGAAAAAAAGGTGCTTAGTGGCAAGATTGTGCTGAAGACAAAAAGGGGCAAGATTTCATGGATCATTGCGGCAAAGCGTAAGATGATACTTCATGCAGAGTTCTAGGCTAAAACACAACGAGTCGTTTAACGATTTTCTAAACCGAGGAGGGAGGACTCATGAAATTAGGCTAGTTTTACACGGTGACATGTAGTAGATCGTTCGGGATTGAGATAATGTGCTAATTGGTTATTTTATGCATATAAATACTCGGCGTGGAGGAGTATTCTTCTTCACGCAACGTCTTCTGATTACACTTATACCTTATACTCATAAATACATCCATTCTTTAGGAAGACCGCCATCCTCGTACCAACCTCGTTTCTTTCTCAACATTCATTGACATCCCTCGACATCTTTAGTGCACATTGTACCTCACGTTACCATCATATTTAATCACCACAGAATCAGTCATTCTTCCAAAGAACCTACAACTCGTACCCTACGGAACATGGATAACACAACTCAATGAGTGTCACGGGTCCTGGGCCCGCTAAGATACCCCCTGTAAAATATCTTTCTATTACACACTCTCCAGCGCATCATAGAGCGACTCTTGTATTTTCATTACTTTAGAGAATCAGAATAGACTTTGATTACTTCGTTCGATTGTACAAGATCACGACCTCATTTCGTGACATATTCTGATTCTCTAAAATCAATTTATCCTCATCTAGCCACACCTGCGACGCCTCGCGGTACCGGCAACAACCTCAAGTTAACCCAACTTGAATCAAATTTCTGAGCCTTGAATACATTTTTTTTCAGCTCTCAAATACTCTCAGCTCGCTACATCTCAGCCAGCACCCAAGTTGATTTCAGTCATGTCACAAATCAACACTAACAATCAAACCGCAGAAGTCCCCAAGCCGATAATACAATGGCCGAAATGGTCTGGAGATTCTGCGGACTTTCCCGCTTTTCACATCAGCCTTGAAGGAGTCGCAGAGGAGCACACAAACAACAAATCTTTTTGTTACTCGGTTTTCTCCCAATCTCTCCCCGCCGAAGCTCAGCGTCGAGTTGCACCGTGGATGAGAGCTCAGAAAAAGTCTAATGATTGGAGTAGCGAGAAGTTTATATCCCATCTTGAAGACCTATTTGTCGATAGGTATGCAGCGACAAGAGCCCAGACCAAGATCAACGCCCTTCGCCAAGGACCGCGACAAACGTTTGCTAACTTTAGATCAGTTTTCGAGCAACTTTTCTCTGAAGCAGATCACCTCGCACCAGTTGGGTCATCTAAGGTAAATGCTATGAAGTGTGCGCTAGCTTCACACCTTCGTCAGGGAATAGCTTATCGTCAAGGAGTTTCGGAAACAAATTACGATAGCTTTGTCAGAGAGGTCCAAAGCCTTGCCAAAGAGCTGGAATCAATTCCTAGCTTCAGAGAAATTCGAGGTTCTGAAAAAGGATCATTTTTAGTTGAACGCACCTCACAAGCTACTCTGACTTCTATAGATAGAAACAAAGACATTTGCCAGCCAAACCAATCCTCAAGCAGAATAAGTCAGCCTGCAACACTATTCGACAAAGATGGCGATATCCAGATGGCCGATATAAGCTCGCTTCAAAGCCAAATCGACGCTCAGACTCAAGTAATTCTAGCAGTGCTTAAAGGGACAAGCTCGAAGGTTTCAGGTGGTAATAGTCGGACAAATGATGAGCGCCCATTTCCTCCAGAAGTTTCCAAAGCCGAAAGAAACCAACGAATTGACAACAACAGGTGTGAAAGGTGCGGCAAGTCTCCTTCTCACAGATGGGGAGATTGCCGCTATCGAAACTTTCGAGAAAACCCAACGCCCAGAGGCTATAGTTCTACACGACGGGCTGGGGTGAATTCGATGAGTAAGGAGCCATCAAAAGGTGAATTTATTTCGGATTCGGAAAACTAGTTGCCTCTGAGAAAAGTCGTGCTCAGAGGCCAATGGTATATGATTCATTCGGTGTAAATTTAAAGAAGGAGCCGTCGTTAAGGGAAATTCTAGTTGCGAAAAAGAGAATGGATAGCAAGCCGTTTTTAATAGATACCTTTATTAATGACCAATTCTTTCTCCCAGCTCTTTTTGACTCAGGCTGTCTCCCATACGCTGCTTTCAGCGAAAACATCGTACAGAAACATAAACTTCCACGCATTACAGTACAACAAAGAAATCTTCAGCTTGCCAAAAATGACAAGTCCCCCCATAAAATAAACCAAATAACATATGTCACCCTTGATATTAATGGTCGACGAGAACGGTTATGGGGGTACGTCATTCAAGGCTTGCACTATGATTTAATACTTGGTAAGGGATGGGCAGAAAGAAATAATGTTGTGTACCAAGCAAAAACCCATACTCTTTATGTTAATAAGGGGAATCAGCAAGTAAAAATTCTTGAAAAGGGGTGGATGGAATGCGGAGATGTAGTAAATAGGACCAAGTATATCCGAGAAGGGAAGCTCATATCCGCGCTTGCATTTTCCGCTTTCACGAAGAAGGCTCAAAATAGCCTGCAAGATCTCACTCTAGCATCAGTGTCAATTTCAGATATCAATAAAGCATTGCAAAAGCTTGACACAAAACGAGAAAAGCCCACCATTGAATCAGTTGGTAAAAAACTTCCCCAGCAGCTTGTTGGATTCGAAGGCATGTTCTTAGAAGACGAATCTTGTGAGCTACCTCCCCACCGAGCTGGTCATGACATGGAGATAAAGTTGGATAGGGATGAAAGCGACAATGAAAAGAAACCGCCCTATGGGCCGCTCTATGAAATGTCAAAGGAAGAGTTATTGGTCCTCAGGAAAACTCTCGCTGATCTCCTTGACAAAGGCTGGATACGAGCAAGTTCCTTGCCAGCCAGCTCACCGGTGCTTTTTGCAAGGAAACCAGGGGGTGGCTTAAGGTTTTGTGTCGATTATCGGGGACTTAATGCAATTACAAAAAAAGATCGCTACCCGCTCCCACTTATAAGGGAGACACTACGTCAACTGACTAAAGCCCGTTGGTTCACGAAAGTGGATGTACGCACCGCCTTTCATCGCCTGCGTATCAAGGAGGGAGATGAATGGAAAACTGCTTTTCGCTCACGTCAAGGCTTATTTGAATGGCTAGTTTGTCCCTTTGGATTATGCGGGGCACCAGCAACATTTCAACGTTTTATTAACAGCACCCTACAGGAGTTCTTAGATGTCTTTTGCTCAGCGTATGTTGATGATGTCATAATATACTCAGACGGAGACCTAGAAGACCACTTTAAAAAGGTATCAAAAGTATTAAATTCACTAAAGACAGCAGGGCTTCGGCTTGATCTAGAAAAATGCGCGTTTGGGGTGACAAAGATAAAATACTTAGGCTTTATCATTGAAGCTGGAGTAGGTGTTAAAGTAGATCCAGATAAAGTGCTAGCAATTTCTGATTGGGAGGAGCCAAATAATGTGTCCGAAGTGCGATCTTTCCTCGGATTTTCCAATTTTTACCGAGAATTCATCCCTCGCTTCTCTTCAGTCTGCGAGCCGCTTAATAACCTTACTAAACGAGGTGTACTTTGGCAATGGGGCAAGCCCCAAAAGGATGCATTTGAGCGGCTGAAACAACTACTGATAAGCGCACCAATACTTTCAATGTTTGATCCGGAAGCTGAAACCATTTTAGAAGCGGACTCATCGGGATATGCTGTAGGGGAGTCTTATCGCAAGTAGACGAAAAATGTCGCCTTCGACCAGTAGGCTTCTTTTCCAGAAAATTGTTGCCAGCTGAAGCAAATTACGAAATCTATGACAAAGAAATGCTATCAATAATTGCAACCATGAGGCACTTTAGAGGAGAGCTTAGAAGTGTAGACAAGCCTTTTATTGTTTTATCTGATCATCGAAACCTACAGCATTTTATGACAACACGCCAGCTATCAGAACGCCAAGTTCGATGGGCCGAAGAGCTGGCAGGTTATAATTTCAATATAAAATTCAGGCCCGGTTCTGATTCAGCAAAACCTGATATTCTCTCAAGAAAAGCTGAGTTCAGACCAAAGGATGCAAATGATGAAATTTTCCGAAAAAGGGAATTCCAACTTTTAAAAGCAGCTGGTTGTTGTCTAAATCAGAAAAAGATAGTTTGCTGTCATCCCTAAGTCTCTCAGCAGTAGTCACGAGGCAACAAGCCAGATCTCATGAAGTAGCTACCAATAAGGCCCTATCTGAACTCCCCAAGGAACCAACAAGGGTCTCCAATTCCGCCAACGGCCCACCAAAAGGAATTAAATTGTTTGAGGAGCCAGAGCTCCAGAAACTTTGGAATCGAGCAGTTGAAAAAGATTCTTCTTTCCGTGAAGTTTATACGAGTCTAGAAAGGGGTGATCGTTTGTTACCACAATCTGTTGGGTCTTCAATGCAAATCATAGACTGTTCTTTTGATGATAAGCATGCTTTAGTTTACAGAGATGCCCTATGGGTTCCAAATTGGGAACCTCTTCGAACCGCTCTAATTCAAAAGGTGCACGATTCTCATATGACAGGACATCCGGGCAGGGAAATAACACTTTCTATACTTTCACGAAGCTTCTTTTGGCCTCAGCAGTACAAAGACGTTCGGAGGTTTGTGAGAAACTGTCATGTCTGCGGAAGATCAAAAGTTTGGAGACAGTCATCTCGTGGTTTGCTCCGGCCACTCCCCATACCGGAGCGATTCCACAGCGAGCTGGCCATAGATTTCATGACTGATCTACCGGTGACTGATAAAAAAGAGAAATTCCTTATGGTTATACATGATAGACTTCTTGGTAGTGCGACTTTGGAAGCTATGGAAACTATGGAAGCCGAAGCTTGTGCAGACAAATTTATTTTAAGCCACTGGCGCTACCACGGTTTTCCCAACTACCTAACTTCAGATCGAGGGTCAAACTGGGTCGGTCATTTTTGGAAAAGGCTTTGTCAACGTGTGGGCATCCAACAGCGTCTATCAACAGCATTTCATCCCCAGACGGATGGAGGAACCGAGAGAATGAATCAAGAAGTACTAACGTACCTTCGATCTTATATCTCCTATGCGCAAGACGATTGGGCAAAGCTTCTTCCGCCAGCAATGGTCGCAATAAACAATAGAACTAGCTCAAAAACTGGCTTCAGTCCCTTCTTTCTGACCCATGGCTACCATCTGGAACCTATTCGGCGCCGATCAACACTGTTAAGCTCAGGTACAAATCCCAAAGCAAGGGCTGACGCCTTCATAAATCGCCTCCACGACGGTCAAGAAATTGCGAAAGCTGCAATGAAAACTGCCCAGCAGATAATGGAGCACAATGCCAACAGGGGACGAAGGCCTGCCGAAAAGTTAAAGGTCGGGGATAAAGTCTGGCTAAACTTAAGAAATGTCACTACTCCGCAACAAAAAAAAAAGTTATCATGGATAAACGCCAAATACAGAATAATGCGGGAGGTAGCACCTGACGTCTATGAACTAGATGTACCAAGTAATATCCATCCCAGATTTTTTGTAGACCTACTCCGTCGGGACTCTGATGATCCACTGCCTTCTCAAGCCACTGACGACAGTCAACCTCCTCCACTATTAGACGGAAAACATCCCCTCTATGGAGTAGAAAAAGTCCTCAGAGCCCAATCTTTCAGAGGAAAAAGATTTGTCTGCGTGAAATGGATAGGTTACAAGGAGACTACCTGGGAACCCCGAGAAAATTTAGTTCTTACCGATGCCTTTAAGAGTTTCATCGGCAAATATGGAGATGGAGATGATGTTGGTGACTCCAATGCGGGTAGCTATACAGGTTCAAGGAGCAAAAAGAGGCCATCGCTACACCAATAGTGGTAAATACACCCGGGAGGAGAGAGGTGATGTCACGGGTCCTGGGCCCGCTAAGATACCCCCTGTAAAATAGCTTTCTATTACACACTCTCCAGCGCATCATAGAGCGACTCTTGTATTTTCATTACTTTAGAGAATCAGAATAGACTTTGATTACTTCGTTCGATTGTACAAGATCACGACCTCATTTCGTGACATGAGACAAGAATGGCGATATCCTGAAGTATAAGGTCAGATGGGTTATTCGCGGTTTTGAGCAACGATTCGGACGCGACTTCACCCAAACTTGTGCTAGAGTGTGTCGAAATACCTCTTGGAAAGTGGCTTTATCTATTGCGCAAATGTTTGATCCCGAAATTGAACAGTTGGACGCTGTCACTGCCTTCTTGAATAGCACGGCCGATCGCGACGATATTTACGCCGAACTCCCTCCTAATTGGCGGGAAGCAAGTATGGACCCTAGGAGTAACTACGTATGTAGGCTACTTAAGGCTTTATATGGTCTCAAACAGTCATCAAGGTTGTGGCAAAAGCACTTACGCAAATGCCTAGAAGAACTTAGGTTCTCGTCTCTTAAATCTGATGACTGTGTATTTATTCACAGTGAGGATCGTCTCATAGTCGTTTCCTAAGTGGATGATTTCCTTCTGCTTGGGAAATCAAAAGAGAAAATTTCAAAGATGAAGATCCGACTCGCCAAAAAGTTCCAATCAGAGGATTTAGGCCCAGCACAGTATTTCCTGGGTGTCTGCATTACTCGAGACCGTGTAAAAGGGCGCCTATGGCCTACAAAAGAGCCTATTGCTATCAAATCCTTGAACGTTTTGGCATGGAAAATTGTCGCCTTGCAGAAACACCTATGGCTCCTGGCTATGAAACGTTTCTAGTCCCCAATCTAGGTCAAGCGACTGCTGCCGAAATAAGAGCCTACCGGTCTAAAATAGGCTCGTTATTGTACCTTGCGGCTCATACTAGACCCGATATTTCATATGCGGTCTCGGTATTTACTCGGTATCTCTGAAATCCATCTTCGAACCACACCAAAGGTGTCGATCGTATACTTCGTTATGTGAGGGGTACAGTAAGTCTCGGGATAATTTAGGATGCAAATGCATTCGATACAACACTACACTACCATAGTGACTCTGATTGGGGTGGAAATATAGCCACCGGACGATCCACTGGAGGAGTGATTTCGGACTCATCGAAGGGACAAGCCAGCGTTGCACTTTCCTCAACGGAAGCTGAGTATTATGCTCTCACTGCCACTATTCGGGAACTCCTGTGGATTCAGCAATTGATGCATCAAATGGGCTACTCTAGCACAGACATATTATCCACAAAGGTCTACGGTGACAATCAGAGCAGTCTAGCCTTAAGTGAAAATCCAAAGCTACACCAGTTTACTAAACATATTGATATCAAGTATCACTTTATCCGTGATCACGTCACTAGTGGTAGAGTGTTACTCCGATATATTTCTACCAAGTTGATGGCAGCAGATGGACTTACAAAGTCTCTGAATAGAGCTAAGCACGGAGAATTTATAAAGCTGGTCAATATGAGAGTTCTTGAGTTAAAATGACGATATTTTAATTTGGGCAAAGGGTGATAAATACAATGATACTGTCTTGGGCTGAAGGAGTGTGTTGAAGTGTCAACCTTACGCTGTTTTATGACACATGACTTTATCTCGTAGCGTTTGCATTACTTTCTAGCGTTGTGTACTAGCTAGAATAACATCCGTAACTTACACATCAATTAACTTATATTACATTCTATACACGTCCTTCAAGACAACTTTTAGAAGCTACCCAAAAATGTTTGAACTAGATCCCCTAACGGCAACAGTAATTCGGCGAGCGACTGTAATCAAGAAGGCAACGAATGACAAACGAAAACTAAAGGCAGCACGCCAAGTAACAGAAGCCCTACTACAAAGAAATGGCCTAGGAATAGATGAGCTACATAATCTTCCAATTATTGTGATTGTATGCTAGACCTGGTGGTGTAGCTCATCACAGTCAGATAGCATATTCTAGAATGCAGTAATGGCTCATTACAGATGCGATTGCCACAGTATAATTGAGAGTTGTATGAAAGGTTGGCACTTCTATGGGTCTCAATTGTGTGGAGGTTGATTCAGTCAATGATGATGAGTATTTCCTGTATCTATTTACAGATAATGTATTACAGTTCTATGTGTGCCTGTAATCGCTTCGATTTGGCTAGTGGGCTGTCACCTATATTACTACGCTCCCGTGTTCCATGACGTGAGATAAAGTAACTGCTCGCGACGAAATCCGCAGCATGAACACCGCAAATTCACTCATCCTGAATCTCACAATCCCATAACCCACTAGAATATCCAACAAAAGAACCATCGCCTGGTGCAATGGCCCCAGCTGCTGCATCGTCATCAACTCCATCCAGGCCTGCTAGGTATTGCGAATGCAGGGCAGAAAGTAGAACACGAAAGAAAGGGGCGACTTGGCCTCGTCCAAGGATTCCTAGAGATTATTGGCACCTTGGCCAAAACCGAGGTGCAAATAAACGCGTTGACAATCCTCACGTCGTTCATGGCAAATATCGCGCCCATCGTGACTCGATTTGCAACAGTGTCAGGCGCTGGAGAGGACGTAGCGTTCGAGGGACTGAGGAAGGACGTCTGGTGGGAACGCGGAGAGTCGCTCTAGATAGAGTGGCCGGAGGTGACGGTAGGTCACTATGGTTGGCAGAGGACGAGGGTGAAATGTGATTAGAATACTGTAACTACTCCTAAAGACAGAAAACAAAGCGTGAAGATCTCAGTCTCGGAAATGAAGATTACATAACTGTCCTCGCTAAGCAATAAAGCCTGGTGGGGAAGGCAAATACTGAACACCTATCAGTGGTGTCATCTGCGAACTTGGGAATGAAATATTCATCCAGACAATTTTAGTCAAATTTCGCAATAACGAACAAGTTGGCCCACGAGGCAATAATTCAAAATATTCCACCACGTGAAGTTTTCACTCCCAACGAGTTCGACCACTACCCAAGTCTCATCAATTTTACAAGTACGACTTAGTACACCCTCATTCCAACAATCACGCCTCTTGTCGACCTTCTCTGGCCTCAGCTGGTCACCGAATACACGCCCACGCCGATATTTACATCCCAAAGAGAAAACAAAGCGTGGCGCACAAATCCAGTGGACAGTTCTTTGGGATGGGCGTGAGAGGGATCAAGGCAAGCTCACAAGATGATGCAAAGAAAGAATAGAACCTCGATGGGCGTTCATTTTGGAATTTCGGCAAGGACTCACACGAACTGAGCTTTGTATGAGCACCAAGACTTTGACTGCGAGAGTGCAGCTGGCACTATAAACACCAGCCAATGATGAAGGACGCCATATTCCGTCTCCTGGTGGTGTTCTCTGGTATAGTTTGAGTAGCCCAGGCACCTACTCCACTTGCGAAGGAGACGCCTAAGACTACATTCCGCGCGGAGAAAATTCAGTGGATGAAGAAGGCATGTCTGGATAACTCAGGTTTTTGAGAAGTTCCCCTGGGTGGGTATTGACGGATGAGGGTCGACTCGGGGCGAAGGAAAAGCCGCCATACCTACGCCGTGGTGCCTGCAAATGAGATCCGAGGCATGAGCGCTCCATCGCAACCGAATAATACTTGCTGTACTCTTCTTTGATATTGTATCATAGCTAGATGGCTGCACATGCAATGGAAATCCGATGCAACACACTGTAATTGGACCTCCCGTCGGATAACCCCCGAAATTTCAAGGAATAAATCAGAGAGCCGAGGAGGTTCCCTTCCATGTAAATGTGTGGATGGATTTACAGCCACCGGCATGGGCCCACAGGGCGCCAATCAGCATGATGAAATCAGCTCCAAAAACTAAATCTTGGCTTTTATTCCTACAATTTACGTGCTCCCATCACTTCTATAGCTCGACCAGAGACACTGCACGGCAAGTGTAAGGCGTAGATGAATCAGTAATGAATTTATATTCCACAACGGTGGTTGAGTTGGGCCTTATAGGTGTCCCCATCCACCAGACGGTGGTCCACTAATCCACTCTATTCTAAACGTGTCTCATTGTCTAGTGTAAATGTTGGTATAACACGAAGTAATACAAATTGGGTGCCGTCACGAAGTCGGTGAATAATGTCAATCGACTGGTATCTCGAAATACATACAACGTTGTCTCTCCTCTTCCCTTCTCCCTCTGCCATTTCTTCCTCAACTCCAAGCGCCTCGCTAATGAGCTAAATCATATCCCTGTCAACGCCCTAACGACAACCTGAACACCGCAATTACATAGAACAATTCATAACGCCCAAATATAATCCTTTTACCGACAGTAAATGAGATATACTTTGACAATGACTTGAGTCATCAAAGTGTGACTGCTCCTTCACTTCACAGATCGATTAGAATACCCTTCTGCGGTGATGGTTACACTAGAATGTGGCTGTAATGAGAACGTTTATATCGGTATAATATTGAACTCGTTTTATTGTCCTGTCTGATTTATAAATGTGTAGGATATGTAGGTCCTCTCTGCCTATAGGCCAAGGATACCTATGCCAGTAGTATATCCACTCCTTTACCTCCCGCACAGCTCCCCTCAAACAATACCACCAGTCAGACCAGGATCAGAACTCGATGATATCTGAATTCCTGACTTATTGTTTCGTGATTCATGTAAATTCCATTTATCTAACATGATCGTAATATTATTGTCAGAATAAAATGCCAAGCTGGTACCTGACATAATTTGTAGTTACCTCAGGGAAAACCTTGGCGTTTTGGATAATTTTCAGCTAGAAAATACTTGGCGTCCGTGTAAAAGACGTGGTGGACTAGTATTGAGTCGTTTTAGGATTATATCTTGGCTACAACATAATTGGATTATGTCTTGTGATGTAAGGAAGCTATTTCTAGATACTATCATCAGATGTCAGCTAGTAGATATGTGTAGATATATAAGCTGAGAGAAATAGTAAGTCAGACAGACGGAGAGATAGAAAATTACATCTTATTTACTTCAATTGAAAGCTCATGTGCGGGCTATTTTTCATGATACCTCCAGTCTCAATCATTAAAGCTTCCGAACCAGCTCAAAAGGTTCGATACCATCCCTTACAAGTCCTCATTCAATTATACACTTAGAGGAGCCCTTTGCCCTTCATTATCTCCCCTCTCCAGCCAACTAAACGATAACCATTTGCGGGTGTATGGCAGCCAGGAAAAATCGCGAAAACCACTAGGTGCGGAGCTCTCCTAATACCGACATTAGGACTAAATCCGAAGACATAGTGACCCTTCAGAAGCGTTCGAAGAGGCCGGCCAGCCGGGCGCTGCAGACTTGTGAGTACCTCGGGAAATTCACCCTCTGCCTTTCTAACCTCCTTCCAACTCCTTCCAGAAGGTCGTGCTGAAATGTCAGAAAAGTCTTGACAGAGCGTGATTGCTGTATAGTAGCTTAGGCTAACTTCTTTTGTGCCGTCCAGGGCGCTGGGGAGTGCCGTTGACTCATCGACAAAAGAAGTCCTCCTGGCTAATTAGCCGGAATCTCGGTCTTGGCGCCCACATACGTTCCAAAGTTGAAAACCCCTCGAAAATGTCAGTCCCTACATTGTCTTCAGAGATCTCTTCTCCTTCTCAATCTACATCTCAGCCGCTTGTTCTTTCCCAAGATGTATAACTCCATTAGAGCATCAGTCCCCCATAAACCATGACCCGAGCTTTGTATATTCTGACTTGATTTCCTCCTTGCGGGTATACGTAGCGTCGTAAATTTGAAGTGAGTGATGGCCGGTGATCAATAGGGCAAGCTCCTGTTTGCAATTGGAGCAACTTCTTTATTGGCCGTTGAGGCGAGATGGTGCGTGGTTAGAAAGAGGTTGAGGATTCAGATAAGAATTCTAAGAAAGGCATTGTCGAGCAGTCGTCAAATGGAGATATGCTTGAGGTTGCTTCCAACTTCGCTTCGGATGCGATTCTTTTTGGCTACCCCACATATGCAGAGCATACTGAGCGATTACACCGGCAGCACTGGAAGGTGAAGAATTCGACTTTGCCGGATTTACTTCGGTATATCCTACTGGTCTCTCTCCTCTCTTCCTGGGAGATGCAATCTTTTGTGTGCTAGAATAAAGAAATTACTAGATAGTGCCCGCGCTATTCCCGAATACGAAGGAACTCCGAGTTGTCATGTGATGAATACAAATACGTAATTAGACAAGATCAACTCAAGCACTCGCCGCTTACATTTTTCGGTGAGTACTGACTAAAACGTCTACCGTCCCGAAAGTGCACGGCTCGTAGCTAAGTGAGTCATCTAATCCGATACTAGAGATTCCACATTCTATTTACTAGGATATGATCTGTCTCTCTAACATTTATCAATTATAGACTCTAGTTATAATACGCAAGGAAGTCTCAATGATGGTAAAATCCATTGGATATTGGAATGGATGCCTGTATCTTCTTGATGAAGTAATTTTCAGTACACAAGCCTTGGGTGATATCTGTGTCTAGGTCGTGCCTAGTGTTGAAGTCCAACCCGATCAAATTTTCGGTCCCCACACGGACTATACAACCTTTTAATCCTACTCAAAGCCACTCGTAGAGATGGCCAACTGCAGGTACCGCAGGACTCGTGTATATCTCTAGCATTAAACTCTGAAGTTTTTGATTGTGGTGGGAGCTAATTTCTCTTGGCTCGGACTGCGAACTGGTGGCAATGTTTTGACGTTCATCTTTGTACTCTTTTACCACCTCATCTATTTTTTCCATAACATTTCTTATTTGTGGATTTGTATTTCTTAAAAAATCGATGATAAATCTCCCTTTGTACCCCACATTACTCACAAGGGTCTTCCATTTCCACGACTTTTTCATTTCAAGCCAAACAAATAAGTGTAGATTGCCTTGAAACCATGCCAGTGCGTGAGTTTTACCATTATATTTCCCGATCCTGATAAATTGTCCACCTTCAACATAATTCTTTATTTCGATTGGATTTATTAATCTGACCAGAGGTCTTTGACCATTAACAAAAGGATTTCGAAATTGGAAGCCACGGATTAAGGATATTCGCCGGTCGTAAGCCAGTTTAACAACAACTCTTTCATCACATGTGTTCTGTTTCAAATTTTTCACAGAAACTTTTTTATTGCAGATCCATGGATCCTTCTTGGCTCTAAATTTTGATTCGATCTGGTGAAAGCAGAAATCTTCCTTTTCGAAATTATTTTTGTGTGGAATACGGAGGTCTCCAATCTCCTTCACCAACTGCCTAGATACATCCAAAAAAATTGAGAAAGCATCTTTCTCCAATGAACAATACGCAGAAAAGTAAGTACCTGCTTCGCGATATGTGGTTGGTGTTTTAATAATTGGGATTTCCTCGTCAAGTTCAGGGAATCTTTGATCAAAGTTTAAAAAGTACGTCATACGGAAAGACTCGGCAAAATTGTCATGAGCCAGTACCAGACGATTATGTATGCCCGAATTCAATCCTGTATATAACAGAATCGCAATGAGACACGACATCTTGGTATTCTGGATAAGTACTTTTCAACTTGACTCAGCCATAGATGCAATCGTACAGTGTGTTAGTGATGCAGCTGGAGATGTTGCCTTTTGAGGACCTTGTAAATGCAGCCTAATAGCTATGGGGAAAGCGCTCAGGGAAGGTGATTAGTGTCAAATGTCGATGGTAGAGGCCTTGGGAATGAATATAAGGTTGATCATGAACATCGGAGGAGTTGTCAATCGATATTACTTCCCAGCTGGTCACCTTGTAATCAATTAGCACGAGTCATTCTGTTGATGAAGTTGGTCTGATTGGATATCCTAGGAATCTATTTGGTACTTGATCTTGCAGGTACAAGGTACGATAAGCGTGAGACCCAGAAATTTGGGAAATGAAAAATAAGAGTCATCTTGGTAGGCGAAATGAGTTTGGTTGAGGAGGTACGGGGTCAATAGAATATCAAAGTATGCCAACAATTCACGCAAGTCTTAATACAATCAATCTACCTTAATCCTATCGAAAAACTATCGGGATCCAAATTCTAAGTGACGAATTTGTTTTATTTCCTGATTTAACTAAATTTGCGATGTTTTCCACGCTTAATTTATGGAGTGTGAGATGGAGTGATTCTGGATTTTTTTCCACATGGATAGTTTTATGTGAGTGAAGTTATCTATCTATGATTCATTGTGAATGTGATTAATGTGTTGGTTCAGTTCACGGATTCGTAGGATGTGTAGGAGTTGTTTATCTACAGGCCAAGAATATCT
The DNA here is from genome assembly GCA_900239735.1 of Blumeria hordei DH14. Taxonomy (NCBI): domain Eukaryota; kingdom Fungi; phylum Ascomycota; class Leotiomycetes; order Helotiales; family Erysiphaceae; genus Blumeria; species Blumeria hordei. Next base: position 870,202 of record OENG01000034.1, read on the forward strand.
GTTCCTCAAGCAGTAAATCTTATCCATTGCATCCTTCACGACTTTCATACTCTAGAGCTGGGTCTCATAGGCCTATATCCAATCATAAACTTAGAGGAAATGTTAGGCTCTCATCATGTCCCCGATCCAAGCAACTAATTGGAGGTCATGGTGAATGTATGATCTTCAAGAACATGTAAAAACTACTGGGTACAGGGGTCCAGTGATACTGTGTCAAGCAGATTACCCTGAATTTAAATATAGTATCACGATGTTGAAGTTCAGTAATTTACAAGCGAGTTTACGAGGCTGATTAATCGATTGCGGGCGACACTATAAACACCGCCGTGGTTGGATGGTGCGGTGGTACACCATCTTGGCCGGCTTCTCAAGTAAGGTCTGGATAGCAAGGACACATATCCCACCCGAGACAGGAGACCGCTAGTTCGAATCCGGCAAAACTTAACTACATTTCTCGCAGCGCTGGTATGCATGGATGATGAAGGCATGCTTGGATAATCAAAGGTTTTAAATTTCCCTTTGGTGGGTACTTACGGAGGAGGGTCGACTGTTTGTGTAAGCAAACATACCTCATAGTGGTATTTGCGAATGAAATCCAGAGTATGAGTGTCCCTAACGTCAAAAGAGTCATCCATCATGTATATATAGTACCGATCATGTGCCATAGCTAGATAGCTGAAAACACAATAAATGATTTTTTTTTTATAAAAAAAAGAGGCTGATGAATCAAGGGCAATAATTTAGTCATGCAAATGTTACTACTAGCGACTAGACGGATAGGCAATTTCCTGCACATAACTCCCGTATTGTTTCATTCCTTCTATTGCTCATGATCATGTCACAGCCAATTTTGGAACCATGGATGGAACAGAGACTTGAGCAGTTCGCATGGAAAATCAAATAGTGTGTCTATATTTTGAATTAGTAGAATACTATAAAGATGTATATAGTACCTAGATAGAATCCTCATGGTGGAGGACAATCAAGTCAATCAACTCTGAGAGAGATTTAATTAAGTGTAACTTAGCCTAACATACTGACATCAGGACTAAATCCAAAGACATGGCTTACATACTGAAGCGTTCTGAGAGCTCTGCCATTCGGGTGCTACAGACTTGTATTTAACGAGAGAGATAGCTCCCTACCTTTCAAGCTGATTTTCGACACCTTCCAGTATTCATGAAAAGGGACTAACGGAATGTTGTTACGTGTTGTCAAAAATATCTTGAAAAAGAATTTTTCTCAAAAGCTAGTCTAGCGGAGCTTTACTGTACTGTGTGAACGGTGAAAGCAAATACTCTGTGCACACAATCAATACTAGATGATAATTAGTATCCTTTCACGAGAGAGACAACTACAGCTGGATTGAAAAGATGTGATGTTTACAGGTAAATTTTCAGATGTCGTTGTAAACCTACATGGGAGCTAAATGGATTAAAAAAGTGTACCCTACCGACCCCGTTACGTAAGCGCTCTCATGGAGTATCTTTCTGTGCGAAGGACGCAATAGATAGGCGAATCCTGACTATATCCAAGTCTGCGCATGCAAGTCAGCCCAGACAAGCAAGAGCGGGTTAACCGGTTACATGATGCCTTGAGAACCAGATAATTTATAAAGTTGAGTAATTATGGCCCAAAGTAGCATTGCCACACAAGAAAGAAGCGAGAAGTTTCGGATGACTGGAGAAATCGAGACGTTAATCAGGCGAAAAGGGGAATATGGTAACACGGGACAAGGACGAAATCCACACTGGCAACAGCAGTATGAGTATGCTTCCTTAAGATAAGGCTATGATAGCGCAGAGTCCAATCAGACAGCTAAGGGGGTTTTTACTGCAAGGTTCCTCCTTTGTGTCGGAACATGTAGTTATTTAGAGACAATCACATTATCTACCAAGTAGCACTAGTAAAATTTTTGGATTTTAATTGCAACAATGGAGTAGATAGATAAATGTTTATATAATACGAAAAGTAGAACACCTTGTAATAATTGCTTCAATCTGGAAGAGGGAGAGAAGAAAAGAGCAACCAGTCCCTCTGAATTGCAGAACCTTCAGTGCTAGCATATTTAATAACTGCAATGTACCGACACTATTTAAACTAGAAAGTTTGATAGACACCTGCAGGGGCCTACCCGGCGCTAAATCAGGATAATGAAATGAAAATCAAGTTGAGTGAATTATGAGAAATAGCCTGGAGCGAAGTGAATCGATCTATCTGAAATCTATGGAAGTTGTTGTCGACATGAGCCAATTTACTCCAAGTTCATTTTGAAGACACCAATAGTCATCTAGCTTCTTACACGTTCCATAATTATCGATACTGGCTTGGGGAGTCAAAAGTTTGGGTATGACCAAGCCACAAATCCTTTTGAGAACTATATTTCCCAAAACTAACTCTGATGGGATCTAGCCTGGACTCATCTCAACTTGATGCTGATTGAAACTCGATAGTCTCTAAGTCTCGAAGCTCCCAAAAATTTAATACTGTAACATAATACCATAGAATCTCTCAGGCATGCGGTTTGGACAGCCTTCCGAAGGGTGCGTGATGGAGACTAATTGATGATGTTGGTGATGAGTTACTCGCAAGGAAGGGCTAATTTTATGACAGGTCTTCTCTCGGAATAATTGACTGAGTAAATCGTTACGGTAGAATTGACAGACGAGCCTTGCTAATGAGTTGTTTGAAAAGTAGAAAGATTATCTTCCGAGAAGAGACATCAGAAAATGAATATAATAAGTAGGCAAGTAAGAAAACGTTGCGTGAAGAGAGAACCTCTCTCGTGCTGACTCATTGTATATAGAGATAAAAGCGTATGCTAGCTCGGATTAGAATGGTTCTATTATACTACTTGAGTCTTTGAAAATCTAGCACATCGGGCTCCTCTCTGACTCGTCCAACACCTTGTACCATTCTCCTATTTCTTTTGTTTTTCTAAAAGATCAATGACGTAACGTCCATGTTGGACACTTATTCAGCTCAGTGTTTATTCGTGGAATTTAGCCACCTTTTCAACGGAACCTTCAACCCAAAAAAAACCAAATAAATGATAGCAATGTAAACTGCGTGCAAGGGAAAAAGTCTCAGAAAACCTGCAGCACCAGCCAGGCGAGGCCTAGACACCTATACCATATGAGGTGTGCATATCCATCTACATCTCCATTCTCTATGACATTCGAGGCCAGCTTGATCCAATCCATCATCACAGTATCGGATACTGGGTAAGTTCTAGAGACTCATCAGATGGCATTTCCTCCATAATCAAGGGGTGTTGATCAGAGGGGCTTCGATCCTACCATCTTATCCGACGGTGGTTAGCTTCGTGATAATAGTGATAGGGGGTTGTGCTTAGAGATGAAGACAATACAGACCATGAAAGCGATTGGGAATCCTCATGTAAGTGAGGACTTTGTTACTCAATCTTGGCTCTACAGACTCTACAGTGAGAGCTGGAGGTTCTTATGGGGCACCACTGACAGGTGTTGAGTTTTTTCAACCCAGATTCGGTTCAGAGTGGCGTGGAAAATTGTTTTGGAAGATTTGGAAACAGACTACGCAGGTCAAGTTGCAGTCTACCACGGAATGAAGTCGTGATGCGGAGGGCAAGACTGAATACCTGTGCGTGGTATCCTCCACGAACCTGAGAGTGAAATACTTTCCCAGTGCCAATTTCAGCCAAATTTTGCAATACCGAACAAGTTGGTCCACGCGGGAATAATTCAAAGTACTCCACTACGTCAAATTTTTATTTTCAACGAGATTGACTCCTACCCAAGTCTCTTCATGTCTACAAGTACGACCCAGAACATCCTTATTCCAGTGACCACACCTCTCGTCGATTTTCTCTGGCCTCAGCTAGCCGCCAAATATACGCCCACGCCGACATTTATACCCGACGGAGGAAGCAAAGCGTAGCGCATAAAACTGAGAGACAGTTCTTTTGGATGGACGTGAGAGGGATTGGGACAATTTTTAATTTGCTGGCTACGTCTTGGTTATCTAACAGAGCCCGGAAATTATTAGCAAACCTAGTAGTAGGGAGGCCCAGTGAAGCTTCTACTGCGAAGGTAACAGTAGTGACTTCCGTATCAAATATGGTTAATGAGCAATTGAGTGCAACCGACTTGTTAAGCAGAACTCTTCAGCATGGTGCAGAACTACTCCATCCAAAACACGAGGCTCTTAAACTGGCGAGGCTTGGAGTCTACTCCCATCAGTGTATGCGACGAGGTCCCAGAAAGGAATTTCAGTCGGCAGAGAAATTTGGTGCTGGGTTATTTGTCCGATGCTGTCACGCCAGCTTACTTTCAGGGACTAAGGTGCATTGATTAGGTGATCTATAACCTCTAATGAGGGGCTTGCCAAGATCCACTCCGAGAAACGGGCGAAGCGCCCGTGATTTTTGATGACCCAGTTGGCTCTTCGTCGAATGGGCTGCCTACTATCAAGGCGATGTATTCGCAGAACAGCCTAGCGAGCTCTAGCGTTTAGTTCAAATTTAGGTGGCAACAGGCCAGATTTACGAATTAGTGCAGGTATTAGAGTGTTCCTGTACACTGACAGGATAGCCCTGGCACATATCATTATGACTTTATTCAGGAAGGCAACGTGTCTTTCAACGCCGTACGAAATTGTGCGGGTTTGGTTAATTTTACTGATGTAGTCTAGGCACCAGGTCTCAGCTCCGTAATACGTGATCAGTAGGACGCAGGCTAGAGCGGCATGATAACGCTGGTAAAGCGGAGCTCTTTTCGTAGTGTTTCCCAGAGATTTGAGTCCAGTCACGGCGTTCAAGTCTCTACCGGTTAAGATTCGTACATGCCGTTTGAGTGTCAGTTTTTTATCAAATTGTACTCCTAGCCACCTAGTGTATGGGCGGGATGTATTCTCAGTAATTTTCATCTTGCCGGACGTTACTCTTAGGGTAGTCTATAGATCCCCATCGTAGCGAGGCCTGGAAAAGTGTTGAAGCTCAGATTTCCCGGGATCAATCGTGATACCCTCGGCCATACCCCATTCGGAGGCTTGTCTGAAGTACTTTGTCAGGATTCACAGTTTTCTGTCAGCGATTTTTGAGTCACTAGGATAGTTACTAACGTAAACAGAGACAGTCAACAATGTCAAAGTTGGAGGGTATGGTGCTGGAACAAAAATGTGATCGGTGGTAATAAATGGTTATTCCAAGGATGGACCTCTCACTACGTCTTTGCAATCATACATACGTGTTAAAGACTCTCGTTATTGAGGCTAATCCCCCTTCTTTCCTATGCTATGGTTCTGTCCTACAGTGCCGATAACACATGTAATACAACAATGTCAAATTTTGGTCAGGAATTATACTTGGTCTCGTGTGAACACAGCCATTGCACGCTTGCCATGCAAACGCAGACGCTTAAACATTGAGTTGATTTGAAGTTATATTTTATCCCATTGATAGTCATTCGTAGTACGCCATCCGAATAGGACCTATGTTAGTCAAAATATGCTACAGAAAAAACGGGCCAACCAACATTCGAAAACAGGTATACAATAAACATACATTTCTCTCTCCCTCTCTCTCGGAAATGACTTGTGTGATATAAAAACATTATCGAATTTCAATCCTTATATTCAAGGCCCAAAGGTCTACTACCAAGTAAGCGGCCTTAAACGTTCCACTAGTTAATGTATAATAATGTTTTGCTGAATCCAGACCGCATTACTCAGGAGATCACAATCATCGAGATAAATTTAGCTTCAAATAATTATCGACTTTAGACTAAGCTAGGAACTCGAGGAAGTAAATTTGTCGCGATAAACAGTATGAGTGTGTTCATTCAGGCAACAACTTCAGTCAACCTATTTATAGAGATGAGACCTTCAGCTTATCATCAGAATAGTTGGGAACATAAAATCGTTCCAGGTCATATCCGTCCATCAAGAGAATCGATTATCTTGGAAAGCCACTTATCATAGACACTTCTACAGTCAGGCAATTGAAGGATCAAATAGATCCAAAAATTATCTATTGATAACTGATAAACAACATGATTGAAATCACGTCACTTATATTTACAGATTACCGGAAGTGTCGAGCCTATCAAGTTTATTCGAATACAGTTAATAACCATTTATGCATCGACTAAATTGCCTAAAATATTACCCTCACATTCGACTGGCTTTCAATCATGACAGCCAAATAAAGGCATCTACATCTAAAATCTACAATATGACGCGATTTTGCTCACTAATGTTTCGAGATCAAAAGTCATGTTTTTTGAAATTGGAAGGACACGAAACCTCAATTTAGTTTGTACGAAAAGAAGATCATTGAAAAATCATGGAAATCGACGAAAGACTCTTTACCTAAAATGCGCAGTATTTTTCTATCATATTCTTTATACTGACCATGGGAACCACAATTCTTTTTCCAAGGTTAGAAAGCCGCATAAGTAAAGTCAACTCTAGTAAACGAATGTATTACTTGAGCAAATTGATGTCAACAAAAACAAAAGTTAACGTTGATTGAAAGATTGGAGTTTGTATTAACCAAAATAAAGTTCAAGAAATCTCCATCTAGAAAATACGGACAAGGTATTGTTTGAGTTCTGACAAAATTGCCGACTATCAGAGTGTCATCATATGAATCAGTTTCTCAAACTTTGAATCAGATATGTCCAGTGCAGCAGCCCGAAAAGTATTTCCAGAAAAATAAGATGAAAGTCCTCTTTTCTGGCCATTTTCAAAACAAAATGAAGTAATTGATTGATCAAGTGTAGTTTCCCTCAAGAAACTTAGCAAAGCTCATATCATTACGTTTCAAACTTGGGAGAAATTAGGAATGATCGGGTGGGATGCTTGAGACTATTGGAAATGGATTTATCAAAATTACTTCAGAAAATACGAATTCTGATTATTTATCTATAGAATGAAATATATACTGATACAACACTATTTTCATAATTTATTATGAAATAGAGATCAAATATTATGATGAGGGTCACTACCATGGAAATCATATTTTGACCAAATTTTCTCAATCAATATTACAACAGAGAATTATTCCTACAGAACTGTAATGATACTCGCACTAAACGGGGAAGGTGCGGGTGGCCATTAACAATTACTAAATTAATAACTGAGCAAACTACCCAGCATTCAATATCCTTGCTACTGACTATTATCAAATACGAAAAAACGAATGGAAATTCGACGGCATGACAAATAACGCAAAAAGACTATCAAATTAGCATTCACAGCTATCAAATCTAGCTTCGATGCTAGGATCATAGCTACTAATTAATAAAAACACACCAAGAAAGTGAAAAAAACAGTGTGACTACTTTTTTGGAATTTTGCGGACTCACACACAAGGTGTAACGGAATTTTTGAAATTTACCAACTCGATGTAGATGGGAGTTTTATTCAAACTCAATTTCTAGATCAATAGGCTCCGTCGATGAGTGATTCTTTCGGCTATACGGGAGGAAATGGTATTAGTCATGGTAGATGACTGAGATATGTCTACCTTTACAGAACGATGAGCAAGTTATAAGTCAATAAATACCAAAGAGAAAACATACGCTTTGACAATCTAGCGATATTTCCATCTTTCCGTATTGCCGTATTGCACGTATTCACACATGTGATAAGCCAATTTATTCCGAAAACTAAGATTTGTTGGTACTCGCTTGGTTTCCAGGTAAAAAATATTTAAGCCTATCTCATCCAGCTATTCACTCTTCCTCTTCTCTATCACAAATAACAATAAAATTTCGAAAGACCGCTGAAGAACACACAACCACACAACCACCATTATCTTATACTCAAACATTATTGCTTCAAAAATATATGTCCTTCCATCTTTAGCACTCGCTCGCATTACACTTCGTCGAAATTCTACCATCTTAAGCTCTATTATCATCAATCTCTTTTATAATTGTAATTACTGTCATAATCTCGTCTCACAGTTAAATAAGCGATAGACCCCAGACGATTAATTTATAGTAAGTTACCGTGAAGAACAAATATGAGTGCAGAAAATATATTTATCTAAAGCATACTAACCTCTTATGAAGTCTTTACATTCGCTCTCATTTTTTAGATAAATTATTAATTATTGGTACTTGTACCTTCGCTTAACCCCACTTGAAAACCAATAATCATTAGTATCTTCTATCAACAAACTCAACTTATATCCCCAAACTCGTGGTCAGAAATTTGTTCGACACATTATAATCAACGGTAAATATCAGTATAGATCATTTCTCAGACCAAATCTCCACTGGAATATCCCGATAAGGTAGAGTTATTTTTCAAGCATTTTGTATCGTGGTATCTTATTCTCACTAGATCCAGTCATATTACTCGCTCTGAACTTCTTCGTTCATCTTTTTGGCAAGTTTAATCTGTACTTGAGCAAGATGGAATCTGTCATGAAATTTCCGTACCGCTCAATGGCTGTATGTGACAATAACTCACGACGTCCGGTCTCAACGCATTTGGTTGATACTCCTGCTGGACCTTATTTATATGGTACAGGAGCCCCTCTAAGGTTCTTCACCTCTGATACCATAGACTCACCAGCTATTATATCGAATAACTTGCGGGCTATGGTCAAGCGTGACTGGCCAGAGTCTCTCGAAGACCTACCAGCTCCCATTGAGTACGATGACACGGAAGCAATGGCGGAGAAGCTCGCCACATTTTTCGTAAACCAGAGTGACCCCGATGATGTGAGCGAAATACCACTTCCCATATCACTACACGACCTCTTCATGGGATTTAATGCCGTCCATATCTACCAATATGGGATAGATTTCTGTTATCAGGTTATGTGCCATATCAGTCGTCTAGGAGAAAGGACGCAAACGCCGGAGGTGGAAGAAAAGGAGACATATCCTCTCGACTGGGTAAGGAGGAATATCGGTCACTTGATTCAACTACCAAGGATTGAAGATGAGGACGATGAGTTTGAGGCGGAGACTAAACTGTGTGGACAATCAAGAGAAATTTCACCTGCCGAAGCTCTTACTTCAAGGCAAAGAATGGAATATTATCGAAATCTTCTCCTTGACAATACAAAAGCACCATCCTCTGAAATCAAACTCTTCGAAGATGTAGTTCAACCAATCAGTGATTCCGAAGATGATGACGGACTTTACGACGAACAAAGTGGAGACGATGAGATATCACAACAATCAGATTATGACGAAACAAGCTTGTTGTGGGTTTCTCCAGTGAATAATGTAGGCCAATAGTACCGAGTTACTGACGACTCATTTAGTGGCTACACAACGAGCCAAACCAGCTCTCTGGATCTAACGATGCCTTATCTTGGGAAGTTTAGGTCCAAGATACCAGTCATGATCAGTCGAAAGAGTCAAATCTGTGTGACCGATACTAGTAGAAAAAGACTTGGTTCCCCAAACGTGGATGTAGAGAGATGTGATATAAGAGCCTTACATTCTAAGATTCCACAGCCAATCAAATTATTTTCGACATCTAAGAAGTGAAAGTCATTAAGGACTCTATTCAATGGCTGAGAAAGCAAACCGAAAAGTTTCTCTGCTGGTGGTCACACGGTACACGAATATGTGGTTGAGTTAAATTTGTAATTACTTCGAGATTTAAAGGGCAACATGTTTGTCCCCCATGAGTTTGTGGCATGACTTGTCCTACCGTAACAGCCCTAATACCAAATAGGAAACCAAGGATGATTTCTCCCAATAGTCCCGCACTTCACATCAGGTAATTTTGCGACAAATAAATCAATGATTCCGATATTATTGTGAAGATATTTTTCGATTTTACTAGAACTCGCGACGACTGGAAGACAGCATAAAATTGAAGATGGCCAAGTCGAATCAGATAAAGACCCAAGTCAGGATATAATTCATATGATTCTAAACTAATGGAGGAAAAGTTGAAAAATATCTAGAGTTTTATACATCGACAAAATTTACACTTGGGTCGTGCACATATAAAGTTACCATACAATACCCGAAAAGGACAAAAAAATTAAAGATCACTAAGGTAGTAATTACAAAGCCGTAACAAACTGTCGACAATTATGCAAAGAAGGTTGTTGTGATGGCTGGTAAGCCGGCTAGTTTCTGTAGCCTATGTTGGCTATCATAGGCTTGGTCCGATTTAGGGTGCGTACGATCGATCGATCTAATATCTGAGCGTCGGAATCTGCAAAGCATCCGATTCAACAGTGCAGCTCAACACTTCACCACTTGTTGATGAAAAGCCATCGGCTGGGAATATACGAGATCGGTCACAACCTCTTTAGTTGATAATGTAATGACGTCGTAGAACATGAGGCTCTTTTATATATATACATGTGTAGATAGATCATGTAGTAGTTCTCTCCTTAGAATTATTATCTACTACCATCAACCACATAGTTGCTCCAGCACCTGTCCCAGATCCGTGACAGTTGGACCTCGTTCTTTAGATGAATGGAAGAAAGTATTAAAGAGTGTGATGACGAAAAATCGATATGAAATAATGGAAATCTAGCCCGGAACAGTTGGTCATTTGCAATTATAGACCTGGGCATATCAGATCAAGGCTAGAACTGGCCAGTCTTGGCGGTGGGATTGTGAGATAAATAGCGTGTAATATGGTTAGGGTATCTGAGAGATTCTTTGAAATTGGTGTTATCATTGAAGCTCGGAAAGAGTTTTAGAGAGTTCTCGATTGGCTGATTAACTTTAAATGGTGATCATTTCTGCTGGAAGGATGATCTTTAAGATTTATCCAAATAGCGTTTGGGAGATGTTTGGATTGTCTTCCTTGGGTGTTTATTTCTGGATGAGTATGAATGTAATTCAGGCTGTTGACGAAAACGAGTTTATGAGTTTAACTTCAATAAATATGCATTTTATTAAGGAAATTATGAACCCTTAGTCAATGACGTTGTAAAGCGCATTGATTCAAGTAACTACCGAAGTGAAACTTGTTACAAAGATTGTAGTCACGTGTGTGTTGACAACGTTGCCTACTTCATAAACCCGATTATTCTAACTTCGTACACACCGTAGCGTCATTTGTCTCAGAAGGAACCTAACAGGGCCACACGCTTGACGCTTGGCTCGCTAGACGTAAAATGAAGATCCACAATTACATTGTTTATTTTCAATCGTATCGTCCAAAAACATGGCTATGATCAATCTAGTCGAGTGGAGCCGAGCGATTTCGATGCTTCAAAAAGTGACGATGATATTTAGCTTTCAAGGTACTATTCAAAAAGAAGCAGATGCAGATTCGAATCTTAAAACCATATGATTACCTGTCAATCATGCAACGCTCATTATCTCTGACGAGGACAAAGAATATGACGTGTGAGAAATCAAAGATGCAATTCAAAGCATGAGCTCGGGAATCGCACGGAAATGACTTTTGGGTTATTCAGTAGATATCAGCTTTCAATCTCGCAGCGAGCACTGCCTTTCATTTTAGGATTTTCGAAGTCCACTATTGTTTATTTTTATTTTTTTTGGTTCATTATCCTGATTTGGCGCCCTTTTGGCCCATGCAGGTGTTGACTTCAGTCAGATACAATGATGAACATCATGCCTCAGATATCATTTGCAAGTCTCACTACGGCTGTGACAAGACGGCTTTTTCTTCACCGCTGTCGAACTATGCCCTCCGTGAAACTCACCCAAGGGGGACCTCTCAAAAAACCTTGGGTTAAGCAAACATGCCACCATCATCAATGTAGCTTACTTCAGTAAGGTGAGGTCTACTGGAGTCGAGCCAGCGATCTTCTGCCTCAGATGGGATAGATGCTCAGGCTACCCAGACCCTACTTAGAAGACCGGCCCGGATGGTGTATCACTACACCATCTGACCCCACTATTGTATATTGTGATATCTATTTATGACATGCAATCATTGCTTTGTGTACAAACTGACTGACACTTGAGGCCCCGGAGATACTCACACACTGTGGTATTAATCCTCAAAGATGTGTTGAGATCAGTTTGCTTGTACATACAGTCGACGCCGCCCATGAGATCCCAATAAAGATATGTTTCCAAACCAATGATTACCACAGCACGTCTTTCTCCTCTAGTCACGCCTCAGCCCAGAGAAACGCGGTTGTGTAGTGCGGGATTTTAATCGGCAGGCTGCTGCTGCCTACAGTTGATATGTCGAAGCTATTCAGAGGTTATGTTCAATGATCGACCAAGATAATATACCCCTGGTGCTGAACGGATTGGTTCGCGAAAGCTTGCGGCTGTTCGGCACAGATTACATCACTTGGTGAGGCGAGCGGGAGAATGGAGGAGTCTGAGAATCTGTCGTTTGTTTGTTTGTTGTTTGTTTGTTCATTAACGTGCTAGGTGAAGTAACTACCGTCGCACTCCTACTGGAGCTTGAGCACGAGTGGGGTCGGGCCGGATCAGGTTAACTACCGTACAGTACAAATGCCTCGTCCCACCTAAATGACCGGAACCATGCCAAAATGCATCTATGTGTTGAGCCATGACGAATTTAGCAGCCCAGAATTGAAAACAAAACAATAACTTTCACGCGAAATCCCGCATTACAAGAGAAAAAACTTAAACAATCTCCCTTCCATTGATCCGCCTCAGCCACCACGCGCCTGAGCCTCGATTCCTATCCCTCTTTCCATGCCAAGCCACCTAGGCTTCCGTTCTATCACCTCCGAGTCGCAGGTACCCCTGCCATCCCCCGACTAGCCTCCGCGTAAATTCCGCTCCCCTGGACTTAGTCCCTGAACAACTGCCATCCATTTGATCCGAGCATTATTTCTATAGCTGGTGCTCTTCGCTTTCCGCTTTTCAGCCTCCATGTTGCCAGTGCTTTTCGACACTGGACAAGGTGACCGATTGATTTTTCCCTCCCACACTCGCAGTTAAGTGTAGCGTCAGTGTGGTTGAAACGGCGATGATATGCCGCAAAGTCTCCATGTCCAGTTCGGGCAGCGATCAAGCGTGCGAAGACCGCTCTAGGTAGCGCTAGCTCTGGCGGTTTCTTGCGGCGCATCTCGAGTTCAAGATCAGCGTAGTGTCTGGGGCGATTCAAGTGCCACCAGTCTGTCAACATCTGCCTGGCCAGTTCACGGGCTTTCCGTCCAGAAGAGGCGAGGGTCATCACATCATGTGTCGTCCTAGAGTTGTCCGGCGAGTTAAGCTCTCTTCGAGCGAGTTCATCGGCGATCTCATTTCCTGCCAGCCCTTCGTGGCCTGGGATCCATCCTATTTTTACAGGTGCGGCTGATCCCGTGGCCAGTTTCACGAACTTTTGGATACGCCATGATGACGAGCCCGTTGTTCCCGTCAATAAAGCCTGGACGGCCGCAGAATTGTCAAGCAGGATGTAGATAGCGCTGCGTCCTCGATCTCGATTGCTGGCAGTAATTGCTTCTAGAGCAGCCAAAGCTCCATGAACCTCCGCGTTGGCAATTTTACCTGAGCCGCTTTGCTCGATTGCCGTGCCTGTGCCGCTGATAAAAGTCGCAAAGGCCCATGACACTCTGTCGGTTGAAGCCCCAGAACCATCACTGTAAACGCAGAGACAGTCGGGTGGGAGTGTAGGCAGCCACTCTCTTGTGAACTTGGCAGCCTCTTTCTTGCTTGTCCAGCGGGGAATTAGCTGGGGGGGTACCGGGGGTCGGAGCGGTGGCGGAAGTTCGGCCTCTGGCAGAAGTCGGTACATCCTCTGGACCCTTGAATCATGCACTCTGTCGAAACCAAGTCTGGTTTTGTTGCATGTCTTTAGGCCGAGTCGGTGACGAGCGTTGTCTGTGCTTTCCGTGGCCCGAAGTCGGAGCGGATGGTACTCATCTAGTCTCCGGATTCGCGCGGCGATCTTGAGCCTGCGTTCCTCGAGCAGAATGTGTGCAGGTGGAATACCAGTCTCTCTTCTCAGGGCTGCAATAGGCATCGTGCGCCAGGTTGGTAGAGCCACGCGGATTCCGAAGGCAGAGGTTTGGTCGATGACTTTGCTCTGTCTCTTGTAGGAATTACGCGTCACACCTCGATAAGTTTCACTGGTTGGCCCCGGGCACCAGACCTCCGCTGCATGCATCGCGATTGGCAGAACTACCGTGCGAATGACTGTGGTTAGTAAGTCAGGCCTTGGTCCCTGGGTGCAAAGTGTAAGCCGTCGGAAGTGCTGCACTAGCCGCATTGCTTTGCTGGTCCACTTTGCGACGTGACTTTCGAAGGTCAGACCGCGATCAAGGTATACTCCAAGCCATCGGATGTCGTCGGATGCTTGTACATCGCGAGTGCCTACCCTTATAGCCGGAAGATCGTGACCCATGGATCTGGGGCCGACGAAGTAGACTACTTCGGCCTTATCTGGGTCGAAAGAGACGGCATTATCAGCGGCCCACCCTAGGACTGCATCGACTTCTCTCTGGACAGCTACTGCGGCTTCAGTTGGAGTTGAACCTATGCCGAGGATGGCAACATCATCTGCATAGCCAAATCTCCAACTACTGCCTCCCACGACTTCGGCCATGTAGAACAGGAAAAGAATTGGGGAAAGAGGCGATCCCTGTGGCAGCCCGCATTCTAGGAATACCGGGTCTGTGACTCCGTCTTCGTGTCGTACGCGAGCGGATCGTTCTTGTAGGAAGGACTTTATCCAGGTGATAGCTGGTTTCGGCCACCCCATCTTGTTCATCCTCTGCAGCAGCCGTCCGTGGAGTACAGAATCGAATGCACCCTGAACGTCCAAAGTGACTAGGACTGCTTTCTTCTGCCGTTTCATTGCATGTTCTACATCGTGGATGACGCATGAGACGAGGTCGTTGGCAGACCTGCCAGTGAGTGCTCCAAAGAGTTGCTGCGGGACTGCCTTGTAGGTGAGGGCGGTGTAAGCCATACGCCTTGCAATCAGTCTTTCGAGACCTTTACCCAGGGAGGAGAGAAGTGCGATAGGCCTCCATCCTTTAGCTGTACTGAGGTTACGGCCGGGTTTGGGGAGAAGGATTACTTCCGCTAGCTTGAAGGCCTTCGGGAAATGATTCAATCGCAGTGAGCCCTCAAAGAGTACTCTCACTGCATGACCAATTGATGGCCAGGCTGTCCTAAGAAGACGAACAGAAATCGCGTCTGCTCCAGGGGCTTTATTTTGGCAGGCCGTTGTAACCCACTTGGCTTCCTCGTCCGTAACGCTCGAGACCCATGGGAGGTTTCCGCGTCCTGGCTCGAAGTCTTCAGCGTCGACGTCGTTCTGACTGGTGAACCGGCCGAGAAGGAGGTCGCGCAACAGAGTTGCTCGCTTTCCTGGATCCGAAACAAGACCATCTGGAGTTTGGAGTGGTGGAGCAGCTGATGTGGGTTGCGGCTTAGCCCAGCGTGCCATCCGGTACATGTCGACGTCGGTTGTTGCTTCGGAGAATTTTCGCCGCCAGTATTGGCGTTTGGCACTTTTGACTATGCGACGGAAATCCTTTCTGCTCTCTTCGTCCCTGAATATCCTGTATTCGCGTTTGGCCTGTAGGCACTCCGACGTCCACCAAGGTGCTGTCCTACCCTTCCTCACACTCCCGCGTCTACCAGTGGCCCTGATTGCGTTGCTAATAGTTTGGACCAGCTTATCAGTAAGGTTGTCCACCGCGTCTACTGAAACCATCGGCTGTAGCTCTATTCCTTGAGCCCAACGACCTAGCATCTTTGCAAAGTCTTCGAGGGCGTCGTCTGTCACTCGAAACGGTTGGCCTGTTTTGATAACAGCTCTAGCTTTCGAGTTCGGACGGGGGACGTCTCCTGCAAGCGTTCTGTGGTCCGATGTCGAGTCAAGCTCTATCGAGACGTCTGCAAGGGCTCCCGCGTTAGACCAAACTAGGTCGAGTGTGTTTCCAAGATCGTGAGTCGAGACACCCGGGGTTGAAGATAGGTCCATGCCGTGCTCGGACATCCATTTGGCGAGCACTTGGCCATCACCGTGTAGCCTGGTGGCCATGGGCTGCCAGTCAGGGTGGACGGCATTGAAATCTCCGCCAACTACTGTGGGCCCAGACGGGGCCCATGATAGGAGCGGCGAAAGGTCTGCTCCAGGAGCGCGATACACAGAGACAAACGTGACTCCTTCAACCTTTACGGCGGTAAGATCTGGTGATGCCTCGCAGATTGCTAGTTGTAGGCACTTGGTCCCTTTTCGCGTATAAATGAGGGAGCGTGGCCTTGCGGGGTTGGCTGTGACATGGGGGGCAAGTGCTTGTCGAACCCGGGATGCGACTTGGTGAGCCAGTGGCCGTCCTTGTGTTGAGTCCAGGGTTCCTGGATGAGTAGGACATCGGTTCCTGAATCCCAGGCGGATTGCAGGATGATGTCCGTAGCGGGGTCTCCTCTGCCCAAATTAGCGCAGAGGAACGAGATCGTTGTTGCCGTTGTGTGTAGCTCGGTAAGGTTGTGGTCCCTTACGGGCATTGAGCAATGTTTGTAGTTTCGTTTTCAGCAGTCGCCTCAGCGGCTTTCTGCTTTGCTTCCAACTCTCGGATCGAAGCGTTTCTTTCTTTTTGACCTTGTTCCCGGATCACCGACAGCTGGTCTCTTGTGCGTTGCACAGTCTTTCCGCCGGCCCGCGTCGGCCTGGCCATGCAGCTAGGCTCGGTTGCTGCATGTGGCCCATGGCAATTGATGCACCTTGGGACGAGCTGTTTGCACTCAGTAGCCTTGTGCTCAATCGATCCACAGTGAGAGCAGCGCTCTGCTCG
This sequence comes from Blumeria hordei DH14, assembly GCA_900239735.1. Classification (NCBI taxonomy): domain Eukaryota; kingdom Fungi; phylum Ascomycota; class Leotiomycetes; order Helotiales; family Erysiphaceae; genus Blumeria; species Blumeria hordei. The sequence goes on from OENG01000034.1 coordinate 886,895, forward strand.
TGAACAGATCTTAGTCGGGTGGTGTCCCCAGCATCGGTTGCATTGCGCAATTTTGGCTTTACGCTGAAGTTCGTGTAAGCGACCGCTCTCTTCGAAAAGTCTTTCTCCCAGCTTTGGCTTGCCGGTTGCAAAATGCAACACCCAGTCGGTGGACGGCCTAGCCATGCTTGTCGCAAAGGCACGGGCCGAGGTCGGTCTAACGCCTGTCTTTAAGGTCGCTTCCTCCATTACCATCTCCGATGTTACTGGCGTTGGTCCTTCTAAAGTAAAGAGTCTGTCTGGTACATTAGGTGCCAACACTGAGATCCAGTTGGAAGCAGCTTCCAATTTCATTTCCGTGCTCTCCAGGAGTACGGCGCCTGAGAGGAGCGCGTTTCTTGCTCCGTCTCCTTCAGCTAGTATCGCAAACCCTGAGTTGACGATGGTAACCTGCTTAATTGCAGAGTTAGCTAAGCGCAGCTTGCTTGCGAGGCTCATTTTGATGTAATGAGGAGACATGCGTCTCCATGGGTGGTCGGGCTTGACCCGCAGGAAAACACGCTCGTCTGGGCGAGCTAACTTGGGAGCTGAGGCAGTAGGCCTCGGAGTTTGTGTGGGCCCTGTCGCTTTTGACTTAGGCTCGCTGGCTGGTTGCGATTTTGTCGCTGCTGGTGGTGCGGGCTTAGTCTTTTTCCTCACTACCTGAGTCCAAGACCCCTCAGTTGCGATTGAGGTTTGTATAGGATCGATATTAATTGGCCTAGTAGGCTTTGTCGAAGCCGGCTCTTTGCCTTTAGCCTGGCTGCTTTCTCTCGTGAGTATTTGCACTGGTCGTGAAGTGCTCGCGCTATTCTTTCCTCCCGGCCTAGTAGCCGACGCGGGGAGGGTTGTCGTCTTGCTGCTACTGGCAGCCTCTGATGGCCCACTGGATTGGGGCTGGGGGTTTCCGCGCAGGATGTTTGTGATAATGGCCTGTAAAGCCTCTCCATTCTTTTCGACAGCTCGTCGGAGCTGTTTGTCGGTTGTGGCCGCCAGTAGGTTAATGTACCCACTGACGATATGCTCAGCCTCTGCAAAGCGTATGTTAAACGCCCTCGCTTCATCTGCGAGGAAGTTAGTCAAGGAAGCACCCATTGACTCGGGGGGGTTTGGGGGCGAGTATTGGCAGCTCGCCTCGCAGATCGGTTCTGCGTTTGGTTGTGTGTTTTGGTGGTGGTGGTTTGGTGGCCCTGTGAGGACCATTTCGACGTCAGGATGTTGGAAATGGAGACACGGAGTGTTGTGGACGTATGGGCCCTCCATTTCGTCTAGGTTCCCGACACGATCTTGTGTGTGTTTAAGAGGTTGGAATGGGTAATATGGTAGCGCTTCAGGCTACCTATTAGATATATGAGCGGCTGTATGGCGTGGGCACAAGGAGGTTATTGGGGGTTTTCTATGACTAGATGGCACCACACTCGTTTATGGTGTGGCTTAGACTACGTGTCGCTTACACTTGTACTTGTAGCGCACACTTTCCACACTTTTAGCTGTAATCCGAACATGACACTCTTTTAGTCAACTTCTACTTTCGTTCCATGAATATTGCGCCCATTTCATTGCGCGATATTTCTAACACAGGACGCGTCGAATTTGCGGGTGGGAGGGGGGGCCACGAGCCAGCCTCTGCGGAGGACTGGGGCGGCATGGCAAGGAGTGAGTCAGAGAAGATTGAAAAGAAGATAATCGCGTGTCTGGCGCGTGGGTACAACAAAAATGTGTGTCTGAGAATCTGTCGTGAAGTGGTGTTAATTACTCCCACTAGGACACAGAGTGCTATATAAACTATATTTTGTAAGAATAAAATCTAGCGGCTGGTATTTGCGTCAAAGCGCATTAACACTAACCCCACAATTAGTGGGAGATGAGTGACGTGTATTCTACTGTCACGGACCAAGGGCCTATTCTAAATCAATAGGAACTATGTACAATGATATGTGTGCTATTCTGTTCTATTCTACATTAATCTGTTCTATTCTTTTCTGTTCTATACTACTTTGTTCTGTTCCAATCTGTACTTGTCCGTACTTTTCTATACTACTCCATTCTATTTTGTACCAGATTATACTGGAAATTTCGAGAACAATAGAGAGGAGTATATAATGGGTATTTGGGATAACTCTAGTTCGGTAGATTATGGTCTTGTATTTTTAGGAACTCTTTAGAATTAATGAATATTATCTAATGTCGAACTTTTGAACTGTCGAACCCTTGAATTATCGAACTCTTGACCCTGGGAATGCGAACACCTCTAGCACCATTGACATCTACACATCCCTGTCTTTGCCATAATTGGAAGCGGCAATTCCAACACCACTCGACTTTCACGATAGCTGATGCTGAAAGCATGCGAAAGTGCCGTACCTCCTCGAGGCTGGTTGAACGGATGCCCGTCCCAAATGCTTTTACAGCATGCTGACTGTCCAGCAACACATTCACTCGCCGTATTGCTCCCCACTGCTGATGTTGCGCTTCTTTGATTCTCAGCGCCGCCTGAAGAGCCTTTAGCGCCCCTGTGATTTCCGCGTCCAGGATCTCTCCTCCATGTCCGATACCACTCTCTTTAAGAAGAGGCTTGCCATATCTCCTTAGAACGAAACCCCAAGCTGACTGCCCGTTTCCCTCCGAAGAGCCATCTCAGTAGACGCAAATTTCCAATGCGGGCACGTTGTCTATCCAAAGCTTGCTCGCTTCATTTCCTTCTGACTTGGTCATGGATCTAGCAGAGTAAATTGGCGGCGGCAGAGGCGTCGAAGCTTCTGCGTCCGGAGGTTGTCGATAGGCTCGCTGTGCACGAGTCCTTTGTCTATCTACATATTCAAATCGTCGAGAATCTTTCTTGTACTTTCGAATCCCAACGTTTGGGCACATCGTAGCACGAGATCTCAGCGGGTGCTGGTCATCGAGAGTTTTTATTCGGGCTGAAAATCGTAGTCGGTTTCCCTCTAGAATAATATTTGCGGGAGGCATTCCTCCTCCCCTGTGCAGGACCACATTAGGAGTAGTCCGCAGAACCGGAAGTGCAGATTGGAGACCCATCATGTTGGCCTTGTCGATCATAGTGCAAAGTCTCGCGGTAGACGGCGTTGCTTTTCATGCTCTTGTTGGGGCGTTTGAGGCCTCGCCACCAGACCTCCGCTCCAATAGTCGCGAATGAAACAATACTACTGTTTGCTACTCGTATCAGCGCTCCTGGTGCGGCCCCTCGAAAATTAGAATTGAAACGTCGCATAAGATGTGCGACTTTCATTGCTTTTCCGGACCAACACATCACATGATGCTTGAAGTTAAATCGCGGATCGAGGTGAGCTCCAAGCCAGCGAATATGTTCAGCTGGTTCTATTAAAGTGCCGTTTACACGGACGCCAACAGCTGCCTCGCGATGCCGAGGTGGGAATTGTACTACCTCTGACTTTTCTGTGTCAAAATGGACGGCATTCTCCTGCGCCCAATCCAGTAAGTGATCAACTTCCTTCTGAGCAGCGGCAGCAGACTCAGCAGTGGTGCGGCTAAATCCAAGAATGCCGATGTCGTCAGCGTAACTAAACCTTAGATCAGTCGTACCGCCCGCGCATTGGTTCTGCCATGTAGAGCAGAAAGAGAAGTGGAGAGATCGGCGAGCCCTGCGGGACTCCGTAGACTAGTTATTGCTCCGTCGTGACTCCTTCCGAGTGTCGTACTTGGATCATTCGCTATGCAAGGAACGACGTTGTCCACTTTAGAGCTGATTCTGGCCATGCTTGTTCTTGCATTCTTCTCACTAGGCGGTTATAAAGAACTGCGTCGAACGCACCTTGTACGTCTAAGGTGACGAAAGTAGCCGCCCATTTCTGAGTGCGCGCCTCCTCGACATCATGCACCACACAGGAGACTAGGTCTATAGCTGAACGTCTCGAGAGCGCGCCGAATTGTTGCCGACCAACTACATCACGAATCACTGCTAAGTGTGCCATCCATTTTGCCAGAAGCCATTCTAGCCCTTTACCAAGGCAAGAAAGAAGGGCGATTGGTCTCCAACCTTTGACTGTTGTTGAATCCATTTTTGACTTCTTTACAAGAACCACTTCGGCCAATTTGAAACAAGTCGAGTGCGTACCGAGCTGTATGCAAGCTCTGAAGAGCTTGACTATACAGGGTCTAATTGTCTTTCAGCAGGCCACTAGCAGCTGTACGGAGACTTCGTCTGCTCCCGGGGCCGTGTTTCCATAGCCGATGTTACATCCTCGGATTTCTTCCTCGGAGATTTCATCCTTCCATGGTATCCGATTATTGCTTGCGGCAGTGCATGGTGGCAGGTCGTCCAATGTTTGGTGTCTTGCTAGGAGAGAGTCACGGAGAACTGTGGCTCGCTCTAGCGGACCAGAGATGAGAACTCCGTTGTGGTTAAGAGGTGGGAGAATGCTTGACTGTCTAGGAGTAGCCTTTCTCATCAAGCTAAAAATATCGTTCGGCGTGGTCAATTTTTCGACTAGCTGTGCTTGATATTCCTTTTTTGCGGCTGTAAGAACTGATCGGAGCTTTTTGGCGTACACAGCACGCTGGGGTCCACCATGGGGCAGGTTTACTGGCGTTTGCTCTAGATCGAGTTCCTGTTGCGCTGATGGCAGTCTTGAGGTGGGAGCACAGTTCTTGGGCGTAGTCTTCGACCTTTTCAATCGAGTCTAGGAGTGGCGGCAGACGAACCAATTTAGCAACAGCTCATGCAAAATTTAGCAGTTTTTCCCTAGTCACTCGAATCTTGACTAGCTTGGGTCTTAACACTGCAGACTGGACCTGAACTATTCCTAGGATGGTAAAATGGTCGCTGATGACACATTCATCACGGTCTAGCCATGCACGGCTACCGTTAATGTTGATCCAGGCAAGTTCCAAGGTGTTTCCAGCTTGATGTGTGGGTTCTTCGATGATAAGGCAAGTTAGATGGTGTCCTTCCGCCCATTTTTCAATTATTTCACCTTGTCCGTAGGGACGAGTGACTCCTGGTTGCCAGGCATAGTACGCCGAATTGAAATCACCCGCAGCGACTGAGCTCGGCGGCGGGGTCCAATTAATAAGTGGCTGTACGGCTGATGTGTCTCTGGGTGCCTTGTACACATTGAGGAAAGTGATTCCATTCACTGCCACCCAGCAATAGTCACCCGTCAGCTTAGTACAGGGGAAGAGCTGCCTCGCTGATATCGTCCTATCATGTTGCGAAACCAACTTAGACACTCCCCGTGCTTGTGGTTTCAGTATGTGTCCATCAAGATTGTCGGGTATCATCTATCTGCTACTAGTTACACCATCATCTTCTGTCACGTCTGATATTCGAGACTGCGACGAGAATACGCGTAACTGGTATCAGATCTGTAGTTTGTTCCGTTGTATCCCGTAATGAGGCATTACATTCTCGACCTTGTCATTGCTAGGCATCAACATATATAAACAGTCTCATATCCTTTAGTAAAGATCAAGAGTTTCGATCAAGCCTTTACTATAAACATAATTCATATCTACGGATACCCCCTTGAAGTCTATACTTCGTTATTTCTCCGTGATCACTCGAAGAGTTCTGCATATTCTTAGTTTATCGTCAACATATCATCCTTCCGGGTGTAGGTCACAGCCCTTGGCCTGACCTTTTCGCCACCATGAAGTAAATGGCAAATATATCCAGGATGCGACATTGTCTCTTCTTCCCACCGAGGTTCTCGAATTAGGACAACGTCAATATTCAGCTCTGATGCTCGGGCAAGTGCAATATTCTGTGTTGGACCTCCTCTACCTACGTTTATTGATATGGAACTTAGTGTAGGAGAGAGGCGGAAAGGGGCCCGCGGGGCGCCCTTTGTGAGTGATTTTTCAGGATGGCTACCTCTGTGAGCTCACTCACGTTTGGCATCTCATCCGTCATTAGAACCTCGTAGCTGTTATTGGAGCTGTAGTTCAGCGTAGCTGTTTTGGCCATCTCAGTGGCGGCTTTGATGTCGGCCTCTGCTCGTCGAACGGCGGTTTTTGCCCGGATCACCGCGGCATACTCGCGTTGGCTAGCGTACCTAATCTTTTCGAGTGTTTCCCTAGAGGCCATTCCGAACTTGTTAGGGCGGGCCAGACAATTTCGGCTGTCTGATCTGTGAGGACCCCCGCAATTGCGGCACTTGGTATGTCATTGGCATTCCGAAGTGGAGTGAATTGTTGAGGTGCAGTTCCAGCACACTGGGGCGCGCGAGCAACTCTGGGTCCCGTGGTATGAGAGACATCGCTTGCATTGGCTCACAGTTTGGCGTGGCTGATGGCGAACAGCGATTCCCGAGTCGTCAAATAATCGGAATCCCAGCCCAGGGACGGACGCTCTTTCAAAATGAGCTACCCATATCTAGTAGGGGGATCCGACTCGTCCATTTCCATGAGGGCATACCCTTGCCGGAGCTTTGTGGGTGACTCGGGTGGTTTCGTCGGCCACCATCTCGTCAGTGACGATTGGTTTTCCAAGAAGTGTATGAATAGCGACTGGAATTGTCGCAATACGAAGGGCCACTAAATCTGAGGCCTTCTCCAACTTTGCATCTATCTGGACAAACGATGCAGCAGAGTTTATATGGAGCTGTCGTACTTCCTGGTTTGGGGCTCGAAGTAAGAAACTAGTCGGAACACGGTATACGTGTTCAATATTTCATGATGGAAGCTCGAGCACTTTTGCTGCCGTATCTCGCCCGCCAGCCGGTGAGAGAGCGCGTCAGGCGTGGTCTTTGCCGAGCCGAAGAAACAAACGATCGTCTTGGGCGGCTAATATCGTAGCCTTTGTTGGAGATTTCGCTGCTACGGATAGTTTGATGTGGATCCGCACATCTTTCACAGGTGCTGCTGGCGTGTGGAGGCCAGTTCGGGTAACTGTTGCCCAGGTAGGTTTGACCTGGGTCGCTTTTTGTAGCAGCTCTGGCTACTTTTCAATCGTTTGTTCCACGATCTTTCCGCCATGATTCTGGCAGTTTGGTCGTGGGGGGAGGTTGGGAAGGACCGTTCCTGGTCCCGACATCATGAATTGAGCTATTGCAGCTCGGAGATATAGTTTCATAGAGTCTTTAAGTTGAACGCTCGATCCTTTGGATAGAGGTGAGAGCGCATTCTCCACACCATTGATGGCAGCGGTGCATAGTGTGAGATTAGTTGTGGTCTGGGCCGCTCGCTGTTCTTCGGCTTCAAGTATGGCTCGAAGCTCGGGAGGACAAGTCGCAGTGTTCTTGGAGTTGCTATCGCTGCAAGAAGTATGATTATTTCCACTTGTCCTCGGAATGGTATTATGAGGGGCCGTGGTTGACGCGGCTCCGTCGGCCTTTTTTGCGTCAACATTAGATGTCCGCTTCATGGCCGGCACAGCAATCTTCCCCGTGTTTATATTGACGGGGGCCTCTGAGGCCTGACCGTCTTCGGGCTTTTGGATATTCCACCGCGAGCTCTCAAGACCTTCTTTGATATATTGGCTGATGGTTGCATCACCCATCTCAACTTCTGGGTTTGTGGAGTTTGAGTCTTCTTCGAAGGCTCTCATCCTCTCGGCTATGTCCAATTCCATCTTTTGCCCGTCTATCGAGCTCAGTGGTATTCTTTTGCGTTCCAAGTAATTTTTCAGCTTGGTATTCATTCTGTCCATGATTCTTTTGTGGTGAATAAGTTGCGATGATTCGGCAGGCTACGGAGACATGTTGGAGATCAGGGGTCTTGCTGCTATGAGAAGTCGAATTAGTGTAAATGTATGCGAATCAAAGGGTAAGGGAGATGATCATGGGGTATCTCATCGATTTTCTCAAAGTTATTCAGGAATGGTAGCTCTGATATTGTGTCATAGCTAGATAGCTGCATACGCAATTAAAATCCGATGCAAAAAAAAAGAAAAAGTTTGACAATCTCCTTTCCCTCGTTCCGCCTCAACCACCACGAGCCTGAGCCTCGAATCCAATCCCTCTTTCCATGCCAAACTACCTAGGCGTTGGATCTATGTCCTCCGAGTCACTGGTATCCCTGCCATCCCCCGACTAGCCACCGCGTGTATTCCGCTCTCCTGGACGTAGTCCCTGAATAGCTGCCATCCATTTGATCCGAGCATCATTTCCAGAGCCGGCGCCCTTCGCTTTCCGCTTTTCAGCCGCCATGTTGCCAGTGCTTTCCGACACTGGACAAGGTGACCAACTGATTTTTCCCTCCCGCGCTCGCAGTGAAGTATGGCGGTAGTATGGCCGAAGCGGCAGTGATATGCTGCAAAGTCCCCATGTCCAGTTCTGGCAGCGATTAAGCGGGCATAAACTACTCTCGGTAGCGCTAGTTCTGGCGGTTTCTTGTGGCGCATCTTGAGTCCAAGGTCGGCGTAATGTTTGGGGCGGTTTGAATGCCACCAGTCTGACAACATTTGCCTGGCCAGTTCGCGAGCTTTTCGTCCAGATGAGGCGAGGGTTATCAGCAATTTCATTTCCTACCAGGCCTTCGTAGCCTGGGATCCATCCTACTGTAAAAGGTGTGACTGATCTCGCGGCCATTTTCAAGAACTTTTGGATCCGCCAGGACGATGAACGCGTTGTTCTCGTCAGTAGAGCCCGGAGAGCCGCGGAATTGTCGAGCAGGAAATAGATGGCGCTGTGGCCTTGATCTCGCTTCCTGGTGGTAATTGCCTCGAGAGCAGCTAGAGCTCCATGAACCTCTGCATGCGTAATTTTGCCTGAGCCGCTTTGCTCAATTACCGTGCCTGTGCCACTGCTAAGGTCACAAAGGCCAATGACACACTGTCGGTTGACTTTAATGGTAGTTGTTGGTCCTTCGGGAACACGCACCCGTGCCAAGCCTCTTGGGTGTAGGGCTTTAGCCAAATACGTTAAATTAGTCAAATCAAATATCTTTTCACTCCTGTACCTGCCCAGTCATATTCGCCCTGCGTGCTCAAATGACTCTTATTTTTTCATTTCCCAAATTTCTGGGTCTTACGCTTATGGTACCTTGTAAAGGGCCTGTCCCTCAACATCTATAAGAAAAACTTTTTGGCATATTTCAAAATTAAATTTCTCAAATGTAATTAGAATCTTTAGTTGGATTCACAAAGCCCTCCATAGTATTAGACACAGTTGGGACTATAATAAAAATCTAATCTAATCGTACCTTGTACCTGCAAGATCAAGTACCAAACAGATTCCTAGGATATCCAATCAGACCAACTTCATCGACAGAATGACTCATATGAAATGATTCCAGGCTGGCCAGCTGGGAAGAAGTAAATTGACAAATCTTCTGGTCTTCACAGGGAACATCCCACTCATTCCTAAATGGCCTCTTCCATTTACATCTAACACTAATCGCCTTCGCCAAACGCCTCTCTCATAAACATTAAGCTGCATCTCCAATATCCTCAAAGGACTGTATCTTTGGGTGCATCACTAACACGCTGTATAAGAGCTCGTGTGACCAAGTCAGGCTTAAAAGTACTCATCCAGATTACCAAGATGTCATGCCTCCTTGCGATTCTGTAATATACAGGAATGAACTCGGGCGCAAATAATCGTTTGGTACTTGCCTTTGACGACTACTCTGACTCTTTTCATATGACACACATCTTAAGCCCTAATCAGAAATTCCCCGAACCTGACGAGAATATCCAAATATTTAAAACACCGACTACATATCGCCAAGCAGGCACGTATTTTGCTACTTACTGTTCAGTGGATAAGACACCATCCAGCATATATCAGGATATAGCTCAGCAGCTATCCGAGGAAACGGGGCAGGTTCGTGATGCATCAAGCCAAAATAGCGAAAGAGAAGAGAGCTGCTTTCAACATATAAAACAAAAAATGGAAGATATGAGGTCATTTTCTTCCAAAAGTGTAATTTCCACCAAAAATCTAGAGAATTACATGTGTTCTGAAGAACTCATTGTGCGACTGGCTTATAATTGGCGAATAACTTTGATCAGGGGCAATAAATCACGCACAAACGGCGCAGCCTCACGCCAACCTCTGGTCAGACTGGAAAATGCGATTGAGATTAGAAACTACGTCGAAAATGGCCAGTTCATCAGCGTAGGAGAAATGTATGGCAAAAGATACGCGTTAGCATGGTTCGAAGGCCATTTACACATGTTTGTGTGGGATCCCAAGGGAAATATGTGGGAATTGGAAACCTCTCCCAATAACGTAAGGAGCAATGGAAAAGTCATCATCAATTTCTTACGAGCGACCAATCCGCAAATAGGTAGTATCATGGACAACGCGTATGCTACCTTGAAAGAGTTCAGACGGGAAATCCGGAATAGAGACGCCCATGCACAGCACGAGCAAGGAATGATTCTTTCCCATTACAACCAAAGGTGTCGGGAGCGAATGTTGGAGATTGAAATGATGGCTGCAGTTCCTGCACACGGCTTTCTCCGCGAGACGTTTTGATTGGCGTCGTCAAGCTGCAGAGTTGGCTTACCGACCGGACGGTTGATTAGTTGGCGCTTCAATACAAGGCACGTTGCCGATATAAACATCGCCCAAGACGCGCCTCCTAAATGGTACTTTGGAAAGAGAAAATATGCTTCTAATTCATTATCCAATTGAGCTTATGGTCATGGGGCACATCCTCGTGCATGCTAAGTAGAGTCTTATATTTAATAAAAGCCAAGGTTTAGGTTTGCTGGTTACGCTTGGCCGAATACCTAGAGTCGCTTTCATCATGTTTGCAGTGGTCTTGGATAAGTGATTGATTTGATTTATCGTACTACCTGAGTCATAGACCATCTGGCACATTGGGCTGCTGTCTGACTGTAAGGATTCCTCTTCCCATCCTTACTTTGGTTCATAATTTTAGCTTTCTTTCTATGTTGTTATGACAACCGAACAGTTCTTGGCACTTGTTATTATTATTTCATTTTATTGTCCTGTCTGAGTCTATGACTATGTAGGACATGCAGGTCCTCTCTGCCTACAGGCCAAGAATACCTATGCCAGTAGTATATCCCATCCTATGCCTCCCACACAGCTCCCCTCAAACAGTACCACCCCTCACAAGTCCTCATTTGATCATACACTTAGAGGAGCCCTTTGCCCTTCATTATCTCCCCTCTCCAGCCAACGAAACGATGGCCATTTGCGGGTGTATGGCAGCCGGGAAAAATCGCAAAAACCACTGGGTGCGGAGCTCTCCTAATACCGACATTAGGACTAAATCCGAAGACATAGTGACCCTTCAGAAGCGTTCGAAGAGGCCGGCCAGCCGGGCGCTGCAGACTTGTGGGTACCTCGGGAAATTCAGCCTCTGCCTTTCTAGCCTCCTTCCCGAAGGTCGTGCTGAAATGTCAGAAAAGTCTTGACAGAGCGTGATTGCTGTATTGTAGCTTAGCCTGACTTATTTTTTGCCGTTGATTTATCGACAATAGAAGCCCTCCTGGCTAATTAGCCGGAATCTCGGTCTTGGCGCGCATAAACGTTCCAAAGTTGAAGACGCCTCGAAAATGTCAGTCCCAGCATGGTCTTCAGAGACCCGTTCCCCCTCTCACCACATCTCAGCCGCCTGTACTTTCTCAAGATGTAGATACCCATTAGAGCATCAGTCCCCCATAAACCATTACCCGAGCTTTGTATATTATGACTTGATTTCCTCCTTGCGGGCATACGTAGCGTCGTAAATTTGAAGTGAGTGATGGCCGGTAATTAATGGGGCAAGCTCCTGTTTGCAATGGGAGCAACTTCTTTATTGGTCGTTGAGGCGCGGTTAGATAGAGGTTGAGGACACAGATGAGAATGGTAAAAAAGGCATCGTCGAGAAGTCGTCAAATGGGGATATGTGCTTGAGGTTGCTTTCGACTTCGATTTGGATGCGATTCTTCTTGGCTATCCTAGATATTCAGAGCATACTGAGCGATTACACCGGCACCACTGGAAGGTGAAGAATTCGTCTTTGCCGGCTGGCACTTGTTATTATGTTGGTACTAGTTTAGGGCCGATGTTACAATGAGCTAGTGGAAGGAAAGCCAGTATATGTGTGATAGCTTGGTCTGTAGCTTCAGAGCTCTTCACGCTTAGTTTCCTGTCAGACCCAACACCATTAGACCATCTCTGGTCGCCTTTAGTACCTTTAGATATTTACATTACCAAGCTCAAACCTCTAGTCTCTCCAAGTGATCTCAAGTAGACCTTTGATCATCTCTCGCAGTCCATCTAGCCTCTCTTCCACTACAATTACGCCTCAGTCCGATCACCATTGCTCCAATCTGACACCGACCCACGCCACACCTTGTACAGTGCTCTAATCTTCTTTGGTTACTTTGAAGATCATTGATATACTGCCCCTGATGTGTAGCCATGCAGCTCAGTATTTAGCCGTGAGATTCAGCCATCTTGTCCACGGAACTTTCTACCCCCCAAGAAAAGGGTAGCAGTTGAAACGGCGTGTGAGGGGCTGAGCCTTTCAGACGGCGCAAGGAAGTAATGCCACGATGAAATACTCACATCTTCTATGGCGGTGGAAACTCGAGGGGCAAGAAACAATAGGCGACTGGTTAAGAGCTGGCGTGGACTCGAATCATAAGATTCTAGGCTAGGGAGAAAAGGATGTAGGAAGATGTGAATCTGTATATATGCACATACGAGCTCAACTGTTCAAATAAAGTCACCAACACGATACCGCCTCTCTCTCATCATCTACAAGCCGAGGGTTTCGCATGCAGGCCAATGTCCCTGAGACCCTTTCGTATCGAGGGTTGTCAGACACCAGACTCGTGAGGGTTCGGGGCTGGTCGGTGGAATCCTGGAGTGACTCCGTGTCGCCTAAGCGAGGATGGGAGCGGCGATCACGTGGCCAATACAAGTGTCAGGGCGGCACGAGGGGGAACTTGGGGGGGGGGAGGATATAGCGCGGTGTTAGAGCCAGCGGGAAAAAGTCTGCGAAAAACGCTGCAGCTCCGGCTAGGCGAGCCACACGACGTGCGCATATTCACCAACTTCTCCCTCATTTGTGAGATTAGAAGCCATCGTGGTCTAATCCGCCGTCTCCCGAATCTCGCCCGACCTTTCCTTAACTTCACCATGCATCCAGCCATCTCGCTATGAGACATCATCTACTCAATTTTTACCCCCGCAACTCCTGACTGAAGCCATACCTTCCACATTCCTCGTCACTATCCCCTCGGCCCATCCGATTGCGAATTCCTCTGTATGCTGCCATGCGCTCGCACGGGTCCGAGTATTCTGGTAGAGCTTCCCATCCTCTCAGTGTTGTCGGCTCGATGTCCGGAAAACACCAGTTTCTTTGATCTCTGGACTTGGGACCGTCTAACAACATGTCTCACAAATGCTGCCACAAAATAATCTCTATTTTTCCAAATGAGAAAAGGGCCCGAGTGCGACCATACGACCATGAAGTGTGTCCGGATATCCCGCTTATGTAAGCTATTTCTTAGCATGTTGCCTTGTGCCAGAGGCAGACAAATTGTCGAATCCCAAGCACATGCAAGGCGGGGCCCGTATGTGAGCGCAGCCGCTACAGGTGGGTAAACCCCGAAACATATTCTGCCTTCATGACCCATCGGTGATGAGCCAGGTCAATCATATCTCATGGCGCATTTACACACAACTCTCCCGTGAACAGTTTATTGCCATGCAGTCATGTCATACCCATAATTACAGGCGCCAGCACAAAGATCTCGAGTGGTGTCGGCGAATGCACCGAATTTCAACCTCGGATGCCATCGTATATTGCCGTCGGGCAAGGACTAGTCCTCTCCGTGTCATGCTCCATGAGTGCCAGGCTTGAGGCCGTCGCGAATAATAATCCATCCACTGGCCAAATCTAGGCCATTACAGGCAAACACCCAACTCTAACATACGCATTGTAGAGGGACCTAACAAATAGTTGCATCAACCTGCACAACTGAGACCCGCATCGCAGTGCTGAACTTTCACACAATCCGCCATTGCCATGTCGCAATCGCATCTGCAACGAGCCACTGCTGCCTTCCGGAACAGGCTCTCACACGGTGATAGAGTACACCACCGGGTCCAGCACACAATGGCAATAACCTATTCGTGTGAATCAGGAATGATCGGTGCATCTTCACGGCATTATGCGGCCCAGTGGTGAAGTCTAGTGCAGATGGCTAGTTGTCGATCGGGCGTGCGCAGGTCGATATCCCAAGCACAGTCACCCACCGGTCACCTGGAGCTAGAACATTGGAATTCACCATATTCACAGCCAGCGTGGTGCGTTTGTTTGCGCCTCTGGTCCATCAACGCTGACTGGGCCGCTTGTGTGCGCTGGCTACAAGCCCAGCGCAGCAACTGCCTTTGGTCCTGCAGCATTATCGACCCTCAGTGTCCCGGTGTTGCTTGACAGTTAAAGTCTCTTTGTTCTCTCCCTCACATCGGCATCCTTGAAGGGTCTCTGTTACCCAATGTTGGAGTGATTGTCTCGCCGGCCGGAACCTTCCAATACCATGGCCCTTCCATCGACACTGCACGCACCTGTCTTTCGATAATCCAGGGCCACGAGACACACTATCCAACTCAGTTACTCGTCGTGTAGTGGTGGTTTCTACATTAACATTGGTACATACTCTGATGGTGAAATATGCTGGAATTTACGACGTTACTTTTCATCATGGGTATTCCTTGGGATTGTGGCCAGCTTCCTGACAAACTACATCCTAATTCTTTGTCGTAGTCGTGCGATTTTCTCCTGCATGTACATGTGTGGCGTGATATTTCACCAAGTACAACTCGTGAGACAGAGGGGCCGCATCTACATGGTGACAACTGGGATGGTAGTGGTGTTGTCGGATCACTGCTTTATCCTCTCCACATGTTGGTCATATGTCCAGCTGTGCGGAAAACTCCCTTGTGATGATTCATTTTGGAAAAGCCACTACATTCGTAGGCTATACTGGCATCAAACGTTGAACTTTCGTAGAAGCAATGTTCTTCCATCTCTACTTCTTGCTCTTCTTACATGAAAATCGGCACAGACAATGAGACCACCGTGTATCTAGCTAACTGAGTATTGTCTTTTGCTCCTTTTGTTCAGACTCTATTCATTGATTCGACTATATCTTCGTTACCATATCACAATCCATCAATCGATAAATGGTGCCCAATCCTCGCCTTTGCATGATTCCTCCATTCACTCCCAAATCTCCGCCTACCTGTGGCTTCTGTCTAGATACGCAAGAGTGTCTTTGGTCGAGGTTACTCCGAAGGAACCATCTAACCCATGCTTCAGTCTCAGGGATAAACTGTTGAATGCAGTGAATAGAAAAGGGGATGTTGTAGTTCAAAGACCATAGCTTGTGGGGTATATCTTGCAGACAATATTTGTCGGAGCATTTACGCATCGGTGACCTTCACTTCCACGCGCTCTCAAGCTGGCAATATTACGGACTTGGAATACTAAAACTTCAAAGTCTCTCGTCCTGTCGTGTCGAAACATTTACCATTCGACATCATCTTCCAAATACCCTGCATCGGATACTTTCTCCAACACAATGGCACTCAAACTGCTTGGTATTTTGCTTCACATTTGCTACTCTTTAATCTGGTGCTTGCACCACCTAGCCAAAACACACATCGCAAATTCTCCATCACCAATGCCGTTCGAGGCACCATATGCACACTGCCGTTTCCTTCTCTTCCACCTCTTCTAGCCTCCTCCAGGGCATCTTTTATCGAAACATGTTCCCCTCTACATATCATATCTTGCCCTCATACACCCATTGGTTGCGTCGGATTGCAGGATATCCATCGATTCACCCGAATTACTTGATATCCCTCTCACTTCAAGCGCACAGCTCCTACTACTTAGGGGGTATGCTGAACCGACTCTTGTAATCAACTCCCTTCATCCCAGAAAGATTGCACCCATCCCAGTCGGTGCTTTATCCAACAAAATGTAAAGGGTTGAAGGAATTCAGAAGGACTTGATGTCGTTAACGCAATGGAAATGAATGATTTTTCCTTGGGGAAAGCTAAACTACCGCATCCTATCTTGTCCTTTATGTCTTCCGCCTACGCTAGTATTAATTGCCCCCTTTGGCCATATGAGAAATAATCCTTTCTCCCGGCACAACTCTTCTCCTGTATCGTACTGCCCCATCTGGTACGTACTCCCTCTAATACCCCCTTAGAGCCTCCCTCTTTCGCATTCAGCCAAACTAGTTATTCCAGCTCTTCTTCGGTTTCGTACCGGTTGCCCCATCAAACTCTGGGCTATTCTCAACACTTAGTGGTGCCCCCTACAAACCTCCAGCTCTCACTGTAGAATCGGCAGAGCCGAGATTGAGTATCACCGTTCTCACTTCGATGAGGATTCCCAATCGCTTTTGTCGTCTCTATTGTCTTAATCCCTCGACCCAACTCCCTATCACCATTATCATCAATCTAACCACGATCAGATCAGATGGTAGGGTCGAAGTCCTTCCCATTGTCAATCCTTGATCATGGAGGAAAAGTCTCAAGGCACTGTGTTATCGGTATTCCCTAGGGTACGACTTGGGTACAAGTAGGTTGTAGATGTTGAGGATAGTGGTGATTCCTAAGAGTAGCACGTATAAATCAGCCTTACGTATAGGGTTCACGGAAGAGGTAAAGGTGAAGTAAGTAATAGGTGAGGATGGTACAATAACGGCGGTCTTCTTTAGAGAAGAGATAAGTATGTGAATAATAGGTATGAGTATAAACAGAAGACGTTGCGTGAAGAAGAATACTTCTTCACGCTGAGTATATATGTACATCAGATAATAGGACAGCCCTAAGCACTGTCTCGAACAGTGATACTACGTAATTCCTATGAAACGATCCTATGTTCCTGAGTAAGTCCTAATTGTTTAGGAACTCAATCTAACACCGCGTTGTGTTTTGGCATGGAACTCCCCATGAAATACCATCTTAGCTTCTACTACGTTTATCCATGAAAAAAAGTCATTCCATGAGTTTCCGGAGCGTACCCACTACCCGATACCGAGATGGAGGATTGGATCAAGATGGGCTCGAATGTTGCAAAGGATGAAGATATAGATGAATATGCACACCTCATGTGGTCTCGGTGTCTACGTCTCGCCTGGCTGGGGCTGCAGGTTTTTTGATACTTTTTCCCGTGCACGCAGTTTTCATTGCTACCATTTTTAATTTTTTTTTGGGTAGAAGATTCCGTGGAAAAAGTGGCTGAATTCCATGGGTAAACTGGCTATTTATCACGGGCAATATATCAATGATCTTTTAAGAGGAAAGAAGCACTGTATAAGGATGTGCTACATAGTCTCAAGTAGTACAATATAGTTAATAGCTCACTCTCCATCAAACTCGAATTGTGGTAATGACCTCCTCAACCGAACAAATATTTTTCACCATGGTCTTGGTGAATAGTAGGCCTTTGAAAAGCTGGCTAATTTTTACCAGATCAAGTGATTCAATAATCTTTTCCATGCCTGGAATATTATCCGCCATCTCAATAATCTCAACCTCCGAGGTGCCATCACATATCCTCCAGGAGTTTTTAGCCACACAGCTGGATTCTACAGCTAAAAGTATCTTGTTCCCCTACAAAGGTATGCCTTCTGTTGAGAGATTGGGACGGGATCCGAGGTGAACTTCCGTAATTCCTTCGACCCAGGCACCTAGAGATGAACTATCATATCTTCACCTTCATATTTGACATCGGGGTCGAGACCGAGTTTCTCGTCGTTCATCAACATGTATGTCACCAAGACATGCACGAGAATCTCTGGTGATTTGCCAATATCGATGTACGAACAAGAATACGGTCCAGATCGATCGTATACATGCACGAGCTTCTCTGGTGATTTGCCAATATCGATGTACGAACAAGAATACGGTCCAGATCGATCGTATACCCAGAGCTGCAGGTATTTTTCAAAGACAATAAATCCATGAACAAATCGGCGAAGAGACTGGGCGAAACTTCACACACGTAAATACTGAGCTGAAGAAACTTTTGCCAAAAAGTTTTCGGCGGAATTATGGTCAGCTCAACTAGTACAAGTCGCGCCCTATTGATGATCACTGGTGGTGACTTCTCGCCATTTGATAAAGTAATCAACCTATCGCTTCGATTAGTTTCCAGTGATCTATCCTGCTGCGAGCGTGTGAAATTAGGCTCCTGTGCATGCGTGTATATATAGTTTTGAAGTAATTGCCGAGACTTTCGGCGTTAAGTCAGTAATATAATGAGATGCATTGAATAGGTCATCTTCGATAGCTTTCGTCCATTTCCAAATCACATCGTTGCTTGCTTCAACTCATTAAAAGCCATTTGAGCTCCATCGTATGTTCCTACAACTAGCCTGAATATTTGGCGGCTGTAATGATAAACTCTTTATCCATAACTGACATACTTGACACAAAATTTTTGACGAGCCACACAAATAATTTCCAAAACACGAGGTCAATCACATATAAAATCTAGACGGCTTTCGGTTTGAATGGAGAATAGGATAATGTTGATTGAATCTGGCTGATTGTGTTCAGTTGAGAGTAAAGATTGTCTCTCTGCCTTAATATCATGATATTATTTTTCACGCAGATGATTTTTCGATCAATCACGCTATTAGATGGATTTTGACATTTACTAGCATCTGTTGTGGTGATGATAACCCCTCCACTAAGGATAACGAAACATATACTGCATAAATTGCGGAGTCTGTGCAAGGTCTTCTTCAAAAATTCCTTAGCAAGATGTGCTTCAATGTCGAGACTGAGAGATGATTTGTGGTGGTTGTATCGCGCAATGGAATGGATAAAATGTTTCCAGAACGAAAAAAGAAGTTGATTGTGGGTGTGTTATGTTCGTGTCGCTCCAAGAACCGTGGGAGCTGTGGGGTTTAAGTACAAGTGTAGGCGAGACGGAGCCTAAGGCACAAATAACTCATCATGTGAAATTGGAATGTGCAAAGGCACCCTCACCCCCATTCTCATATGCAAAGCTAGGGGCTTGGTTTATGGGGATCTTTACCCTAATGGGGCTCTATCTCTTGAGGGAAGACAGGCAGTTGGGACGCGAAGCATGAGAGAGGAGTCACTAATTGATAGGTTGACTTATATTCTTCGTGGGGTTTTCGACCTTTGAACGTTTGTGGGCGACCAGTCAAAATTCTCGATTAATTAGCCATGAATTCTATTGTCGATGAGTATACGGCACTCCTTTGTACCCAAGACGGCACAAGAGAAGTTGGACTAAACTAATTCACAGCGAATACACTCAGTAATGACCTTTCTGACATTTTACATAAACTCTGCGGAAGAGTTAGAAGGAGGTCTGAAAGGCACAGAGTGGATTTCCGGAAATACAGGCAAGTCTGCAGCGCCCATCTAGCCGGCCGCTTTAGACTTTTCGGGTTTAGTACTGATGTCGGTAGTAGGAAGTCCCTCGCCGAGTGGCTTTTGCTACACTCCCACAAATTACTAACGTTACTTCGACCTGAGCAGTGATGTAATGAATGGCAACAGTCGCCTCTGAATGCATGATAGAATGAGGACGTGTGAGGGGTGGTGCTGTATGAGGGAATAAACTAGGCGCATAGGTATCCTTGTCAGTGGGTAGAAAAGACTCACATGTACTGCATAGTCCTCGACTTGGAAAGGGCAACAAAAGAATAAGATAAATCGAGGAGCTTGTGCTAAATCATAAAGCTTTGATTTTATTTTATTTGACCCGATTGGTTGCCCCATGGATCCATTTAGATATCTGCAAACCCTAATATTTACATATGAGGAAAGCATCGATGTACAATCCCCTCAACTTCTCAGGCTGTCTCGACTTTGATGCTGTATTACCTATGGGGAGTGCACTAACAGCGTCATGTCTGATGTGTATTCCACCCTCTTCCTCGCTGCGGGTAGAATAGAATTGAATTGAATTAAATTGAAGTCCCTACTGAGTCTATGACTATAAAGGAATGGTGCGGGTAGAAGTTGGTCTTCTAGCGTCTTCTCTTTCTCTAACAGTGGCATCGAACTCAACCGTCAGTCTACCAGTGAATATTATGCCCAGCCAAATACTAATCCTAGCGTATGGCAAACTTGTTGGTCAAGTAATGGGTTGGTTACCACATCCGTTGAGTTCAGCCTTTGTCTTATGTAATGTTGAATTGTCATGTGAGCTTGGAAGAAGCTCCGGTTCCGCTGTACCTAAAGTATGACTGGTCGCTTTACAGCGGATGAGATGGGGCATACGACATTCTTGTATCATGACCACCTCTCGGAGGTTATTTACTTACTCGAGCTATTTTTTAATCTTAATTCACACCCAGCGAAAATATCCATAGGAGATATCTCCTTACACAGTCGGCACTGTTTCAACCTCCGTCCACGTTGGATCTATCTTGTTATCCTTGTTAGATGCGTTGGGTTGTTCATCAGAGCTCCAAATGACCGAGTCTCTGCCTTCTCAAGTATCTCACGTGTAGGAACTTCACAATTCTAGGCCCAACTACAAGTGAATCGTGTCCTTCACCTAGATGTAGTAGTTGGTTTGAATAGCGCCCTGATACCAAGTGCGTTTAATCAACAACTCTCCACTATAGTTTTCGGACTCTACAATCTCCCAACTCGCTTCACTAGGTGATATTAAACACCAGCCTAACAGCTTAAGCTTCTCTACACAACTTCCACTACAACATATATCACGTGTGAATTGGTTGGGAGAGCAGGTATAGAGTCTCAAAAGTGTACCCACAATAAATGGCACAGGTCTATTCTCACAATTCCTGTTCTTATCCCTGCAGCATAGTATTATATGAGTCTATTCATTGTCACCCGCTCCTCATAACTACAAAGTATAATTTCCGCACTGTTCAAGAGCGCAACACCCCCCCCCCGTTTGGAACAGTCGGCATATGTTATGACCTTATCCTTTTACATTTTAGGTCGGATATCCACGTTGGCATGGTGGACTATCGGCTTCAGGTAACTATCTGAATTGAGTCAAACGTGCTCGCTTCTTGTCAGCATGACTGTGCTACTTTGGGCCCTGCTCAGTTTTTAGTGGATAATGATAGATATCCCCCTAGTATTCATCTTTGTGCATCCCATCTTTCCTTTTATGCCGATATTTGATACCATCCAGACTTTAGGATCTGCTGCGCTGTTTGTCCGCTCCAATTTCTTGGCCATTCTGGAAATGTTGCGGCATTTACTGCCATTTTCCTCCAAAATTTGTCCTCAGTCGCCTAAGTCAAAAAACTTTGTTTGGGCACGTGTATCTTGTCCCTCGGCTCTGGGTAGCTTCATCTTCATGCCGGTAGGGGAAATGGTCTCTTGAACCGACAGGTTCCTCAGTATTCCAGCGGGTTGGGTTCTCCTCTGCTATAGGTACACTTCTATTGTTAGTGTTGAAGTTCTATGCTAAAGTACTCGGACGCTAGTCGAGTTGTAAGCTCCCGTTACTAGTTTTAGAAATTTTCTTTGAGTGCTTCTCGGCCGCTTTACAATCCTCTGAATGCACGGGTCATGTGTCATAGTTTTATAGCTGCATATACATTGAATGATTTAAAAAAAATCCTCTGAGTGACACTGCCAGCTAGTCTGGACTCAGCCTAGATTTGTAGTGCAGAAGCATGAAGTTTATATTAAGTGTTCTAACTATGTATATATACTTGTGTTACGTAATAGTTAGTCACGTGAAATATGTTACATATCCATTACAAGATTGGCGACTCTTACGTAAGGGCTGGTCCCACTATCGCGCCATAAACCAGCTTGGGCTTGTGAAAGGTGGTTACCTACGTGGACTGTATCAACCAACTTGATAAGAGGGTAAAGGTTGAACTCCTGTACACCGTATACTCTACGGACCGTTGCAATGCCAGATTATGGCTAATTAGGTGTAGGCCTCACGTCGCACAAGATGGTTGAGGGTGCTCACTAACAGGGCGAACGTTGTGCTGGCTCGGCTGAGTTGTTTGGGCATAGGGAAGGGGAAGACTATGTAGGCTGGTGCACAGATGCTGTTCAGGGACTTTACCATTTCTTCAGATGCCGAGATTAGTGAGGTATATATCCATATAATATCATGATTCATGTCATCCATTTGATGAATTTCTCAACCGTTGGGCTGAGCTATATTCACAGAGCCAATTTCAGTCAAATTTTGCAATGCCAGAAAGCTTGACTCACGACACTCCGCCACCTCAATTTTTCACTCCCAACAGGTTCGACTCCCGCCAATTACACATCCTCGCCGATATCTACACCCGACGGAGAAAGGGAAGCGTGACGCACAAATCGGTGAGACAGTTTGTTAAGTGACTTGGGATGTGGTGAACAGGTTTGGAGATGGATTGGGACATTCACGGCAGTCTGGCATTATGGAAGCACTGATGATATTCTTATCACTAATCGCTTAATTCCAATCTCATCATGTGTGTAGCTTGTACGCAGAACTTTACTATTTAGCTTTATTACCTTTTAAGCCTTGGGTTCTTGCTTGCCATAATTAGTGTCTCATAAAATAGTTCTATAGGATGGACGTGAGGGGAATCAGGACAAGTTTACAAGATGACACAGAGGATAGATGCAATCTCGACGGGCGTGTATTTTTGAATTTTGGCAAGGAGTTTTATGAATTGAGCTTTGTGCGCGCCAAGACTTCGCTTGCGAGAGTGCAGCGGACACTATAAGAACACGCAAACGATGGAAGGTGTCGTGGTCCTCCTCATGGTGGTGTTCTCTGGGATAGTTTGAGTAGCCTGGGCACCTACTCCACTTGGGAAGGAGACACCTCAGACTACATTTCGCGCGGAGAAAGTTCAGTGGATGATGAAGGCATGTCTGAATAACTCAGGGTTTTTGAGACGTTCCCCTGGGTGGGTATTCACGGATGAGGGTTGACTTGGGGTGAAGAAAAAGCCGCCATAGCTTCGCAATGGTACTTGCGGATGAAATCCGAGGCATGAGTGCTCTACTTGTAAACTGAGTCATTTTTTCTGTACATTTTCTCTGATATTGTGTCAGTACTAGATAGCTGCACACGCAACTGAAATCTGATTTAAAAAAAAGGATCATGAGCTGTGGAAAGAAAATGTAAAGGGCTCACGAACGAAGCACAAGTGCATTGGCCGTTTGCGATTGGTCTACTTGATCTGCCGGCAAAATATCACGGCAATTTCCTAAGCGGCGATTCGTCACGGGTCGCGTCCTTGAGACCCTAAGCCAAAGTGTGCAAGCAATAAAAGACGTTACTTTGACCGTATGGTTGCAGCGCAAGGCAGTCGTAGAGACTTGAATACTGTGTAGTATTTTAAATTGCAATTGAAATTCAAATTTTTGCATTTTTGGTGTGCTGCGGTGGATCGTTCGTTAACTGTGAAGAGAACTCAAAATGACTTTGCCTGAAAAAAATACACCAGGAAAAATTAAGACTATAAATGATATCCTTTCTTTCTGAGATCGAAACCCTGACAAGTCCAAGCCTATCTATGAATGTTTCTCGGGTGAAAATGAATGGTTCTGATGATTTTTGCAGTTATAACATCTCTAAAGCTCGGGTTTTTGCACTGAAAGCTTGCCACTAATTGGCTAGTCAAACACTCGCACATGCTCATCTTGTCGTCACTGAATCTCTGCACCAAGGGAACCATCCAGCCCCCAATTCGAAGTAAACAACGCTGTTGCACTTTCAAACTTATACATGCTATCCATAGCGAGGCTATATCTCCAAATTAACTAGATTTGGTCGCGTCTCACGTGATAATATTAGCGAAAAATCACCACGAATCAGTTTACATCCACCAATTCACGTTGAAATTGTCAACGTCACGGCTCACATGACTCTGATATTGTAGATTATTCTAGATAACCTAAAAGTCTATATCAGAAAATTACTGTCCTCAACATATTTTCCTCGAAATTCCGTGGGGCCAACAAGAACAATCCAGATGTCTAAACCAGCAACGTGGGCAAACTTAACCTCTTTCGCTCACTTTCCCGTACTAACAATTTCCTAGTCGTCCTGACTGGGCTGACGATGAGGAACTTGACGACCGAATTGATGAGCAGCTACCCCCGACTACAACCACCACGAATAAAGACGGCACTCAAACTATAGTTAGTTACCGAATCAATGATGATGGCAAAAAAGTCAAGTCGACCCGCCGAATCCGATTTATCACGCACAAGGAAGTTGTAAACCCTCGAGTCGCCGAGAGGAAACAATGGGCAAAGTTTGGATTATCCGCAAAAGATGGTGCAGGACCTGACAGTTCTACGACATCAATTGGGGAAAATATCATCTTTCGGCCAAGCACAAATTGGAGAAAAGATGCTAAAGAAGAGAAGACCGAAGCTGGAAGTATGAAAGATAAACTAAAAGACAAGAAAGTGAAATGTAGAATATGTAATGGTGAACATTTCACAGCACGCTGTCCATTTAAAGATACTATGGCGCCGGTCGGGGAAGAGAATGCAGTTGAGGCATCTGGTGGAGCTTCAGATTCCCCCGAAGGACCAGGAGCACTTGGAGCCGGCAAGGCATCTTATGTTCCACCTCACATGCGGAGCGGTGCAGCAGCAGCAGCAGGAGACCGTATGGGTGGTGGTAAATATGATCGCGATCGCGATGACGCTACACTTAGAGTTACAAATGTAAGCCCAAGTTTCTCCACTTTCAACTCGGCGAATACTGAATGTTCTAGGTTTCGGAAATGGCAGAGGAGCAGGAATTACGCGATATGTTTGAACGATTCGGACGTGTTACCAGAGTCTTTCTCGCCAAAGATCGGGAAACAGGAATGGCCAAAGGATTTGCGTTTATTAGTTTCCAGGAAAGAAGCGATGCGGCAAAGGCTTGCGAAAAAATGGACGGTTATGGGTTCAAGCATCTCATTTTGCGAGTTGAATTTGCTAAAAAGGCAGCCTAATCATTCCGACACAATTCAAATATACTTGCCAAAAATCTATTCTCCAAATGAACTTAGGCTTCATATGCTCAAAACATAGAAATATATATCCGGATTGTGATTTATTTCATAGCATATGATAACACAGTGTCGATAAGGCTAAGGCTTCTCCAAATTTCTTGGGACGGGTATTCTTGCCAGGTTTAGATTAGCAATTTAACCCAGCCTAGTGCGAAAGAGCTGGCCTACTCTACTTTCAAAGTGAAAAGCTATTATTCGTTCATTCCCTAAAGAAGCAAGCTGTACTCATGGGGACAAGGTTTATCTGTTTTAAAAACTAACATAATTTTGCGTTGTGCAAGACAGTGGTTAAGCCCCTGATAAAACCGATATTTGAATAGTTTACTTAATCATCCTAGAAGTAAGGCTGTTCAGCGTATGTGGCTCTGTACTGGGATAATTCAATTAGATCCCATCACTAAGTTTATGGTAGGTTTAAGAAAAATTAGCTAATTCTCTCATCAATTATAGAATGATAACAGGAAATCTACTCTTTGACGCGCAAGGACTAGATCGAATTAAAACAATAATGTAGGCCGCGCAGGATCCTATATCAACAGCTATAAAACCTTGTATAGAAGAGCCAATGCTAAATTTCTGTTGGCAGTGTTCTCTATTGGAAAAGAAACTCTTTTCGATATTACACGTGACGGTAAGCTAGGATATAGTGTTTGAGTTATTGTCCTATAACGTCTATGACTATTTAAGGATATGTAGGTCCTCACTGCCTACAGGCCGGGAGTATCTATGCCTCCTTTACCACTTCATTCCAGCAGTGATACCCCCACAGATTTTCATTCAAGTACACACTAAGAGGAGCCGTTATCCCGTCATTATCTCCCCTCTCCAGCCAACGAAACGATGGCCATTTACAGGTGTGTAGCTGCAGGGAAAAGTCTCAAAAACCACTGGGTGTAGGGACCTCCTATGACGAAGCGGCCGGGCGCAGCAAACCTGTGTATACCTGAGAGCGTCTCTCAACCTTCCTGGCCTCCTCTTTCCTCTTTTCCTGATTCATGCCGCAGGACAAACCGAAGATCGTGAAAGGATGTCAGAAAAATCTTGGTCGACAGTGACTGTCGCCAAGAGCCTAGCCTAGCATCCAAAAGTCGTTATGGGCGTGGGGTCGTCGAGTAACTCATGTATTCCAGATGCCCTCCTGGCTAGTAGATTCGTATGTAATGATTAGAAGGGACGATACTATAGACGAGTCGAAATCTGCTTTTCTTGAAGACGGAAGGGTCTTTTACTTTGCTTTCGTGGGCTTTTTGTTCGCCTGTGGGTAGCACATGTTGTAATATAGCGAGGGCTTCTCTGACTACCGTTGTAGCATTTCGTGCCGCATTATCTTTCCTCATTCCTAGCATCATTATCGTCGTCGTGGTCGTCTTGAATGTTATCGGAAGCGTATCTTTGACGGAGGGAGAGATTACTCAGCTCAAAGTTGGAAAGATGTTACTCAATCTTGGCTCTGCAGACTCTACAGTGAGAGCTGGAGGTTCGAAGGGGACACCACTGACAGGTGATGAGAATAGTCCTCCAGCTAGGATATGGTATCCTAATGTCGTGCTTTCCCTCACTCTCATGATTTGAATTCGAAATCTTTTACGTGACAGGAAGAACCTAACATCTATTTCGACGTAGCACGGGAAGATGGACTCTGAGAGCTTATTGCTACCTACATGAGCGGCAGTGAAGCCAGAAGCGACATGAGAAAAAAAGGTACAGTTAATGTCTGAGTTACGCTGCCCTGCGCCGCATCCCTATTTTACAAACGCATTTCCTCTCGAGTCAGAAACAAGTTCAGCATGGCTACCTCCCACCCTGCTCATGGGAGGGCAAGACTGAACACCTGTACGCGGTGTCCTCTACGAACCTGGGAATGAAATATTCTCCCAGAGCCAAGTTCTTTCAAATTTCGCAATACCGAAGAAGTTGGCCCACGAGACAATCATTCAAAGTACTCCACCACGTTAAATTTTCACTTCCAACGAGATCGACTCCTACCCAAGTCTTGTCACGTCTTCAAGTACACTTAGTACATCCTGATTCCAATGACCACACCTCTCGTCGACTTTCTCTGGCTTCAGCTAGCCGCCACGTACACGCCCACGCCGATATTTATACCCGACGGAGGAAACAAAGCGTGGCGCACAAATCTGGGAGACAGTTCTTGGGATAGGCGTGAGAGGGATCAGGACAAGTTCACAAGACGATGCAGAGCATGGCTACAATCTCGTCGGGCATGAAATTTTGAATTTTGGCAAGGAGTTTTACGAATTGGGCTTTGTGGGTGTGTTAAGACTTCGCTTGTGAGAGTGCAGGCAACACTATAAACACCGCCGTGGTTGGATGGTGCAGTGGTACATCGTCTTGGTCGGTCTGCCAAATAGAATCTGGAAAGCTTGGACATATATTCCCCTCGAGACAGTAGTCGCAGGTTCAAAACCGGCAAAACACAACCATACTTCTTGCGGCGCTGTTATACATGGATGACTAAGGCATCTCTGGATAATCAAAGCTTTGAAATTCCCTTTTCTGGCTACTTGCGGAGGAGAGTCGACTGTTTTTGTAAGCGAACATAACTCATAGTGGTATTTGCAAATAAAATCCGAGGCATGAGTGCTCTTTTCGTCTATTGAGTCATCTTTTCTGTACATCATCTCCGATATTGTGTCATAGCTAGAAAGATGCATTCGCAATTAAAATATGATGCAAAAAAAACCCTGCTAGTTCTTCGGCAGTCTGTAACATCTGCTTATGGTTAAGAATTGGATGAACTACTGTCATCCCTACTCCTCTATCATTTCCCTGACTCCAAGTGGAGCCATTTTCTCGCAGCTTCTCCAACGCTGCAAAGCAGGTCGGCACTCTGAAAAATGTCAGGGCCTTTTCTCTCGGCCAGACAAATTACATTGAGTTTGATGAGCTTAATGTCGTGCCAGTGCACAGCTCATGATCATTGTCACGAACCGGACGGCTCAGTCCCTCTGGAACAACCCAACGCTCTAGCACGCCCTACAGTACCCGGAAAAAGCAAAAGAGCCCGGTTAGCTGTCCGCCGCAGAAATCAACGAGTTATACATTCTGCGAGTCCTGTATTCGACATATCTTATCATCAAAAGGCTAACAAGTAACGTCTTAATCTACCACCATCGACTTACTACTGTGATTCCAACTATACCTACCCAGGCCTCCCCAGTCCTCTGCAGAGACTGGCTCTCGGACCCCCTTTCAACATTAAATTCGACGCCTGACATCGAAATGATTCTCACAGGTCCTCCGAAAAATTCAAGCAATATACATCGAACCGCAGAGCTGATCTGTGAGGCGCACTGCCAAGTCTCGACCCGAAACCCCACAGAGTCATTTGGCGTTACAATGACTAACTTCCTCGCAGATGAAGTGAGGGCTTTCAACCTATGCTTCGTAGAGGCCGAGCGTCGTCAGCAGATACTTCAAACATTTGGTAGACACAACTGACTAATAGCTCCGAGGAAATTTTGAAGAAAATGGAGCGCCCTTACAGGCTATGTTAGCAGAAATTCTACGGGGAAAACCCAGCCAGCCCCAGTTTAGTGGGCCATGAGCTACTGCAAGTGGCAGCAAAATTACAGCCACCCCCGCGCTAGCTCCCAAATCGGGAGTGAAGACTGACAAAGGCCCTCAACAACCAGTGCAGATTCTCGCGAGACAAAGCAACAGCCACGCAAAATGCAAAGTGCCGGCTTCGACAATGCCTACAGGCCAAACCAAGGCGATGATTTTCTAAACTCCAACACAACTGTGACGTCCTAGACTCAGGTAGTGTAGAAAAAGGGAAAGCCCACGAACTCAGCGGCGACAATAGCACTACCAGCGAATGGGTCCTATCAGGAGCACCGAGGTCTACACAAATGCCTCAGCTTAACCAGAGAAACGCGTGTTCCTGCGGCTCAAGCTCGACCATCCGTGGAGGCGCATGTCTCCTCATTACATCAAAACCAGCCTCGCACGCAAACTACGCCTGGCTAATTTCG
The DNA here is from genome assembly GCA_900239735.1 of Blumeria hordei DH14. Lineage (NCBI taxonomy): Eukaryota > Fungi > Ascomycota > Leotiomycetes > Helotiales > Erysiphaceae > Blumeria > Blumeria hordei. The sequence continues at coordinate 915,833 of OENG01000034.1, forward strand.
CAACTGTAAGGATTCTGAAGAAATAGCTTAGGCAAGGTGCACGGGTTCCTTGTTTTACCCCTACTAGGCTTTATTGCTCAGCGAAGACAATTAAGTAGTTTTTATTTCCAAGACTGAGATCCCCACGCTTTATTTTATGTCTTTAGGAATAGTTACGTAATTCTAACCACATCTCAATCTCGTCTTCTGCCACCCATGATGACCTACCGTCACCTCCGGCTACTATATCTAGAACGAACCTCGCGTTCCAATTCACCACTTCTCTGGAAAGCCCTCTGTGCTCCTACGAGCCATCCTTCCTCAGTACCTCGCACGCCCTGCTCTCTCCTACGCCTCGACTCTTGCGCCCAGTGAACCTGCAGCTGAAAGCAATCAAGCAGGCTACTATCGTCAATCCAAGGTTTGCGATAGAAGCTGGAAGAGATGGAGCACGGAGCGCACTCCTCTCTCGCGCCATTCTTTGGAGAGTACGGAAATGAAATTGGTAACTGCTTACAACTAGATCTTGATACTGGCTCCGAATGTACCAGACAGACTCTACACACCGAAGGGGCCAATACCAGTAATATCAGAAATGGTGATAGAAGGAGCGGCCCTTGTTGTGATCTAACGCTGTTCAATCTGCGGACCTTGTGCTGAGCAGTTATTACATCTCACATGATGGAACACGGGCGCGTGGTAAAAAGGGAGGCATCCGCCTAGCCAAATCTAGGCGATTACGGGCACACATAGAACTGTAGATAGACATAACAAGAATTTATCATCAAGAATTAAATCTACCTCCGCACCATTGAGACCCATAGAAGTGCCAAACTTTCATAGAACCCTCAATTGTATAGTCGCAATCGCATCTATGATGAGCCACCACTGCATTCTAGTATACACTCCCCAAGTATGATAAGCTACACCGCCAAGTCTAGCAAACAAATTACAATCGCCCTAACAACGAGCGTTAGATTAGCTTCGGCTCGTGCCTTCGCGTCCAGCGTGGCCAGGCCATCAACTAACTGGGCGCAGCACTTTCCAACTGGAAACCTGTGACTTCACGGAGGCGGTGGTGAAAATATATATAAATATAACTTGATCATCTGTTCCATCCAACGAAAGCTAGTAATGCATATTTGTGTCTTGGTAATCAGATCCATGCTGTTTACCCAAGCAGGTACGCCGGTCCTCCGACCACTATCAATGATATGAATATCCAGAACAGTAAATTGATTAATTCTAACGACAAAACCAAGGCTAGGTGCATGACTGTTTGGAGGAGCGGTCGGCTCGACAAACTTCAACGCAAGCTCAAAATTGCGAAATGCAACCGGTGCTGGGCACACCGCCAAACTAAGATATGTTCACGAGCGGAACGATGCTCACGCTATGGTGTTGGAAATCTAGATTTCGTATGTATGAAGGTTTAGATTTCTAGTTTGATCATCAAGATCAATTTACTTGATTCTATTGCATATGATTAAACTTAGCTAGGGGACACGAGATTCAGTAGTATCTGTAATGCAGTGGCTAGGAAATACTACCCTGCAGTAATTGAGTGGCTGGTTGAAGCCGGATCACTGGGAGTTCGGGATCACTAAAACCTTGGGGATCTATATTTAAGGATTGGCTTATTTGTATATGTTAAACTAAGTTAAACGAAATATTATATTTTATTAATTCATATTGAGAAGAGAATTCGATATCCTATACAACTATCAATATATTCTTGTCCGAAATTGTACACTTGTTCTTCGAGATATTTCCTCCTAGAAATCCTTGACAATTTCTAACACATGGCTCAATTGAGCACGAGTATTCTTCCTGCAAGCAGGCCACACCGAGGCGTATCGACTGCCACGAGCCTCAAGCAGCCATCGACCCAAAATGCATGGCCCGGTCAATACGAGTCGGCGGAAAGCCGTGCAGCGCACAAAAGAGCAACAGTGAACAATCAAAGAGCAGGGACATGGAGAAGGAAACGCTTTGATTCGAGAATTCGAAGCTAAGCAGAAAGCCGCCGAGGCCACGGCCGAAAACGAGCCTCAAATGCTTCTCAATGCCCGTGAGGAAGCACAGCCTTACCGAGCTTGAAATTACGGCAACAACAATCACGGTCCTCTGTGCGAATTTGGGCAAAGGAGACCCTGGTACGGACATCATCTTGCAATCTGCATGGGTTTCAAGAGGCGATGTCCTCCTTATCCCGGAGCCCTGGACTCAACCAAAAGACGGCATTTGGCTCATCAAGTCGCATGCCGCCTTCAAAAAGCATATGCCGCTTCGTGCCGCCAGAAATTTCGCAAGGCCTCGCTCTCTCACCTACTCATACATAGTGAACAAGAACCATCGACAGGTAATCTGCGAGGCATCGCCAGATGACACTAGAACGACGAATGGTAGAATGACCATTGTTTCATCAGGACGCCATGCTCGCAAGCTGGCAAGGCTAATGATGACGGACTAGTGGCACGCGAATCGCACTAAACATTACGCTGACCTCGAACTCGAGATGCGGCGCAAGAAACCGCCAGAGCTAGCGCTACCGAGAGCAGTCTATGCCCGAACTGGACATGGGGACTTTGCAGCATATCACTGCCGCTTCAGCCATACTACCACCACACTTCACTGCAAGTGCGGGAGGGAAAAATCAGTTGGTCACCTTGTCCAGTGTCGGAAAGCACTGGCAACATGGCGGCTGAAAAGCGGAAAGCGAAGGGCGCCGGCTCTGGAAATGATGCTCGGATCAAATGGATGGCAGCTATTCAGGGACTACGTCCAGGAGAGCGGAATACACGCGGTGGCTATTCGGGGGATACCTGTGACTCGGAGGTGATAGATCGAAAGCCTAGGTGGTTTGGCATGGAAAGAGGGATTGGATTCGAGGCTCAGACGCGTGGTAGTTGAGGCGGAACGAGGGAAGGGAGATTGTCAAAGTCTTTCTTTTGGAATGCGGGAAATCGCGTGGAAGTTTTCGTTTGTTCTCATTCTGGGCTGCTGAACTCGTCATGATTCAACACATAGATGCATTTCGGCTTGGTTCCGGTCATATAGGTGGGACGAGGCACTTGTACTGTACCGTAGTTAACCTAGTCCGGCCCGGCCCTACTCGTACTCAAGCTCCAGTAGGAGGGCGACGGGTGTTACTTTACCTAGCACGTTAATGAACCAACCAACAGCTGTCCGCCACTCTGCTTTCCAATTTAGATGTAGCAAATTTCCCTCGACCAGCAACTTCACATTTTCTTTTACAAGTAGTTTTAAATTGCACCCGCAGAACAAGAAAATAGCAATACATAGTTCCATCTAACATTAACCCCACACCCGATCGTAAAATTTCACTTGGAAATATCTAATGGGCCCTTGAGATTTCGTCGTAGAACTTCGTCAGCTCGAGCCACTTTTCGAAGGCAAGGGCGCCTTTAGGCGTGCCAAGTACCCATTTGATGCCGAGACAAGGATGACGAGGTCCACCGCAAAGACGAGCACGGTTTCTTCCTATAGTGCAGAAGAAGAAGTGATCAGGGCTTTTTTCTTCGCCACAGGAGCAAGTCATTAGGGCACCTTCGTGTGCGAAACGTCGATGATAAAGGGCGAAATCTCCGTGTCCGGAACGAGCTGCGATGAGCGCTCCAAATGTCCGCCGATTGAAGCCTTTCAGTTCTGGGGTTATTCCTGAGCTGAGACCAATTCCGAGTTCTTTATATCTAGCCAGAGCCTCTCGTTCCCAGAAAGCGTCGCTGGAGGCCTTGTAGAGTTGAGCAAACTTCCTCTTCACCCTTGCTATGGACAGAGGGAGAGACAATGTGGGAATTTGACATGCTGACCTGGCTAGAGAGTCTGCTGCTTCGTTTCCGGGGATTCCAGAATGTCCGGGGCACCATCGGACACTGACTGTTCCAACCCTAGTGCAGGATGCGCGTTTCATTTCAGACCAGCTGGCTGCGAGTTTCCGGAATTTCGTAATTTGACGGGAACTTGTTGCGGTGGGCGGTGATAGGAGCAGCCGTAGAGCCGCTTCTTGGTTGTCTAGGCAGACCGTTACGTTAGTTGCATTAAATGGCATGGGGTTGTGAATGACAGCCTCTAATCCCTCAATCGCTCCAGCATTTTCTGCATCATAAACTTCTGCTGAGATACCTAGAGGTATAGTTCCACAGGCTATCTCATGTGACGCGCCCGGTCGTATCGAATATCCTGCTCCTGCTCGCTTCTCCATTAGCGCACTATCTGAGAAAACAAACAAGTCCAACATTGCTTGCAGACCGAACCAATAGGAGAAGGTATCGGCTCCAGCATTGCGACCGACTGCCCCCATATTTTCCAAAGATGTATCCCGATTAACCTTTCCAGGGTGGGGGAATAGTATCTTCTGAGAGTTCGGGAGAAATTCTTTATTGGATCCAAAGCATTCTTGCGGAATTCCATCATCTAATAATGAGGTGCCTAAGATTTGCCGAGGCTATGCGGACGACTAGGCGATCGTGGATACATTCAAGCCAGGCTCGTGCCGGACCCCAACCTATCTCCCGAAGAAGTACAGCAACTGGCGTTGTTCGGAATACTGAAAGAGCTGCTCGGGCCGCGTCGTTCATCCTTTGTTGTATTCTAAGAACTAGTCCTTTTGAGGCTCCTTCGGAATACCAAGTCTCAGCCCCGTAGAGCAAGGTTATAAAAGCTGCTCCTTGAAGTGCTTGTCTCAAGAGAAGAGGGCTTATTCCTCGCGTGATTCTTGAGAGGCTTTTTGTGTGACTCGTGATGGCCAAGGATCTACCGCATGCTTGCCATACGTGTTCTCTAAATCGAAGGCCTCGATCAAAGATGACCCCGAGCCAGCGTGTGTGGTCGTTTGGAGTGACCTCTACTTCATTAGCGTATACGCTGGGCCCTGCTGGGGATCCATGATTTCGGTGGAAGTATTGCAGCTCAGTTTTCGACACTTCAAAAGTGATGCCGTATTCACGCCCTCATGCGAGGGTTGAGTCTAACTGCTTCTGGAGTAGTTCTGAGCATCGAGTGAGAGATGGCGTAGACGCTATGAGAGCTACATCTTCTGCATAACCAAAGCGTTTTGCAAAGAGATTGAGGAGGCCTTCAATTGCCACTAGGAATAGGATTGGAGAGGCGGGAGACCTTTTTGGAAGCCCACAGTGGATTTCGAATGTTGGCGATGTAGTTCCATCAACTATAATTGAGGCTTCTCGCTCAGACATAAAAGAAGACACCCACTGTACCACATTAGTAGGCCAGCTTTGACCCCGCAAGCAGTGACAAAGGCAGTCTTTTTTGATACCGTCAAATGCTTCTTTAACATCTACTGTGACCATGCCAGACATATCTATTTTGGACTACGCATCGTGGTGTCACTGCACGTAATCTGGGTGGTTTTTGGTTACTGGAAGGAACAGGATAAATAACTGTGTTGTGCGATAAGGGGAGTAAATCTAACTATGAACATGTAAATCCTTAAGTATCAAGTTCGCTAAGTCAGACCTGCCACTTGGTCCCCTGACACCTGGATGTCGCAAGACAGAGCTATGGTGAGGTCTGTGGCAGATCTTCGAGGAACTGCGCTACATTGATCCCGGGAGAGAATCTGCAGTTTCAGCGCTATGAATGAGAGGCGGCGAGCCATAAGTCTCTCGAGTTCCTCACCAAGGCATGACAGTAGAGCAATTGGTCGGTATGACTTTGGTAGAGCCCGATTGCGGTTTCCAGATTTTGGAATTATAATAATATTAGCCTTCTTGAAAACACTTGGGTGTAGTCTTTGCTGATCAAACCAGCGGAATAAAGCTATTATCCGAGCCCCAATGAGTGGCCAGGCGTGTCTAAGTACCGTCTTGGTGATACTGTCCAGTCCAGGAGCAGATATTGAGACGACACAGCATGAGTTATAGACCTCCTCGTCTGTTATCAGAAGTCAGGAAATCGATATTTTTGCCACTACAGGGGCTGTTTTGTCGATATCTACTTGATTTAGATGTCGGCTGAGAAGGGTCTCTTTAAAAAGCTGCGCCTTATCTTTTGGACGGAATACTGGGCCAGTCAGGCTCTATAAAGGTGGAGTGTGGTAGAGAGCTACTTTCTTGTGCCAGCGTACTACCTGGTAGGCCTCTTTGAGACTGGAGACTTGTTTTAACTTGTTGTGCCAATATGCCTGCTTAGATTTTCTGACAACTTTACCAAAGGCTCGACGTTCTGAAACCGCCGGAAGACCTGTGCAGCGAGCTCGGCAGAAGTTTAAATGATCTTCGGTACACTCCTTGGTCCACCAGCCAGCTTCGCTACCTGTTTATGGGATCCAGGGCAGGCAGCTCGAAGGGCCCTTGAATTGGCACTCACAATTCCTGACGCCTCCTCTTAAAATGTTTGAAAGGGGGGAACAGCTAGGTGATTCTCAAGGAGGCCTTCGAATACAAACCAGTTACAGGAGGCTAGTTGAAGCTTACCTGGTGCAGGAATTTCGACCTCCCAATTGTTTACTTGGCAGAGAAGTATTTTGTGGTCTGAGCTGGCTTCTAGATCTTGTCAAATTTCGTAAAAGGCATTAACATCATTTAGAACAAAGCAAAGATCGATGGCTGCCCCGGCGTCATGAGTGGGAGTTCCCTCATGGTTGAGAAGTCGCAGTCCCCGGGAGGCTGTCCATGATAGCAGGGAGTCGCCATCCACACTATTGGTTCGAGATTTCGGGTCCGAGGATGAGTAGTGGATGCTGAAGTCTCCTGCGAGGATATCTGGGCAACCTGTACTATTAATTAAATATTTTAGGCCTTCCCCGGAGTCAGTTGCTCAGATTGGAGCGTTGTAGACGTTCCAGAATGCGAGCGCACGCTTATTCCTGCGCAGAATTACCACTTGTGACAGTTCTTGAGAGAGCAAAGCTGGCTGGAAGGGGCATAGCCCTTGTTCTTTGTAGACATAAGTCATCACTCGTGAAGGAATGGTCCAGTTGGTAAGGGGAGAGAAACACTGGAATCCTGGGTGATTCTTTTTTGTTCTACGAGAAAGGTCTGTGAAGACCCAAGGTTCTTGCATTAGTACCACATTAGCTCTACATTTTGAGGCCAGTTATAGGTCGGCGTCGTGAGTAGAGCCACGTCTCCCAACGTTGATCTGGAAGAAGCAGAGGCCTGGGGTTTTCTGCTTTCTTCGGTTCCCGTTTCGGTCCCTCACAGTGACTTCTCTGGGAAAACCAGAAGAGTAAACCTAGATGCCGAGCCCAGTGTTAGTGAAGGAGCTGGGATAGAGCTGCACTCCCGATGAAGGGGTCACTAGGAGGCGGAGGAGGATGCAGGGCAAGCCATGCTTTGTGTCCCTCCTGCCGAATCAGCCGTATTCTCTCTGTGTCTGTCTGAAAAAAGACACCGTTAGCTCGAAATGAACCAGCTGGACAGCCTGGAGAGGAAGCCAAGTGTGGGATCCCAGACGGCAGACATATATCTTGATGGTCCATGCAGCGGCTGTCTCAGGTGATCTGTACAAATGCCCTTGCATTACACTAGTATTGGCCATCAGAACACCCACTCACACCTGTGTATAAGAGACTTTCTTGGAGGGTGTAGACTAAACATCTGTAAGCGGTGTCCATTGCGAATCTTAAGGGGAAACCCTCTGCCAGAACCAATTTCTATCGAATTTCGCAATACTGGTCAAACTGGCCAACGATATCAATGCCCACCAACATCTCATCAAGTTTACACACAAGAGCTGGTAACTCCTCGTATTTATGACCACATTAATCGTCAAATCAGTCTCTGACTTTTAGTGGCCTCCAAATACACACCCACCACGATATTTACACAATTCTGATTTGCAGTCAGGTGCGTATCAACAATGTGGCCTACTTGATAGTCCCAATAATCATAAATTCTATCCCACCATACCTTGGGCTCTTACTTCAGCGCAGGGAGTTCAAACATTTAATAGCTGGTCACGTAATAAATGCCAGAGAGCTTTAGAGTGATGTAACTAATTTCCTTCTTTACTAATTTTATTTCTTTGCCCTGTATTCTCTATTGAATAACGTCTATAGATCATGAGGGACAACGGGAGGCCGATATTCATGTAAACTCAAGCTTCGATCGCAGGATAATAAGATCCTGGGTTTCATTTGCTATGTTGGATCCATGTAGGCGCCAACACGTCGGGTACTTTTATATAGACTGAGCTAACCAGCAAGTGAGGAACTCACGTGCTGAGCGTGGGCACGAAGTTAAATATTATATATAAATAAATATCATAAATTCTAACAATTTTTCAATTTTTGGACAAGTGTTTTATAAATTGAGCGTTGTGCGCTACACGGATTCGATTGCGAGAGTGTAGACAACAATGTAAACACCTTCAATGTTGGATTGTGCGTTGGTACATAATCTTGGCCGGTCTAATAAGCAGAGTCTAGATCGTTTTGACACGTATCTCACTTGAGACGGAAGACCGCTGGCCCGAATCTTGCAAAACTAAACTACATTTCTTGCGGTGCTCGTGTTCATGGATGACGAAGGCATGATTGAATAATCAAATGTTTTGAAACTTCACTTTGGTAGGTACAGTCAGACACCTGTTAAGACGGTGTAATCGGGGCCGTGAAAAATATCGTCATATAGAGGATATCGTTTAAAAGGATATGATTACCTAATCCAGCTATCAAGGCTACTTTGTACTTTTGATGCTTCTTTTATACTCCAAATTGCTGTCTCTAATCATTCTCATGCTCTCAAATAGCTCGAATTAAGAGAATCTTGATTCTTAGTCTACTCTATCAACACTTTCAGAGCCATTTCGGCCTCTTTTGCTGTCCGCAAAAGCTGTTCGTCTTGTACTACCTCTTCTTCTTCGTCTTGATTTGTTCCAAAATATTCTCCTATCACCTCTTGCAAGATCATTGCCTCGTCAAGCATCACATTCCCCTCCTCTTCCTCCTCAATTGGATTAAGAAAATTGTCTATTGCCATCGAATCTCGTATGTCTCCTGCTCTGACTACCTCATTAAACAATTCAGAAAGTCCAGTCGGAAGTACAGACGTAGGAAGAGCAATTGGCTTGGAAATAAGAGTCGATTTCCGAAAGCATTTATGAATCGTTGTATTTGTAACTTCGTTATTCCAACTTCGTACGATCCAGCGGATTGCTAGTCGAATATTGACACTTGATTGTGGATCTGTACCCTCTTCAATTGCTTGTAGAACAAAGCGGAGCCAGTATTGTCTGTAGAATACTTTGCAGTTCTGAATAATACCTTGCTCAAGGACTCGGAGACTGTGGACTAGCTTAATCGATGGCCGTACTCAGTGAAGAACCACTCAATGCACTATTTTTGTGTTGGTTTTGGGACCTGGCGGTGCGCCTATCGTCGCAGAGCACGTCGTTACTCTACAGATATTCCATTTTTGGCGGCATTATTATCACCAGTCTTGTAAAAAAATCCTGGTTAAGACGATATTCAGGGGTTGGAGAACGATAATCGTGCAATCGGTAAATGTATGGGAACGAAGTCCGTTCCGGAAAAAAATCGTATAAACGGCAATATCGGCTTAACCATGATCGTCTTAACAGGGGTCTGACTGTATAGCATTGGTAATGTGTCAAATCTAGATAGCCAAAGTCATATTGAATTATTAAAACGACTTTCTCAGATTTCGTAGTTTTTTTAAAAGCTTGGCTGCCGCATAAACAGATTTGATAGCCCTGTAAATCTTTACATTGGTCTCCATAGATACCAAGCCCGGCAGATAACAGTACATTATTTAGGAGGTGGGTAAAAGGACTCGATTTTGTATGAAATTCGACAAGGCCGATTAGTAAACCCATAAAAAAAAAACCTTCCGAAATTTCTCGTGAAAGTCTCGTCCTAATCTATCCTGATCCAGCTCACTGATAATTACCTCCCTCCTCAGATATCAGTTGACAGTGGCATATCCAAAATATATTAAAGATAGCTTTATAGTAGATCTTTTTTTTAATATATTTATGTGCTGAAAGTCTTTAGATAAAAGGACTTAGATCTGATAGAAAAAGCTAGGTGCTTTAGGGTGCCCGAGTGTCTGATAGCTTTCTCTCGGTCTAAGCTGACATTAACGTGGTCTCCTAGGCCGCCAGGTATACAATTGCACGATGCAGGGTAAAATAAAAACGTTGATATGTTACAGATAGATGATTGGGTGCCTTAGGAGCCCTCTGCGTGACCCAGTGGTTATACATATTTAAACTTTTTATTATGATTTGTCCCAGATAACTTTCATATGGAGATCAATAATGATAATACCCTGCCAAGAATGGGAGTCACTCCCTAAAAATTTTGTAAATATGTTAGAAAAAGTTGAGGCCTAGAAAGCTCAGTCCCAACCATATTATAAAAAGTTAATTTATGAATTGTGCTATATTTAGTCTATGACCTTTGCCACACATTATTTTTATTTTAGATATGCAGAGTCCGGCATCCTAAGTCAGAAAGAAGCAGGAAACAAACCACTAGAAGTGTGAGAACTGTTGTTAATATCTTTAGATATACTAATAGGCACTACGGGTCCAAGCTTCGACTAGCCGCTCCAAAGGACGAAAGATATAAGCAATAAAAATAAACACAAATGAATGAGCGCATAATTGTTCAAGACTGTTAATTTAGGCTCGCTAATTAAGTGGAAACTCTCAAGAGTAGCTTGATGCTTTAAAGTTATTTTCTGCAAGGATCTCTTTTTATCGCCTGCTAAATTCAGAGTGTAACGACTCACCCATGTATTGAAAAATTACGCCCACGAACTCCATTCTCCGTTTAAGACCATCATAATTCATTAACAGAATACGAGGCTTGGAAATCGCTTACGACCCTCGATGTTTACGTGGAATTCGTGAATACCGTCCTCGGTACCCGCATATCTATCTAGTGTTAACTTGTATTACTGCTCGTCGATAATTGTTTAAAGCGTAGGTACTTACAAGATCCTACCATCCTGGCTCCAGCAGCAGCCTGTAGTTGAAAGGTGAAACTCATCGTTTTCATTGCCCGATCGGTTCCTCGGAGCTGGTACGGCCCCTTGAGCGTCGAGAACAATTTCATTGAGTTCTTCTATCCCACGCCAGGGTTGACGCAGTCTATGTACAAATTCCTCTTGATCGTCTTCTTCTAACTCAACACGAGGGCGTGATAGCTGATCGTTAGGGACATTCGCAGCATGTCGTTGTTGAAAATACCGTGATCTTGCTTGGGCCCACAAGTTTTCTGGTTCGGACTCAGATCGACGAGATTCCATAAGCCTTAGCCGTTCAAGTATATTCACACCGTCATCAAGGCTTCTGGGATTCTCTTGTTCATTCAAATTGTCGGATTCAGTCAAAGTCTGTGCGTATGTCCTTCTTCTGGATCCTACATCCTGCCCCTGCTGATTCAACCTATCATGCTCTCGATTTCTTTCGTTAATAAATGTTCTGAACGAAGGGGCGTGATCCTGAGTTAAAAACTCACGGAGAGTAACAGGAAGGCGCGGCGAGGTGCTGCGCGCGGCACGGTTACTACTTGCGACGTTTGGAATAGTTGTTTGACGTTGAGAATCTGATGAGCTACGCCATGCTGAATTCATAGATGAATATCCTTGCGCTGAGTTAGAGTCCCTTTGCTGTCGAGCATTCTGATGCGCCTCAAGAATGTCAAGCTCTTCACGATTAAATGGAGCAGCGATTATTCTGCAAGGATCAGCACGCCGTCGCCTTGAACTTTCTGGCGGATCAAATTGTCGGTTGACGACAAGTACCATCTCTACTTCGCCGAAATTTGGATCCAGATTCAAGGACTGTCTGGTTTGAAAAAAGTTTCTGACGTCAGCGACCCCTACGCGACCCTTGGATTCTGTCCAGGCCTAAGTACTGTCAGTACTGTTCACTAGGTTAACCTCTTAAGTGATTCCCAGAAACGGTTAAATTAATCTTAGTTTTTATTTTCGCTTGGTAATGAGAAGTTGAAATACATACCAGCAAGTCAAAAGGACCACCGGAGAACTCCATGGCCCTGATACAGCTATCCCAGCCCAAACTGGGGCTGGAAGAAGTGAAAATGCATATAGGAGATTCAAAAATTTTATCTGTTTTAAAAACAGTAATTATACCAAATTGTGTTGCGACCGCTAGATATTTTCCGGAAGGCGAAAATGTCGCGGCAAAGCTACCTCTTGGCTCGGAAATATCTTCATTGCTTTGCTTTTCAAGTTGAACTTTCCCTTCATAAGACCAGTGGTAGGATCCAGTTAGATCTAACTCGTTCTTCACTGATTTCAAGCGTAATTTCCGTCTATGGACGTAGAGAAACGGATCATCGCAAATACTAATCAACATTTCCCCATCGGGTGACATCATAGAGCGATTTACACAGTCAGGCAGCAACAATATATCCAGAAGTTCGGAGTTATCCAATCTCATTATTGATACACTGCGATCATTATTTGAGGCGATTGCAACAGGTTCTTGATAAGTCCGCTCTGAGGGAGTTCCAGAAGGTTGCCATATGGTTATACAATTCACAATATCAGCACCTATTGTCCTGTTGATTTCTTCCAATGATTGAACATCATTGCCTGTCCGTGAATGCGACGTAGATCTCCGTGATGGATCTATATCTAATGGTAGATGACCATCTAGTCCAGCATTATAACCTGTGTTGTTTTCTGACCTATTTATCTCTCCGATCCGTATTGCTGTGTAGTCACCTTTCTGGCCACCACAAAACAACCACTGTTTAGAGGCGATTAGACAACGAGGTACAAATTTCAGGGATGTTAGTAAGTAACTCTCTCGTGTCTTTGTATTCAAAACCACCACATCTCTCCCACTTGGATAATAGATTATATTTGGTCGTGGTGAGCTAATGAGTGATCTCAATTGATGGTGTCCAGCACATATTCGAGTAAAGTAGAACTTCTGTGGGCTTGGAAGTATCAAGTCAGTAGTTGTGTGGTAGCTAGTTGAAGCCCGTGGTTAGTCGAAGACACAAGCCATAATCTTTTTATCAACATACAGGGTCTCATCCGTAACCACAACTGCCATAGCTTACTCGAGATTTGACTCTCATGAAGTTAATAATTGCTAATTGTTATACGTACAAAAAAGTTATCAATTCATTTCTGCTCTCGTCATCGTCATACGTAATCTCTGACTGACAGATTGTTGCTGCCCCATCACGAATCGGCACTCTGAATGACTGAGGCCAACATTATAGCGCAGAACCTAAAAGAATTTTCAAAGAATTTGCTTTTGAACCCCCTTCAGATTTCTCAATCCTCCGCCATCAACACTCTTGTTCAAATCCGCTCCCACCGTCAATTGTAAGCAAGATAAAATCCCAATACCACTGTATAACAATGCTCTACTCAAAAAGATCCGTTAGTCACTACACTCCTTCTCCTATATTCCTCTAACACATCAGAAGATGTTCCGGTCTTTGACGCTCCCACGTTCAACAAAACTTCGAACGCAAATCTCGCCATTCGCAATTCGAAGATATGCAGAAGAAGCAGATAAAAAGATCCGTGGCCCTGTAATCGGTATCGATCTAGGTATGAAGTCCAGCCTGCGTTTAATGTATCAACTAGCTAATCCTTACTCACTATAGGAACTACTAACTCTGCTGTCGCCATTATGGACGGCCAAACTGCCAAAATTATCGAGAACTCTGAGGGTCTAAGCTCATGACCTTGTTTAATGATAAAAGATACTAATTCGTATCTGCAGGTGCCCGAACAACACCCTCGGTAGTAGCATTCTCCCAAGACGGGGAAAGACTTGTTGGTGTCTCCGCAAAGCGTCAAGCAGTTGTGAACCCAGAGAACACTCTTTTCGCAACAAAACGGTTAATAGGACGAAAGTTTACTGACGCAGAGGTGCAACGCGATCTTAAGGAGGTACCTTACAAAATTGTCCAACACACAAATGGAGACGCATGGGTTTCAGCTAGGGGAGAAAAATATTCTCCGTCACAAATAGGTGGATTTGTGTTACAGAAAATGAAGGAGACTGCCGAATCATATTTAACACGACCCATTCAAAATGCAGTCGTAACAGTGCCAGCATATTTTAACGATTCTCAGAGGCAAGCCACTAAAGATGCCGGCCAGATTGCAGGGCTAAATGTACTCCGCGTTGTCAATGAGCCTACAGCGGCTGCTCTAGCTTATGGTCTCGAAAAAGATGAGGATAAAGTCATTGCAGTATACGATCTTGGAGGAGGAACATTTGATATATCGGTCCTTGAAATCCAGAAAGGTGTTTTCGAAGTCAAGTCCACAAATGGTGACACACACCTTGGTGGCGAAGATTTCGATATTTATCTCGTTCGCCATTTAATACAACAGTTCAAAAAAGATTCTGGCATAGATCTATCTAACGATAGAATGGCTATTCAGAGAATACGCGAAGCTGCCGAAAAAGCCAAGATAGAACTTTCTTCTTCCATGCAGACTGATATCAATCTACCCTTCATCACAGCAGATTCTTCTGGACCGAAGCACATTAACATGAAAATGTCAAGGTCGCAGCTCGAAAAATTAGTTGATCCCCTGATCAGTAGAACCATTGATCCAGTCCGAAAAGCACTGAAGGATGCCGGTCTAGCTGCCAAAGATATCCAAGAAGTTATCCTGGTAGGAGGCATGACCCGAATGCCTAAGGTAGCCGAATCCGTAAAAAGTATTTTTGGTCGTGAACCTGCAAAGTCCGTAAATCCTGATGAAGCAGTGGCAATGGGTGCCGCAATACAGGGAGGAGTTCTAGCTGGTAATGTTACTGATGTCTTACTACTAGACGTAACACCACTATCCCTAGGGATTGAGACATTGGGAGGTGTATTCACCAGACTTATCAATCGCAACACCACTATACCTACAAAGAAGTCTCAGGTGTTCTCTACTGCTGCTGATTTCCAGACTGCCGTTGAGATCAAGGTTTTCCAAGGTGAACGTGAGCTTGTTCGCGACAACAAGATGCTTGGTAACTTTCAACTGACCGGCATACCTCCTGCGCACAGAGGTGTACCTCAAGTCGAGGTTACCTTTGACATTGATGCCGATGCTATTGTCCACGTGCACGCAAAAGATAAAGCTACAAATAAAGACCAATCTATTACCATAGCATCCGGATCCGGGCTGTCTGACGAAGAGATCCAGAGTATGGTTGATGATTCTGAACGTTATGCTGAACAAGACAAAGAAAGAAAAGCCGCAATAGAAGCCGCCAACCGATCCGACACTGTTCTTAATGACACCGAAAAGGCCTTAAACGAACACGCAGAAAAACTCGACAAAGCGGAAGTTGAAAAGATCCGAGAGAAAATCGAGTCCCTACGAGAAGTTATCAGCAAAAGTCAGGCTGGAGAAGGAACATCTAGTGCCGCAGACCTAAAGAGCAAAACAGATGAGCTCCAAATGGCTAGCTTAACCTTATTCGACAAGATACATAAGACTGCTAACACCTCTGCTGAATCAACAAATGAGGCACCTAACGCTTCGGATAATGAGAGCAAGGACGGGGAGAAAAATCCATAGAGGCTATAATACCCTTGCCTTAGATGTCAAGAAACCATTCGTTGATAAAATTCATCCTGTACTTATAATGTATTTTTTGTATCAAATACACATCACCATAATGGATATACATATACCTCGGGGACACAGGCGTTGGAGCAACTTTTGGTGTCTCGTGACGCGATCTCCTCTCATTTGTAAATAAAAGCAAGACATAATTTTAACAGACGCAATTTAATGATCAATGTTCATGTACATTTCTCCCTATCAAGTGTATTTTTTCTTATTTGCATAGATAGATACTAATTCGTGACGGGCACAAGGCCAGCACGCAAAGAGCATGACACGGAGAAGACTAGCTTCCCCGACGATTACATAAGACGATTTCCCAGTTGGACACTTATACCACTCATGCGGAAGGTGCATTAGCTGATACCAACGATGGACTTTGTTCTAGGGGCTTTCATTTTTCCCTCAGCCGTTTATATCCAACAAAGGGAAAACAAGAAAACCCTTTGACTACCCAAACATACCATTGCAATCTTTTGTATAGCCAACGCGCGAGAACTAGCCCTACAGTCCTCCTTGATTGAGGTAGGTGTCCAGGCTACCCAGACTTTAACTCTGGGAGATGACAACCAGGAGGCGGACCACAACATTATCCATCGTTGTCTATTTTTAGAGTGTCGGTTGTACTATCCGAATCTTAGCCCCGCAGCCCACAAGTACTCCAGTCGAAAACACACGATAAATCTGAATTCTAGCTGTCTGTCTTTCCTCGAGATGCGTAGCCCTACCAGAAAAACTTTCTTCCATAGATCAAGGCACAAGCTTTGTATATTATGAATTAGTTTCCTCCTAGCGGCTTTACGTAGTATCGTAACTTTGTAGTGGGAGGTGGCCGTTATTCGATGTGGCGAACTCCCGATTTTTGATTGGGGTAACGCCCTTATCGGTATTTGAGGCGAGGTGTTGTAGTAAGATTGTGGCAGATGATTTTTGTCGGATAAACAGGTAAGACATTGACGAGAAGTCGTCGATTTAAGATGTACTTGAGGTTGATTTCGACTTTGATTTGTTTTGACTAGGTAATGAGCAGATATAGAATGGTGTATAAGCTAGGGACAACAGCGAATGAGCAGAAAGAGATAATCTGACACCGAGAATGTGAGACGATTTGAAAGGAAATAATCCGAAGACCCTCTAAGTATCATAGATAGGACTGGTTTTTGTGTACATAATCCACACCCATAACACAGTCCATTGTCGCGTAACCGGAGTAACACATTCTGCACTGCGTTGTACTAGTAACACTCAGCTCTTAGACAGTGCGGGCGATACTTTAAACACCGCCATCGTTGGATGGTGCAGTGGTACATCATCTTGGCCGGTTTCTCAAGTAAGGTCTCGATAGCTAGGACACAAATATCACTCGAGACAGGGGACCGCTGGTTCGAATCCGGCAAAACTAAACTACATATCTCGCGGCACTAGTATGCATGGATGATGAAGGCATGCTTGGATAATCAAAGGTTTTAAATTTCCCTTTGGTGGGTGCTTACGGAGGAGGGTCGACTGTTCGTGTAATCAAACATACCTCATAGTGGTATTTGCAAATGAAATCCAGAGTATGAGTGTCTCTAACGTCAAAAGAGTCATCCAATATGTATACATAGTACCGGTCATTTGTCATAGCTAAATAGCAGAATACGCACCAAATGATATTAAAAAAATATATTAAAAGATTTCAGCTCTCAGCGCTGATCGTAATAATAGTCGTGCTGGGGCTATTTAATCCCTATATCATATACTAGCACTAGTAATTTGGACATGGATGCACTCATGCTAACTGCGACAGCTACACCAATAGTAATCAATTCCAACTCCTCTTAGCTATCTTAGATGAGCAAAGCTAACTAAGCGATTATACCGGCACCACTGGGAGACGAAGAATTGTTCTGAGCCGGCTCCATGGAGTGGTTGATTGTTGAGTTTTTATTCTACGTCTAGATAATTGCGGACCATTCTCAACACCTGTCAGTGTTGTGCCCTACGAAACCCCGGCTCTCACTGTAGAGTCTGCAGAGCCGAGATTGAGTATGACCGTTCTCACTTTGTTTAGGATTCCCAATCGCTTTCGTCGTCTGTATCGTCTTAATCCCTCAACACAACTCCCTATCACCATTATCATGAAGCCCACCACGATCAGATCAGATGGTAGGGTCGAAGCCCTTCCCATTACCAATCTTTGATCGTGGAGGAAAAGCCATCCGATGAGTTTCCGGAGCGTACCCAGCACCCGATACGGAGATGGTGGATTGGATCAAGTCGGCCTCGACTGTTACAAAGAAGGGAGATATAGATGAATATCCGCACCTCGTGTTGTCTCGGTGACTAGGCCTCGCCTGGCTAGGGCTGCAGTTTTTTTGAGACTTTTTCCCACGCACGCAGTTTCCATTCCTACCCTTCATTTTTTAATATTTATTTTAGGTAGAAGGTCCCGCGGAAAAGGTGGCTGAATTCCATGGTTAAATAATGAGCTGAATGGCTTTCTATCACGGGAATCACATCAATGATCTTTGGGGGAACATAACAGGCAGGGAGCACTGTACAAGGTATGGCCTGGGTCAGAGAGGAGCCCAATGTGCTAGATAGTTTATGGCTCAAGAAGTACAATAAACATTCATATCTCACACTCTCCCTTTGTATGTTTTGTTTTCTCGGTTATTTTATCAGATAAGATCGTAAGCCATTGTCCAATTTTTAATTTGGGTCCTCATGTTATGATATGAGACACCGAAGTAGTCAAGACTAGGGCATTGCGTGTGGCTTAAGTCCACTGTACATGTCACTAGTGCACTGGTTAGGCGAGCATGTATATAGTTTCATGGATGTACCCATAATAAACGGATACAGGCTTATTCTTATACTTTCTGTCCATGTACCTAAAGCATAATATTGTATGAGTCTATTCACTGTCATCCACTAAATATAAAATCATCCACTCCTCATCACTCCGCAATATGACTTCCGCATAGCTCATAACCATAACACCAGGACCGGTAGAGCCGGTAGGGATATTAGCAGTTTTTCCACAGCCCAAATCATTAAGTTGTTAATATCGTTAGCATGGCTTGCTGCTGTCTATTTACGACAGATACAAAGTCTATGATAGATAACTTGGCAAGTGCGGCAAACCACCACGTATTACCAGTTTGAGATAGGGTCATCTATGCTTAACTGATGCAGCCAGTTCAGGAAGTCACTGCCAAGGAGCATCATACATAGTTTGTACTGTGTAATAGTTGTAAACCAAAGCTCTAGTGGCACGCAGGCAATGAGAGAGGTAACTTAGTCAAAGAGTCTCAGCTAACGACCGAGTAGGACTGACGTAGCCATGTAGAGCGAAGGCTAGTACGAAAGACATGTTTATGATGGAGCGATATCTTCAAGTTTAGATGAAAGCAATTAATTAACCAACCAAGCAATTAAGCAATAAATTGAATATTATCAGAATCAGTATTCATATTATTCTAGTATCGTCAGTTACACGATAATATTCCAATAAATTCCATACGCGTGAATCGCTGCCAAAGTTGCTGCAAATTAGAAGCAGAAACCAAAATCAAAAATATAAAAACAACCAAGTATAGAAGATTACTTCTCGCGTAATCCCTTCATCGTCGCATCTTCAATATGACAATCTTGCTCAATCTCCGCTTAGAGCTGGATATTAATTGACGGGTTTCCTCCACAATCATCGGTCCCTTTTCAAAAACATTTCAAGACATTATCGGCTTCTTTCAAGTTCTCCTCGCACCTCAAACCTCACACCTGTTCATCGGGATTCAAGGCCACAAAGCCCAACTCCCAGACATCATCATATCTTTCGAGGCAGGTTGACTTCCTGCCTCGCCATTCCTCGCAGCAGCTTTCGCAATGGCCACTGTTAGGAACTCTTGTTGGCTGGTTGTTCATTTAGTAACCAATCATTCCTTGGTTCTTGGGCTAGTTCAGGTTGGTATAGCCAAGCATACTCGACTATCAAAACGGTGTGGGGCACCACAATCACGATACTTTGTGATGACTTTATATCCCGCGATGGAATGCTTCGTTGAGCAGAAGTTCCAGCAAGCATGGGCGCGAAATCAGCTTCAAGTGGCCTAGTGGCCGAAGCAGCGTTGACATTGCTGAATTTGGTGATGAAGCTAGTGAATGGTAGCCATTCCAGTCTCGTCGAAAAGGCGGAGACCCGCACGACGTGAAAAATACCGATGAAAGATACATAGCCAGTTGCGAGTTGGCGTACCGAGACGGCATGTATCGTACGGCTGCACTTGTAATAGCTCTTCTAGGTTCACTCTAGTGATCTCATCCGAGACCCACTCTGCGTCAACAATTTCTGTGCCCTTCAGAGTTTGGACCTTCATTGGCACATTGGCTATTCGGTAGGCGACGAGGTTCGAAGATGGCTCAATTTTATCGTTGTCACTCGCCAATTTAGATGAGGCATCTAGGAGGCCTCGTCTCTGTTCGTTATTTTTTTCCCAAAATGGCAAAACCAAACTCAACTTGGTGTATCGTACTACTAGTGACTGAAACGCATGTGATATGCTCCAACAATGCGAATAAGATACCCACAAGGGACAATTTCTGCTACGGGTAGTTACTGTCAAGTCGTAGGAACAGTCGTTCCTTCAGTTTTTCCTTGACAGCTTCTTTCTTTTGGGTTGTAGCCGCAGGTTGCGGCACAGTTTTAATTATTAGGACTGCCTTTTGTCACATTCCATTTCCTACCAATGTAGCCAAGATGCTTGTTGTAGGCTTGGCTGATATAGTGGGTGGGCTTTGGCTCCTGACTTTGGGAACTCTCAGAGGAGGGTTTGCCGGACAAGTCAGGGCTGGTGGCGTGGAGGCCGGGCCCGAGACCATGTATTGCGCAATTGCGGCTGAGCAGAGTGCCAATTTTGCCGCTGTTTGTGCGGCGCGTCGTTGTTCGGCTTCGAAAATGGGACGAAGTTCCGGAGGGCATTCTGCCTTCGATGCAGCGTTATACGACGATTTTGACACGGTCAGGAAAAGTTTACGAGAGGATGCAAGGGAAGGATTCAAACCTGACAGGCGTGAGATTTAAGGTTTTGGCAAGGTGTATTAAAAATTGAAGAAAATAGTGCGCGCTAAGCCTTCGATTGCGAGAGTGCAACTGACAACATGAAAACAAGCCAACCATGGAAGATGCTGTGGTCCGCCTCCTCGTGGTGTTCTCTGATATAGTCTGAGTAGCCTAGGCACCTAATCCACTTGGGAAGGAGACATCTCAGGTAACATTTCGTGCGGAGAAAAGTAAACGGATAACGTCGGCATATCCAAACTTGTTGCCCTTGTTACCATCTCTTACTAGAATAGCTATGTATAGAAAGAACAGAAGTGGTAATAACGGTGAGCCTTGCGGGACTTCACACTCTACAACTTTATCTCGGGCCAGTCCGTCCTGGTGGCGAACACGTAACCTTCGTTGGGTCAAAATGATCCAACCCATTGGCAGAGTGACCTGGGCCAGCACTGATTCCGCATTCGATGTACAAGCTGCTTGTGGAGGACCGCATTAAATGCGCCCTGCACGTCTAAAGTGACCATTGCTATGACTTTATCATTCCGCATGGCCGCCTCCGCATCGTGTATGACATGAGACAAGGTCAACTGCTGAGCGATCTGGGAGTGCGCCGAAAAGTTTCCGAGACACAACGCGGTGTTCAATTGCTAGCCATGCCATTCTCTTCGCTACTATTCGTTCTAATTTTTTCCCCAAGCACTAGAGAAGGGATATCAGCCGCCCTCCTTTAGCTGTTGCTAAGTCCCGTCCTGGTTTTGTAATTATGATGACTTTTGCTACACGAAATACAGTGGGGAAATGCCCGTGCTCCAAACACGCTTGAAAAATATTCTTTACCTGCTGACCAATAGCTGGCCAAAATGCTCTGAGCAGTTAGATTGTTATCCTATCTGAGCCTGGGAACTTATCGCCAGTGCCAAGAGTGCTTGTCGTTATGTCCTCTGGTAAAAGTATCGCATTCTACGGAATGGACACCGTCTACCCGGCTTCCCATATGGAGAGATCGCGGGAGGCATCGAATCTATTTAGTAGAGAGTCTCGAAAAGCTTTAGATTGTTCGAGTGGGGTAGATTTCCACGTGTCCTCCGCAATTTTCAGTGGGGGAGGATCTTGGCCTATCTTGTGTCTAGCCCACTGCATCAATTTGGAGACTTGAGCATCCGTCGCGGTATCTTTGACTTGTTTTTTCCAGTGATCCTTTATTGCCGCTCTTACTGCATGCTTAAAACTCTTCCGAGCTTGTACCACGCTCTCTGGGCAACTTCTGGCCTCTTAGTACTCATGGTGCATTAGTTTGCAATCCTCATTTCACTACGGGGCTGTGCTTCCACGAGCTCTACCAGGTTTGCGTCCTACTACCTTGCGTGCGTCACCCAAGGCCTCCACCAGACTTGATATCCGGCTTTCAATGTCTTTTACACTGTTCAAAGGACCTGATCTGACCCACACTTTGACATACTGGGCAAAATTGGCAAGATCTTTATCGCGTAACCGCAGTTCCTGGCTTATTCTAGATATATCGGGCTTTCGACCTACTTGAGTCGACCCTATGATGATCATATGGTCTGGAATGCAGTTGAGCTCGCGTGATATCGATTTCTCCGCTGTGGCGTTACTCTATTCCATGTCCAGTACATTTCCATCCCTATATGAGGGCACGCCAATAGAGGTAAGTAGATGCATGTCCTGGGTTGTTGCCCACTCCATTATTTGATCACCATTACCATACTGGCGGGTAGCCTGAGATTGCCAATGCCTTGACACGGCGTTAAAGTCTTCTCCTGCTACTGCCGGACCTGAAGGGCTTCATCGAAGTAGTGGCTCCAGGGTCTCGTTCAATCCTGGTACACGTATATATTGACAAACATCACACCACAAACTTTCACGAAGCAGTAGTCGCTGGTTTGATCCTGAGGAGAGGGATATGTTTGCGTAGCTACTAAGCCTTTACAGACAAAGCTCATTGCCCAAGGACGAGTTCCAGCTGCAACTATCGGCTTGTAACTGTTGAGTCTCGGATGACCTTTGGTTATAGGCTCTCCGTTATTCTACATTATAGATGGTTTCTGTACCATGACAATGCGAGCTCCAGCCTCCAATGCCTGCTGAAGTGTGATATCCATATTTTCTCCGCCCTTTCCCAAGTTCATTTGGTGAAATAGAAGGGCGATTTGTTTTTCGCTTTGATTATGAGTTGTGATTGTACAACTCATTAATTTTGCATCATTTCATCCGGGGTGCTGATGACTTCTGGGGCCTTACCCTTTTTTTTCAACTCCGCTAGCGCAGCTTTAAAGTCTCGATGTTCGCGTTCTCGGATTGTCCTTAGTTCCGCCGGTGTGCGGTGGTAGAGTATCACGTTCTGGCGCCTAGGTCGGGTCATGCAGTACAGGTTAGTTGGTTTGAATGAGGTTCTACACAATTTCCACATTTAGGTACCCTGATCTAACATTCTGCTGTTTCGTGCACTTCAGTGCATCGTCCATACCTTTGTCCTTTGGTACAAGACCGTAGGCTGTGGAAACCCCAGCATCTCTGACATTGTTCAGTAGGACGTCGGCGTACGAACGGAATTTCCGGTCCACTCTCGTCAAAGAGTCTGAACCCAAGGTTTGCTGGTTTGCTGGTTTCTGTTTAAAGTGAATGATACAACTTGTAGAATATTGTCCAATCTTAACTTGGTTCGATCGTACCTGTGCCGGTGCGACCCCGCACAGACCATGGCACCCTGTCGTCATCATCTCCTTTGTTACTGAAATACTGCCTTCTAGAGTCTTGATTAATAGCGGTACATGCGTCACTATAACTGGTGTCCAGTCCGATGCTGCTTCAATGCAGATGTTTTCTTACTGGAATGAGCCTGAAACTCTCAGTATTGGTTCTCGGAGCCCGTCTAATACGCACTTTAGTGCTAGGCCCGATCAAACTTGGGTTATTGCAATGATGGCTGATGCAAAAATTCCAGTTCTCTCAGTAACCAGCTTCATTATTGTGGCTGGTGATAATCTAAGCCAGCCATGTTATGGCTCCAACTGGACAAAAAGCTGCTTATCTTCTTTTGGGGAGTGTCATGTGCCAGACTTTGCTTGTGCAGTAGGCCTTCGTGCAGTTGGAATGGTAGGTGGATTCAGGAGCTTTGCTACTTTCTGGGCTACTGTGGCCCACGAAGAAGTACTCTGCTGTGGCTTTGCGGGCAATTCATGATGAGTTTTTTCCATTGCTTTTGTTGGCCTAGGGACAGAGGTTGTTATCGGAATTGGTTTGAGCACTGGGATCTTGCACTAAGGGTTTGTGGCATCGATATTACCTATCGCAAGAGCTGCCACAGTTGGCGAGATCTTTTTGACGAAATGCGCGACTAAGGCCGCACCTTCTGTTATCGTCTTGGACCTCGCCCAAGCGTTGATGTTTTTCAGGAACTCTTGAGTTAGGCTCATTCGATGCTTTCGTTCCCGCTCTGATTGTTCCATTGCGGCAGCAATTCCAAGAAGGCTCGGGTGTAAGTAATCGCCTGGGTCGATGGCGCCGAGGACGACTGTTGATTGAACGCAGCCATATTGCTGCTTAATTCTGCGGTAATTGAGATAGTGTGTTAGGATGGAGGTTGTTGGTATGATATTTGTAACATCCTTAAAGCAAATTACTTGTCTTAAAGCTATGAGACTGCTGTAATAATTAATATGAATAATTTTTTAGAATAACTGAGTGACCATTATTATAATCAATTATTACTCTTTGATTCTTTTTGTATTTTCTCAGAATTTAAGTGCATAGGAAATAGAGGTCTTCGTTCCCTACAGGAGGGATACCGATGTAAGTAGTATATCCCATCTTATGCCTCTTATATAGCACCCTCTTATAGTACCACCCCTCACATGATCTTATTAAATTGTGCACTAGCAGAAGTACTTTACTATTTATTATGTCCCATGTACAGCCATCAAAACGATGTCTATTTTCATGTGTATGGGAGCTGGAGAAAATTGCAGAAGCCAAATCATGACTAAAATCGAAGACATAACTAGCCATATGAAGCATTTGTAGAGGTCAGCCAACTGTACATAATAGATTTGTGTTTAGACATGGAAAATGGCTCTCTAATTTCTAGCTTTTTTCAACTCCTTCCTGCTGGTTACGATGAAAAATCATAAATGTCTTTACAGAGCGTGATTGCTAAATAGTAGCTTGGCCCAACTTCTTTTGTGCCGTCCAGGGCTCTAGGGAGTACCGTGGACTCATCGGCAATAGAAGTCCTAGCTAATTTTTCGAAACCGTAGCCTTAGTGCACATAAATGTTCCAAAGCCGAAATCTCCTCTTGGTTTGAGAGTTCCAGCATGCCAAATTGAGACCTTTTTACTCTCTCAATCTACGTCCTATGTTGATGTCCTCCAGCACATTGTGAAGCCTAACTAGTGCAAAAGTTACCTGTAAGCCAAGTCGCAAGTTTTGCATACCATAAATTATTATCCTCCTTTCATGTGTACGTAGCTTCATAATTTTGTAGTGGGAGATGGCTGGTGACTGTCAAGGCATGCTCAAGTTTACAATTGGAGCAACTATTTGACCGGTTGCTAACGCGAAACAATATGTGGTAGGTTTGAGTTGAAGGACTCGTGAGGGGATTGTTGGTTCGATATGGATGAGAAGTCGCTGATTATGGATTTGAGGGTGGGGTTTATTATGAGACTTAAGTCATAGAATATCTAGAACATTGGGTTCCTTTCGAACCAATCCACACCTTGTACAATTCTCCTATTATCTTTTACTTCTTAAAGATCTCTGATGAATTTTCCATGAATGATAGTAATTCAGCTCTTGATGGTAGATGTGCTTGTGTTTGGTTTCGACTTCGATCTGGACGCGACTATTCTTGGATATCCTAGATTTGCAAAGCATACTGAGCGATTACCTTAGTACCATTAGAAGGTGATTAATCGTTATCTACCGGTGTCAAAGGTCATTATTATTGGTGAAATATTGAGACTTCCACATACTCATCCAACTTTCAACCGGATAATTCTTTACCCGGGTGCTAGGATCACTTACTCCAAACCCGAAATAGCTTGAGTCCTATCTAGTATCCCGGTATATCGCGACTTTTATTTATTCCAACAATAGTAGTAAGGTGGAAAGCGATGTCAACAGCAATAGACTTATAACCAGATGAATAAGACTTCTTATGATAGAATAGGTCAGAGATAAATTACTTTCAATAAATAGAAATGTCAACGACAAGAAAACGCAAAAGAAATCAAACGACCGACAGAGATGATGAGCAAGAATTCCCGAGTGACATTAAAGTATCAAGGGTGACAAAAGATGAATTGGATTATAGATACCCTTCCGGTTCTGATAAAGAAATATCAATATCTTTGGACAAGAATGCTTACAAACTAGCTGGGTCGCAACCATATGAGGTTCACAGCTATGCTACTTTAGAAGCTTCAGCAGGAAGCACAATGGCGCCAAAGCAAGATAAGCCAGTAGTTATACAAAACTTAGGATATATGGCTAATGTTACGGGTAGCTTAGACAAAGATATATATGATATAAGCAGCTCGGAAGCAGAACAACCACGAGAAGCCTTCAGGAGAAAGGGAAATACTATCAAACTCTCAAGTTCAAAAGTAATTTCTAATGAGATTCACGACTCGCGGAAATCCATCTCAAAGAAAAATGTTGGCGTTTCGGAGGTGGCTAAAAACAAAAGAGGACCAAAGAAAAATCTTTTGAAGTCAACTCAGCTTGGCTCAATTCATGAAAATACGGATAACGAAGAGAGAAGGACATCACCAGATCTTAACACCAACGAAAAGAAGGTGGCGATAGTTGAAATACCCTCACTTAATCTTGGACAAATACCTAAACTAGAAAAAGCTTACCAAAGTCATAAACAAGATCGAAAAGATGAACTGGGGATCGTTGCAAATACTTCTAAAATGGGTCGAAAGCAATATTCAAAATCAGCTACAAGATCGAAGCGCAAGATGAGCCCTATTATTGAAATTCAATGCGTAGAACCTGAGCCAACAGCTATATCGCCAAGCTTACATCCTTCCAAAGCTCAGGTGACACACCCTCAAAAATCTCCATCAAAGCTGCTGGAACCGTCTACGGAAAATATCAAAAGTATATTATCTCCAACTAAAAGAAAAGATCATCAGAAGAAAAAAAACGTTGTCTTCAAAATTAGAGAAGATTTGGATCTAGGATTCAAAGATTTGCCTGTTGGTAAGGGTGCAAATAAGCAACATGAAGAACTAAATTCAAAAATAGATTCTACTAATAAAGGTGGAGTCAGAGCCTTTATCGATATCTCTGGGCCGGAAGACGACACTGCATGCGAGGTATGTCGACGGTATGATGTTGAGAAAAATAATCCCATGCTTTTGTGTGATGGCTGTGATTCTGGGTATCATGTTAAATGCATAGGTCTCTCAAAAGAGCCTGAAACTGAAATGTGGTTCTGCCATATATGTAAATCACGTGTATCTCACACGCAAAGACATGATTTAGGGCATGTGGAATCAGTAGATTGTTTTCCACAAATCGAGAACTTTGACAATATTCTTATGTGCCACCAACGAGATATTCTTGATAGGCTGACAGGTAGAAAATTGATAAAATTGAAAGGTCTCGAGGATGAAGTTCTTAAAGTTCGCCAAATCATTGAAAACACGATTCTAGCCGGGGAGGGAAATTCAATGTTGGTAGTAGGCGCTAGAGGAACTGGAAAGACTGCTGTACGTGCTCAAAATTAAAAAAATATAAACTAACAGTAGGATAGCTTGTAGAATCAGTGATATCAGAAGTATCAGAACTTCACCGAAAGAACTTCCACGTTGTTCGACTAAATGGACTTATTCACACTGATGACAAAATTGCCTTAAAAGAGATTTGGAGGCAGTTAGGGCGGGAAATGGATGTTTTCGACGAGCCTACGGGAAGGGTCAGTTCAGTCTTTTTTAACCTAATAATCATGCTTATTATGGCAGCCTAGTAATCATGCAGATATATTTGCGTCACTGCTAGCTCTTCTATCACATCCATCCGAGATCTCCGGTACAGATTCTAATCAAACCGCCACGTCCGTGATATTCGTCATGGATGAGTTTGATTTATTTACATCTCATTACCGTCAAATATTGCTCTACAACCTATTTGATATTGCCCAGGCTAGGAAGGCACCAATCGCAATCCTCGGGCTCACGACCAAAGTCGACGTCGCGGAGAATCTTGAGAAGCGGGTGAAAAGTCGATTCAGCCATCGATTTGTCTATCTCTCTCTACCTCGAAGCCTCTCTGCATTCTGGGAAATCTGTAAAGAAGGCTTAATGGTTCCTGAGACTGTAGATAATAACACTTCGTTACTCGACCATGCCGCCGGCTCTCAGGAATTTAAAACTTATTGGAATAATCAGATAGAAGTAATTATAGGTCAGCCTATGAGATAAAATTTATTGACTAATTTTGCCTAGAACCTCTACTTCAAGGATGGGGCCTTTATTCAACACATTCAGGCCATATACTATCAAACTAAGTCGGTGTCAACATTTTTTAATTCGTGCATCCTTCCTATCGCCAACCTCTCATCCAAGAACCCCATTCTCCGGGGTGAGAGCTTTGTATCAATTCTCATGCCTCTCTCAGAGCCTGATTCCAAGTTACATATACTCCAAGGATTATCCGAGTTGGAATTAGCGTTGTTAATTTGTGCTGCGCGCCTTGACATTATTTTGGACACAGACACTTGTAACTTTGCCATGGCCTACGACGAATATAGTTCATTAGCCTGCCGACACAAGATAATGGCATCGAGTAGTGGAGTAGTTGCGATTGGCTCTAGCTTTAAAATTTGGGGGCGAGACGTCTCCATAAGCGCATGGGAGAAATTAGCAGACTACGAACTACTTGTACCAGCTGGATATGGGGGTAATCAAGGAAAGTATTTAGGAGCAAGTGAACAGATGTGGAGAGCAGATATCGGCCTCGAAGAAATAGCTGGTAGCGTGGAAGGTCTGGGTGGAATCATGTCTAAGTGGTGCAAGGAAATTTAATATTTCATAGATCTACTCAAGGCTAAGCGTAAGTGACATTGTATTAATTTTCAATGAAATACATTCTACTTCATTATCGGTTATCTTCGTGCGAAACTACAAGATGTAATGTTCATACCAATTTTATTATTTGTTTAAATTTCAACCAGGCGAAAGTGAAGGCAATTGTCCTATCCCAGGGGGGAGATGGTAACTGCTACAAAAGAAAATACGGACATTTACAATTGAATGTCGAGAGACTTTGAAAAGTAATTTCCCAAATGATATTATGAGCGCTTAGCAGTGTATTCCTCACCTTACTAGATCATACGTTGCGGCCAGGGTAGATTTCAGATAGAAACTTAGCCCTCCCCGGCAAAGGGGCGAATCGCTTGGGACCACGGGAGGTGCCGAGAAGAAAATCGAGAGACGCCAGACTTTGTCAGAGACCGTCAGAGGCCAACCTTTCTCGAACGAAGGGGCAAAAAACCTAGTGAGCGATTGACTTGTCTCCCCCGTAGGAACAGGTAATGAAGACACCTTCATGTTAAAACCTTTCATGATAAGCACCAAATTTACCGTGTCCAGTCCGGCATTGAATTAGATACCCAGGAGAGAGAGGGAGGCGAGGCGAAGCTCCTCGTGGGGCTTCTTGGGAAATGGCATTCCCAACCCACAGTAGGTAGAGGGAGCATGAGACAGCTGCCATCCAACGGTCAGGTCCTAAATATGTCTCTGTGCCCGAGCGCGAAGTGGATCTCAAACGAGTTGTATGTCCGGCCTTCCGTAGGCTACGAGTTGTTAGACATGTGGAGTGTAGTGATAGCCTACATGGGGAAAGATTGTAGAGGTGGCCTAAGGTATAGTATTGACGGAAGGCTTAAAGGTAAATTGGGTAACGGATGAGGTTGACACGCGAGCAGCGGTCCTCTTAGGGGAGACATAAATATGTGAGCACAGGGTACTAGTGTAAACGGAAGACGTTTCGCGAAGAAGAATACTCCTCCATGCTGGGTATATATGTACCTCAAATGGTCGAACAGCCCGTGGTGGGAGGTATCTGGGTGTCGGACCTGTGGCAGGCGAAATGTGTCTGAGATCGAAGCAAGAGACAACTCGATCCTATTTTCCCGGAACTACCGGTCTACATGCACGCGTGACTACGAGCCTCGGGAAAATAGGACACTTGACCATCCGACTAATTTTAGGTCACTCTCATTGGCTGTTGTCGAGTGGAACATATGATTGGCCTAAAATAGACTGGGAATTTTTTTTTTTTTAGATCATTGAATGTTTATTCAGCTATAAAGCTATGACACATGACCGGTACTATGTATACATGTAGGATGACTCTTTTGACATTAGAGACACTCATACTCTGGATTTCATTCGCAAATACCACTATGAGGTATGTTTGCTTACACAAACAGTCAACCCTCCTCCGTAAGTACCCACCAAAGGGAATTTAAAACCTTTGATTATCCAAGTATGCCTTCATCATCCATGCATACCAGCGCCGCGAGAAATGTAGTTCAGTTTTACTGGATTCGAACCAGCGGTCTCCTGTCTCGGGTGGGATACGTGTCTTAGCTATCAAGACCTTACTTGAGAAACCGGCCAAGATGATGTACCACTGCACCATCCAACGATGGCGGTGTTCAAAGTATTGCCTGCACTGTGACTGTTATGACACGCAGAATATGGCAAGCAAGAACTCAAGGTTTAAAAGGTGATAAAGCTAAAGAGCAAAGCTATGTCTGCAAATTACATATATCCAAGTGTATGAGATTAAGCGAATAGTAAATAATAAGTCGTCAGTGCTTCCATAACGCCAGACCACCGTAGGTATCCTAATCCAACTCCTTGTCTGTACACCTTATCCCTAGCCACTTGACAGTCTCCCCTCCTTTCAAGAGATCGTCCCGATCACTTCATCAGTAAAGCGGATAGGTGGTCTCCTTGATCTTGAATTTCTTTCTAGTAAGCTTTCGGATGGAAATAGTTTATTGGGATGTCGATTGTGAAATGCTCGCATTTCCATCTCATCATCTCCGAAATCGTGTTTTGGAATCCAGTCTTTTGTTCCATCGCTCCAGCAGACCTCGTATTGAAACACATCATTCTTAATTCTGGAGTCTATTATGTCTGTGAGGGTTTAAAATGATTCATCATCATCTACGAACCATTCCATGTTGTACTGTTGTTGGCCTTCTTGTGTATGTTTGTGTTTCTCAAGTTTATTGACATGGAAAACGTCATGTATTTTACCAACCAAGCCTTTTAAGTCCAATTGGTAAGTCTGGCTGATAAATTTATTGACAATTTTGAAAGGACCAATCTGTTTTTCAGTAAGTTTTCTGCAAGATCGTTTTGTTCTAATATGATTTGTTTTAAGCATTACCCAGTCTCCAACTGTAAACTCAATATCCTGGTGACTTTTGTCATAGTGTTGGCCCATTTTGGTATTTTCTAACTTCATAATGCCTCGTAATCTTTTCATAATTTCGTTGACCTTTGAAGCATGTGTAGCTGCACGTTCAGATGTTAGTCATTATCCAGGTTCTTCACTCTTAATTTGGAAGTTTGGCAGGTAGCCCTGATCGGCATAGAATGGCGCCATTCCTGTTGCAGAGTGTTTAGAGTTATTCCAGCAAAATTCGAATAAGTCTAGATATTCATCCCAATTGTTTTGTTCGAAGTTAAAGTAAGATCTAAGGTAAGATTCTATAGACTGGTTAATTCTTTCAGCAAGTCCATTACCTTGTTGATGGGCGGTTGTGGTGGGTGCTTGACTGAAGCCCATATAATTTCCAAGTTGTCTCCAGAATTTGTTTACAAAATTTTTACCGCGATCTGTGATGAACAGTTTTGGTATGCCGTGTTGTCTAATTATACCCTGTCGAACTAGTTTGGCTGTCTTTTCAGCAGTGAGACCAGACAGTTTGCACGCCATAAAGCGACCACGCCTAGTAGCTGCGTGGATACATGTTAATATTGCTGTATTTCCATTTCTAGTTTTGGGTAAGTCTGTCATAAAGTCCATAGTGACTCTAGTCCATTTTCCCTCGGGGACTGGAAGTGGGCTTAATTTTCCGTATTGTTTGTGTGTTTTCGACTTGCTATGCATACAAAGTTGGCAGCCAGCGACATAATCTCTTATATCACGTGTCATGTTAGGCCAATAATAATTCCGTTGAGCTAGTTCTATTGTACGTGCAGTACCCCAGTGTCCGGCAAGTTTATTATCATGGCTGGGTTCCTCGGATTTGATGCGAAGTGATTCTGGAATGTAAAGCCGATTGAGGTCATACCATAGTGCGTCATCTTCTAGATGCCATATCTCAGGGAGTTCATGTTGAAGTATCTGAGTGGCAAAATTGTCTGTTTGTAATTCCTGAGCCATAGTCTCTCTGAATTTGAGTGCAACTATTGAATATATATTTATTTCGTTGTCCTCTTTTAAGTTCAGTCGCCAGTCCCTGTCATCATCATTATTTTTGGTCATGTAGTCAGGTCTTCGAGAAGGTGCTTCAGCGGGATTTCTTTTTCCTTCACAGTGGTAAATCTCAAATTCATATCTGGCTAGCTTTTCAATATAGCCAGTTTATGGACGATTTGGGCGGACAGTAGATTTAAAATATCTAAGGTTTACATGATCACTATAAATCTGGATCTTGTGCTGTGCACCTTCCAAATAAACTTGGAAATGAACTAATGCATCTACCACTGCGAGCGGCTCTTGATCTGGAGTTCCGTACCTGGTCTCCTCTGGTTGGAATTTTCTGCTCCAAAAAGCAACAGGTCTTTTTACACCATCGTGTCTTTGTAACAGTATTGCTGAAATACCTCCTCCTGATGCATCTGTTTTGAGACTTCCTTGTGGATTGGGATCCAATTGCCTGAGCATGGGCTAGGATTTAAAGCTGTCCTTAATATCCTAAAATGATTTAAGTGCTTTGGCATCAAAATTGAATGTCTTCTGTGTGGCCTCTTTTTTTAGTAAGTTAGGCATTCCAGCGCTAATCTTAGAAAAATGACAAATGAATCGCCTGTAAGAGTTTGTGAATCCTAAGAATTGCTGCAGCTGTTGGAGTGTTTTAGGTATGGGCCAATCCATAATTGTACTGATTCTTTTAGGGCAAATTTTTAATCTTCCTGTCCCCACAGCAAATCCGAGGAAATCCACTTCACTCAATTCAAATGCACATTTGGAAAGTTTGCAATGTAGTCTATTTTCGATTAGTCTCCGGAGATAATTCACAGTTTTCCGATGAAGTTCTTGTTTAGTTTGTGCGAAGATCAGGAAGTCATCAACATGAGAGACAATACCTTCATTGAAATCTCGAAATATTTGGTCAATAAAAGCCTGCCATGTTGGTGGGGAATTTGCCAAGCCGAAAGGCATCACCAACCATTCGAAACAGCCGTCTGATGTATGGAATACCATTTTCCATTCATGACCAGGTGCAATTCGGATCATATTATATGCGGAGATAATGTCAAGACGCGTAAAGTATTTAGCTCCACGAAGTTTGTCTAGTAAATCATTGATATTTGGGACAGGATATTCAACTTTCATTGTAATATTATTGAAATTTCTGTAGTCCATGCACTTTCTTAGTTCTTGGGAATGAGGTTTTTTGACGAAAAGTACGTTTGCTGGGGATCGTGCTTTACATCTACGAATCCAGCCTTTTGACATTAGATCGTTCGTTTGATTTCGTGCTTCAATCTTTTCCTTATCAGAGAGTCTAGACATTGGTATCACACGTGGTAGTTTACTATCCAGGATATCTATTGTCATATCTGTACCTTCTCGTAGTGGAGGAAGTTGAGCAGCTCCTTCTTTTGAAAAAGCTTCTTTTAGGAACATCAGATTTTCTGGAATTACAATTTGCTCATCTTCTGACTGTACATCATTCTGTACCAAGGAATTTACAAAGGGATTAGTTTCATCATCTTTACGGTTTGGTGATGGCAGTTTGGGTGAAATTTCTTCTTCTGTATATTTTAACGTGACTTCACACTCGTTCGGGTCATGGATCGATGGTTTATAATTAGTAGGTCGTTAGTGCATGGTTTTAGAGATCTAATCAATATTAGGATTGACATTTTCCATCCATGGCAACCCTAATATAGCGTCGTAAGATTTTATGGGGTCCTCTACAAACTTCACATCGCCTTCAAAGATTTCGGGTACTTTTGTCAATATTGGCCTTTCATAAGACTCATTTGCGGGAACAACAACCTCTCTATTGAAGGAAGAAATCTGCCTATTTAAGTGTGTTTTAATTCGATCAGGATTTGACTTCATTACTTTAGATACACATGCATTAACTTGCGCCGCCCCATCCACTAATATTCTAGTTTTAATGCCACCAATTTCGCCCTTAACTCCAACCGCTCTGATAGTATTCAGACTAGCAATTGTTAGCGGCTTGTTTGGAAATTTGCTAGGATGTGCGAGGTCTACCTTGGATATATAAGTGGCAGGGTCTATGGGCAAAGGTTTTTCTTCTTTTGTGTACTTGTTGATAAGTCTTTGGCATAGGTGCGTCGGATAATTCCCTCCATCAACAATACAAAGGTTATTATTCCGGCGATAGTTTTTGACCTCTTGGCTAATCTTTCCATTGGCATTAGTCAACTGTGGTATAGCGGGAGACACGTTTGACATTGCATGCAAAGAGTATCATGCTGACTGATATCTTCTGCCAGAGTCGTGAGATGATCCTTGTGAACTGTATTCTGCCATATTTTGTAATTTTCGCATGTGAAAATTTTCGTCAAATTGGACTGCAAGTTGTGCTACCATTTCATAGTTGTCAAAACCTATGTACGCGACTCCATCGAGCTTATCTTTCACTGGTGCAGGGAGACCCTGATAGAACTCCGCCCCCCAGACTTGCTTGGGGTAGTTAGTCTCGTAGTAGAGAAGTTCGAATCGCTGTTTGTACCATTGGACAGTATTTTTGTCTTGTTTCAATATCTGTCTCTCATAAACTTTTCTCTGTCACAATGCGGGATTTTGATAGCGACTCCGAAGTCGTTGTGAAAATGCTATCCAATCATCTTTCAGTTCAGGAAACATTCGTAGCTGTTAGAAATGGAGACACAGAGTGTTGTGGACGTACAGGCTCTCCATTTCGTCTAGGTTCCCGACACGATCTTGTGTGTACTTAAGAGGTTGGAATGGGTAATATGGTAGCGTTTCAGGCTACTTATTGAATATATGAGCGGCTGTATGGCGTGGGCACAAGGAGGTTATTGGGAGTTTTCTATGTCTAGATGACGCCACACTTGTTTATGGTGTGGCTTAGGCTACGTGTCGCTTACACTTGTACTTGTAGCGCATACTTTCCACACTTTTAGTTGTAATCCAAACATGACACTCTTTAAGTCAACTTCTACTTTCGTTCCATAAATATTGCACCCATTTCATTGTGCGATATTTCCAACAGTAGCTCAAGTCGAGCCCATTCCTTGGGTGCATCTGAAGTTCCATCATCTACGGCCCCTTCAAGGTGGTCTATTGTTACAATGATTTTTTGCCTGTCAGTGAAATGAGATTGTGGCTGTAATACGAACTTGGCTTCTAGGTCATCGAGAAAATGATCGACATTTGTCTTTCCAGAGTATTTTGTTATTGGTAGAATCGGTGTTTGTGTAAAAGGATGGTTGAATTGGTGCTGAAATGAAGAATTTTGATTTTGATTAAAGTAATTGGGTATATCATGGGTGTATGGTGAAGGAGGTAGAGTTCGAGGTTGAACTTGTGGATGTGGAATATTTGAGTATGAATGCAAATTTTCGAGAGATAGGTTTTGGAATGCTTTTGAAATCGAGTCCTGAATCATTCTAGCGACTGTAGAACTGGTGATTGCATCATTTGGTGGAGGGTTGTGTGATGTAGGTAAATTGGACTTTGTGGCAGGTATTGGGCGGGGTGTGGGCTCGTTCTTTGACAATTCTGGAAGTAGATTGGTAGATATATTCTCGTCTGTGACAAGAGGTTCATTGGATTTGTGTGCATTTCGACGGGTGTAGTTGGTAATATTGGATGTTTCCAACCCGCGAAAAATGTTTTTAGGTAACGACGACATGGTGAAGTGGCGAAGTGGTGTATAAAGGTTTGAAAGAGTTCTCAGGTGCCAAGTTCAATGAGCGTTATTGTCATGACACGCAGAATATGGCAAGCAAGAACTCAATATTTAAAAGGTAATAAAGCTAAAGAGCAAAGCTATGTCTGCAAATTACATATATCCAAGTGTATGAGATTAAGCGAATAGTAAATAATAAGTCGTCAGTGCTTCCATAACGCCAGACCACCGTAGGTATCCTAATCCAACTCCTTGTCTGTACAGTTTATTCCTAGCCACTTAACAGACTTAACAATTACTATTCGCTTAATCTCACACACTTGGATATATGTAATTTGTAGACATAGCTTTGATCTTTAGCTCTATTACCTTTTAAATATTGAGTTCTTGCTTGCCATGTTCTGCGTGTCACAACAGTGCGCTGGTGGAATGCCAGTCTCTCTTCTCAGGGCTGTGATAGGCACGGTGCGCCAGGTTGGTAAAGCCATGCGGATTTCTAATGTGGAAGTTTGGTCGATTGCTTTGCGCTGTCTCTTAAAAGAATTTCGCGCGACACCCCGAAATGTTTTATTGGTTGGCACCGGGCACCAGAACTACCCTGCGTGCATCATAATTAGCAGAACTACCCTGCGAATGACTATGGTTAGTAAGTCGGGCCTTGGTCCCTGGGTGCACTGCTTTACTGGTCCACTTTGCGACGTGGCTTTCGAAGGTCCGGCCGCGGTCCAAGTAAACTCTGAGCCAACGTGTGTCGCTGGATGTTTGTACATCGCGAGTGCCTACCCTCATAGTATAAAGTTCGTACTCTCTGGATCTGGAGCCGAATAAGTAGACTACTTCTGCCTTATCCGGGTCTAAGGAAACGGCATCATTAGCAGCCCACCCTAGGCCTGCATCGACTTCTCTCTGTAAGGCTACAGCGGCTTGGTTTGGAGTCGAGCCTATGCCGAGGATGGCAACATCATTATCAGGGGAAGTAGATTGACGAGGTCTAATCTGATAACTAATATTGTCAACAAAGATGGAAGATGACTTTGAGTGAGTGCTGTATTTATTTATTTATAACACTTAACGTCGTGCCCGCGCACAGCACGTGAGCTCCTCACGTGCTGGTTAGCTCAGGCTAAATAAAACTACCCGACGTGTTAGCGCCTGAACAAACCCAACAAAGCAAATGAAAGCCAGGATCTTATCATCCTGCGCTTGAAGATTAAATTATACATGGTTACCGGTCACCCTTCAACTCTCATGTATTCAGATTGTATTGAATGAAAAAAAGATTAATTAAACAATATGGTAGTGAGTGCTGTAGATATATATTTACGTCGTGAATGGCATATCTGACACGTTATAGCACGTGACCATAACATCCCTCAGTTCACTTCATCCCCTGATAATCATCTGCATAGCTAAATCTCCGGCAACTGTCTCTCATGACTTCAGCAATGTAGAGGAGTAAGAGAATTGGGAATAAAGGCGATCCTTATGGTAGCCCACATTCTTGGTGCATTTGGTCTATTACTCCGTCTTTGTGTCTTTCGCGAGCGGATCGTTCTTGTAGGAAGGACTTTATCCAAGTGATGGCTGGTTTCGGCCATCTAATTTTGTTCATCCTTTGCAGCAGTCGTCCGTGGAGTACAGCGTCAATTGCCCGC
Source organism: Blumeria hordei DH14 (assembly GCA_900239735.1). Lineage (NCBI taxonomy): Eukaryota > Fungi > Ascomycota > Leotiomycetes > Helotiales > Erysiphaceae > Blumeria > Blumeria hordei. The sequence goes on from OENG01000034.1 coordinate 953,232, forward strand.
TGTACGTCCAAAGTGACAAAGTCTGCTTTCTTCTGCCTATACATTGCATGTTCCACATCGTGGATAACGCATGAGACAAGGTCATTGGCGGATCTGCCAGACAGCGCTCCAAAAAGCTGCTGCGGCACAGCCTTGTAAGAAATGGCGGTGTATGCCATTCGCCTTGCAACTAGATTCTCATGACAGATGAAATCTATGAATGATATAGTTGGGTCTGAGTCATGAGCTATATTTAATCTAAAGAGAGAAAGTCTTGTGTACACGAGGCAATTGTACAAAATGTGTGCCGAGGCCGGAAGAATATCTGCCGAGCCTAACCAGATCAAGATGAGTGTGTTTAGAGGAGCGCATACTTAGTACAGTTCGCAACTGTTACACATGGAATCACCTGGAGAGTTCTTCCTTTACTCTCAGTGTCACGGATCAAGGAACAGGTGCTGGTGCAACTATGTGGTCGGTAGTATGTAAATTGTCATTCTGAAGAGAGAACTAATTCAGTCTCTATCTACACATATACATACACTGTCGCTGTGGAGGGCAAGACTGACACCTGTACGTGGTGCCTTCTACGAACCTGGGAGTGAAATATTCCACCAGAGTCAAGTTCAGTCAAATTTCGCAATACCGGACAAGTTGGCCCACGAGGCAATAATTCAAACTTCTCCTCCATGTCAAATTTTCAGCCCCAGCGAGTTCGATTCCTATCCAAGTCTCATCAAGTTTACAAGTACGACTTAGTACATCCTTGTTTCAATGACCACACCTCTCATCAACTATTCTCTGGCCTCAGCTAGCCGCCAAATACATGCCCACGCCGATATTTATACCCGACGGAGGAAACAAAGCGTGGCGCACAAATCTGGGAGGCAATTCTTTGAGACGGACGTGAGAGGGATCAGGACAAGTTTATAAGATGATACGGAGGATGGATACAATCTCGACGGGCGTGTGATTTTAAATTTTGGCCAGGAGTTTTACGAATTGAGCTTTGTGTGAGCCAAGACCTCGCTTGCGAGAGTGAAGCGAACACTATAAAAACACGCAAACGATGGAAGGTCCCATGGTCCGCCTCCTGGTGGTGTTCTCCGGTATAGTTTGAGTAGCCTGGGCACCTACTCCACTTGGGAAGGAGACACCGAAGACTACATTTGGCGCGGAGAAAATTCGGTGGATGACGAAGGCATGTCTGGATAACCCAGGGTTTTTGAGACGTTCCCCTGGGTGGGTATTCACGGATGAGGGTTGACTTGGGGTGAAGAAAAAGCCGCCATAACTTCGCAGTCGTACTTGCAAATGAAATCCGAGGCATGAGTACTCTTTCTGTAAATTGAGTCATCTTTTCTGTACTTTTCTTTGATATTGTGTCATGGCTAGATAGCTGCATACGCAATTAAAATCTGATGCAAAAAAAAACACTGTCGCTGTGTTTACGAGGCACAGTCCCTCCCCGTCTCGGATCCACTGGGATTCTTCATATGTGTTGACCCTACTTGTTGTAGCACCTCGATGTGTTGTAGGTGTATGGTTCAATACTGCTGCCCTGCCATAATAGAGGCTAATTTCTTGATATTCTGTCAAGTGGCATCATATATCAGCGCGTTGATGTCGATCAATCGTGTGCCATCCATGTCAGGCCAGGTCCATGTTGGTCAACATGCGCTACAGGGACCAATCGGCTTACCAGCCATTACAATACTGATATCAAATTCAAATATATCTTTAGATGTATGTAGTGGAAGTTCCCTCCTTGAATTATTATCAGCTACCATTAAGATCATAGTAGCTCCAGCATCTGTCCCTCAAAACTGTGACACTTTCAATCACATAGGTAGAAAAACCCTACGCGATAACGCTCGCATTTCTCACAGGGCTGGAATTCAAAGTGCATGGTATAGTATAAAAAGTGAGCCGTGCGATGAGAAGGGAAGAGACTAGCTAGCTTCACGAAGGTTTTGAGAGGCTCAGTTATCGCTCAACCTTAAACCACACCAACTACCATCCGATTACCGTGACAGCATCCTTCAAATACTGTTTTTTTTTTAATCATTTAATGTGTATGCAGCTTGAAAGCTGTGACACATGTTGGATGACTCTTTTGACGATAGAGACACTCATACTCTGGATTCCATTCGCAAATACCACTATGAGGCATGTTTGCTTACACAAACAGTCGACCCTCCTGCGTAAGCATCCACCAAAGGGAAATTTAAAACCTTTGATTATCCAAGAATACTAGCGCCGCGAGAAATGTAGTTAAGTTTTGCCGGATTCGAACCAGCGGTCTCCTGTCTCGGGTGGGATATGTGTCCTAGCTATCGAGACCTTACTTGAGAAACTGGCCAAGATGATGTACCACTGCACCATCCAGCCACGGCGGTGTTTATAGTGTCGCCCGCACTCTCGCAAGCGAAGTCTTTTTTTTTTTTTTAAATCATTTAATGTGTATGCAGCTTGAAAGCTGTGACACATATAGGATGACTCTTTTGACGTTAGAGACACTCATACTCTGGATTTCATTCGCAAATACCACTATGAGGTATTTTTGCTTACATAAACAGTCGATCCTCCTCCGTAAGTACCCACCAAAGGGAATTTAAAACCTTTGATTATCCAAGCATGCCTTCATCATCCATGCATACCAGCGCCGCGAGAAATGTAGTTTAGTTTTGCCGGATTCGAACCAGCGGTCTCCTGTCTCGGGTGGGATATGTGTCCTTGCTATCGAGACCTTACTTGAGAAACTGGCCAAGATGATGTACCACTGCACCATCCAGCCACGGCGGTGTTTATAGTGTCGCCCGCACTCTCGCAAGCGAAGTCTTGGCGCACGCACAAACTCAATTCGAAAACTCGTTGACAAAATCTAAAATTCACGCCCGTCGAGATTGTAGCCATCCGCTACATCATCTTGTAAACTTGTCCTAATCTCTCTCACGCCCATCCCAAAGAACTGTCTCCCGGGTTTGTGCGCCACGCTTTGCTTCCTCCGTCGGGTGTAAATATCGGCGTGGGCGTGTACGTGGTGGTGAATTGAGGCCAGAGAAAGTCGACGAGAGGTGTGATCATTGAAATAAGGATGTACTGAGTCGCACCTGCAAACTCGATGAGGTTTTGGTGGTGATCGATCTCGTCGGGTTGAAAATTTTGATTAGGTAAAGAGTCTTGAATCATTGCCTCATGGGCCAACTTGTTTGGTATTGCGAAATTTGACTGAACTCGGCTCTGGGAGAAGATTTCACCCCCAGGTTCGTAGAGGGCACCGTGTACAGGTGTCAGTCTAGCCATCCGATGTATCACTGTTGTAGATAAGACAAGAGCAAGAACATCTTTATCCCAACGTACATTGTTTTCTGATCATATACCGAGACAGCACATCCAAAATTTTCTGGAAAGTTCTGTGGTGTTTTTCCAAGTGCGATATTTTTATCAATGCACAATTCAATATAGCTACATTTCCCGTTTATTTATTCACATCATATCATATCGTATAAAGCATGTTATTAGTAGCATGTAGAGGGTTTTTATCATCATGAACGAGTTTATTAATGATCGAAATTGTTGCGATTTCTGAGTAGGAAGAGCAGAAAGTATAGCTCAAAGAATATTTTTTCCATTAAAGTTCTAAGTTACATATAAAACGCGAATTTATGTGCGCATATCCTAGATTTAATGTGGATATGCAAACAACAATTATTACAGTAAAAAGTCCTCGGCACAGCTGATCAAAAAACCACATGAGGGAAATAAGAAAGTACTGACCCCGCACATGCAAATGCACGAGAAAATAACTCATTGGCAAAAAGAAGTGAAAATGTAAAATACAGGATGTATTATGCAGTATGCAGGAAAGTTATTCATATTTGCAAGGAATGCCAATTATAGTAAGAAATGTGGTAAATTTCTACAGAAATCCTCATCTTTTCTTAACGGAGAAGTTTTTGAGCGTACTCTTTGGTGGTATATTCATCTACATCGTTCCAAGCATCTTAGTCCTAACTGATTTAGTTTCCAGTCCAGAAATGAACTCAAGTATCTCGTAATTTCAGTTAAAAGCACTCGTGGAGATAGCCTTCTGCGAGCATCTCAGTCCTGGTGTCAATCTTTAACATAAGACTTTGACATTTTTGATTGTGATAGGAGATAGATTTTTTGGGCCCAGGTTGCCAAACTGTGGTACCAATCCGTTTCGAATGTTTGTATTCTTCTGCCACCGCACTTATTTTTTTCATTATCACTTTTATTTGAAGATTGGTACGTATTAGAAAATCGATTGCAAATTTTCTATTGTGTGTGACATCACCCAGAGAGGTATCCAATTTCCACATTTCTTCGTCTTTAAGCCATAAAAATATGTGTGGATGACCTTGAAGCCATGCCAGTGAATATATTTTGCCATCAAGTTTTCCGGTCTTGATAAATTTACCACCTTGGACGTAATTTTTTATCTCTAATAGATTTTCGAGTTTTACAATAGGTTTAGTCGAATCAATTGAAGAGTCTCGAGATCTATTACCACTGATCAAAGTTATTCTACCATTGTAAGCCAATCTGACGATAACATTTTCAGGACATATTTTCTGTTGTAAATTACTGAAAGAAATCCTGTTGTTCCTAAGTGGTAACTGTTTGAACGTAATTTGTGATTTGATATGTTGAAAGCAGCTTTCATCCCTCTCGATATTGTCGCTGGGCGGATTTTGAAGGTCTCCAAGATCCCTGAATAACTGCTGGCTTACATCCTGATAAATGAAGGGAAGACTCTTTTCTAGTGAACAATATGTAGTAAAATACGTACCTTCTTGACGATATGTGGTTGGTGTTTTGAATATGGGGATAGACTTGTCAAGTTCAGGGAATTTTTGATCTGGGTTTAAGGTGTAGGTTACATGGAAAGACTCAAAATTACTTTCATAAGCGAGTACCAGATGATTATTTACTCCCGAATTCATTCCTGTGTATAGTAGAATCGCAATGAGACATGACATGGCGGTAATCTAGATGAATACTGTTCAGCTTGAATTGGTCAGAAATTCTCTGATTCGGCATGTCAATGACGCACTCAAGGATTCTGACCCGCGAGAATTTTGGCAGCACAGCTCAATGATTGTAGGGGAAATGATGAGAGATGACGTTTGAAATTAATGTCGATGTTAGAGACCGTTGGAAAATTCGAATTGAGAATCCGTGGAATATTGAGTGTGAACATTGGGGAAGTAGTCGAATAATAAAATTTTCCGGAAGATTGATTTTCAATTATGCCACACGAGTCATTCAGTTGGTGAGATTGCATATTCTAGGAATCTAATTAGTGCTACATTTTCTCCGTACAAGGTGCGACAAGCGTATTAATTCGGCAAGATAAGACCCAGATATTTGGTAAATAATAAACGTAATTCATATAGATAAGCAGGATGAGATAAATTGAGCAGGCGCTTAGATAATATAACATCAAAGAAAATATATCAGAGATTCTGGTTAGTCTGGAAGCAATCAATTTATCTATAATTGTTCATATTATCGTGGATCCAAGTTTTCGGCCACGACTTTGTTTTATTAAATGATTTGAAATTGAAATCATGGGATTTGGCCTACTTAACTTGCACATCTTTACAGGAATGGATTTTAGGATTTGATTGTTGGCCATATTCACTGCTTGATTTTGTATGATGTACGGGTCCCCTCTGACTACTGGCCAAAGACATCGATGCCTCAGGTAATCTATCGAGTCCCTTGCTTCATTTGCACCTTCTAATCTCGGACCTAGCTATCATGAGTGTTTATTCGAGCACTCAATTGGAGGATATTTATTTCCTTCATCGCACTCCCCATTATAATAATGGATGGAAGATATTGACGAATTAATGGTAGCCAGGTAAACATGCGAAAATTACCGGATGCAGATATTCACCAATATTTTAGGACTAAACCCGAAGATATGGCTACCTTTCTGAGGATTTTCGAGAAGCCATCCATCTAAGAATTGAAGACTAATTTTTTACTTAATTCGTAATACGGGAAAAATAGAGGCTGCATTGCCAGCTCAGATATAACCTCACAGGGAGTATGCGTTATGATGTAGTCAACTGGAACTTCGTCGTGACGCCCTAGACGGTGGAGATTGCCATTAAATCGTTGACATCAGAGGCCGTCCTGGCTAGTTTTATGCTCAGCACTGACTCTATTGCCTCTGCTGGAAGAGGTAGAGATTTGTAGGGGATGCTGCCGACAGTCGTTGGCTCTTCAACGTATGATGGCTAGTGTTGAAGGTGCACATGCGTGTACAATACGTAGAATTGTCTTGAGATCGATAATCAGCTAGATGTGACTGATGACTCCACGTAGGTGAAAGTAAAATACTCAATATTTGCATGGTTTCGACGCAATTTAAATTTGCCACAATAATTAGCGCACAAAATTCGGAGGAAACCCACCAACGTGTTGTGGGCTCTTGATTCAGTGACGAGAATTTATACAATTATCTTGTAAATTGTTATCCTTTCTTATACTAGGGCTATCGAAGACACGTGGGCTCTCTATACCTATGGGCCAAGGATACCCATGCGACAAGAATGTTCCCTCCTCTGCTTTCCATACATCTCTCCTCGTAAATATTTCATATATCTAATAGCTACGTGCATGTCACACATCTCAGCAACACCAAATCATGACACGCCCAACTGAAACATTAGTATGGCATAAAATTCTAGAGGGCTTTGGAATTGGTATGGATACTTTCATGCTTTTTTTTTCTTCTTTTAAAATCATCTTTTAATCGTGGAGAATATCAAGCGGCCTAGATTAATTGATAATTCAAGCTACGAGCGCTGGATAGTAAGATGCTGGATTTTTTACTAGGTTAGGTCTGTCTAGGCATCATGTGTCAAGCAGTCTTGTTTGTTTTTAATTTAACGTCGTGCTAGCTCACAACATAAGCGTAAGGTCCCGTGTTGGCCAGCTCAGTCTATGTAAACTACCCGACGTGCCGACCCTTCTAACTAAGCCCGACATGCAATATATGGTCCAAGGCCTGCCTGCCATGCACGCCGAACCATCGAAAGAAGTAAAGAGTATACCCTCACTAAGACTTTTATTCCCCAATACAGCAAATAGATAATTATTTATATTAACAGAAAAGTTATCCATCACCTAGACCAATACTCTTTCAATCTGATACATAGCGACTACAGGTCAAGGTTTAAAGGGTTAGAGTACTAGCTAGTGTCGTCGTTGCGTTTCTGCGGAAAAGCAGGTACAATGAAGTCATTTACTAAAAGCTGCAGCTCCTTCAGGAGAGCCTAGAATTCAGCGAATTCCCGTCGTTGGATGTTTATTTCCGCTGCGAAGGCGTGACCGACTCTGATTGAGTCGACAAAAGGAGTGCTCGGGAGACATCTCTAGCCCGCGGGCGCAGATCAGAAGAGCGTCCAAGTGGTAAGAGCGGCGGTGGTAGGTGTTGGAAATGGAGACACAGAGTGTTGTGGACGTACGGGCCCTTCATTTCGTCTAGCTTCCCGACACGATCTTGTGTGTACTTAAGAGGTTGGAATGGGTAATATGGTAGCGCTTCAGGCTACCTATTGGATATATGAGCGGCTGTATGGCGTGGGCACAAGGAGGTTATTGGGAGTTTTCTATGTCTAGATGACGCCACACTTGTTTATGGTGTGGCTTAGGCTACGTGTCGCTTACACTTGTACTTGTAGCACACACTTTCCACACTTTTAGCTGTAATCAGAACATAAGCATGAGGATCCCTAATTGATATACCTCTAGGTTCGTCAAAAGAGTCATCCTATATGTATATATAGCACCGGTCATGTGTCATAGCTTAATAGCTGCATACACATTAAATGATTTAAAAAAAAAAAAAAAAAAAAAAAAAAAGACCTCTAGGTTAGTACGAGGCTATCATAAATAGTAACACTTATGTAATGTTGTTCACGTCGGAGTCCGGGCGCAGGATACGGAATACTGTACTTACATAGACGATCCCCTGTATTAATAGAAAATCAAGTTACATCTAGTCTTAAGCTCTACTATACATGTAGGTAGTTTGGAGCCACAAGACACCCGTAACCCACACCATCTTAAAGCTAAGCTTATCTCACTTTTATACATTCTAATCCTCTAGGAACCTCAAGCATACGCAATTAAAATCTGATGCAAAAAAAATAACAACAAATCCGAACATGACACTCTTTTAGTCAACTTCTACTTTCGTTCCATAAATATTGCGCCCATTTCATTGCGCGATATTTCCAACAGTAGTCAGCAAATTTACCATGACTTGAGCGAGCTGCAGTAAGGCAACTAAGATTGTAGCGATTGAGGCTCTTGACTTTGGGAGAGCTCCAAATATCGGCACTAGACCCCAGCCGTTGGTGTATTTTAGGAGAATTTTGGGACCATGATAGGGCTATAGAGTCTCTGTGTCGTGAGATAATGTCTCTCTTTGCTCGGGAGATTGTTGGAGAAAGGGGGCGTAGGGGCTGCGCATGCTTATATAGCATGTGTGTCAGGGGTTCATTGCCAGGTACGCCGAGATTTCCTGGACACCATCACACTTTGACTACTCCTGGTTCGGAAAAGTGGCTGCGTTCTCTCTCTGTTCCCTTGGTAGCAATGTGTCGGAAGCAACTGATTCGAGAGAAACTGCCTGAGGAAGGAGTAACTAGAAAGAGACATAGGACGGCTTCCTGATAATCTAGGTATGCCGTAGTGTTTGTAGCAAGTCGGACCACCGGATTATTGAGAGTAGCATCTAGGCCTTCAATGGCCCCGGCTCTACCCTCTAAAAGGGCACCATCAGAGAGAACGAATGGATCCAAAGGGGATTGAAATGCTTGTTATCTCGCGAATTTCTCACGGCCATTTCTTCTGCCTATAGCCTCGATATTTCGTAAAAGTACCTTGCGACTGGTATTTTATGGGTAGAAAGTTCAGAAGTTCTTTATCGGATTCATAGCATGCGGGAAGAAGCGTCGCTATAAATGGTGTTGTGGGTCTGCTAACGCGACTCGCACTGTAAGAGGCTGGTGTATCTGTTCGAGCCATCAACTAGCAAGTCCCCCATTCGGTCTCTCGAAGAAGGGCAGGAGCTGGAGTCGTTTGATGGATAGAAATGGCGGCTCTAGTAGCATCTTTAACTCTAAGTTAAATATGACCTACTATATCCTGCTGGGTACTTTTGGAATACCTTGTCTCGGTTCTAAAGAAGAGGATATCGAAAGCTATTCCTCGAATAACTTGCCTAAGAAGGGGGCTGATACCTCGGGTAGTGCGCGAGAGTCGTTTAAGGTGGCTCGTGTTGGCTAGAGACTTCCTGCAGGCCTCACTAATATGATATTGGAAGCGTGGGCCACGGTTGTATTGAAGGGTAGTGTTGTATGTGATATTATACACTGGGTATCTTCAATCAAATGATTGGTACTACTCAGGGAGGTGGTGATGTACTTGGGTGAAATTGCAACAATATAAGGAATTGGTTAAATTGTCCATTGCAGCTATTGATGGTGACATGAATTAAGATGATGGTTGTGATTGAGATAGATTTATCTATATGCAGTTTATTACACATGATAGCCTCCGGCTCATATACCTCGAGCCAAGCAACCAGATTATGTTTCTCAGATCTAGATTCATCAGAATATTTACTTACTCAGTAAAATTCTCCTAGGCTCACCTGTGTGTTTAGGATCTTGACTAGGTTTCTAGTAACTAGTCAATGATGTTTCTCCCATCACCGAGACATAGTTATGGTTGATACAACAAGTACAACCGATGAATCTTGTCTACAAATGAAGTTTTGATATAGTCATGATCGTTTGTGCAATACCAACTCATGAATGAATCATGTCTCTGCATGACAAACAATGTATGAGGTATGCGAGAGTTATCTTGTATGCTTTTGTTTTGATATTGTTAAAGTTCTTACATAAAGCTCCAGGTCCGCTAGAGGTACAAGACTGGTGGAGCCGGTGGGGATCACTGCTTACAGGCCAAACTCATTCCAACCGCTGGACTCGCTATAGAAATAGTAGGAAGTAAATTACGACGCAGACACCACCTACTCCAACTCCTAGATCAAAAAATGACTCCTTTTCCCCCTAAATCCAGATAGATACAATCTTCCTCAGAGAAACGACACTTCTCGCCCCGCTCCCTTTCGTGTTATGCATTGTGGTAATAACTAGTTTATCTGATCCCCGCTGAGAGCAGTGGATGAGTGAGCAGGTTGTCTATCAAAACAGCCGGTTTCCTGCGCAAAGTTTTTGAAGCTTTCGTGGAATTTGGGTGGGAGAAGCTTTTTGATAAATCCAACGTGGGACATAGACTTTCTGAGCTTACGCGTGTGTTGTGCGTGGTTACCACAGTGGATGAAGTGGGTTGGACTGGTTTCCTTCCCGCAAGAGCACTCCACTGGAGCGTGTGGGGGGGTTTTTTTTAAATCATTTAATGTGTTTTCAGCTATCTAGCTATGACACATGACCGGTGTTATTTATACATATTGGATGACTCTTTTGACGTTAGAGACACTCATACTCTGGATTTCATTCGCAAATACCACTATGAGGTATGTTTGCTTACACAAACAGTCGACCCTCCTGCGTAAGCACCCACCAAAGGGAAATTTAAAACCTTTGATTATCCAAGCATGCCTTCATCATCCAAGAATACTAGCGCCGCGAGAAATGTAGTTTAGTTTTGCCGGATTCGAACCAGCGGTCTCCTGTCTCGGGTGGGATATGTGTCCTAGCTATCCAAACCTTACTTGAGAAACTGGCCAAGATGATGTACCACTGCACCATCCAGCCACGGCGGTGTTTATAGTATCGCCCGCACTCTCGCAAGCGAAGTCTTGGCGCACGCACAAAGCTCAATTCGAAAACTCATTGACAAAATTCTAAAATTCACGCCCGTCGAGATTGTAGCCATCCGCTACATCATCTTGTAAACTTGTCCTAATCTCTCTCACGCCCATCCCAAAGAACTGTCTCCCGGGTTTGTGCGCCACGCTTTGCTTCCTCCGTCGGGTGTAAATATCGGCGTGGGCGTGTACGTGGTGGTGAATTGAGGCCAGAGAAAGTCGACGAGAGGTGTGATCATTGAAATAAGGATGTACTAAGTCGTACTTGCAAACTTGATGAGGTTTTGGTGGTGATCGATCTCGTCAGGTGTGAAAATTTGATTAGGTGAAGAATCTTGAATCATTGCCTCATGGGCCAACTTGTTCGGTATTGCGAAATTTGACTGAACTTGGCTCTGGGAGAATATTTCACTCCTAGGTTCGTAGAGGGCACCGCGTACAGGTGTCAGTCTTGCCCTCCGAGCGTATGGGTTATTAAAACGGCGATGGTATGCCGTAAAATTGCCGTGATCTGTTCGTGCTGTAATTAGCGCCCGGAGAGCGACAGCTCGGTTGGTTTATGGCGCCCCACAAGTAAGTGAAGCTGGCGGTATTTAGGTAGACAAGCCTCTACCCACCAGTCGTTTAGCAATCTCTGCCGTCTGCGATTCACGAGGCCTCGAACATGTGCCAAAGTACTGGATCGTGGTGGTGTATCCTGGCTCGGTAGCTCTCGAAGGGCGGCACGGGAAATAGTGTCTGCCTCTTCGTTCCCTTGTATCTCTGCGTGCCTTTGCACCCATTTTGTCAATACTTTAGCCACATTTCTTAATGCGCGGAAGCTGCGCACACCTTCAAGGCTAGTTGAGGACGAGCGCGTCATTAGTGCGCTTTCAGCCTGCTGGCTGTCTAGAAACACGTGGATTTGCTGCGACTCTCCTTCTTTCCTGGGCTGTTCGTTCCCCAAGAACTTCAGTGCGGCCTCCAGAGCCTTCTTTGCTCCTATAATCTCTGCATCCAGCACCTCTCCTCCGTGCATGATGCCACTTCCTTCCTTGATAAGCTTCCCATCTTTCTTCAGATCGTAACCTCAGGCAGAGCGTCCGTGTCCTTCCGATGAAAAATCCGAGTATGCGCAAATGTCCGTTCCTAGAACGTTATCGATCCATCTAACGCAGTCATCGCGTTCTATCAGCTTTGGGCCTGACTTTTTAGGGTAGACTACCTGCGCCAGCGCCTTAGGAGCCTCTGCTTCCGAGAGCTCTCTATAGGCTCTTGTGATATTTTCTTGGGCTAAATCATGTGGCCCAGTTATCTTTCCTTTGATGTCTGCAGAGCAAGCCTGCTCTAATTCTTCTTTGGAAAGTACTGGCCAGGTCCAATTGTTTTGCTCATATCCATCTCAATAGGGATTGCCACAAATTGGAGGTAGTGGAATAAGTGTGCTTCTAAATGCGCCACATTTTCCTTCAAATGAACTTACCAAGGTACCATTATTACTCGTTATGGAAGGAATTTTCCGAACCTTTACATCTTGGGTGCAAGCCATGGCTTTAAAAGCTGATTAGGAATCTCCCTTTCCTAGAAATCTGTTCCTGTGGTCTTATTTGGTGTAGGAATACTCTTGCATACAGTACTTTGATCTGCTTGGAGTAAACTTAACCCTGAGACTGATCAGGAAGGAGCTTTGGATTAGTCATGAATTAGTCATAGAAGGAAAGGTGGTCAGAGCTGAGATGAAAAACTATTCTGGTGTCGAGTTCCTTTGGAAGAGGAGTCAGTGAATAGAAGTGGTTGCTGTCACAGGCTCATACCTGGTTATCATTAGGCTGCTGCCTAACAAATAAGGCTTGAACTCTTCCAACCATGTTAAACACCATACATGTCATGAACCCCTCCACGACTCAATAGACCCAAGTATAGGCCTTGGCTCAGTTCATGCAAATCTATTCTTAAATGACAAATTTAGATTGCAGACAGGACGACTCGAACACCAGTCGTGAGTCATCTAAGCCACATGCATCATAACTATTTTAATAACTAAAATTGCTAACATTAAAATGAAGCTAAATTAAAATAGACGGAGATGCTGGTGTTTGTCGGAGGACAGGTCATGATCTATTTTGAGAATGGTATGAAATGAGGGAACGAGATCATAGTCTTGTAAATAAATAGGCGGCTTTCAGTCATGTCTCTTCTCGTTACTTTAAGATTTTCATTTGTATCTAGCTCTGAGTTCAGTTTGAATAAAACGCCACTTTAAGACCGTCACATTATCTTAAAGTCACCAAAAAATAAAATAAAATATTAAAAAATTTATCGAACAGGTATAAATTAAACTGTCAACCAAATAAATTTTAGATTACTTAACATTTAGACTTATCAAAATGTCTACACAAAAACAGCCGCTCCCAACGCACGAACAACTCGTCGACACCATTATCAATATGGATGCCAGATTGGAGAAGCAAACAGCTGTCATGAAAAGCCAAGGTGAGATAATTAACTCACTAAAGAAACAGTTAGAAAAAAAACCAGAATCAAAGAATTTGTCAGGAAGCACAGAGAGACTTCCCACCCTCGAAAAATTCCGAGGAAATAGAAACACATGGGATGAGTGGTATCTTAGTGCTACCCATAAATTAAGTAAAGATGGCCCGGTCATTGGAGATGATTTCGACCAATTTGCATACATCTACTCGAGACTTGAGGGCGAAGCTGCAAGAATGGTATCAACAACCGCAAGACTACTATCAATGGACCGTAAAGGCAATGGCTTTGAATTTTTAACATACCTAGATACAATTTTTGGAGACCCAAACAAAGAAGCTCGGGCACAACAGGAATTGTACAGTTTAAAGCAAAAAGATCGTGAGTCATTTGCCAAGTTTTTACCAAAATTTGAAACAACTTTGGCGACTGCTGGATGGTCGGTTTATGGGGATATCCAGAAGATCTCATTATTAAAGAACGCTCTCTCTAGGGAAATGAGAACCGCGCTAATCGGCAAAAAACTTCCTACCACCTGGAGTGAGTGTACTTCAGAATTGTTAACTATTAGTAGCGAAATTATAGCTATTGATCAACAATTTAAACCGCATTTCGCTGGCATACCGTCAACGTCTAAAACGGTGGAAAATTTAACTGCTATGGATTGGGAACCTATAAAATCCGCATCGACAGAAACTAGAGGTGCTTTCACGAAAAGAGCAACTTGGGTTAGCAAGGAAACGCTTACTTTCAGAAAAAAGAAGGGTCTCTGTGTAAGATGTGGTCATAAAGGTCACATAGCACCTAACTGCAAATTACTACCACCTCTAAACAAAAACTTGAACACGAATACATCCCAACTGATATATGATGAGGAAGAATATTTAATGTTAGCAAAGCCAGAAGAAATTGATGATTTACAGGGAAAAGACGAGCTCCTGTAAAAAGTCACTTGCGGGAGCCACCAACTAGTAGAACCGTTGATAGCCATACGAATAGTAAGACATTAGAAGGCAAATGGAAAACATTTAAGCCCCTTATGAACTGTGAGCTATTTCATACTACCGCTCTTATTAATGGTCAATACCAGTTGTGCACACTAATTGACCCTGGGTCATCAGCCTTTGCTACAATAAATAAAAAATACGTCAACAAATTAGGTCTAAATAAGTTTCCACTCACTCCAAGGACCATAACAGGAGTTCTAAACAATATCTCCGGGGTTATAGATCAAGTCGCTTCAATCGACTTAGACATTGGAGGGCTTCGGATTGAAAACGCCTGGGCTTATGTTGTTCCTAACCAGGGGGAAGATTTGATTCTTGGAATGCCGTGGTTAAAGTACTGCTGTGCAGAGTTGGAACCAGTTCACAGTAAACTAACATTCAGGTTACACAACTTATCACTAATTAGTAACGAAGCTCGGGAAAAATCATCTCATACAGGTAAACAGTCATTCTCAGTCACCCAGGTATCAGCATCAACTTTTGCGGGTCTTGCCCATAGGTCCAAGGATAATAAAAAAATTCAGATCTTCGCAGCATCCTTGGCAGATATCGAGAAAGCTTTAAGGCCGAAAGTTCAACTATCTCTACAAGAAATTACAAAAATACTACCAGATAATTATAAGAAATTTGCTGCTGTGTTTAACCCTAAGGAAGCCGCAGCACTACCACCCCATCGACCAGGCATTGACCATGAAATACCATTAGAAACAGACGAGCATGGTCATGAGAAATCAGTTCCATGGGGACCATTGTATAATATGAGTCACGACGAGCTCCTAGTACTCCGTAAGGAGTTAACAAGCCTTATGGACAAAGAATTCATCCAACACAGCAAATCTTCTGCTGCAGCGCCCGTTCTCTTTGCTAAAAAGCCCGGAGGAGGATTGAGATTTTGCGTCGACTATCGTGGGATAAATGCCATAACAAAAAAGGACCGATACCCCTTCCGTTGATCAAGGAAACCTTGAATGCTCTGAACGCAGCGAAATGGTTGACCAAACTCGACGTTTCAGCTGCATTCCACCGAATCCGAATGGCCAAAGGCGAAGAGTGGAAAACAGCCTTCCGAACCAGATATGGTCTTTTTGAATGGAAAGTGTGTCCGTTCGGTCTCACAGGTTCGCCGGCCACGTTTCAAAGGTACATAAACTGGGTATTGCGCGATTATCTCGACGATTTCTGTTCCGCATACGTGGATGATATATTGATTTTTACGACAGGTTCACTACATGACCATAGACAGAAAGTTGAAAAAGTTCTCTCTAGTCTTATGGAACACGGCCTACACCTTGATATCTCGAAGTGTGAATTTGAGACAAAATGTACTAAATATTTAGGATATATTGTAGAGGTCGGTGTCGGAGTGAAAATGGATCCAGCCAAAGTACAAGCAATTGTGGAATGGAAAGCACCCACCACAGTCAAGTCTATACGATCATTCTTAGGTTTTGCGAATTACTATCGATTATTCATAAAGGATTTCGCACTAATCTCACAACCACTGACTAACCTGACCCGAAAAGATGTAAAATTCAACTGGGATCAAAAATGTGAAAAAGCATTTCAATTAATTAAGCAACGATTCACGGAGAAGCCAGTACTAGCCACCTTTAATCCCGATTTGGAAACTCAACTAGAATCTGACGCATCAGGCTGGGCAGTTGGTGGAACATTGACTCAACTTGACCCAGTAACAAATATGTGGAAGCCGGTAGCATTCTTCTCGTCAAAGCATCTTCCCGCAGAATGTAACTATGACATTCATGATAAAGAGCTACTAGCGGTGATTAAGTGCGTCAAAGAATGGAATAGTGAGCTACGGGGCCTGAAGAAGCCATTTACAATTCTTACTGATCACAAAAATTTAGAGCCATTTGGCTCCAAGAAAATACTAAACGAAAGGCAAATCAGGTGGATGGAAGCCTTAGCACCACTAAATTTTACGTTAAAACATCGTCCAGGAAATGCCAGTATTGTACCTGATGCTCTGTCTCGGAGAGAACAAGACGTACCAGATAACTCAAATGACTCAAGAATTACAAATAGAGAAAGAACGCTGCTCCCCGAGTCACTATGGATAAATAAAATGGTAGCCAATGACCTCAAGTGTCCATTCCCCGACGAGCCAAATCTTAGCAGATTATGGGATGAAGCATTAAAATCAAGCGACATCATCACTTCATACATTAAAGCTTATATCACTGTGCAGAATCAGGATAGACAGTTTCCGAATGAACTTAATTTGAGAATGACAACAGGTGAATGTAACATCTCTAGTAATGGATTTTTAGAATACCGAGAAAGAATTTGGCTGCCGAACTATGAACCTTTGACAACAGCAATCATACAAACTGTACATGATTCGTTCTTGTCAGGACATCCAGGAAGAGACGCTACTATTGCATTGGTCGGACGAAGGTTCTTCTGGCCCGGCTTCAATCAAGATGTTAGAAGGTTTGTAAAAAACTGTGATGTGTGCGGAAGAACTACAATCTGGAGAGATAAGAAAAAAGGCCTGCTAAAACCACTCCCAGTACCATGCCACATCTGGTCGGAAATTTCAATGGATTTTGTCACAGGACTACCTCCATCAGGACCAGAAAAATCCACAACTCTCCTAGTAATAACCGACAGGTTGAGTAAAGGTGTTATTTTACTGCCGGTACCTCCAGGACTCTTCGATGCAGAAGGATTGGCAAAGTTATTTATAAGAAACTATGTACCGCATCACTGGATTCCCAAAGCAATTGTCTCTGATAGAGGATCACAATTCGTAAATGCTTTCTGGAATACAATCTGCCGAAGACTAAATGTTAACCAAAGATTATCAACAGCATATCATCCAGAAACAGATGGCTCTACAGAAAGAATGAATCAAGAAGTCGAGACATACTTGCGAGCATATGTAGCTTATAAACAAAACGATTGGGCGTGTTGGATCTCGATTGCTCAAATTGCTATAAATAATAAGCCAGCAAAATCGACTCAAATAAGCCCTTTCTTTATGAGTCACGGGTACAACGCTGAACTAATCCTGGTAGAAAATACAACAAAAGAGCTTTCAGGGACGCCAGCTAGCCGAGGACAGCTGGTAGTTGAAAAACTAAGAGAAGCGCACAACTTCGCCCAAACGTCCATGGCTGTAGCGCAACAGCAACAAGAAAAGTACGCCAACGAAAAACGCGAAGCAGCCACGTCATATCAAGTTGGAGATAAAGTATGGCTGAATTTAAAAAATGTATCAACAAATAGACCAAGCAAAAAGCTGGACTGGATTCACGCTAAATATACTGTCACTAAACTTCTCAAAAATACAGCACATGTCTACGAGTTAGACACACCGAAAGGAATACACAATAAGTTCCACACCTCCCTTCTTCGACCAGCCTTTAACGATCCTCTACCATCACAACAGACAGATAATAGACAGCCAGAAGGTTTAATAACGAACGAGGGTGACGTTGAATTTGGTATTGATGAAATTATTGACATTAGGCAAAGAAATATTGGCAGGGGCAAGAAAAAGGAAGTTTTGGTGAAGTGGACAGGATACGCGAAACCATCATGGCACCAAGATTCGGACTTCGAAGAAACAATTGCTCTTGAAGCATTTGAATCAAAAAAAAAAAAAATAGCAAAAGTGTCCAGCTAGGATGAGTAGCATGAAGACGTTCATGGGTTCACACTTGAGCGGGGAATTACCTCTAAGTGAGCAAGGATTTCCCTTAAACTCACAGGCGCAACCCTCTTCCCCCACGAGGAGGGCCCTGAATTCCGCTCAAAATAATGAAACGGGTCAACCCAAGCGTATCACCAACCTGCCACGAACACTTGAATATTGGAAAATACTACAATTTATAAACCCTTTACGTTTAAAAAAAAAAAAAAACGAGAGAGCATATGTCACAGGCTCATACCTGGTTATCATTAGGCTGCTGCCTAACAAATAAGGCTTGAACTCTTCCAACCATGTTAAACACCATAAATGTCATGAACCCCTCCACGACTCAATAGACCCAAGTATAGGCCTTGGCTCAGTTCATGCAAATCTATTCTTAAATGACAAATTTAGATTGCAGACAGGACGACTCGAACACCAGTCGTGAGTCATCTAAGCCACATGCATCATAACTATTTTAATAACTAAAATTGCTAACATTAAAATGAAGCTAAATTAAAATAGACGGAGATGCTGGTGTTTGTCGGAGGACAGGTCATGATCTATTTTGAGAATGGTATGAAATGAGGGAACGAGATCATAGTCTTGTAAATAAATAGGCGGCTTTCAGTCATGTCTCTTCTCGTTACTTTAAGATTTTCATTTGTATCTAGCTCTGAGTTCAGTTTGAATAAAACGCCACTTTAAGACCGTCACAGTTGCGAGATATTTACTTAATATAATATATTTGTTAATTTGCCCCTGTAAGGATTCCCTGTTTCATTCTTAATTTAGTATATATTTTTAGTCTTCTTCCAAGCGGCTATGACAATACCGTAGCTCTTGGCACTGGGTACTCTATTATTAGGATAAGACTTATGTCATGATGGAACAATGGAAGGAAATCATGTAAATAAATAAGGGCTTGGTCTACTGAAGCTGAGCTCTCCACGCTTAGTTTTCTGTCACAACCACCACCTTTGGATTACCTCGGATTACCTCGGATTACCTCTTGTACCTTTAGTTACCACTAGTACCCACTCAAACCTTTAGACCTTTTAGCTATTTATATTACCAATCTTTCAAACCTTTAGTTCCTCCTTGTTATCTCCACTAGACCTTCAGTCAAATCTTGCGACCCATCCGACCTCTTCTCACCCTCCAATTCCGCTTCAAGTCAAACGCCTGCACTCCAATCTGACAGACTCAAAGAAAACCTGCAGTAGCCGTCGCTCTAAGATTTACAAACAACATTTAGCCTTCTTTATCTTTGAGAATTATGAATTTTTTGATTCACAGTATGCATTCATGAGTAGAGTATCTTCCTTGTTAGCCTTGAACTGCTTTTGTCTATATCCCATTTCTTTTCGCAATTGTTTCAGCTCAGGTGACTACCAGGACTTTGATTTTTGTCCATATTTTATCCTAGTAATACTTGCAATTACTGCTTGCTTGATATAATCTGTCAGATATTGTTGGAAATCTAGACTTCATATGTATGAAGGTTTAGATTTCTAGTTTGATCATCAAGATCAATTTACTTGTTTCTATTGCATGCGATTCAGCTCAGCTGGAGGAAACGAGGTTCAATCGTATCTGAAATGCAGTGGCTAGGAAATGCCACCATGCGGTAATTGAGTGGCTGGTTGTAGCTAGATCACTGGAAGTTCGGGATCACCAAAGCCTCGGGAATCTGTATTTAAGGATTGGCTTATTTGTATATGTTAAACGAATTGAAATAGTTCCGGATATTGGAAGAGATAAATACTAGCCTTGAGGTTGATTTAGAGATATGATGAATCTGTTTAATGTACGAAGAAGTTTACTGATATTTAATGGATAGTTAATTGTAAAGAAATTGCTATATTTCTATCTGTGTAGCGAGAAGTCCCTCTATATACATGAAAGCGGGGTTTTCCGCACACTAGTGTAAATTCCAACATACTTCCTTATCTAACCTAAATGGGAAAGTTGTTGGAGATCCTGAAGCCAATGTATGCTGTAAGGCACCTATTGGCTAATTACTATTCATGCCAGTGAGTGATGATATAGGTTAATCATATCTCATGGCGTCAGTGCATATTATTCTAATATGAACTATTTGTCTACTGCAGTCATGTTGCTGCCTTAATTACAACAAAACGAAGTTAACAGAACACTATATTTTATTAATTCATATTGAGAAGAGAATTCGATATCCTATACAACTATCAATATATTCTTGTCCGAAATTGTACACTTGCTCTTCGAGATATTTCCTCCTAGAAATCCTTGACAATTTCTAACAGATATTGGGCTGTGTTGTGATATACAATACAGATGGGCGTGTATGAGCAATGAGACATCATGTGAACTGAACCAAGTGTGGCTAGCAGGGCACAGTGAAGGATTAGGCGAGGCGCGTGCGCAGGGTATTAGGAACAATTCCCTTGTAGAGATAGACTGTACTGCTTCATCCTCTTCCATACATACCAAATTGTTGTATAATTCACGTAGATTGCCAGGGCAGACGCTTGGGGCCACGTTGCGGTTAGTGCACGTGACGGTGGAGCTAAACCGTATAGGTTTAGTGTGCGATGCGTGCATTGGCAATATGGAGCCAACCAGATCTCGATGAAACGGGGTTAATGGGACTAGCCAGAGACCGATGGAATCGGGGAGAGCGAGAGATACATTTCTCCTAGGAGAGAAATGATGTAACAAATGGAATGTTCTAGCATGGGGCTGTGGACAACACAGTAAGTCTGGAACAACATAAAAGGAGGACTTGACCTCCGTTCATTCACTTGTAACTAAGTCTCCTTAATATACAATTCAAGTCTTACATACAAAGAGAACACACGCAACAGTGATAATAGAGACCTACTGCAAGTACGAGTTCCCCAGTAGCACCCATCATCCCGCTCCTATTTAGCTTCGTTATTATAACACGTATACATCTAGGCTATAATTGACCTAGTCTACATACATTTCTCTATCCTCAGTTCCACAGGCTGTTAAGGTCTAGACTCCAAGACGTCGTACATTACCTTGTAATTATAACAGGCTGCAACATCCAGGTTTTTGGTATATGCTATAGCTCCAGAGGAAATATTTTGGAGTCCTATAAAATTTTTAGATAAATTTTCACTGCCAACTGCATTTAGGACAGTACACTGACTTGTCAGGTACACTAGTGTCATGGTTCTTATCATGACTCTCCATAAAAGGGTGAAAATGTGCCTAAGCAGCGGTGGGGGGTCTGTCATGAATGCGCTTTTCACATTAGTAGTAAATTGTCATCCACGTAGT
Source organism: Blumeria hordei DH14 (assembly GCA_900239735.1). Taxonomy (NCBI): domain Eukaryota; kingdom Fungi; phylum Ascomycota; class Leotiomycetes; order Helotiales; family Erysiphaceae; genus Blumeria; species Blumeria hordei. The sequence goes on from OENG01000034.1 coordinate 974,524, forward strand.
GTAGCATGCAGGGCCAAGGAAATGGAACTAGATAAGTGATAGATTACATATTGTCACGGATCAGCTATAGAAAGCAGAGAGCATTTGTATGGGTGATGGTATATTAACAATTCAACTATGCAGAGCTAAGTTCTACATACTAAGCCTCATATATGTACAGACTCGCTGGCTTCTAAGATCTTCCTTCTAAGGCCAGGTTACTTCTAGATAATTCCAGTTGCTGCTGCAAGAATATCATTTCTAGCAGCTTCTCCAAGGTTCATTCTCAATCTTAATCCTGTCAAACATTTTCTAGCTCCTTCGCCAGTAGTTCTAGTATGTTCTACAGGGCCCAATACCCAGTAGTTGTACGTCTGTACTGGCCAGTACTGACTACAGGAAATTACCGGCTTTGCAGCCGTTACACATACCCCCAATTGCTACATTCACCTGTAGACCACTCCAAAAGGAGACTAGTTAAGGGGCTATCTGGAAGTATGTGGGATTGGTTAATCATCATGTAAATAATCTATAATATAACACAATAAGATACCATTCACACCCAAATACACATTATTGCCACAACTACCCAAGTACAGTCTAAGCCCCCTGAGTAGTCACAACCATTCAATTGAAGATACCAAGTGTATACAACCATATACACCACCACCCTTCAATAGGGTCTAGTTGTCATAGTAACCTAATTGTACAGGAATGGAAAGGACTAGTGTTGTTATTGACACTAGCGTCGAGCTAGTCGGAGGAGACCTTTAAGTAGTCCTCGTTCACGTCTTTAGAGGGCGTGCGACGTTTTGTTAGATTTCCGTATCTTTTTTGCATCCTATCTTGTCTACGTTCCATCTTACGTATCTTATTCATATCTCGCCCGTAACAACTAGTATAGTGGTAAAATTTTCCCATTTAACATGTTTTGTGTTGAAAGGCAAATGCTGGACTGGTGCTGAAATATTTCTAGCAGGATCTTCCACAATAAACATGATGCCATAGTGGTAAGATCCCAGGTCTTTTACAGTCTACCAATTTACAATGTGGTCAGTAATTGATGTGGATGCAAAAGTAAGGTCAATAACTGTTGGCTTCATCATATGTGATCTGAAAAATGTGCCTTGTCCTAGAGTATTAATGAGCTCAATATTTAGGCCATCAAGCCATTCGACAAACAGATCTGACTCATGGGAGACATTTGATTCAGGTTCCCATCTAGGGTGATGCATATTAAAATCACCCGGCAAAATTATCTTTGGATCTTGCAGGAGATCTTGAGATATGCAATGAATTGTTGTTCCCTTTTCCCTGGATTGGTTGTAGATATTTATCAGATTTATTGATCCTGCCCCATATATGATATCAATAACTTGAAATTCGGGATCAAGAGGCGAAAATGGAGATAGTTTAACCTTTGGACCAAGTTCTAGAGCAAGGTGGATCATAGTCCGAGGCCTCTTATCAATAGATGAGTTTAGAAAAATTTGAGTAAAGCTTTGGTGGTTTATTGATCTGGTGTTTGCAAAGTCTGGTTGATTTTTTGTTTGTGGGACAAACTGTCACTGACCAAGGCTCTTGCACTGCTATAGTTTTAATGTTAAGTTCTATTGCCATTTGTAATACACTCTCTGTAGCAAATTGGTTCTTGTTGAGATTTATTTGGAGTAACTTAATATCTGGTGTGTCAGACATTAAAGGTCAGCCTCTTCAGCCTTGATTTTAATGCTCAGGTAAACCCGGCAGTTCTTAGAATTGGTAGTGTGATTTTCTTCATAGTTGACACACTTTGGTGCAAGATGACTGCATTGTACCCCTTTTGATTGACAAACACTACAGTGGTGTTGCTGAGTACTGTGATCTCGGAAAACATAGAGTCTTCAAACTGCATTTCTTCAGCAGTAACTCTCCACGTGCCCAAATGCCCAACATTTATTTCATTGTGTTGTTTGAGCTACATTATAGGACTTCGTGACCCTGGAGCGGATCCCGGCAATATCTAGTCTATTGTTAATGGCTCTCTCGGCTTCTTCTTGGGTAGCAAATGCAATGGCCATAGAGCATGCCTGTTTTATTTGTCTTTTCTCTCTAGTTGTAATCCAGTGAGGCATTCCAATGGGGTTAAGTCCTTTGTTGAATGTTTTTACTACATTAATAATCATATCTATCCCATCTTCATTGTCAAAGTCTGCCGAGGGAATCCCGTATGCAATTACTTTGTACGAGGGCTCATCTTTTTGTACAGAAACAAATAGAACAACTTTCTCCTAGATGGGTTTCTTTTCAAGGAACAGGTCTGCAGAGTATTCATCAGTGGTTGTGATTGCTATGTTATGTTGGAAATATTGCGCAATGAAATGGGCGCAATATTTATGGAACAAAAGTAGAAGTTGACTAAAAGAGTGTCATGTTCGTATTACGGCTAAAAGTGTGGAAAGTGTGTGCTACAAGTACAAGTGTAAGCGACACGTAGCCTAAGCCACACCATAAACGAGTGTGGCGCCATCTAGGCATATAAAAACCCAAATAACCTCTTTGTGCCCACGCCATACAGCCGCTCATGTATCTATTAGGTAGCCAGAAGCACTACCATATTGCCCATTCCAACCTCTTAAATACACACAAGATCGTGTCGGGAACCTAGACGAAATGAAGGGCCCGTACGTCCACAGCACTCTGTGTCTCCATTTCCAACACTCCTCCTGACCGACAAGATCGACCAACTCAGGTGAAACCATAGTATCCAGCAACCCAACTCAAGCAACATAAATGTGGCGAGAAAACATTACATCCGGAGGGGAACACCTTTAAATATGAGTGATCTTAGAAGAAATCCCAACGAGGGGCGGCGAGGAGACTGGAAGAGGTCCCGAGAGGTGGAAGAGAAAGGGACAGCTGGCTGTACAATTGTGCCTCGAACGGCATTGGCGGAAGAAAGAATGGCGACAAGTAAATAGGTCAAGTGGTGGAAGTGCCAGCTTGAAGAAAAGTAAATCCGAAATATAAGAACAAGTGATTGAAGTGCCAACTTGTTAGAGAATATATCCGAAGGAAGGTATTAGGTAAGTGATTTCGAGTGGTAAATGCTCCAACCCGACAGAAAAAGAAAGCTCTCAAGTATAATAAATAAAAGTCGGTATTGTGGCCGGCTTGAGTGAGAGTAGAAATTAAAAGAAGGCGACCCGTAAATATCTCATCAAACTTTGTGTGCAAGAAATACCCCATAATCCAAAGTAGTCGAATTATAATGCCTCCTTTTATATTCACTGCCTTCAATAGTTCTTAACTGAGACTGAAGAAGGGTATCACGGCTCCTCCAAATTAAAGTACCCCTCAACCAAATACTCTTTTGCTAAACCAGACAGAAGGCACACACGGTTGAGAACTCGGGGAGATTTGGGGGGAGAAAGATGCCGAGAAAGTGCCACGGCTCCTCCAACGAAGAATATCCCTAGACCAAAATACTCTTCTGCTACAACAGACAGAAGGTATAAATAGGCGAAAATTTGGGAACGTATGGAGGGAGAATTGCGCCGGGAAAGTGTGAAAGACTTCGGTAGGCAATAATCGAAAAAGAAAGTAGACGTGAGAGTTCTGCAGAATTGATCGATCGATGAACTGTTACATCGTATTGGAGATGGGGCGGAATCGAAAGAATTGAATCCGAACGAGAAAAATTGACGACTATACTCAGTTAGTTAGAGTCAAATTGGTCTCATAATCTGTTGGAAAATATACTCTGTACGATATGATATGGATATAAGTGATGAAGTAAAGAAGACTTGATATTTAATGACTATGAGAACATTGGACTTATTTACACATCTAAGGGAGAAATTATAAGGAAATGGTTAAACTGTCCTTTGCAGCTATTGATGGTGACATGAATAAATATGATGATTGTGATTGGGATAGATTTCTATATATTTTATAATACATGATATTCTCAGGCTCATATACCTCGAGCCAAGCAACCAGATTATCTTCCTCCAGATCTAGATTCATCAGAATAATTACTTACTCAGTAAAATTCTCCTAGTCTCAGTTGTATGTTTAGGATCTTGACTAGGTTTCTAGTTACTAGTCAATGATGTTTCTCCTATCACTAAGACATAGTCATGGTTGATACAACAGGTACAAACGATGAATCGTGTCTATACATGACGTTGTGATATAGTCATGATCGTCTGAATAATATTAACTCATGAATGAATCATGTCTCTACATGACAGAAATCCCCACTAGTCTCATGTGCCTGTCAAACCTAGTGATGACCAGCCACCTCTCATCTACCATGATGAGCCAGGGTACACTGTAGTACGTAAATATCCAAACGTATATGCAACAGTAGGCGCGATTAGCGCACTCAAGACATGTGTAGAGAGAGTCGATCTTGTCGGGAACCTGAAACAAAACAGATAATGGTTGAGTCCTAAATTCGAGAGTCGGAAATTCCAACATGTTACCACTTTGCGTTTTGACAACTGTGTTGACTATTGGTCCTTTTATGCCATTGGCTGCAAATACATGATTTATTTGGTTTCTTGCATGTACAGGTTTAAAATTGGTTAGGGCTTCAGAATCTTGTACTAGAATCACCCTTTAAATATCTTTTGGTTTTGACTAGAGTGGTTGCTGGAATTGTTATTTTTTGGCCAGGGTTTTCTATCCTACAACAGTCCATTGTAGTGGTTCAGTGGATATCCCTACTCCTCCAGCAGACATAGGAGCGATAGTTGCTTATTAGTTTTTGGTTTTGTTTTTTGATGTAACGGCTAGAGAGCCGGTACTTTCCTATATCCAGTACTGGCAAGTACTGGCGTACAACTATTAGGGATCGGGCCAAAGAAAGAGTCTTACACAAAGTACTAGAACTACTGATGAAGCATCTAGAGGGTCCCAAATGAATAAGACTAGGACTAAACGTCGGAGAAGCTGCTAGAAGGACATCCTTGAAGCAGCAACTGGAATCATCTAGATGTGAACTGATCTTAGAGGAAAGAGTCAAGAAGTCAAAGAGTCTGTACATATATCTAGCATAGCATGTAGAACTTAGATTTCTATAGTTGACTTGTTAAAATACCATCATCCATACTAATTCTCCTTGCTTTCTATACTTGATCTGTGATATTTGACTAGTTATATTGCTGGGTTGAGGGCCTTAATTGATTTGAGGGAGCACCAGGTGTAGTATAATTTTTAATTGCTCTTGCTTTGGTCTCTATTTTTCTAGTTGCAGTTTCAAGATTTGCCACTTGAGTTCCCATAATGGTTGATGCTTTGCAAAGATTCCCTTTTCCAGTGTATTTCCTGAATATTTCTTGAAGATCCAAAAGTAGTGATTGCTCAGTTCTACTGATAGCTAGGTCATAAGCCTTTACAATTAGGTCTCTTGCTTTCAATAGGACTGTTTTTGTGGTTTCACATGCTTCTGTAGTTGATGAGGCAGGCTGGGCAAATCTTGAAAATGATAGTGATTCTTTTCTTTGCCTTTCATGGATGGTTTTGATTCTGGAAAGGCAGCTGAAGAACTACTGACTATTGCAGGTTGATAATGTTGAGATGGGCCAGCAATTGAGCCACTGCTCATGTCCATCACAGCATCCATGTTGCTCAATCTGGGCTTTTTTGGGCATGGGGGAAGTGGAGAAAAGTCTATTTATATGGCCTGCCAGTTTAGTGGCGCGGATTGTGGCCCTTAGTGGATATCCATGTCCATCACTTGGGATTCTAGGTCATAATCTTCGGCCTGTTTAAACGATGGAGACCTAGGATCATACATAGACATAGCTGAAGTCAGAGTTAGACAAGTTGGTATTCAAATCTTTTTCTCTTTTCTTTTCTTTGTTTTCCTAAGAAGTCACCGGAGTTCAAAATTCAAGTGACTTGGTGTATGATCAGATGATCACGCTTCAATCACGTAGTCTAAGTCAGGTATCAAGCCTGGCACTGTCTGGTGAAATCTTCAGTCAAAATGATCGAAAATTGGTGAAATTGCCATAATGTCCTGAACTAAGGTAATGCGAATATAGAAAAATATATCAATTTGTAGCTCTTACTGACGCAAAACTGAAATTATAATTTATTGGGTTGTTGCATATGTTTCAAGGTAGTTTCTGATGAAAAGGCCGATCTAGAAAGTTTGATGCACGTGGCAAGAGAAGGGTTTGGCTGACACACTCTCAACAAACTGTCTGAATCTCAGGTTGGATGGCACATGTTTGAAGTGTATTATCCAGCTAACAGAACAACTTCCGAATTTGATATTGTTTGGGTGCACCTGCATTGGTGTGACTCCACAAACTGCCTGGTATTCTGTCTTCGCAATTTCGCTGGTTACTTTGATCGTTCCATCTAATATACAGATGCAGACTGAGACATGAGGGACTATGACGGACGTCCAATCTGAAGTAGGCTCAATTGTGATTTTCTCCTTTTGAAGTGAAGGACCCACATCCAGAATTGATTCCCTGAGTGCGTCTGATGCACACTTCATTGCTAGGTCAGACCTAACTTGCGCTATCGCTATAATTTCTGAAGCGATATCTTTGGTAAAGATGTTCCCATCAGTCAGGATCTCTTGGGTCTTGGTTACTTGACTTGAATGGGTGTTGAGAATAAACCAAGAATATGCAGAACTCTTCGAGTGATGACGGAGAAAAAACGAAGTAAAAACTTCAAAGGATATCTGTAGATGTGGATTATGTTTATAGTAAAAGCTTGATCGTAACTTATGATCTTTACTAAAGGATATGAGACTGTTTATATATGTTGATGCCTAGCAATGACAAGGTCGAGAATGTAATGTCTCATTAAGGGATACAACGGAACAAACTATAGATCTGATACCAGTTACGCTTATTCTCGTCGCAGTCTCGAATATCAGACGGGACAAAAAGTGATAGTGTAACCAGTATCGGATAGGCGATATTTGTCAATCTTGATGAACACATACTGAAACCACGAGCACGGGGAGTGTCTAAGTTGGTTTCGCAACAAGAGGTGGGTGTGAAATCTTGGATCCTTGATGGTATAATATATTAACAAAGACTTGGTTCTTGGTTCTTGAATAACTAGGGAATAACACAAGACTGAAAGCTGGAAAGATTTAGATACGAAGATGCCTCAACTACTTATAGCTCTACACTATTTGCCACAGACTACAGCAATCTAATTCCAGCCCGATTCCTGTCGAACTCCAGAGAGTGACCTAGAATCTGATCGAAGCCCAGTGAGCTGGTGAAGGTACAAAATGCCATCCCGAAAAATCTAGAAACCATTTGCTAGAATAGCTTAGAGCGCCATCTAAGTAACTAGAGCCTGTGAGAGGGATACCAGCTGAAGCTAGGGTCAGACTCTACCTCAACACCATGTATCTACCCAAGACATAGCAGTAGACTCATATTCTTAAGGCCAATGGCTGGCAGGATACGATCTCCGCATCAGTCAGTCCGTGAGACTATCTTTATCTTTGGCGTCGGGAGGTTGCGAAAATCGTGATCACTCTTCCGCACTTTCCTTGGCCCACTTGGCTAGCTTCCACAAATTAGCTGGATCGCTAGTTGCCTCGGGAACTAAAGCTCTCCATCCGATCATTTTTGCCTGCTTGTTTAGGTTTTTCATTCTGTTGGTGGCTTTTTGGTATTCCAGCCAGCTTTCCTGAGAGCCCAGCTTGGTCCACAATCTCCTTGACTTTCGCGATTCTTTCACTGACTCACTACACTCTTTAGTCCAGTACGTTATGGCAAAAGTGGACGGCCTGGCACTGGGGATCGCTTCCTTGATTGTTTCCTTCATAGCCTGCGGAATGACACTAGCTCTCTAGTCGATGGAGTCTGGGGAGTTCAGCTCCATGTGATGTGTCGGAAGCTTACTCAGCTTTAAGGCGAGTCTTCTGGTAACTTCTTCCCAACCTGCTTTCTTCCATTGTAGTCAAGGTTGTTGTTCTCCATTTGGCGGCTCGACGTGAGATTGGGTGCAGATTGGAATGTGATCCGACGAGGCTTCAAGGTATACGGGCTGGCTTGCATGACAAAATGGTCCTTTCCCGTCACAGTATAAGCATAGGCAATTGGGCAAGATTATGGTCAGAGGTAGTTTACTTTCAATCTAGGGTAAACTTTAGATTGGAGAGGATAGTAACAGTTGCATTATGTATCAGTATTATCCCAGAAAATGACACAGCTTTCTATCTGTATATCCTTTTTTTTAATCATTTAATGTAAGTGAGTGAGTGAGTGAGTGGGTTTTTATTGTACTACTTGAGTCATCGACTATCTAGCACATTGGGCTCCTCTCTGGCCCAGGCCACACCTTGTACAGTGCTCCTGTCCTCTCTTGTTACTTGTAATATCATTGATATATTGCCCATGATGAATAGCCATTCAGTTCAGTATTTACCCGTGGAATTCAGCCACCTTTTCCACGGAACCTTCTACCCAAAAAAAATAAAAATGGTAGCAATGGAAACTGCGTGCGCGAAAAAAGTCTCAAAAAACCTGCAGCCCCAGCCAGGCGAGGCCTAGACACCGGGACCACATGAGGTGCGCATATTCATCCAAATCTCCCTTCTTAGCAACAGTTGAGGCCGATTTGGCCCAATCCACCATCGCCATATCGGATGCTGGGTACGCTCCAGAAACTCATCGGATGAGTTTCTTTCATGATATTGGATATACAGGGTTGTGTTGAGATATGAAGACCATAAAGACCGCCAAATCGAATGGGAATCTTCATCGAAGTGAGAACTTTGTTACTCAACTACGACTATACAGACTCTACAGTGAGAGCTGGAGGTTCGTAGGGGACACCACTGACAGGTGTTGAGAATAGTCCCCCAATCATTTAATGTGTATTCTGCTATTTAGCTATGAAACATGACCGGTATAATTTATACATATTGGATGACTCTTTTGATGTTAGACACCCTACTCTGGATTTCATTTGCAAATACCACTATGAGGTACGTTAGCTTACACAAACAGTCGAGCTTCCTCCCTAGGCACCCATCAAAGGGAAACTTCAAAGCTTTGATTATCCAGAGATGCCTTAGTCATCCATGCATACCAGCGCCGCGAGAAATATGGTTGTATTTTGCCGACTTTGAACCAGCTGTCGCCTGTTTCAAGTTGGTTGTGTGTCCTAGATATCCAGACCTAACTTGGGTAAGCGTCACCTACACTTTTCGCCAGTATTATTGCAGTAGGTGTAATGATGTGGTGTATCTATTGTATTACTTGAATCTACGACTATTTAACACATTGGACTACTCTCTGACCTAGGCCACACCTTGTACATCGCTTCTTGCCTCTCGTGTTCCTTGAAAGATCATTGATATATTGCCCGTGATGAATAGCCATTCAGCTCAGTATTTACCCATAGAATCCAGCTGTCGTTTCCACAGAACCTTCTACCCAAAGAATAAAAATGGTAGCAATGGAAACTGCGTGCGCGAGAAAAGACAAAAAATCTGCAGCCCCAGCCAGGCGAGGCCTAGACGCCGCGACCACGTGAGGTGCGCATATTCATCCAAATCTCCCTTCTTAGCAACAGTTGAGACCGATTTGACCCAATCCACCATCGCCATATCGGATGCTGGGTACGCTCCAGAAACTCATCGGATGAGTTTCTTTCATGATATTGGATATACAGGGTTGTGTTGAGATATGAAGACCATAAAGACCGCCAAATCGAATGGGAATCTTCATCGAAGTGAGAACTTTGTTACTCAACTACGACTATACAGACTCTACAGTGAGAGCTGGAGGTTCTTAAGGGACACCACTGACGGTTGTTGAGTTTGGTTCCCATCAGTGGATGTAGATTTACGAGTATTTAAGGCTTCAATGTTGTTAAGCCCTGTCAAGTCCAAGGAATACTTTACACTACACTTATAATCGGTATATAAGAACGGATTTTGCAATCTATTTGTCTAAAAAGGTCTATAATGAATTCCACGTGTAGATCTTTGCCTCACCAGGAGGTGATCTCTGTAGACAATGGGCCCAGACTCCCATACTATAGTGGAGACCCATTGTCCAATTATTAGCCAGATCCGTAGTGTATGCGAGGAAGTATGAATTAAAATGTGCCAAGCTCCCAGTGTTTGAATGCCCATTGAAGAATTCGTCGAGTTTCATGCTCTTCTCCCTCAAGTCTCCACCACTGGAATAACCAGTAGCTTAGTTCTCGCCAACTAGATTGGTACCTTCTCTCAAACCCTGCACAACTAGATCAGATCCCTCAGCTCGACGATAGATATCTTGTACATCATCTGTAGTAGTTTCAAAGTGACTTGTCGCATCGTAACTTTTGGAAATAAAAATGTTACTTTTGCGACCGTCTTCAAGGGGTGCATAAAGTGGGATTGGTGGGCCCTACATAAGAATGTTAGCTTTATAATCTTTGAGATCTCCCATGAGGAGAACCGTGTTGAGTCTAACTAGAAATTTTTCTTCTATCTTTCCAAGACGCAGGAAGCCTGGCTCAAGCTCAAGGTGCTGATTGGCTGTTGTTTCTGCAATAGTAGATACAATTGCAATATAATAACCTTTAGGACAGACGCTATGAGCACTAGACACTATGGCAATGTATATGTCTAAATAGAATTAGCGAGCTAATCATTTCGCGTGTACGGTGGTTAACAAACCGTTCTTTCGTCCTACTTGTGATTGAGGTATAATTAGCTGAGCTGAATCGCTATCGTCTGTTCCACTCAGGGGATGATTCAAGATACATATAGCCTTAAGAACATGACCGGTTACTTGAACTTTGTCTGGGAAATAAGAGGGATCTGCAAAAATCATTTTCGCTCTGGTCTCAAACTTGATCGAAGATCCGTCACTTTTATCCTGCATGGTGGCTTTTATACCGACAGCTTTTTCGTCTTCGTAGAGCACTTCTTCAATATTAGTGTTCAACATGTAAGTTCCTCCGTAAATAGCTGATAAGCGGGCGAATCCCTGGGGAAGTTCTCCGAGACCGTAAAGAGGGTATATGTATGGTGATTTCCCGTAACGAGAAACAGAATTTCCATAGAGACGAATACGTTTGATGACTTCAGGAGCTCGACCCTTCTCTTCGAGATAATTGTCAGTTTGATACAGTGCCATAGCATGTCCGATAAAGTCTCTTGTCGATGCCTCGAGGCCAAATTTATCATAGACTTCACGCATTGTGCAGTTATGAATAGATAGACCTAAAACTAACAGTTAGAATTTTTTTGGCCTCAATTTACCAAGCTTATACCTTTATGGTTTTTGGAATCAGTCTCATCAAATAATCCTATCCATTCGATAAAGATTTTCATTCTCCTCTTTTCAAACATACCCATCAGAGAAGAGCGTAGAGCCTCTGCTGAATCGGAAGGAACCTTTGCTACGGTTGCTTTGGGACCCGAACCCTGCTGTACATAGCTGCCAGCTACTTGCTTAAACTCTAAATAACGAGTAACGTCGGTTGAAACTAATATGTTGGTTAACTCCCCATGACTCATCAGAAATTTTGGGACCAGATCAATATTCCAGTCATTGACACGCCCATATTTCTTCCATGGCTCTTCTCCTTTGTTATAATTGCCATATTTCTTAAAGAGCTACTTAAAGTCAGAATAGAATGGCCAATTGATCAAAGCGAGAGCTGCGCACAGTTTCAATGTTGACCGATGCTGCTTCCCTAATCTTGATTAGTCGTTGTAGTGGCATGACGTAGGGTTTAGAGATCTCACCCTCCGTAATAATCATTTCGATCAATGTGCAGGACCTTCTTGCCTTTCACACTTAAGACACTGATTAAAGTTAAGATAAATCTGTCAAGCCACAGTAGCTTCATCATACCCTGAAAGCACGCATTCTGTTAGACCTAATGATACTAGATGTTAGTACTGCTACCCCTCTATGCAAGCTGAGGAGAATGTAGACCTGCATACCCGTGCCAAGAACAATAATGTCATATTCTGGAGCTATTTCATCCATATTGTGAAGTGAGCTTTGATAGGAAAATGGATGTGTGAGATAGCTATTATTCTGTGAGCGACGATTGGAGATGCTCTCACAGTTATGGGGTTGACAGATGTGCTTGTTACGTCGTTTGGCGCTTGCGTCAAGTGTTGATCCGATTCGCTTACTGCATGTCTGCCTCAGAATTGCGCCTGGTCCCTTTGCAACCCCTGGACCGTTGCAATTTTGATTTGTGACATAATCTGTGTTCTACAATTTAAACACAATAGTCTGTAGTTATCTTGAGGAAACTAGCAAAAAGTCCAGTGTTTTCTTAGTCCAACTGAAATAGAAGAGGTAAGTCAATACAATAGCTTGAATATGTATCTTACTAGACTTGGGAATATTTAACACATCTGCGCCCTCCTAAATGACCAAGCTGGAGTTTTTGGCATGATTAGAATGTCCTTACTTTTCAAGTTCTTTCTGCTGGGGAAGTGACGGCTACTCCTTCCAAATTATCCATGTTCGCCGACACGACATCTTCAACCTCGAGGTATTCCCGTGGACAGTAGGTGGGCCCCGTACCTGACAAATTAATCTCTGGATCTTCCTTAGCCAAATCTTTGGCCTCGGTCCATGAGTACCAGCGTTCCGTCAACACATGTTTAATTGCTCTCTGTGTCCCCCTTACCTATAAACAGGAGCTTATCAGTCGTCATGACAGTCGGACCGGGGAGACTGAACACGTACAGCTTTATCCCTTTCTTCACTTTCGGCGTCACCGTAGCCAGCTTTTAAACGCTTTCGCTCGTAGGAAGCCGTCGAAATTCTATTTTTTTCTTTGGCACAAACCCACCATAAAGCGTGTAAATCTTCCCAGTCTTTACCTCTTAACTCCTCAACAGTCCAGCTTCGACCAAATGCGTGGTCTTCTTCTGGTGTATTAATTGATTTATCCTTACTGTGAAAAAAGCCCCATAGGCCATGATTTTCGTCAACCTCATACTTTGAGCGGCGATCTGGATCTCGTACGGGCTGTGGAAGGGGCGTTTTAGAGACTGATAGGGGTTGGCGTGGGCCGGTACGACGAGTAGATGAGACTCCACGTATTCTATTCATATCTCTAGGATAGTATGCCTTTGACGTGCTCGAAAATGGCGAACAAAGTTTGAGATTCTGGCTAGGTATGGTGAACAAAGAGGCGTGTTTGTACGGGACTGTTGTATGCTGCTTGCAAGACAAATGGATAATCAGTCGATTAACAGCTCTTGGTTGTCTGACAGCCATAATATTTGTCATGTTGCTAATTGGATTCGGAAAATGTATTCGCAATTACGCGGCTTTTCATAAATTCTTCACCGAGGGTATGGTATCTAGTGCGATCAGGGGCTATCCAAAGTCATGTGATGAAGTTAACTTAAGTTTTGATTCGGTTCCTCGGCACATTAGATCCCACTCTCTATTTATTTCATAGTGTACCTTTGGACAGGTGCACTTGATTGAAGTCTTATGTTTATCCAGACGTAACTGTGGTATTTATATTGTACTATTTGAATTTACGACTATTTAACACATTAGACTACTCTCTGACCTAGGCCACACCTTGTACATCGCTTCTTGCCTCTCGTGTTCCTTGATAAATCATTGATATATTCCCCGTGATGAATAGCCAATCAGCTCAGTATTTACCCATAGAATCCAGCTATCGTTTCCACAGAACCTTCTACCCAAAGAATAAAAATGGTAGCAATGGAAACTGTTATGGCCAGGCATCCTTGAAGAGGTTTCAAGGAGAAGGTTCTCAGGAAAAGGAGATAGGAGAAGGTTTCCGAGAAAACTCTGACAGTTAGGGATGGAGGGGCTGGCGTCATGACTACATTTGCCATAGTATTAGTTGAGTCAAGTACTGTCTCGAGTTAGATATAAGGAAGCTGGAGCTGCCACATAGTAGTTCTCCAGCTTCTCAATCTTTCATTCTTTTTGATCTTTGATCTTTGATCTCGAAATCTAGCACTTATATAATATCATAATCTTAGAACCTCACAGTCCGATATTCTCAATCTTTCATTTAGTATTTACATTATTCGTACTTGTGTTCACCCTGATCTATCAGCCTTGATCGCTGGCTCGGCAACTCGACTTCTGGACTGTGTCTCGACTATCCTGTAGTTCTCCGACCTTTGACCACCTGGCACCTCGCCAGTTGGATTATATCTAAGTACCCTTGGTTAGCAACTATGATCCGAACAGTTATTAATACATTACCTTCGGCAGACGGCGATGTCCAGTACCCCTAGCGCACGCCGTATCAGAAACTGCGTGCGCGAGAAAAGACAAAAAATCTGCAGCCCCAGCCAGGCGAGGCCTAGACGCCGCGACCACGTGAGGTGCGCATATTCATCCAAATCTCCCTTCTTAGCAACAGTTGAGACCGATTTGACCCAATCCACCATCGCCATATCGGATGCTGGGTACGCTCCAGAAACTCATCGGATGAGTTTCTTTCATGATATTGGATATACAGGGTTGTGTTGAGATATGAAGACCATAAAGACCGCCAAATCGAATGGGAATCTTCATCGAAGTGAGAACTTTGTTACTCAACTACGACTATACAGACTCTACAGTGAGAGCTGGAGGTTCTTAAGGGACACCACTGACAGGTGCTACGAATGGCCACCATTTATTTAGACGTAGAATAAAAACTTTACAATTAATCACTCCATGGGGCCGGCATTGAAGATTTATTTGTCTTCCTGTGGTGCCGATGTAATTCCCCAGTATGCTCTGCATATCTGAGATAGCCAAGAAAAATTGCATCCGAATCGAGAACCATAGCAACCTCAAGTATATCTAAGATCGACAAATTCTCATCTATGTCGGACCTATCATTTTGACAAGTCCTCTGCCTAAATCTTGCTACACCACCTCGTCTCAGCTTTTGTTAAAGGCGTTACTCCGATTGTAATCAGGAATTTGCCACACCAAATATCGGCCATACCACACTGTAAGGTTTCGATTTTACGTATACCTGCCAGGAGGAGATTAATTCATAATATGCAAGGCTCGAGTCTTGATCAATGGAGGAAAGTTTTTCTAATGTGGCTTCGCATCTTGATGGAGGGCGGGCAGCTGGGACGTGGGGCGAACGAGTGAAGAGGACACAAATAGGCATGCTGTGTCACAGTTTGCGTTAATGATATCGGGGATCGCCGTCTGCCGAAGTTAATGTATTCATAAGTTATAGGATTATAGATGCTGACTAGGGGTACTCAGATATAATTCAAATAGCGAGGTGCTAAGTGGTTAAGGGCCGGAGAAATGAGTGAAAGTCGATAGAGACTAAGTCAAAAAATCGAGTTGAGGAGCAAACAAATTAGTCTGTTAACTTGAGGTCAAAAGAAGTACAAAAAATTTGACTAATAGTGAAAGACTGAGAATATCGGACTGTGAGAATATAAGATTATAACATAATGTTATATAAATGCAAGATTGCGATATCAAAGATTAAAAGAAGAAAAGATTGAGAAGCTGGAGAACTAATTTGTGGTAGGTCCAGCTTCCTTAAATATAACTAAAGTTATACAATTATTCTACTTAGTGTTGAAACCTAATAAATACAATGTTATTATAGGTAATAACGTATGGGCCACATATTTACCTGACTGTTAGTGGTCATCAGTTGGGCAGGAAGTCTGCATGACATGTTGTGTTGAGGAAGATCCAGGCCACGTGATAGTGGCCTTCGGATATTAAACAAGAGGCTGGAAGACATATCACTCGCTTCGTTCAGGACACGAGTAAAGGACACGAGTAGAAGACATTAGTGTTGGCTCTATAGAGCTGGATCACTCGTGGACTATGAATGGTGTATATATGACTGGAAATATGAATTGTAATTTTGTTAAGTCTTTATTTGTATAACATTTGTTATTTCATTCCAACAATTAGGCTATCACAAGATCTAGCCCTGACTCAAATCCTAGCCTCAACTGGTTTGATTCAAGCTGGCGTATTAACTTCGATGATAATGTAACTATGACTGTCTCAGATTTGGTGAGAGTCTTTGCCTTCAAACTTCACCTTGAAAATTCGGCTTAAAAACTGATTCAAGAGTGTCTAATCATTTCATTGGACTCACGTTTTGTTAAGGGCTGGGAGAATTACGGACACCGCACATAGAGAGTACAACAAAGAAATAATATTTTTCTGTGAAGATTAACCGTGGGACATCCGTCACAGAAAATGTGCCATCTATAGCCACAAATGATCCAGATTTCCAACACATATTCCTTCGCTACTGAGTGATCTCTTTTCCACTGATGCAAAAAAAAAAAGAGTTAGATTATGACAAATGGTAACGCATTTAGTCGATATTATCAATTTAGTCAGAATAAAGGCGGAACTGTATTTCAGGTAATTACATATTGATATCTTGTTGCTACATGGAGAAAACTACTCAGCACTACATACATTAAGATTATATCACGTGCTCAGTTTTTTCCTTCACTATTTGCCCAGAACATGATGATGCCTGACGCACGCTTAGTGCAGTTGTACAACACCTACATAACTTTTATCAAGTAAAAGTTCTCTTTTCCTGGAAGCCAAGACTGAACACCTGTATGCAGTATCCTCTGCAAACCTGGGAATGGAACTTACTCTCAGAGCTAAGATCAGTCAAATTTCGTAATACCGAGCAAGTTGGCCCACATGGCAATGATTCATTCCCACCTTATCAATCTCCCACCCAACAAGATAGATCTCCACCAAGACCTCATCAAGTTTGCAAGTACGACTTAGTACATCCTCCTTTCAATGACCACACCTCTCATCAACCATTCTCTGGCCTCAGCTAGCCACCAAATACACGCCCACGCCGATATTTATACCCGACAGAGGAAGCAAAACGTGGTGTACAGGTCGGATGGTGTAGTGGTACACCATCCGGGCCGGTCTTCTAAGTAGGGTCTGGATATCCTGAATATCTATCCCACTTGAGACAGAAGATCGCTGGTTCTGTTGAAATTGGAGCTTCCAATTATGGTAAGGACAGGGATGTGTAGAATACACGTCACTAATCTCCCATTCATTGTGAGGTTAGTATTAATACGCTTTGATGCAAATACCAGCCACTAGATTTTATTATTACAAAATATAGTTTATATAGCACTCTGTGTCCTAGTTGGAGTAATTAACAACCCTCCACAACAGATTTACAGACTCCTCTATTTTCCCACTCGCTTCACCAAGTGATATAATCTGTGCCAAACAGCCACAAGCTTTTGCAAACCAATCCGCTCAACAGGTTCGACTCCAGCAGACCTCACCTTACTGAAGTAAGCTACATTGATGATGGTGGCATGTCTGGATAAACCACGGTTTTTTGAGAGGTTTCTCTTGGGCGAGTTTCACGGATGGCATAGTTCGACAGCGGTGAAGAAAAGCCGCCTTGTCACAGCCGTAGTGAGACTTGCAAATGATATCTAAGGCATGATGTTCATCACAACTATATCATCATTGTATCTGACTGAAGTCAACACCTGCATGGGCCAAAAAAAGGCGCCAAATCAGGATAATGAACAACAAAAAAAAAGCGTGGTGCACAAATCTGGTAGGCAGTTCTTTGAGATGGATGTGAGAGGGATTGAGACAAGTTTACAAGATGACAGAGAGGATGGAAACAATCTCGATGGGCGTGTAATTTTTAATTTTGGCAAGAGTTTTACAAATTGGGTTTTGTGCATGCCAAGGCTCCGCTTGCGAGAGTGCAGTTGACACTATAAACACAATTCAATGATGGAAGTTGCCACGGTCCGCCTCCTGGTGGTGTTCTCTAGTATGGTTTGAGTAAGCTAGGCACTTACTCCACTTGGGAAGGACACACCTAGGACCATATTTGGTGCGGAGTCAAGTAAATGTGTTGTGCTCATCTATAGTGTTGGGATATTGAAAAGTAATTACCACAAGAGTAAGGGAAAATAGATGGTAATATGCGATTTATAGAGGAAATGTATATTGTGGTACTACAAGTATGTAGTGATCAAGATGTGTTGTGTACTAAGGATGTGGACATATTTCATTTGACAAACTAGCTGATTAAGCAGCATTTCCTGACATATAGTTAATGCGAAGCATTGCATGTGACACTTGGGTAGTAAGACTGTTGTCAAATGAGGTGAAAGGCTGGACAGGTCACATAAAGTGGTTTAGTGTGTTTGCTTAGCTGGGACAAATGGCACAAGGAAGCTTAGTGGGCTTTGTGATTGGCCAGTAAACAAGTTGACTGGATATCAAAGCATAGACATTTCTACTGTAAATAATTAATTAAGCACATTCACATCTGTTCATCACTGTCAGAGGAAAGCTAAGAATGATATAGTTGGGTCTGAATCATGAGCTATATTTAATCTAAAGAGAGAAAGTTCTATGTACATGAAATTATCATACAAGCTGTGTGCCGAGGCCGGAAGATTATCAGCCGAGCCTAACCAGATCAAGATGAGTATGATTAGGCGAACGCATGCTTAGTACAGTTCACAACTGTTACAATCACTCCCACTTACAATATTGCAGCAGTCATTGCAAGTGTACGTTCCCCATTTCATGTACCAAGTAAAACAAAATGAATGACAGAGGCATGATGTGAGGGAAGGAAACAATGGCATTGAAGCAGAGTTGAGTTATTCCAAATGTAGATCATTAGCAAAAGCACTTGGACTCATGTTTCCCCTGTAAAGCAAGCTGTATGTCAGGATTGCCATCTGTATAATCTATATATGTGGAGATAACCAAATTTTAGTGTTCTATGATTCTGGTCTGGCCTTTTGGCCGAGTGGTTAGGCAACTATGTCATTGTCATGATTTATCCCAGACTGACATGATGCTGTGTGGTGTTAGTCATAACACGAGCTGTTCTACATCATATTTTATCATTTGTGATTGCAGCAGCTTCTTAATCAAATCAAGAACAACTACCTTACTGACTGCAGTCGCTTGCGCTTCCCTCGTTAGGTTGCAATCATCTCTTAACTTAGAAGTAACGAGTTGGGTCATGTCATGGTTAACCACAAATGATCCTTCCTTTAGTAGTAGGATCTTACGTATGGATCATAAAGTTAAGGGAGTTAGGGAAGTAGGAATGGAATGGTACATGCAAATATGAGCTGGAGTATTAGAACAGAAAGAAGTATTTAAGGAACTCGAGGGACATTGATGTACAGTAGCTTCTTGTCTTATTCATGTTCTAGAGATACCTTGAACTACACCTTGAATCACATCTTGAACCACGTCTTGAACCACGTCTTGAACCACGTCTTGAACCACACAGTGAACCACACAGTGAACCACACAGTGAACCACACAGTGAACCACACAGTGAACCACACAGTGAACCACACAGTGAACCACACAGTGAACCACACAGTGAACCACACAGTGAACCACACAGTGAACCACACAGTGAACCACACAGTGAACCACACAGTGAACCACACAGTGAACCACACAGTGAACCACACAGTGAACCACACAGTGAACCACACAGTGAACCACACAGTGAACCACACAGTGAACCACACAGTGAACCACACAGTGAACCACACAGTGAACCACACAGTGAACCACACAGTGAACCACACAGTGAACCACACAGTGAACCACACAGTGAACCACACAGTGAACCACACAGTGAACCACACAGTGAACCACACAGTGAACCACACAGTGAACCACACAGTGAACCACACAGTGAACCACACAGTGAACCACACAGTGAACCACACAGTGAACCACACAGTGAACCACACAGTGAACCACACAGTGAACCACACAGTGAACCACACAGTGAACCACACAGTGAACCACACAGTGAACCACACAGTGAACCACACAGTGAACCACACAGTGAACCACACAGTGAACCACACAGTGAACCACACAGTGAACCACACAGTGAACCACACAGTGAACCACACAGTGAACCACGCTCACACTCATGCACAATGTAGGACGGCACCCTTTAGCATGAATATCATCTCTCTGACCCCTGGGTCCTCCTTGCTGTCTACATGCTACTCTGACAATGTATATAGGTCCTCTCCACCCAGCCCTTGCTGTCAATGTTTACCTCATTGCACTCCATGATCTTTGCCAGAGCTCTACAGGGTGCTCTCTTTGTCAAAGAGTTCACTTTGTTGCTGCTTCCTTTGATCCATTTTACCTCCACCATGTACCTCTTCTAGCAGCTCTCTCGAAGGCTGCTTATATCAATTATTAGTCGCTTTTTGCTGGTGGTTCCTGTTGAGTGGATTGGTTTGTAAAAGCTTGTGGCTGTTTGGCACAGATTATATCACTTGGTGAAGCGAGTGGGAAAATAGAGGAGTCTGTAAATCTGTTGTGGAGGGTTGTTAATTAGTCCAACTAGGACACAGAGTGCTATATAAACTATATTTTGTAATAATAAAATCTAGTGGCTGGTATTTGCATCAAAGCGTATTAATACTAACCTCACAATGAATGGGAGATTAGTGACGTGTATTCTACACATCCCTATCTTTGCTATAATTGGAAGCACTAATTTCAACAGTTCCTAGGTTGACCAAGCACTTGTAGAGTAAACACAAATTAGTACATAGAACAATGGGGATATCCTGTTGGAGGATTGCTCTCAGCATATGTCCAAGAGCTATACCATTGTTACGACGTGTGGTGAACAAAGTAGGATTTGCCGTCTGCTGAAGATATCCTAGTAATGACTAGGCGAGTAAGTACAAGACAATATAGATGGGTAAGGTTAGGGGTGTTAAACTGAACGGGCGAGGCGCAAGAGATTAGGACTGAAGAACGAGAGATCAAAAGATCGAGACAAGTATTATGATTCTTGAGACTATGAGGATATAAGATTGAGAAGCTGAAGAACTACTTTAGAGTAACTCCAGCTTCCTTAAGCGTAACTAACAACGTGCTAGATTTAAGTGAGGCTTTGAAAGATTATGTCATGGTAAGCCCCTCCAACTCTAATTGTGAGAGTTCTCCCGGATCTCTTCTCCTCGAACCTTCTTCAAGGATGACTGGCCATAACAACCATGGTTAAATCCGAGGGCCATGGGGTATAGTTCGGAGGCAAGGACTAAGCATGTAACCCTCTTGCACTTGACGTATTGCCAATGGATAATATTGGCACATCCATCTGCATCTACTAAAGCCATTAAAAAGCCAATAGGGGAGGAATTATCTCTATGGTTTGCAAAAGATCTGTCACTGAATATTGTCAGTTGCTGTTACAGGCTGCAACTTTCATCTATGTACTTGTCCTATCTATGTACTAATTTCCGATGTTTGTTTATGAGATTATAAGTGATTGCCGATCTGACAAATAAAAATCGTCAATAGATCACCTCAAGAATGCAGATGATCAGCAATCCGATGGTGTTTGGATTAGACCAGGGTTAGAAATATGCAGAGATTCTCGGATATATTCCAGGCTACTGTTTCTACTTGAGGTGTAATCCAAATGTCTATGATTCAAAGTGTGAGAGGTTGAGTTTTATACATGTGTGTCAAACTGTTACATCAATGCATGCTTAGCAGTTACATATCTCAGGGGTGTAGATGCATGGAACATGTTTGGCATAGGAAAAAACTACCATCGAGACCATCAACGTAACATTCTGTAAACAGGACTGTAACTAGATCTAACTTGACAATTAAGTCTTGATGTGTTGCTAAGTGGATGGATGACGTATGGATACCTGGGATAGATAGTTTATAAGTGACCTGGACGGGAAGTGAGGACGGGCAGGTTCTACGCAGAAAGCATATCATTTAATATAATAAATCATCTTTCATATACATCTACATCTACACTTATTATATTTTCTTGCAATACTCAACGTATATTTACACATATTGACATACGACAATCCATAACTATTTTATGCCTTTTGTCCAAACGTTTATAAGTCGATAAGTTATGAGCCCGGGGTTTTAACGCTGCTCAAGATAATATATAAAATAAGTCAATTTTTTTTTTAAAGATGAGTGTTAATTTTCTGTTAAAAAATGCTGGGGGATTTGAACAATGGCGTCGTGCTGTTACTGAGCGAGCTGCTCAGTTGATGACAGACGATTTAATCGAAACAGAAGACGATGAAGCCTCAGACCCATGCTTACAGATTGAGAGACCAAGATTCCTAAATGATGATGCAACTACTCAACAGATTGCTTTATGGGAGGCAAGAGAGCGCCAGTTTATTTTGACTCACAATCGAACACAACAGCTATTAGAGTACATGACTCAGATTTTAGAGCCAACTCTATATGAGCGTGTTTTATCGACGAATTCAACAAATAAACGTACTCCAACGTGGTTATATAGAGCAGTTAAAAGAACACTCAATCCGTCATCGAAGTCGGCAGAAATTGAGTTGCAAACTAAGTTGTCTAGGCTCGAAAAATCAGCAAAAACAACAGATATTGACGTATGGTTAAACAGCTGGATCCAGATCGAGAACATTGCAAAGTCGAATAAATATACTTGGGCTTGCGATATTATCGATCGGTTTCATGCCGCAATAGGACGTAGGTCAATATTCTTTGCAACAAGTTTTGCTGCTCATATTTGGATGGGATCTATCACTCTCCAACAATTAGCAGAACAATACAGGCTATGTGAAGCAAAGTTAAAACGCTTCGATTATATTGAAACTCAAGATTTGGAAAGTGTATTTCAGCCACCAGTATCTTTTGCAGCAGTCAGTAAGGAAGAGCCTTCCAGTCAAAGTTACCCTAAAGAAAGAAAAGAAAAGAAGGCCAATTGTCCGTGTGGAACTTTATATCACGCAATAGAAAAATGTTATGTTTTAAATGTTGATTTAAGACCGAAAGATTGGAAGGATCGACGAAATCCTATCGCAAAGAAGAAACTGCGTCAAACGTTAATGAATGACGCAAATAAGAAAAATATAGAAGATAGACTTGGACATAGCATACCTCGCGATATTCTCGATAATTCAGCTCATCAATCGTCATCGGCATTATCAGTTGAAGACCATACCGACATTCACGAAAACTATATCACCGAATCATCGATATCACAAGACCAATACGCGCAGTCATCATATATGCTCGCCTTAGCAACTTCCCAGTCATCTCTACCATATAGAAATTGGTGGGTATTCGATTCAGGCTCTGGACGGCATCTTTGTCATAATAAAGATTTATTTCATACTTTCAAGGTGTTAAATTCGAAACAAATAATAACAACAGGTGCTGGAGATTGTGAAGTTATTGGCATTGGGTCTATTATTTTGAAGGTGACAACTCCTAGAGGACCAGACACTCTAAAAGTCGATGGGGTTTTGTATGTTCCAGACTTTATGGTTAACATAATCTCAATGGATAGATTAAAGGAACAGATGCTGATCTGGGATCATTCTGAGAATTGGTTGACTCGATGGGATGCAACGAGGACTCCAGAAGTAAAAATATGGAACCAGTACAACCAAAACTTTATAGCCAAAGATGCTTGTTATCCTATTCAAACAAAAAGAGTCAATGACATACCAGAAAGTATCTCAGTTGATTTAATTCTTCAAAATCCTTCTTTGGCAACTAAAATTTCTTCGGTTCGAAAAATTTCTTCAGCGGATGTTGTCATCTGGCATCGTCGTTTCGGACATCCAGATCCAAATACGGTTATTAAACTAAATGATTCTGTTGTTGGTGCTAAGATTACTGGTTCATATGATGGACAATGCGAAAGTTGTCTGCTGACAAAATCAAAGAAAATTGTCTCCAGAATACCTTCAGAGAAAGGTAAAAATTACTGGACAAGAATGCATGTCGACCTATTAATATTTTCGGAAGCATGGAACGGAGAGAGATACGCCTTGCACGCATACGACGCCAAGGGTCATGGACATTTAGTTGATACTCTTCCAAATAAGGATCAGCAATCGTTAACTGGATCAATCATCAGTATGGTACGGAAATTAAAAAAGGATGGGAGAAATATCCAGTACTTGAGAACTGATAATGAAAAAGGGTTTGGTTCAAGTTTTCGAAAATTACTCAAAAATGAAGGTATTCAGATCGAAACAAGCGTGGCATATACGCCAGAACAGAATGGTTTTGCGGAGTCTTCTGGAAATAGGATTTGTACGGTAGCAAGAGCAATCAGGATACATTCTGGGCTACCCCAGGAGTTATGGCCTGAATTAGTACATACTGCGGTTTATTTGCTGAATAGGACACCGACTAAAGGTCTAAATTGGGCCACACCATTTGAAGCTTACAATGGGCATAAACCTGATGTTTCAAATATAAAGATTGTTGGTTGTCGAGCATACGTTCATATTCCTAAAGAGAAGCGTATGGCTTCCGCGAAACTTGCTGAGCGTGCCTGGATTGGTTTCCTGATAGGATTTGAAGCTCATAACATTTGGCGTATATGGCACCCAAAATCGAGACAAGTTCTAAGAGTTCGAGATGTGATATTTCGAGAAGACTGCCTCTACAAAGACGACATTAATAAAGTTGATATTCCGGTCGAAATAGATAAATTTTCTAGTATGGTTGGTCCATCTGATGACGATATCTTCCAGCCTCATCTAAATAGATGGAACCTTTCTCAGGAGTTTTCAATCACAAAAATAAAAGATTCAAATGAAGCCGAGGCAACGAAATTTTCAGCTTTAAATGGACAAGATAGAACAGATCTTTACCAAGAGGATATAGAGTTTAAAGTCCCCGGAAATTTTTCAGATCCTGAACCGGAGATCAGGAAGTATGTGAAAGCTCCAAGAGAACATGAAATTTCGACAGATATTAATCAAGATAATATAATTCATGGAAAGCGCACTAGGAGAACCAACACCTCAGCAGCAGTTCATGTTGAACCTATCGAAGATTATGGAATTAACTGTGGAGAACCATTTTTTTCATGTCTAGTAAATGCAATCACTACAGATCGCCTCCATAAGAAAGTGGATCGCTTTAATAATGATGACTCTTGCAATGATCAGACTATTCGTGAAGGTTCACCTAGAGCTAACAACCCGTCTTCTTGGAAACAAATGGTTAAACACCCAGATAACGCTCAGTTTATTAGAGCGGCAGAGACAGAGTTTCAGGGACTTCAAGATCGTGCAGCCTGGGAAGTTATTGACATAACTGATGTTCCCGAAGGATCAAAGATTTTTCCTATGAGATGGGTATTTGTGACCAAAAGAGATGGAGATTTAGTCAAACATAAAGCTAGAATTGTTGTTCGGGGTGATTTAGATGAAACACCTTATTTGCGGGATGAGATATACTCGCATACATTGAGCCTTCAAAATTTCAGAGCCCTAATGTCGTTCATAAATCGAAATAATATGGAAACTTTGAGTTTCGATGCAATACAGGCATTTGTAAATGCAAAGAGAGATAAGCCAATTTACTGTTATATGCCGGAAGGATTTAGACAGAGAGGAAAAGTGCTCCGTGTGCATCAAGCCCTTTATGGACACCGACAATCTCCGAAAGACTGGTTCAACTGCTATACAGCAGCACTAGAATCACTAGGTTTCAAATCAGCTTGGGATGAAAAATGTTTTTGGCTGCATGAAAACGGTATCATACTTTTTTTCTATGTTGATGACTCTATTATGGCATTTGATAAAAAGTTTGAAAATTTTGCTTTGGCTCTACAAGAACGGCTCTGTAACATTTTCCCGATAAAGAAACTTGGGGAAGCTACATCCTTC
The DNA here is from genome assembly GCA_900239735.1 of Blumeria hordei DH14. NCBI lineage: Eukaryota > Fungi > Ascomycota > Leotiomycetes > Helotiales > Erysiphaceae > Blumeria > Blumeria hordei. The sequence continues at coordinate 1,000,193 of OENG01000034.1, forward strand.
TTAGGCATTAAGATAATCCGCGATCGCGAAAAAGGAAAAATGTGGCTACTACAGGAAAGCTATATGGAAAAAATCGGAAAAACATTTAACCTTAAACCAGATGGCCGATCAATGACCCCACTTGCACCAGATTTTGACATGAGTCACAACATTGGAGAAAAGTTAAGTGCAGAGTTAATACAAACATACCAAAGGAAGGTTGGCTCAGCAATATATGCATCAATATGCACCAGGCCTGATATCGCCTTGGCAGTTTCAATGTGCGCTGACCATCTAGTAAATCCAGCTACGAGACATCTGCATGCAATCACACACATACTCCAATACCTGATAAATACTGAAAAATACGCTATCAAATATGAAATTGAGCTCTCTGAACTGAATAGTCTGAGATCTGATATGATACTAATGGCTTCAGACGCTTCTTTCGGTGATAATGAAGGACGCAAGTCATCTCAAGGATTCATTGCTTTTCTTTATGGTGGACCTGTTGTGTGGCATTCAAACAAACAGCGATCTGTAACAACTTCGACAACAGAAGCAGAATTGGTCGCTTTGTCTGCTGCTGCGCGAGAACTCCTTGCTTTGGAAAGGTTTGTGCGTCACATGGATAAAAGAAACACAATACCAACAAAATTGGTTTGTGATAATCAACAGACAGTCAAAATTCTTACTCAAAAGGCTCCTCTATTAACAACCAAGCTCCGTCATATAGACATTCATCAACACTGGCTTCGTCAGATATTACAAAACAGTGATGAAAATGATATAGAGTTATCCTGGATTCCAACGTCACAAATGCCAGCAGATGGACTCACCAAACGTTTGCACGTCGCAAAACATCTTGATTTTGTGAATCTAATAGGACTTGAGGACATATCAAAATATGGCATTTAAACTCAAACAGTACGCCTGAAGGGGTGTGTTTGGATTAGACCAGGGTTAGAAATATGCAGAGATTCTCGGATATATTCCAGGCTACTGTTTCTACTTGAGGTGTAATCCAAATGTCTATGATTCAAAGTGTGAGAGGTTGAGTTTTATACATGTGTGTCAAACTGTTACATCAATGCATGCTTAGCAGTTACATATCTCAGGGGTGTAGATGCATGGAACATGTTTGGCATAGGAAAAAACTACCATCGAGACCATCAACGTAACATTCTGTAAACAGGACTGTAACTAGATCTAACTTGACAATTAAGTCTTGATGTGTTGCTAAGTGGATGGATGACGTATGGATACCTGGGATAGATAGTTTATAAGTGACCTGGACGGGAAGTGAGGACGGGCAGGTTCTACGCAGAAAGCATATCATTTAATATAATAAATCATCTTTCATATACATCTACATCTACACTTATTATATTTTCTTGCAATACTCAACGTATATTTACACATATTGACATACGACAATCCATAACTATTTTATGCCTTTTGTCCAAACGTTTATAAGTCGATAAGATGGATATTAACCTCCCTGGGGTCAGAGCTACATGTATATATGTCCTACAGCCTAGATAGATAACATTTCCTAGATAATTAGAAAATAGACTGTATTACGGCCAGCTTACTTTGCTCTTATTGTTTTGGTGATAGCCCATCACAGTTGCGTACTGTTCAGATTGGTTTTACAAATTTCAAGCCATATCAAGAATTATCTGTGTCATAGATCAAGGGCCTATTCTGAATTAATAGGAATTATGTACAAAGATATGTATGTTATTTTACTATATTCAACCCTAATCTGTTCTGTTCTATTCTATCTTACTCTGCTTCATTCCATTCCATTCTGTTTTGTTCTTGTTGTAATTAAGGCAGCAACATGACTGCAGTAGACAAATAGTTCATATTAGAATAATATGCACTGACGCCATGAGATATGATTAACCTATATCATCACTCACTGGCATGAATAGTAATTAGCCAATAGATGCCTTACAGCATACATTGGCTTCAGGATCTCCAACAACTTTCCCATTTAGGTTAGATAAGGAAGTATGTTGGAATTTACACTAGTGTGCGGAAAACCCCGCTTTCATGTATATAGAGGGACTTCTCGCTACACAGATAGAAATATAGCAACTTCTTTACAATTAACTATCCATTAAATATCAGTAAACTTCTTCGTACATTAAACAGATTCATCATATCTCTAAATCAACCTCAAGGCTAGTATTTAACTCTTCCAATATCGGGAACTATTTCAATTGTTCTGTTCTGATCTATACTTGCCTGTACTATTCTTTTCTGTATGAGAATATGGTGGAAATTCCGACTCTCGAATTTAAGTCTCATCTATCATCTGTTTTGTCTCAGGTTTCCGAAAAGATTGACTCTCTCTACACATGCTTTGAGTGCGCTAATCGTGCCTACTGTTACATATACGTTTGGATATTTACGTACTACAGTGTACCCTGGCTCATCATGGTAGATGAGAGGTGGCTGGTCATCACTAGGTTTGACAGGCACATGAGACTAGTGGGGATTTCTCCTTTAGATGTATATGTAAGTCCAATGTTCTCATAGTTGTAAAATATCAATTTGTCAGATTGGAGAAAAGGCGTACGGACTGAAGCGTAATTGTAGTGGAATAGAGGTTAGATAGACTGCGAGAGATGATTGAAGGTCTACTTGAGATCACATAGAGAAACTAAAGGGTTGAATTTGGTAGTATAATTGTCTAGGGAGACTAAAGGTTCGAGTGAATACTGGTGTTGACTAATGGTACTAAAGGTGACCAGAGATGATCTGAAGGTGTTGGGTATGACAGAAAACTAAGCGTGAAGGACTCTGAAGCTACAGACCAAGCCGTCCTACATATACTGGCTTCCTTCCACTTGCTCATCATAACATAGACATTAACCTAATATTAATATGATCCCATATGTAAAGGATTATATTGTTGTCATAAAAACATGGGAAGAAGGGCAAAATTATATGGTGAAGGGAAAATCGGAAGGATCGGGAGGATTGGAAGAGGAATCCTTACACAATCCTTCTTTACTTCTTTACTTCATTGCAAATATCCACATAATATTGTACAGAATATATTTCCCAACAGAATATACTGGAAAGTTCAAGAACAATAGCAAATAATATATTATGGGTAATTGGGATTATTGAAAGGCTATGCTGAGCTGGAATGACGTACCATTAGGATGAAGGAATAGAAGGAGGTAGCCATGGCTTTAAGAGAAATGGAGTTCGTGAGTTATACTCTTAGGTCTTAGATCAATGGACAAATTTGAGGATATTCCCGAGTATTCTCAAGTGTGTATAATTGTCATAGACTGACTGATGTGGAGATGATTCATGGTGTTGAGTGTGAGAATGGTTCACTGTGTGGTTCAAGATGTGGTTCAAGACGTGGTTCAAGACGTGGTTCTGGATGTATTTCAAGATGTGATTTAAGGTGTAGTTCAAGGTATCTCTAGAACATTAATAAGACAAGAAGCTACTGTGTTGAAATATTGTATATCCTGGAATGCCAAGGATAACTCATTTGTAAGTCCGGCTAATTAGGTTATCAAATTCACCTTCCTATATCATTGTCATCAGCACATTCCTCACGGAAAGTTTAATGCATATTGGCATTTATTTCACACTAGCATTCCATCAGATGATTATGTATCAAATGCAGGTTAAAGGTTTCTCGGATCTATTACCAACACACATGTATCTAGCTTTATATTTCTGGCTCATATATCTGTACGTGTCACGGGACCAAGTACCATATTAGGTTAGTGCGTAGTGTTTGGGTATTTGGTTGTTTCTCGTGTACATAGACCTCTCTTACTCTCCCATCGCACAACACAGTCATATCCTCGTTACCTATCCTGATTACTTATCCTTGTGACTCATCCCTGCTACGTATCCAGCAAGCCAGATCTACCGTGTGACATTTTGTGCGATCTATATATTGTGTCTTGCCACATCAAATCTCAAATCTCAAAAAAAAAAAAAAAAAAAAAACAAAAAAACAAAACAGTTTTACCAATTTTTTTTAAAATTTTTTTTTCCAGCATGGCTTCCAATTCCCAGAACTCCCAGATTGTTACGGCATTCCGACAAAGCTGGCCGAATCTAATCACCGCAGTTGAGGGATACCAGTTCCCAGAGGATTTAAATCCCGTCCCCCTACTTAGTGCAATAGCCTCCACCACTAGTAACCCCGAGAAGGTGATGTTGTGACGGCCCTGCATCATAGTAATGAGTAGGGGTGCAATGACATAATGATAGGTCTGTATTATAAGGAGTTACCCGGTATGGAACGCACGGGCCAGGTGTAAATTATGTGCAGTTATAGATCTGTAGATGCTTTCTTTCCCTTCTCTTCCTTAGTTTAGAATCCTTTATATTATAATCCTAATTTGAGTATCTATTTGATTCGACTTCGTCATCTCCTAGTTAGTGCTCTCTTCGGACCCCTCACAGATGTTTTGTAGTTTACTCAGTTGTTTTGATTCCGGGTTTGGTGCTTTAAAGGCACAATTAGATGCAAGGGAGACTAGGATTTCTGAGCTCAATGTGGAATTGACACAATTACGTCATCAAACTGCAGAACAACAAAGCTCGATTGGCCTCGCACACCAAGAGGTGCTTAACTTAAATCAGACTATCACAACGAAGAATCAGCAACTTGATTCCTGACTTACTGACATCAGCAACCTGAATACGAGAGTTGCCAAATTAAATGCACAGCGCTCAGTTGACATTGACAGGGTGTCCCAATTGAATGATCAGATCATAAAATTAAACAGTGAAAAAAATGATCTTCATACAAAAGTCAATTTGTTGGATATTAAGACCTCGACCATCAAGGACGGCGAATCCAGTATACCCCGTCGCTCTAGATCAGACCCTGAAAAGTTCAACGGCTTACAACAAGACACCGAAAAGCGGCAGGTGATGTATGAGCGTTGGAAGACTCAAATGCAACAAGTACTGCTAATTGATGAAAAATGTTTCCCAGATTGTTTTCATCAAATATCTTACATCACGAGTCAACTCACGGGAAAAGCATGGGACGCGGCTCAAGATGGCGTACAAATAATGAATTTTTATCCAGGAGACACAAAACAATGGCCATGGGAAACCTCTGCAATCTTATGGCAAGTACTCGATAACCGGTATATATTACTAGACAGTACTCAGTCAGCCAAAAACGCGCTGGACACCCTTTCTCAGGATAGACGTGCTTATGGTGATTTTAAGGCTGATTTTGACCACTACGCCGAAAGAGCTAAATATGATGACCGTACCAAAGTCGACATGCTCCGAAAACGGCTTAATAAAAAATTCAGTAGTGTAATTGATAATCAAGTCATTCTACCTAGAGCTGATGACTATGCTGGCTGGAGTGAAATGGTCAATAATATTGCCCGTAATCTTCAACAACAGGACCATATAGCAAAGCTTCAGACTCCCAATATAGTCCACCAGAATGAAAATAATTCCTTGATTAACCTACCATCAGCTGATTTTGGGGACCCTATGGACTTAAGCAGGATGAAATTGTCAAGCGCCGAACGAAAACATCGTATAGAAAACGGCTTGTGTGTTGCCTGTGGTGAACAAGGACATTATTCTAAAGATCACCATCGAAAATTCGACCCAATACCGATGCCGAAACGAGGCACCAACCAGTCGATGCCCGGGGGCCCAAATAATCGACTGCAACCCGTTACTCCCAATCCTCGTACATTGTACAGTAAAAGAAGTTTTCCGCTCTTTAATCCACAACCTGTACAGATGCCCAATATGTACTATAATTCAATGCAACCTTTCCCTCAGCAATTCTCACATAATTTTCAACCTCAGTATTTTCATACATCAATTCCTTCCAGAATTCGGGCGCTAGATGATTCTAATTTTGATACAGAATCTAAAGATTTTAAGAATAATGATAATCCAATTCCAATCTACGAGCAGGAGTTAAAAGACAAACCCTTGCCTTAAGTCGCTGTCAAGGGTTTAATTTGTATGAGGATGAAGATGAGTCTATTCGAGAAGTATTACTAGATAACTCACCGCTGGAGCTGTGCTCCATAAGCTCAAGTAATTCAATGCTTCTTGATTCTCACCTCTCCAATCCGCGCATTCGTGATCCAGTAAGATTTCATACTACTAGTTTAATTGATAGCGGCTGTACAGCTATGGCGTTTGCGGATGAAGAGTCTATTGTTAAGCGTTTTGGAATTCAAACTAAGCCTTTATTGAGTCCACGCTCAGTGCGCCTGGCTGATGGTAGCACGCAGGCTGCCATCACTCGTTATTTTACTTTTCGGTTACATATCGGCAGTCATTCAGAAATTCTCGTCTTTTTTGTTACAAACCTAAGCAAATGCAACCCAATCATTTTAGGAATTCCTTGGCTGCGATTGCACAATCCTATTTGTGATTGGAACTATATGACCCTCACTTTTGCCTCCCCTTACTGCCAACATTACTGCCTTCCATGGAGACAGTTACATCCCAGTTCAGACTTCCACTTTCAATGTTCACCTAATTCTACCGTTCAGAGCTGCCATGATAACGACAATAAAGGTGATAATTTTTCAAACCTAAAAAGTGGTAATAGGCGTGTCTGTTCAGAATTTTTACGCAGAAAAGTGGACCAAACAGACATTGATAAGTTCCTTGAATTAAAACCTGAATTAACGATTGATCACATAAAGAAAAAATTGCCACTAGAATTTCGACATCATGCAGCGCATTTTTTGCCAAAGAATGCAAACACATTGCCGCCGCACCGATTCTGGGATCATAAAATTGATATTATGCCAGGTAAGCAGGTACCTCACCGTAAAAACCGACCATTCTCTCCGGCGGAACTTCTCTGTATTAAAAAATGGATTAATGAGATGCTGGAAAAAGGATTCATTCGGGAATCCTCCTCGCCCGCCGCTGCCCCTCTCCTTCTTGTCCCCAAACCATCTGGAGGCGTAAGAATCTGTCAGGATTATCGCGGTCTCAATGATATTACCATAAAAAACCGATACCCGCTTCCTCTAATTCGAGAAACACTGGACTCGATAGCGGGCGCCCAGTTCTACACTAAACTGGATGTCATTGCTGCTTTTAATCGCATCCGTATCGCCGAAGGATATGAGTGGATGACAGCATTTACTACGCGGTTCGGATTGTATGAAATGCTGGTTACACCATTTGGCTTATGCAATGCACCCGCAACATTTCAAAACTATATTAATCATATTCTGCATGACGCGCTAGATCAGTACTGCACCGCATATTTAGATGACGTTTTAATCTATTCAAAGACCCGAGACGAACATACTAAACACGTAGACGAAGTAATCCGCAGGCTGGGAAATGCAGGATTACAAATTGATATTGCGAAATCAGAGTTCTACACAAAACAAACCAAATACCTAGGGCTAATTATCTCCACAAATGGACTCAGCATGGACCCTGAAAAAGTTAAAGCAATCTTGAACTGGAGAAAACCATCTACTATCAAGGAATTACAACAATTTCTTGGCTTCTCAAATTTCTACAGACGGTTCATTCGAGGGTACTCAGGTCTGATTGAACCATTAACTCGTTTGCTACACAAGAATACACAAGAATACACCCTGGATATGGTCTGCAGATCAAGACCATGCATTTATGAAGCTAAAAAGCTCCTTCACCCAAGCACCAATTCTGACTTATTTCGATTATCATAAACATACTGTGGTTGAAACCGATGCCTCTAACTGGGCTTCTGGGGCAACGCTTCTTCAAAAAGGAAATGACGGCGTACTTTATCCGGTAGCATTTTACTCGTCAAAACACACCCCTGCTGAATCAAATTATGACATCTATGATAAGGAATTACTAGCCATCATCAAGGCCTTGGAGGAGTGGCGCCCAGAGCTTGCCGGAGCCCAGTATCCGTTTGAGATTATTACAGACCATAAGAACCTACAGACTTTCTTAACTGCGAAACAGCTTAACCAACGCCAAGTACGGTGGTCCGAATTCCTATCTCAGTTTAATTTCTTGATCACTTATTGCCCCGGATCAAAAGCGATACTTCCTGATACCCTAAGTCGCCTACCAGGTCTTAAACCAAATAGCGCCCTAGATGAGCGCCTTCAGCAGCGTTTCCGCACAATGATACCCAATCACAAAGTGGACCCAAATATCCTGAGAAATACATTATCAATTCACGTTAACTCAATACACAATAGCGTTGATTCCCTTGCCACAATTTCCCCTCAACCCGCCCTGATAGATGCTATCCATGAAGCTTACAGAGAAAATAATATTGCTAAGAGCATGGTTGAATCTTTAGAGAACAAGTCGAATCGAAAGTGGTCAGAATCATTGGGAAGATTACTTCGGAGAGATAAAGCAGAATTCAAGCTCATAAATGGACTAGTGTACTTTGGATCGACTCTTTGCGCCCGACCATGAAGACTTACGTCTTAATATCGTTCACCGTAACCATTCTTCTGGACCCGCGGGCCATCCAGGACGTTTAAAAACCCTGGACCTATTGCAAAGAACTTACTGGTGGCCCAAAATGAGCAAGTTCGTCGCGGATTTTGTTAGAGGTTGTGCCCTTTGTTTTAGAACTAAAACACCACGCAATTCCCCTCCTGGTTTCCTGAAGCCTCTCGATGTTCCTATCCGTGCTTGGGTTGATATATCGATAGATCATGTTGTTGATTTACCACCCTGTAAACGCCAAGGCAAAATATTTCACCATATCCTTGTAGTAGTAGACCGACTAACAAAAATGCGTCATTTCATACCTACCACATCCCTCGAAACTACTGAATTAGTAGAATGTTTTATTGCAAATGTATACAAGCTTCACGGTGCGCCGGACTCCATAATCTCTGACCGTGGCTCTGCTTTTGTTTCCGAGTTTTGGCGCAGGCTAAATGCACGACTCTCTATTACCTTGAAACATAGTTCAGCCTTCCATCCACAGACTGACGGTCAAACAGAGATAGTTAATTCTGCCCTGAATCAATATCTCCGAGCTTTTGTCAATTTCACTCAAGACGATTGGGTTGATTGGCTTCCAATTGCGGAATTTTCAGAAAATAATCATGTAAATGAAACAACGGGCGTATCACCTTTTTTCGCGAACTATGGCTATCACCCTCGCCTAGGAGTTGAGCCACCAGATCCAAAACCTCCTAATTTATCTGAATCTTTGAAGAAGGAATACTTTAGAGCTGATTCGATCGCTAATCGTTTTGATTGCATACTGACAAAACTCCAGGCTCTCACCCGTCAGTCACAGAAAAGATACGAGGATAATGCTAACTCTCGGAGATCAGAGGCCCCGATTTATACACCGGGAGATAAAGTTATGATAAGTCTAAAAATCTTGAAGACTAATAGACCAAAAAAAAAGTGGGATGACAAATGGGATGGTCCCTACAAAGTAATTAAGGTGTATAATGGTGCTGTTGCTGTTGAGCTTCCGAAACATATTCATATCAATAATAGTTTCCATACCTTGTTAGTCCGACCATGGACAGATCCTGTGATTACCGGTCAGTCGAGTCTCAACAAAAGAGAATCCCGTGACGTTGCTGGGCGTGTCGCGCAAAGAGATGACGATGGTAATATTGCTGATAAATGGATATTTGAAAAGATAATTGACGTACATGACGAAGATATTGAAAAAAATGGTCTGACATATCTCATCAAGTGGAAGTACAACAACGAGCCATCTTGGCAGCCAGAATTAGACCTGGAAGGCTGCGAAAATGCACTCCAAAATTTTCATAGAAGGAATCCTCATAAACCCGGCCCGCCAGCATGGGTAAAAATGGCATCAAAACCCCCACAAAATCCAAGGCAACAGCTACGTCGATCAGAAAGACAACGACGACCAGCTAAATAAACCATGTGATTTTTTTAATTTGATGAACTTATTTTATTATGAAGTAGATCTTAGAGAGTTTAAGTTTGGAGACCAAACATTATTTGGAGGGGGAGTACTGTCACGGGACCAAGTACCATATTAGGTTAGTGCGTAGTGTTTGGGTATTTGGTTGTTTCTCGTGTACATAGACCTCTCTTACTCTCCCATTGCACAACACAGTCATATCCTCGTTACCTATCCTGATTACTTATCCTTGTGACTCATCCCTGCTACATATCCAGCAAGCCAGATCTACCGTGTGACAGTACTTATATAGATTTATATCTACAGGGATCATAACTTATGATCCATGGAGATTGATAAATACTGGTCAAAAACCACAGTTGATAAGAAATGCACACACGCAATCTCACCCTTATCAGCTCAGTTTACTCAGAACCATACATCTCAATACACTTGTTTCCAGTCAATTCTTCCTTCTACAACTTCATACAAGACTTACTGTATCGGTCTAATTGCCGACACTGATTCCATTATAACCTCCATATTTGCTCAAGCTCATAACTTTAACATAATACAGACTAATCATTATGTCATTGCACCCCTACTCATTACTATGATGCAGGGCCGTCACAATACCAGCCAAAAACAAACATTCTGGATATTATAGTAAATGTATAAATAGGTGAGGTAATACTTTGATAGTTAGTCATAGAGAGAATTATAAACGACCTTTGTATATATGATTGCTCATGCATCAGTGCCCGAGCTGTAACAGCTCTTGTCACAGACCGAGGGCTTATTCTGAATCAATAGGAACCCTGTACGAAGATATCTGTGGTATTCTGTTCTAATCTGTTCTGTTCTGTTCTATTCTGTTCTATTCTGTTCTATTCTGTTCTATTCTGTTCTATTCTGTTCTATTCTGTTCTATTCTGTTCTATTCTGTTCTATTCTGTTCTATTCTGTTCTATTCTGTTCTATTCTGTTCTATTCTGTTCTATTCTGTTCTATTCTGTACTTGTCTAGACTATTCTACTCTGTATGAGAGTATACTGGAAAGTTCGAGAATAATAGAAAGGAATATATAATGAGCAATTGGGATAACTGTAGTTGAGCAGATTATGGTCTTGTACTTTAGGAACCTTATTGATAATCTTGAATATTTTGTACCTCAACCTATTGATCACCTGAACTCTTGATATTTTGACACCAGACATCTTGAATTCTCGACTCATCAACTCCTGAACACCCATTGATCTCTTGAACTATTGACCTCATAAACTGCCGACCTTCCGAACGATCCAATTATTGACAGCTCTTTGATGTCCTACTCAAGTGATTGTGAGATAGAAATTACGTAGTAAAGAAGATTTGTCCTTAGTTTTCACTGTTAAATGGCAAGCTAACATTCATTGCCATGGAAAATCTTTTGAATCTGCTTTTGGGAGTCGGAGATTCCTCATTTTTCCCTCCCTCTGCCTTTTTGGTTGATTGTCTTGATTGTGCTTTCTCTTGATGTTGTTTTCAGTTGTATTAATTCCTGTGCTTATGCTTATATCTCTTGCGCTGATAATTTGGATTGTATTCAACATTATTAGTTGCGGCAGCTATATGTGCTTAGCAGGATAACTCTTCTGTCAATGACATATGGCCCCCAGCGTCAAGTTTCTCTGTATCACAGACCAAGGATCTATTCTAAAACAATAGGAACTATGCACGAAGATATGTGAGCTATTCTACTATATTCTATCCTAATCTTTTCTGTTCTTCAACCTATCTTACTCTATTCCATTCCATTCTAATCTGTTATGCACTTGTCTAGACTATTCTATTCTGTATGAGATTATACTGGAAAGTTCAAGAACAATAGAGAGGAATATATAATGGGTAATTTGGATGACTATGGTTTGGTAGATTATGGTCTCGTGTCACGGCACAGAATAGGCATAAGTGAAAGTACAGCTTGTATGGCGATAATTCAGTCTGTGAAGCAAATACTAAGCTGGAGAGGTATGGAAAAGAACAGAATCTAATTACAAAATGCCCTGAGGCTATTCCTATTTGGGCGGGTTTCCACTAAATCGCCGCGCACGTGCTCCTTCCCGCATCAGCCATCAATCTCACATCCTCCCTCTTCGTAATTGTATATCATGACGGAGTAGAATGCCGTGCCGTGACATCTTGTATTTTTAGGAACTCTTTAGAATTATTGAATATTATCTTATGCCAAACTCTTGAACTGCTGAACCCTTGAATTATCGAACTCTTGACCCCTGGGAATGTGAACACCTCTCGTACCCTTGACACTATGTGCCTGCAGTTGCTCTCAATGATGTGACCATAGATCTGAGTGGAGTGTACTGGGACATGCTTACTGCCTTGGTCTTCCTCGAGATAACCAACCAATTTATAAGATTTATGCCCCTTACAAAGAGCACAGAAGCTAATTCGTCAGTAATCTTATACCTGTATGCTGAGTTATTTACACCTGTCAAGAAGTCTGTTGCATTTTTGGCATTTTGGAGAGATTGTAGAAACTTTGTACAGTAGTCCTCAGAAGTTGTGGTGAATTTTGTGGCTTGAAAGATGATGAAATCTTCTGAGCATGGTAGTAGGTCGGCAACTTCAACTGATGATGCTATCATGTCATATAGCTACTTGGCAGTGTATCTATGGTATTTAAGGGGCTTCTTGGTGTCATCTAGGCGTTGATGTTGTGGTTATGAGCCGAGAGGTGTATAGCAATTAAATGACTCTGCTGTCTGTTGGTGGAGTGGTACGGGTGTAACGGCACGGCATTCTGCCATGTCATTACATATATCAGGTGACCAGGAAGGTATGTGTTACGGGGCGAGAGAGTATTCAAGATAAAAGTCACGGGTCAAGATATGAACAAGATACGTAAGATGGAACGTAGACAAGATATGATGCAAACAAGATACGGAAATCTAACAAAACGTCGCACGCCCTCTACAGACGTGAACGAGGACTACTTAAGGGTCTCCTCGGACTAGCTCGACGCTAGTGTCAATAACAACACCAGTCCTTTCCATTCCTGTACAATTGGGTTACTATGACAACTAGACCCCCCACCGCTGCTTAGGCACATTTTCACCCTTTTATGGAGAGTCATGATAAGAACCATGACAGTATGGTGGGTGAGGAGCCAATGTGTGGGAGGAGATAAGATAAGGTCACGGAACCCTGGGAAGCGAGAGCGCACACACAAAAGCTCGCCGATTCTATTATCATTACAATTTCTTTCTTTCTTCTTTGTCTTAGTATTCGCTCAATAGATTGGATATATAGTTATACAAGCTGTACACTCACTTGTGCTTATTCTACGCCGTGACATAATACTAAGACCACCGAAACCACTCAACGCGACCTCTGTAGGGAGGTAAAATACTTATTGCAGACTCGGTGGCGTGGACAGCTAATAGCTCACACCATCCGGACAGTCATTACCCATTCGCCTCAGGGAAGAGACAAGAGTATCAGCCTTGAATAGGTTACAAGATCGCTTTATTCATTATTGGAGATACACCACAAAATTCTTTACAACCAACCCCCACTGTTGTCAAAAACCACTTGTCACCCTCTCTAAAATCGGCCAAGAAATCGCACTCAACAGTATGTCGGCCCCCACCACCTCTAGAGTTGGTAAGCAAAGAGCTGAAGCGGAGGATTACGAGAGCTGGCCCAGAGGAGATTTCAAGAAATCGGTCTTCGCAACTTGTGCACCGGGAGATGAGGAGAAACACCACACTGTGCCGGAACTCCCATGGAACAAGCTTGTCACCGAAGAAGTGCTAAAAAATGAGTACGAGAAACGTCTTGCTGCACGCGCTGCCGAAAACAAAAGTGAGACAGCAAAAGAATCTAATGAAAATATACTCAGAATTATGTGTGTCGAACTCGCCGAGCGATCCAACGCTATTAGCGAATATTGTGAAAAGGCACACAAGGAAAAGGAAGAAGCAGAGAACCTTGCACAAAAGTGGGCCATTGAATCAAACCGCTGGAAAGATGCTTACGCAGAACGTTCCCTCAAGGATGCAGAGTGTAAAAAAGATTCTACTACGTCCGTATCGGAAGATGGTGCAACAGAATCGCAGAAGAAGAAATATGATACCAAAAGCGAGCGCCAAAAGTCTATGTTTTGTTCTCGGCATCGCCAAAAGATCACTGATCCTCCGGTTTTCAAAGGTACCGACAACCCTTCCATCGAAGATTGGGCCTTCGCCGTGGACAGCAAGTTGGAAGGCGATGCATTGTACTTCGACAACGAAAGGCACAAGATTTCATACCTCCTGGGATTTGTTGATGGTGACGCGCGAAAATTCCTGAAGCCTTACCTCAAGCCAGAGAGTGTTAATTACATCACCGAAGCTGAAGCTATCGTCGATATCCTACGAGGAGCATACGATAAAACCGATGAGCAAAAGCGTTCCGAAGCTCGTGCCAATTTCAAGAAACTTTACCAAAAGGACGATGCTTTCTCTGCGTTCTTCTCCAAGTTCTTGACCTACGCTTCTGAATTACAACTTCGCGACCAAGATCGGATGGATGAACTCCGGGAGAAAATAAATCCCGAATTACAGCGTGCCATTCTCGGTGCAACCTTCGATAACACTTTCGAGATGTCAAAACATTGTCTCAAGGTTGAGCCCCAATTGGTACTGCTGCAGCGAACTACGAACGCCCAATTGCGATACGAGCAACGAAAGGAAAAGATCAAGAATCCTATTACTCCGCCCAAAGAGATTCCTCTCCCTCGCCACAGTGTACCTCCTATGCCTGTTCGAACCTCTGGTACGTGCTTTCGATGTGGTAAGTTAGGCCATTTCGCTGATGCCTGTCCCGCGGCGAAGATCAACGAAGTCGATACAGATCCGAAGGAAAAGAAAATAGAGGAGCAAGGTGAATCATCTGGATCAGAACTCTTCACAGATTCTGATGAGGGAAAAGATTCGCTCTAGGAGAAGTCGCCTCCCTAGAGCAGCATGGATATCAAGCGAGCGGTATTGATTTGGAGAAGTTGTTTGGCGGAAAGCCCCTGGTTATGGAATGTACCATAGAAACTAGAAATAAATCTCAACTCCCAATCACTGCTCTCGTAGATACCGGCGCAAATGGATATGCCTTCGCTGATCGTAAGCAATTGCGCGATTGGCATCGTAAAAGTAAAGTCAAGATGACGCGATATACACTTAAACATCCACTCGCTGTCCGAGGCTTCGATGGTGGAGCATCTCGACCCCTACGCCACGCCTATCTCATGACACTCACGATAGATTCCCACCGAATTAGCATGCCATTCTTTGCCACTACATTAGGCAACAGGAACAACGTTATTTTGGGAAGACAATGGTTGGCATACCATCAGATACTTCCGGATTGCGCTACTCACAGATTGTGGTGGCCAGAAGATCGTAACGACCACCAATGGGATGCTACACGTCGTGATCGACTGATTGAAATACCTCCTTTGAACATCAACACAACTACTAGTTCGAAACCTTCGACAAATCCACCATTTGTACCTAAACAGATACTCCGACGCCCTACTATAGAGACCGAAGCAGCACATACAGTGCATTACCCACCAAAACCTACTTTGCAAGAGCGACGGGAAATCTACGAAAAGGAAAGAGAAAAGCTGGGGATAGAAGAGATTAATGTGCCAACAATTTCCGCAATCGACTTTGACGCGATAGAAAAGGACGACCAATGCTGGTATGTAGGAATACAAGCAGCAGAATACGAACAAGACGTGGCGGAGCTGGCTGAACTCACCGAAAAGGAAGAAAGGGAAGAATTGTTAAACCAACTACCCTCGGAATACCATGACTTGGCGCACGTGTTCTCCAGACGAGAAGCAAACAAACTGCCGCCACATCGGGAATTCGACCACAAGATCCACTTGGACAGCGAGCCGGAAATGAAACAAGCTCCGCTATACAAGATGAATCAGAAAGAACTGGATACGGTCCATGCGTACATCGAGGAGAACCTGGCTAATGGATTCATCGAGCCCAGCGATTCTCCTTTCAATTCTCCGGTTCTATTTGTCAAAAAGAAGAACGGTGATCTCCGATTCTGCGTCGACTACCGCAAACTCAACAACCATACACGCAAGGATCGTTACCCTCTGCCACTCATTGGAGAAACATTGGCCAAAGTAGCTGGCTCCAAGAAATTCACCATTCTCGATGTGATCCACGCTTTTAACCGCATTCGTATGGATCCGGATTCCGAGCGTTGGACCACCTTCCGTACCAGATTTGGACAGTTCCGCTACCGAGTATTGCCTTTTGGTCTCACCGGCGGTCCTGCCACATTCCAAAGATACATCAACGCTGTCCTCAGCGATCTACTAGCCAAATTCGCAGCCGCCTACATGGATGATGTGATGGTTCACTCTATAGATCCCTCGAAGCACACGGCTGAAGTGCGGGAAGTACTACAACGCTTGGACAAAGCAGGACTACAAGTGGACATCAAGAAATGTCGTTTTGCGCAAGAATCTGTCAACTTCTTAGGTTTTATTGTCAACACAACTGGTATTCTCCCCGATCCAAAAAAGTTGGAAAGCATACGTTCTTGGGAACGACCCAGCAGTAAAACAGGTGTGCAGTCGTTCCTTGGATTCTGCAACTACTATCGGAACTTTATCGAAAACTTTTCGCGCATGGCCAAGCCCTTGTACAATCTCACAGCTACCCAGAAAGGACAGCTGTTCGAATGGTCGGAGCAAGCAGAAGAGGCCTTTCTCTCTCTGAAAGAAAAGCTCGTGAGTCCGCCAATCCTTTTGTATTTCGAGCAGAGGAGACCGACGCGTTTGGAAACAGATTGCTCAGACTTGGCAACAGGCGGAGTGCTCAGCCAATTGCACGACGATGGTGTGTGGCATCCAATTGCATTTCATTCGAAGACACTGAGCGATCCAGAAAGACATTACGAGATACATGACAAGGAACTTCTGGCTATTATTCAATGTTTGAAGGAATGGCGTGCGGAACTCACCAGCCTTGTGGATCCGTTTTTAATACTGACAGACCATCGCGTTCTCGAGTACTTTGGTCAGAAGCAGCTTCTCAATGATAGACAGGTCCGCTGGACAGAAACGTTGTCACAATTCCATTTCACATTGCAATACCGGCCTGGAAAAGAGAATGTTTTGGCTGACGCATTGTCTCGGAAAAAAGAACTCACTCCCACGCAGAAAGCCGCTAAAGATCGAGAGCGCACCAGAATTGTGTTCCCTCCAGAAAACACAGTCCCAAGCCACAGTAAAAATACGTTGGCTCCCATCAATGTAGAAATGGATGTGCTCGACGAAATATTTTCGGCGAACAGGGAAGATCTCGAACTCGATGACTTGCACCAGCAAGCTAGAGAAAAGGAAATGCCGTATACTTTGGAACCAAATGGCTTGCTTCTACACAAAGGACGATTAGTGGTCCCAATGAAAAACAACCTCCGTGTCCGGTTGTTACGTATGATCCATGAATCTACATCGACAGCTCATGCAGGAAGAAATAAGATGAGGAAGTTGGTTGGTGCACGATACTGGTGGCCCAAATGTAGTGGAGACATCGAGAGATACGTGCAGAATTGCCACGTATGCAGGCGATCGCACAATCCTCGGGATAAGACGCCAGGATTGCTGCAACCGTTGCCCATACCCGAACGTACATGGGATGATATCTCCATGGATTTCCACGAAGTAGGAGTACCGGACAAGAGAGGATTCAATAACATATGGGTAGCAGTAGACCGGTTGTCGAAACGACCAATATCCATACCCACAACCAAAAACACGACCGCGAAAACTGCTGCTGACTTGTTTTACCGATACGTATGGCGTTTCCGAGGCTGCCCCAAGACAATAACCAGCGATCGAGGCCCGCAATTTATATCGGATTTCATGGACGAGCTATCCAAGTTGGCGCGGGTGAAACTCAAATTATCCACTGTTGAACATCCTCAAACAGACTGGCAAACGGAAATCATTAACCAAATCATGGACCAACGACTGCGACCATTTGTTAGTTTCCACCAAGATGATTGGGCCGAATTGCTACCCGCTTTAGACGCAGCAGCAGCAGCCATGCCCAACGAATCCACAGGATTATCGCCATCAATGATTGACTACGGCTACGAACCACGTCTAGAGTTTGATTGGAACCAACGTGTCAAACCACGGACTGCGCGAGAATCATTGAACCGCGACGAGGCAGCAGCCTGGGTCAAGCGAGTGGAAAATGCGGTCAAGTGGGCCCGGGAAAACATGGCACGCGCGCAAGAGCGCCAGCGAACTCAGGCAAATAAGCATCGACGGGAGGTAGATTTCGACGTGGGAGATAAGGTTTACATCCGTCGAGGCGCGTGGAGAACCACAAAACCTTCAGACAAATTGGACAACCCAATGGTAGGACCATACCCAATAATTTCCAAGGAGGGACATTCTTTCCGAGTCCAATTGCCAGCATCCTGGAAAATTCATCCGGTGTTCTCGCCAGACCACTTGCGCAAAGACCCCGACAACCCATTGCCCGGACAAGCCAATCCAGAACCACCCGCTGAAGAAATTAATGGCGAGTTAGAATGGGAAATCGAATGCATTCTTGACGCTCGCTTATATCGCCACCGTCTACAGTACAAGGTTCAGTGGAGAGGATGGGACGCCGATGAAGAGTGGTACCCTGCAGCAAATTTCCGTAATGCACCTGCAATGCTCGAACAATTTCACATAGATCACCCTGCATTGCCAGGCCCACCTAAGCGCCTACCTATCTGGCTGGATGATGCGGCTCATGATCGTTTCAGTGAAGAACATCCCGAGGACAACATGACGACTCACGAAGGAGAAGACAGCCGGCGTCGACGCCGGCACTAGCCGATTCGGAGCAATCGAGGACTGAAGGGGGGGTGATGTAACGGCACGGCATTCTGCCATGTCATTACATATATCAGGTGACCAGGAAGGTATGGTGGGTGAGGAGCCAATGTGTGGGAGGAGATAAGATAAGGTCACGGAACCCTGGGAAGCGAGAGCGCACACACAAAAGCTCGCCGATTCTATTATCATTACAATTTCTTTCTTTCTTCTTTGTCTTAGTATTCGCTCAATAGATTGGATATATAGTTATACAAGCTGTACACTCACTTGTGCTTATTCTACGCCGTGACAACGGGCTCATGTGCAATGGTGAGTTGCGGAGGTGGTGCGCTCAGGCTGGGTGATGGCACGATGGACACTGAGTGCGTATAACTGTGGCCAAATGGGTGTCAGTAGGTATCAAATGTGAACTCTTACTGACAATGGTGATCTATGAAGGTGATGCTAGATGTGCATCCCGACAATTGATAATATCATCTAATGGATGATGTGAATTTGATATTATTTTGGATAGACTGATTCACTAAACTCGGCAGGTGAAGAGATTGTAAAGGACATGAACAGCATCTGTTCACCAGCCTGTATTTTCCACCCTTTCCTAATAAAGCAGCCCATTCTCCGTTCCCCCGTCTCCTAACAACTCAACCAAGCCAGAACAACAGTTGCATCATTCTGTTTACAGCTTGGAATTCACCTCTAATACAAGCTCATATTTTTTCCTTGTACTCCTGCTTGGCTATTTCATACTTGGCTAGTTCGTCCTTTGTTGCCCCTTGTTTGATCGCTTTTGGTTGCAATGGTACAATTTCTGGGTCGATGCCTTTGATATTGTGGAAGACATGCCCGAGGACATTGGTGGATGATAAGGCAGCAGTTAGGTCTCCTCCCCAATTAGAAAAGGAGACCCCGTCTTGAAGAACGACTATGTGTGCAGCTAGGAGAGACATAGTTGGCTTTGTTATCAGGACCAGTCAGAGTTGTGCAGCAGATGACGCTCCGGGCTCGTAACCTGTTGTGGCTATAAACTGAGAGGTGTATAGCGATTATTTGTCACAGTTCCAATATAAGAAGCAAACAGTCATTTGTATGATTCAAAGGTAAAGCTATAATTCATCTATAGAAGTAAACTACCTGCAAGTCTCCTGTGCTACTTATACACATCCAGAGGTATCTAAATCTAGCCTACGTTTACAGTGGCAATTAAACTAGCTTAAGGTTTGTTCTACCACACAAGTAACGCTTCTGATACCCTTAGCACTATCCTTTACGTAGTCTCAGTGACAATTTTGTATTCATTTTAGTCAGATAAGAATCCTCTGAGTGATAGAATATTAAGGCTGCCTTTGATAGCCATAGAAGGCTACAGAAATTATCGGCTCACAAGCTGTCACAGTGTCAGGATTGCCTTCTGTATAATCTATATATGTGGAGATAACCAGAATCTAGTGTCCTATGATTCTGGTCTGGCCTTTTGGCCGAGTGGTTATGCAACTATCTCATGCATGATGTAGGATGGCGCCCTTTAGCCTGAATACCACCTCTTTGACCTTTGTCTCCGCCCTGCTGTCTACATGCTGCTCTGACACACAGTGATGGCACAATGGATAATGAGTGTGTATGACTGTGGCCAATAGGTGTCAGTATGTTATGGTAAGGCATCCTTGAAGAAGTTTCAAGGAGAAGATTCTCTGGGAAACTCTATTAACTAGAGTTAGGGTGGCTAGATTCATGATTGAATCATGTCACAGTCTTAGTTGGATTTAAGTAATTAGTTAATTGTACTTAAAGAAGCTGGAGCTACCATAAAATAGTTCTCCAGCTTCTCAATTTATATCCTCATAATATCATTCTCTTGAGTATCATTCTAATCGTCTTAACCTTTGCACCTACAGTCTCAACCTCCTAACATCTCGCTAGCTCAGTTCTCCACACCTATCTTATTTCAAATATATCCTCCTATATCTACATTCCCATTCAGTACTAGGGTACCTTCGACAGATGGCAATCTTGATTCCACACAACACTCGCCGTAACACAGTAGGTATCAAGTGGGAACTGTAACTGACAATGGTGATCTATGAAGGTGTCGAGAAGACAATAATTCAGCAGGTCAAGATGTCGGATTTCAGGATGTCAAGATTGTTGTAATTAAGGCAGCAACATGACTGCAGTAGACAAATAGTTCATATTAGAATAATATGCACTGACGCCATGAGATATGATTAACCTATATCATCACTCACTGGCATGAATAGTAATTAGCCAATAGGTGCCTTACAGCATACATTGGCTTCAGGATCTCCAACAACTTTCCCATTTAGGTTAGATAAGGAAGTATGTTGGAATTTACACTAGTGTGCGGAAAACCCCGCTTTCATGTATATAGAGGGACTTCTCGCTACACAGATAGAAATATAGCAACTTCTTTACAATTAACTATCCATTACAAGTGCGGACGATACTATAAACACCGCCGTAGTTGGATGGTGCGGTGGTACATCATCTTGGCCGGTTTCTCAAGTAAGGTCTGGATAGCAAGGACACATATCCCACCCGAGACAGGAGACCGCTGGTTCGAATCCGGCAAAACCTAACTACATTTCTCGCGGCGCTGGTATGCATGGATGATGAAGGCATGCTTGGATAATCAAAGGTTTTTAATTTCCCTTTGGTGGGTACTTACGGAGGAGGGTTGACTGTTTGTGTAAGCGAACATACCTCATAGTGGTATTTGCGAATGAAATCCAGAGTATGAGTGTCTCTAACGTCAAAAGAGTCATCCTATATGTATACATAGTACCGGTCATGTGTCATAGCTAGATAGCTGAAAACACATTAAATGATTTAAAAAAAAAAACTATCCATTACACATCAGTAGACTTTGTCGTACATTAAACACATTCATCATAACTCTAACTCATCTTCATACTTGGTATGTCATTCTTACAATCTCCGGAACCATTCTAATTGAGATAGCAATAAGTCGAGAGTTAAATAATTCAAGATTCCAAGATGTCAAGAGGTCAAGATGTAAACAAATTCAATGTCATTGAAAGGTTTCTAAGAATACAAGACCATAATCTGCCAAATCAGAATCATCCCAATTACCCATTATATATTCCTCACTATATCTCAAGGTGCGAGGTTAGGACAGTGTTCCACAGGGTGCGTATGTGGTCTAACGGAGATCTAGGTGGTAGATGAAGGTGATGAGTGGGTCGAAGGGATGACTGGTCTTCTCTAGGAAGAGACAAATAGGTAGATAGTAGCTATAGAGGCTACACGTGGGTCTTGCTGATGAAGAGCTGGAAAGAGATAAATGGTCTTCCCGAAGAAGAGATGGGTAAACAAATGTATTGTTAAGGTAATTGAAGAAGACGTTGCATGAAGAATAATGCTTCTTCACACCGAGTATTTATATACATAAAATTACCAAATAGCACGTAACACACAGCCTCTATGCCAAACAATCTGCTACACATCCCCTAATGAAACTAACCTACTCTTATCAGTCTTCCTTGCTGGTTTTAAACGTGCATTGAACTAATGTTTGTGTTTTAGCCTAGCCGTCCACATGACGTTTCATATTACGCTATGCCACAACGATCCATGAAACTATAGTTCTCGAATTTTCCAGTATACTCTCGAACAGAATAAAATAGAGTAGAATAGAATATTACAGCTAAGTACAGTTTGGAACAGAAAAAAATAGAATGGAATAGAATAGAATAGAACACAACAGATTAGGATAGAATTTAGCAGAATAGCACACATATCTTTGTCCATAATTCCTATTGATTCAGAATAGGTCCTTGGTCTATGACAGAAGGTGATGCTAGATGCACATCCCAACAATTGATAATATCATCTAATGGATGATGAGAAGTATGATATTTTCTGGAAAGATAAATTCACTTAACTCGGCAGGTGTAGAGATTGTAAAGTACATGAACAGCGTCTGTGCACCAGCCTGTATTTTCCACTCTTTACTAATACAGCAGCCCATCCTCCTTTCCCCTATCTCCTAACAACTCAACTGAGCCAGCACAACAACTTCCACGTGCCACTAAATTATAATAATGTGTCAGCCTCCTTAATAGTAATGTTATTTCCTTCGGCTCCATCTCCCACAAATGCTGCCTTATGTTGTGCTGGTGATGGCTAGGATTAAAATACACAAGGGTAATGATCACTGAGGGTGAATGTTATGAATGATAAGCACTGGAGATATTCTTGGGATAGACTTAGAGACAGTTGTGATATAATGCTCGAGAACTGAGTTGTAGACTTTAGAAGGGATTATTATTTACTAAAGTATATTGGATAAAGTGTGTGATCTATGTTGGAAACTTTTGGGGGCAGTGCCTGACTACCTATCTAAATACATGAGAAGCTGGTCCGTGCACTGCTATCACTTCTCAACATCCTGATCCTCAACAGATCTCTACAACCACTATGTAGCTTACCTCAATTGTGTAGGCACAGCGACTATTTTAATCCATGACCTAGACCATGCACGTCTCTACGTTATGTTAGCACGGACTAGGATTACAACAGTGAAGGAAAAACTTTCCAGGTGGCTGCATGATGAGTAGAGGAACAATTGAGCACTGTATGGAAAGTGTTTCTACATTATACTACCAGATGGAGGATACTAGAATATCCTGTGATACTGATTTGGGAAAATGAGGCAAGAGTTTAGCCACCGCAGATGTGTAAATAATTAGTGCTTTCTACCTCCTAAATCCTCATAGTTCTGAATACCAAATATATCAGCAGTTTACATTGATTCATTGATAATCATACGTAAACCTTCTGCCAATTAACCTCTGTAAGCTCTTACCTTTACAACACCTTATCCTAAGAATTCTCAATATTAGCCTTAGGTTTCTGCCTAAGCTCAAACAACAGTCAAACTGTAACAGAAGGTACTGTTGTTGTCACAAACCATCTCTGGGATGTCGCACAGCACCCAGTCAACCGAGTCATGACGTCTATGCAATAACATAATTTAGGAATTGTAATGTTTACAGTGTTGTGATAGCAACAGTTGCCACTCGGAGTACTAGTTAGTTGCTATGTGAGAGCTGTGGACTATTGTCATGGATCAACTGTAGAAAGCAGGGAGCATTTGTATGGATGATGGTATATAAACAATTCAACTATGTAGAACTAAGTTACAGAAACTTAGCCAGGTATTTATACAGGTTACTACGTCACAAGCCCTTCCATCTAAGGTCAGTTCATTTCTAGATAATTCCAGTTGCAACTCTGAGAATATTGTTTCTAGTAGCTTCGACAATGGTTCTGGTATGTTCTGCAAGGCTATTGGGCCAGCCCAACCCCCCGGTGGTTGTACGCCAGTACTTGCCAGTACTGGCTACAGGAAATTACCGGCTTTGCAGCCGTTACAACTATTACACCCTTGGCTATAGTATTGATGCTTATTGTCAGAGCAGCATGTAGACAGCAGGGCGGAGACAAAGGTCAAAGAGGTGGTATTCAGGCTAAAGGGCGCCATCCTACATTATGCATGAGATAGTTGCATAACCACTCGGCCAAAAGGCCAGACCAGAATCATAGAACACTAGATTCTGGTTATCTCCACACATATAGATTAAACAGAAGACAATCCTGACACTTATGTACTTAAAGAAACTCTGGGACTGGATTTAGACTATAGCTTTTTGTCTTGTAAATTACCTATGTTTTAGAATCTTATCATTTATCTGAATATCTCGCCCTCGCCCTCGTCCTCGCCCTTGTCTACGTCCTCGTCCGTGACAGTTGTTGAGCAAATAGTTTTGCAAAAGCTTGTGACTGTTTGGCACAGATTGTATCACTTGTTGAAGCGAGTGGGAATATAGAGGAGTCTGTAAATCTGTTGTGGAGAGTTGTTAATTACTCCCCACTAGGACACAGAGTGCTATATAAACTATATTCTGTAATGGGAGAATCTAGTGGTTGGTATTTGCATCAAAGTGTATTAATACTAACTGTAAGCAGACCTATGCAAGCATAAGTATGGATCCAGTCCAAAAAGCGAAAGCATGATCTACGTGCAGGCATGTCAGACTAGTGATGATGCTCAGGGGGCCATATTAGGGGTAGAATTAGATATTATAGTGCTTGTAGCACGTAGTAATTAATCATTCATTTCTTGTATTTGCTGTTACCTTTTAACAATTCACGTGACATTCACACAAAGACCTCTCTAAGTTTTACACTAACCTCACAATTAATGGGAGATTAGTGACGTGTATTCTACACATCCCTGTCTTTGCCATAATTAGAACAACCAATTTCAACAACTGTTTTCACCCTTCTCAAGGACTTTTGGCGCTTTGAAATGCCCAATGGAACTACTGTTGATAAACTTGCTGAAGAACTGGCTCGTCAATAGATGTGTATTGTCTGTGTCAATCTCTCACTTAAGCCAAGAGACGGCATCATGAAAGGCTACCTTCTTGACTTCTCTCATACTTGTTATGTAAGGTAATTCTTGGGGTCTGTCTCCACCCCCTGAATCAATACCAAATGTTTTTTAGTTAGTGCTGTAAAGTTGTTAAGATTATGAGCACGTACGGGTTGAATCTCTACCTTGGGAGGATGCCATATATGTTTTGTGACACCTAGGCAATCAAGTTGAAGAAGGTGTGACAGTCTTAAAGTGGCGTTTTATTCAAACTGAACTCAGAGCTAGATACAAATGAAAATCTTAAAGTAACAAGCAGAGACATGACAGAAAGGCTCCTATTTATTTACAAGATTATGATCTCGTTCCCTTATTTCATACCATTCTCAAAATAGACCATGACCTGTCCTCCAACAAACACCAGCATCTCCGTCTATTTTAATTCAGCTTCATTTTAATGTTAGCAATTTAAGTTATTAAAATAGTTCATGATGCATGTGGTTTAGATGACTCACGACTGGTGGTCGAGTCGTCCTGTCTGCAATCTAAATTTGTTATTTAAGAATAGATTTGCATGAACTGGGCCAAGGCCTATACGTGGGTCTAATGAGTTGTGGCGGGGTTCATGGCATGTTTGATGTTTAATATGGTTGAAGAGTTCAAGCCTTATTTGTTAGGCAGCAGCCTAATGATAACCAGGTATGAGCCTGTGACAGAAGGGCTCAGAAGTGAATCCTAAAAGTATTAGATTTAAAGGTAACAATAAACGTCTGGGTGTGCTGCCCTCTAATCTACAACTGTTCTTGGCTCCTCAGGCCAACAACTACTAAGCTAAAAGTACAACCCTAGCAAATAACAATAGCTAAACAATAAACCTCCCTTGATAGCAAGCAACTAGTAACCCTCATTAATACAATATGAAATGCCTGGGGCATATCCATATATCTTTGTTGCTCTCAGGGATGGGACATTAAATGTTTATAGAAAACCAATGTAGGTATCAAAAAGACTTGTGTTAATTGAAGAACGCTTGTATTTAGATAACTTGTTCTTCCTCCCACTGTCAGGTGATATATCTCATAATATACATGTCCTGGATATCCATATCATAGTTCCTACATTATTCAGTACATTCCATTCAATTTCATACCATTCCATTACAAATATATGACACCCCAGTTATGGGTTGGCCTCAAGTCCATGTCCTTGGACTTGCATGAAATACTCGCATGCACAAATCTGCAAAGATCTAGGATCTCTTGGCAGATTATAACAGCAATCTCCTTGGTTGACTCTGACCAATTATAAGGGCCACAAATCTTTTCCTTCGGTCACTTTGGTTTCTGGCAACCACAGACTAGGAACAATAGCTGCTGATAATCCCTCATATTTAGCGGCCAATCCCCACAAGGGTAAAACTTGTGGTCACTGCAGACAAACTAATCACATTCTTGAGACTTGCTTCTTGTGGCTTCAGACCCCAGATGGATCAAAATGGGCTGCCAAGACTCGATCTCTTTTCTTTAAATTCGGGAAGGAAAAGAGATGGGTCTAGCTCCAGCGGTGTTTCTGCCAAAAAAAATACTTGCAAAGCTTGGATTATGTCGGAAAACGTTTAGTCCAGATCAAGCTGCCTGGCAGAGAAAGATGTGGCTCTTGACACAGGTGCTACTTATTGAAAGGCTGAGGGCGATGGATAGGGAGACGTCACCTTGTGAGTAGAATACTGATAGGTATGGGAGAATTCAATAGATCACTTGGACAGAGTAAGATGATTGAATGGTAGTGAATTGTAGATGTGGATGTGGATACTAAGAGTAAAAAGGTCCTATCTATATACAGGAGTTCCAACCCTTGTTCCTCCATATGTTATTGTCTATGATAGCTAGAGTAACTACAATGGTGTCCTTATTATAGTGAACACGTTGATGTTAGTGTGTAGCAATCAGGAGGCAATAGTGATCAGATTCTAAGGGGTTAACTTAATTGGTGCACGGTTATCCCCTGATGGTGTGTGCAGTTATGAACTCAGATTTGTACAACACTACTGACCATATTTTTGCTGACAGAAGCTAATTTACATCTTTCTCTGCAATTCAAAACGTGTCCAGACTGCATCTGAACATATTCTTGCGGTTCGGGGTATTGGTTCGGTCAGTTTTAATGCCGGAAACTTCTCTGATAGTTCATTGAGTAGAACTATCACTCTCAGTAATGTTTGGTACCTTCCTGCTTGTACCAAGGACCTCGTCCAGGGTTCTCGGCTGCATTCTAATGGCTATGAAATAGACATTTCTAAAAGCAGGTTGTGTATTTTTCATGAGAAGGACAATAATTCTTTAGCAACTGTTCGGGTAAAAAACGGCTAATTATGCTTCAATGTTGTCAATGCTTCACCCAGTTCTTCTATTTCTCTGCAAACTTTACTTTTGTGGCACCACCCTTCATTTTTAAACTTCACCCCTTCTACTACTTGTTGGAAATAGAGATACAGAGTTTTGTGGACGTACGGGCCCTCCATTTTGTCTAGGTTCCCGACACGATCTTGTGTGTATTTAAGAGGTTGGAATGGGTAATATGGTAGCGCTTCAGACTACCTATTGGATATATGAGCGGCTGTATGGCGTGGGCACAAGGAGGTTATTGAGGGGTTTTCTATGCCTAGATGGCGCCACACTTGTTTATGGTGTGGCTTAGGCTACGTGTCGCTTACACTTGTACTTGTAGCGCACACTTCCCACACTTTTAGCTGCAATCCAAACATGACACTCTTTTAGTCAACTTCTACTTTCGTTCCATGAATATTGCGCCCATTTCATTGGGCAATATTTCCAACACTACTTTGATCACAAAGTGCAAATTGTCAATTTCTTGCAACAATCATTCTTCATTTTCGAACGTGCCTCCCAATACTTTCAAACTAAGGGGTAAATTCTCTGTTCCTCTCGGAAATTTTTCTTTAAATTCTGCAACTTCTTCAACTTCTCCACCTTCAAAATTGATCTCTGGAATTTTTCGGCATCTTAATCACCAATTTGCGCATATCAGTGCTGGATTTCTTTCGCTCCTTAATAAAAGCCAATTGAATTAGATGATGGACAAGAAGGTTTCTTTTGAGAAATATTCTCTTTTACAGTCAATTAAAGACTGTGATGTTTGCCTTTCTTGCAAACAGGTTGAGAAAATCTGTCGTGACCCCTCTCTCCAGCTAAAGAGTGTTCTACAGCTGGTCCATTCTGACACTTGGGGGAGTTGTTGTGCAACAGGTATACTTGGTGTTATGGCCAGGCATCCTTGAAGAGGTTTCAAGGAGAAGATTCTCAGGAATAGTGGATAGGAGAAGGTTTCCGAGCAAACTCTGACAGTTAGAGGTGGAGGGGCTGGCGTCATGACTATATTTGCCATAGTATTAGTTGAGTCAAGTACTGTCTCGAGTTAGATATAAGGAAGCTGGAGCTACCACATAGTAGTTCTCCAGCTTCTCAATCTTTCATTCTTTTGATCTTTGATCTCGAAATCTAGCACCTATATAATATCATACTTTTAGATCCTCACAGTCCGATATTCTCAATCTTCAATTTCGTATTTACATACTCGTACTTGTGTTCACCCTGATCTATCAGCCTTGATCGCTGGCTCGGCAACTCGACTGCTTGACTTTGTGTCTCGACTCTCCTGTAGTTCTCCGACCTTTGACCACCTGGCACCTCGCCGGTTGGATTATATCTGAGTATCCTTCGTTAGCAATTATAATCTGAATAATTATTAGTACATTACCTTCGGCAGACGGCGATCTCCAGTATCCCTAGCGCACGCCGTAACATTTTGAGAAGCTCAATCAAAGAAGTCCATCTCATCACACATGGACAGAAATCCAGCCTTGCCTTCGCAACTGGAATGGCAAGTCATCTCAGATAGGTTTCGAAATCTGGAGCATCCTTCATGAAACGAAGTCGAAATTCGGACATCCCTGGATACTAGAGGAAATGGCGACATCTCCACTTCTTGATTCCCGCTTACAGCCTCGTCTTTAATTCTGATCGCAGCCTCGCCTGACATTGCTTGTTCCCTACAGCCTCGTGTGCGAAATCTTGTTTTGGCAAGTGTACCTGCACGTCTTTCATCGCGGTTTTCTCTAGCATTTATTATAAGCAGCTTTGTCTGCACTTCTCGATCCTATTTTGTCTTTTTGTCTGCTAGCTCTCGTGCGCATTTGTACCTGCAATTCATGTACGCAGGACTATCTGCACCTCTCGTTCCTAGCCTTGTCTACGACATTCTATACCCTGTAATTATTTTCGGTTTTCTCTGCAAATTCTTGATTGCTGTCTTGCGTGCTATCAATCATCCTCTAAAGGGCGCCTGAAACTCGCACTTGCTATCTTGTCTGCAGGTCTCGTTCGCAGTTTTCCCTACTCTCTCTCGATCGCAAATTCTACCGCGACTCTCGTTCGTAATTTGCCTCCAGCCCTTGTTCACAGCCTTGTCTACGACTCTCCGCTGATCGGACAACGAAATATGGTCTGCATATACAGCTATGTTCCTAGCTCACAGGTTTGACCATTTTATTGATCACAAGGTCATCCACAACCTTGGTTTGCAGCTTCGTCTGTCAAACTCGTCTACAGTGCAGCCTCGTCTGCAATACTAGTCGCATTCATGTCTGCGAAATCTACAGTGCAGCCTCGTCTGCAATTCTTGTCGCATTCATGTCTGCGAAATCTTCAGTGCAGTTCGATTTGTGATTCTGATTTACGGTTTTGTCTGTAATCATTGACGCATTTCGATCTGCAATTCCCGTCGCATTCATGTCTGCGAAATCTACAGTGCGGTTCGATTTGTTATTCTGATTTACGGTTTTGTCTGTAATCATTGACGCATTTCGATCTGCAATTCCCGTCGCATTCATGTCTGCGAAATCTACAGTGCAGCCTCGTCTGCAATTCTTGTCGCATTCATGTCTGCGAAATCTTCAGTGCAGTTCGATTTGTGATTCTGATTTACGGTTTTGTCTGTAATCATTGACGCATTTCGTCTGCAATTCCCGTCGCATACATGTCTGCGAAATCTACAGTGCGGTTCGATTTGTTATTCTGATTTACGGTTTTGTCTGTAATCATTGACGCATTTCGATCTGCAATTCCCGTCGCATTCATGTCTGCGAAATCTACAGTGCGGTTCGATTTGTTATTCTGATTTACGGTTTTGTCTGTAATCATTGACGCATTTCGATCTGCAATTCCCGTCGCATTCATGTCTGCGAAATCTACAGTGCAGCCTCGTCTGCAATTCTTGTCGCATTCATGTCTGCGAAATCTACAGTGCAGCCTCGTCTGCAATCCTCGTCTACAGTGCAGCCTCGTCTGCAATTCTTGTCGCATTCATGTCTGCGAAATCTTCAGTGCAGTTCGATTTGTGATTCTGATTTACGGTTTTGTCTGTAATCATTGACGCATTTCGATCTGCAATTCCCGTCGCTTTCATGTCTGCGAAATCTACAGTGCAGCCTCGTCTGCAATTCTTGTCGCATTCATGTCTGCGAAATCTTCAGTGCAGTTCGATTTGTGATTCTGATTTACGGTTTTGTCTGTAATCATTGACGCATTTCGTCTGCAATTCCCGTCGCATACATGTCTGCGAAATCTACAGTGCAGCCTCGTCTGCAATTCCCATCGCATTCATGTCTGCGAAATCTTCAGTGCAGTTCGATTTGTGATTCTGATTTACGGTTTTGTCTGTAATCATTGACGCATTTCGATCTGCAATTCCCGTCGCTTTCATGTCTGCGAAATCTACAGTGCAGCCTCGTCTGCAATTCTTGTCGCATTCATGTCTGCGAAATCTTCAGTGCAGTTCGATTTGTGATTCTGATTTACGGTTTTGTCTGTAATCATTGACGCATTTCGTCTGCAATTCCCGTCGCATACATGTCTGCGAAATCTACAGTGCAGCCTCGTCTGCAATCCTCGTCTACAGTGCAGCCTCGTCTGCAATTCCCATCGCATTCATGTCTGCGAAATCTACAATGCAGCCTCGTCTGCAATTCCCGTCGCATACATGTCTGCGAAATCTTCAGTGCGGTTCGATTTGTGATTCTGATTTACGGTTTTGTCTGTAATCATTGACGCATTTCGATCTGCAATTCCCGTCGCAGTCATGTCTGCAATCCTCGTCTACAGTGCAGCCTCGTCTGCGAAATCTCGTCTTCAGTGCAGCCTCGTCTGAAATTCATGTCTACAGTGCAGCCTCGTCTGCAATTCTCGTCGCAGCCTTGTCTGTAAATTCTAGGTCGCACTTCGACCTGTGATTCTGATCTTCAGTTTATCAGTAGTTCTAGTTCCCAGTTCAATCCGCGAATTTCGTCCGCAAAACAACCATGTACACCAAATTTTGATTGCAGCTTGCCAACGAAACATCATCGCCGTTTTGTATACTTCTCTCGTCTTCAATGCAGGCTTGTCTGAAAGCCTCGGTTGTAGTCAATCCGCGATTCTCGTCAGCCTCAACTGAGATTCTAACATGCATAGCTGTTTACGACATCTCGTCTGCAGCCTTGTCTGTGTTTCGCGTGCTTACTTACGACTGTCATTCTAGTTGCAGTTCGATCTATTCCGCAATCACTGTTTTGGCCGCAACTTTCGCCTGCAGCCTCGTCTACGAAGTGTCATTAACAGTAACAACTGCATTTCTAATCCACAGTTGTTTTGCGCTTCTCGATCGCAGTTCGAGCATCTGTGTCTTGTTCGCATATCTACAGTGAAATCCTCGATGCCATTTTGTTTGCAGAATCTCGTTTTCGTCACTACCTTGTTCGCAATTCTCGATCGCAAATTGGTCTGCATATCTCGGCTGTTGTCTTTTCTGCTCCCTTTTTCCTGTATTTTCATCAACAATTCCAGTCCGCAGTTCGATCTCTTCCTTCATGTTGCATCTCTGCAGGCAAAATTTCCTCTATATTGTACACAACTCTTGTTCGGTGCAGACTTGTCTGTCACAAATCTCGTTCGGTGCAGCCTCGTCTGTCACACTATAGCTCGTTTTTGGAGGCTAAGGAAAAGTTCCAAGCACTCATCTTTGATAAATCTCGTTCGGTGCAGCCTTGTCTGACACAACTCTTGTTCGGTGCAGCCTCGTCTGTCACAAATCTCGTTCGGTGCAGCCTCGTCTGTCACAAATCTCGTTCGGTGCAGCCTCGTCTGTCACACTATAGCTCGTCTTTGGAGGCTAAGGAAAAGTTCCAAGCACTCATCTTTGATAAATCTCGTTCGGTGCAGCCTTGTCTGACACAACTCTTGTTCGGTGCAGCCTCGTCTGACACAACTCTTGTTCGGTGCAGCCTCGTCTGTCACAACTCTTGTTCGGTGCAGCCTCGTCTGTCACAACTCTTGTTCGGTGCAGCCTCGTCTGACACAAATCTCGTTCGGTGCAGCCTTGTCTGACACAACTCTTGTTCGGTGCAGCCTCGTCTGATACAAATCTCGTTCAACCTTGGAAGTTGAGGAAAAATTCCAAGCACTCCTCTTTGATG
Organism: Blumeria hordei DH14; assembly: GCA_900239735.1. Taxonomy (NCBI): domain Eukaryota; kingdom Fungi; phylum Ascomycota; class Leotiomycetes; order Helotiales; family Erysiphaceae; genus Blumeria; species Blumeria hordei. The sequence continues at coordinate 1,032,903 of OENG01000034.1, forward strand.
TCTCGTTTGTTAAGTAGTTTGAAAACCTCTCTCGACTCGAATTGGTTTGGCCAAGAAATTATCAAGGCGCTCAAACCATCAATCACTTGCCAACAGTCTGGTCTGCGAAGTCCTGTCCCTAGGATCATCTGAAAGTCTATTCTAGAGTTATAACTCCCATTCTCGTCTGCGATATATTGCCCGTAGTGCAATCTCTGATTCTCAAAAGCAGTCTTGTCGGCAATCTAATCCGCCTTTCGATATTCACCTTCTCGATCGCAGTTTGACTGTAACAACTCATCTGAAATATGATTTGCCACTCGATCGCAGCTATTATGGCCAAATCCCTTCCATGTTTCGATCCTGCAACCTCGTCCACAGCATCTTCTGCCAATTCTCGCTCGTTCCAGGAGACTGATGAAAATTTCATAGATCTCACCTTTGAACTATCAAGTTAAAACTCTCGAAGCTGTCACGTCTCGAATTTGTTAGGCCAAATAATCACCAGGGCACACAAATTATTTGTCCTTTGTCAGACTCACATCCCTTTAGGACTAGGTCCAACTGTCAAAAACAGTTTCAGTCACTCGGAATCCCTATGTACCAAAGATTAAACAAAATTTAACCAATGGTCGCCACACTCTAAACCGGAATACGAAGCCTCATGAAACCATTCAATCATGCCCAGGATCATAATTCCAAATTCACTTGATCGGTTCTATACCCAGTAGCCTTTTATTAATTATTATCGCTCGTAGGAACTTCGCTCAGTAAAAGGGGAGAATAGTGTTATGGCCAGGCATCCTTGAAGAGGTTTCAAGGAGAAGATTCTCAGGAATAGTGGATAGGAGAAGGTTTCCGAGCAAACTCTGACAGTTAGAGGTGGAGGGGCTGGCGTCATGACTATATTTGCCATAGTATTAGTTGAGTCAAGTACTGTCTCGAGTTAGATATAAGGAAGCTGGAGCTACCACATAGTAGTTCTCCAGCTTCTCAATCTTTCATTCTTTTGATCTTTGATCTCGAAATCTAGCACCTATATAATATCATACTTTTAGATCCTCACAGTCCGATATTCTCAGTCTTCAATTTCGTATTTACATACTCGTACTTGTGTTCACCCTGATCTATCAGCCTTGATCGCTGGCTCGGCAACTCGACTGCTTGACTTTGTGTCTCGACTCTCCTGTAGTTCTCCGACCTTTGACCACCTGGCACCTCGCCGGTTGGATTATATCTGAGTATCCTTCGTTAGCAATTATAATCTGAATAATTATTAGTACATTACCTTCGGCAGACGGCGATCTCCAGTATCCCTAGCGCACGCCGTAACACTTGGTGCCAATTACTTTGTCAGTTTAACCAATGACTTCTCACAAAAGAGTAAAGTCTTTCTACTTCAGTCTCACCGAGGTTCTCTCTCGTTTCATTAAATACAAAGAATCAAAGGAACTCCAGATATGGTAGATAATTAAAGCTTTTCGAAGTGATGGCAGCACCAAGTAAAATCTCATCAACTTTGGGGGCATTTCTCATCAAAAAAAGCCCCATATACACAGCACTAAAATAGAGTGTCAGATCAGTTGAATAGAATGCTCGTCTTGATGGCTAGGTGTATGCTTACTCATGCACATCTTCCTCTTCGATTTTGAGATGCTGCAATTTCTTCGGCCTGCTACTTACTCAACCGCCTTCCTCATTCTTACCAAAAGGTTTCTACTTACAAAACCTTTCACGGTTTTCCTTCTGACTTTTTTCACTTGAGAGTCTGGGTTGTCTCTGTTATGTTCTTATATACAGTGAAGATACCCAACAACAAAAGCTGTTTCCAACCTCCCGAAAGGGAACCATTATTGGTTATTGTGATTTTACAACACAATACCGTGCTTACTTGCCCTCAAAATAGGGTTGCAACAAAATTGTCTTCTCGGCAAATGTCTGATTGGGGAGGAGAAATTCTGAGATTCAAGTTGGTCTGTTAAAGAGCAATTTGGCGATTTAGAAATTGATTCTGGAAATATTGGCAGCTCAAATCACAATAAAAATGCTTCCTGGGGATCTGAGGGGCCTAACCCTAACCCTAACCTAATATACTCGAGGATGGATTTTTCTTACCACTCTCATCCTATTTCATTATCAATAACTTCCTTTTTTGCCTCTCAGGAAAACTTTTTAATCCCTGATGAAGGCACAACTACAGAGAATCCTTTCGGCACCCTCCCAACTGCTACGCTAAATTCAGCCCCTTCAATAGAGCAAAATGATGCAGATGATCATCCTTCCCCCCTGTAGCAAGTCTTAGAAGGATCAGTAGGATAGCCAAACAGATTGAGTTTAGGTCTAATTTGCAGCCTGAGCCTCAACTTCTTTACATCAGTTGGGATGTGCCTATCCCCCGGAATTTCTCAGAGGCAATTAATAGTCCTAATATTCTAGGATGGCAGGCTGCAATAAAATAAGATCTCGACTCACTGGCTAAAAAGAAGATGTTTACTCCTGTTACCCATGTTCCTCACAGAAGAAAACCTACTGAATCAAGGTGGGTTTTAACGTCAAATCAGATGGCAGGCTCAAGGCAAGACTTTTTGCTCAAGGATTTTGTCAAGTATATGGCGCTGAATTTTTTGAAACTTATTTGCCCACCCTTTGGATGGATTCTTTGCGGATTCTTTTAGCTATATCAGCCTTCCTTGACTGGTAAATTCACCATATTGACATAAAAGCAGCATACCTAGAGGGTGATATCCAGGAGATCATTTTATGAAAGCACCCAAAGGTATGTCTTGTTCGAAATTCTTATGGGTTAGTAAAGCCTGTTTAGGTCTTAGGCAATCGGGCAAAGCATGGAATAATAAGCTTAATTCTGAATATCTTTTGCTAAACTTTCTTTCCTCTTCAAGCAATCAGTGGGGTTATGTGCACTCTAGGAAACCTGTTGCACTTGATGCATATGTTGACAATTTGGTGATCTGTGGGAAACATCAATACAATATCCTGGACTTGAAGAAGCGACTTTCATCAGCTTTTCCAGTTAAGGGCTTTGGTGAACTCACTACAGTGATTGGATGGCAAATCACCTGCAATTGAAGTACTCGGACTCTCAAAATTTCTCAGTCCAAGTATATTTCCGATAAAATTAATTCTTTTGGTTTAGGGGAGGCAAAATCATCTTCTTCGCCTCTTGACGGGTACGACGGGATCCTTCCATCCCTGGAGGGTGACACTAGCACAGATGAGTCAGTTTATTCCAGCGCTGTAGGAAGCCTTGGTTATTCTGTAAATGGCACCTGTCCCGACATTTCTTTCACTACCTCACAATTTGGTAGTTATAATTCTTCCCCTTTTCACCAACACTGGAACAGTGTCTGTAGAGTGCTCAGAAATTTGAAAGGCACCCTCGAATTTTGTATTACTTACAGCTCTGGGTGTGCTTCTCATTCTCAGGACCCTAAAGCAATTCTTTTTTCTGATTCTGATTTTGCATCCAACACTCATCCACAGCAATCTATAAGTGGATATATAATTATGCTAGGTAAGTGCCCTATTTCTTGGCAGTCCCGAAAACATAAATCTGTTTTTGATATCTACTGCAGAGGCCGAATTTGTTGCGCTCTCAGAAGCTTTGAATCTGTTCGGATTAGGTCTTCGTCAACGATGTCTAGCCTAATTGTGCTAGGTTGCAGACTACTGTTACAACTATTCATGGGGTCATATTCAGGGTAGTGAAGTAGTTTGGGTTTGGTATGGGTTATAAGGTTGATACCTGAGCGTGTCTCATAGTAGTCAGACACGCGACTCAAGTAGCAAGTACATGGTAAACCTCGACCCCAAAATGATGATACGTATCAAGTTTAATATGCTAGGTCCTGTATGGCTAGTATGAATGGGATATGGGGGTTTTACCTGTAGATAGATAAAGACGCTGTAGCCCTCTGATAGTTGGGACAAGCCTTCTACCAAATAATATCGGAATCAATACTAGCCTCTCCTTAAGCAATCTCATGAATTATTTCCGTGTCTGTCATTACAGACCAATAAACAGAATCGACGATCAAGATTTAGAAAGTCGATCAGAATCAGTCAATCTGGGTTAGTTGCATGCTTAAGGAACTACATGTTGCCGACCAATTGTCACAATCCATCTCTGGGATGTCGCGTCGTACCCAGCCAACCGAGTCATGACGCACATACAATAACATAATTTAGGAATTGTAATGGTTACAGTGTTGTGATAGCAACAGTTGCCACTCGGAGTACTAGTTAGTTGCTATGTGAGAACTGTGGACTATTACACCCTTGGTTATAGTATTAATGCTCGTGTACTCAAGGATACTCTGGGACTGGACTTAGACTGTAGAATTTTGTCTTGTAAATTACCTATGTTTTAGAATTTAATTATTAATCTGAATATCTCGTCTTCATTATCAGCCTCTGTCTTCGTCCATGACACCAATTTCTTTTTAAGGGAGGCATGTTAGTACATACCGACAGCCAAAGTGCTATGACCATTTCAAAAGGACAGTAATTCTTCAAAGACCAAGCATTTTGATGTTGCCCACCACTCTGTTTAGGAGAAGGTCAATCGTGACAAGGTTTCTATTTCTTACATTCCTTCTAGCCAAATGATTGCCAATATTCTCGCCAATTCGCTATCTGCACCAAAGGCCAGGCCACTTTGCGCAGAAATCTTTAATTCTAAATCATTGCACAACTTCGGATATGTTGTTCAGGGGGAGTGTTGGAATTCACCACATTTATTACAAAATCTGGCATTCCTTTCAAGTATGAACAACTTTCCTGCATGCTGCATAATATATCCTGTATTCTACATTTTAATTTCTTTTTCCTAATGAGCTACTTTCCCATGCATTTGCATTTGCGGGGTAATATGATACTAGATGCAAATGCAGTGGGAGACGCAGTCATACTTACTTTGCAACAAATATGAAGGTGTTAATGGTGTAGGGTCAGTACTGTCTTATTCCCCGTACAATTATTCCGTGGCCAGCTGTGCTGGAAACTTTTTGCTGTAATAATTGTCATTTGCATACCTACTTCAATTCTAGGGTATGCACACATAAATTCGCGTTTTACATGTAACTTAGAACTTGAATGGAAACAATATTCTTTGAGCTATACTTTCTGCTCTTCTTACTCGAAAATTGCAACAGCCCTTCCAGTGTATAGAATCTGTCTGGTACATTCAGAGCCAGTTCTGAGATCCAGTTGGAAGCTGCTTCCAGTTTTATTTCTATACTCTCCATAAGTATGGCGCTCAAGAGGAGCGCGCTTCTATCTCCATCTCCTTCAGCCTTTATTGCAAGCCCTGAACTGATTACGGTAACCTGCTTGATTGCAGAGTTAGCAAGGCGTAGCTTGCTTACAAGGCTCATTTTGATGTAATAAGGGGACATGCTTCTCCACGAGTGGTCGGGCTTGACCTGCAGGAACGTACGCTCGTCTAGGTGGGCTGGTTTGGGAGCTGAGTCAATTGGCCTCCATTTTTATGAAGTCCACGTTGCTTTTGACTGAGGCCCGTTGGCTGATAGCGATTTTGTTGCTACTGGATATGCAAGTTTTGCCTTTTTCTTCACTACCTGAGTCCAGGATCTCTCAGCTATGTGGGAGTTTAGAAAGTCATTATCTTGGCTTGACCTGTAGGCGTTGTCAAAGCCGGCTCTGTGTCTTTTGTGTGGCTGTTGCTTTTTCCTACGATAATCTGCACTGGTTGTAGAGCACTAGCGCGTGGATGGCTGTAATTTTGCTGCCACTGGCAGCCTCTTATAGCCCACTGTATTGGGGCTGGCTAGATTTTCCATGCAGAATTTCTGATATCATGGCCTGTAAGACCACTCTGCTGTCTTCTACAATTCGTCGGAGCTGTTGGTCGGTTGTGTCTGTCGAGAGTTTGAAGTATCCATTGACGACGCGCTATGTCTCTGCGAAGCATAGTTTGAAAGCCCTCACTTCATCTGCGAGGAGGCTAGTCATTGCAGTCCCCATTGGTTCTGTGGGGTTTAGGATCGAACCTTGGCAGCTCGTCTCGCAGATTGGTTCTCTGGTTTGATGTGTGTTGCTAAGATTTTTCGGAGGACCTGTGAGAATCATTTCGATGTCAGGCGTCGAATTTAATGTTGAAAGGGGGTCCAAGAGCCAGTCTTTGCAGAGGACTGGAGAGGCCTGGGTGAGTATAGTTGGAATCACAGGAGTAAAATGAAGATGGTAGATTAAGACAATATCTGGGCGCGTCAAGTATTGCTACCTTGGAATGGTTGGCGAGGTCGTTTTCCAATATTTTTTTGGTGTCAAATTAGACTGAGAAAGATTGATTTACTAGGGGGTCTTCAATTATTGTATCCTGGGCAAACTCCTCCGGCGCAGCAAAATTTCAGTAAACTTGGCTCCGGGAGAATATTTCACACTCAGGCTCGTAGGGAATTCTGCATGCACGTATTCAGTCATCAGCCTTGGTATTTTCAATGTTGAGAATTGTGCTCATGCATAGCACGAGAATTAACGTGATGTTTGCTTTTGTCCGTAAAAAAATCCTTTACAGTATCGGCGCCTAAGGTAGCTTATGATGCCAAGGACCGAAGACATGTCCACTACAAGTCTGGTAGTAAAGGTTTCATCCAGAACAGAGATTCGGTCGCGTATAGTGATAAATTTCAAATTTTTCGTTGTGGTGGAAGTTGAAGTTATGAACTTGAGCGAAGATGGAGTTAAGAGCTGAACCAGTGTCGGCGGTAAGACCAATGCAGTAAGTCTTGTATGGGGTTGTAGAAGGAAGATTTGAATGAAAACAATTGTATTGAGATGTATGGTTCTGAGTAAACTTAGATAATAAAAGGGAGATTGCGTGTGTGCACAACTTATCAACTGTGGTTTTTGACCAGTATTTATCAATCTCCATGGATCAAAGTTATGATCCCTGTAGATGTAGATCTATATACAGTGTCTTATGGATGGTTATTGTAAAATTGTCAAAACGACTGGGGTTAGATCCCCGTATATATTGCCTTAATTGGTTTGGTCTTCCTGCAGGCCCATGTCTAGTCTGTCGACTAGTTATGCAAGCAAGGGGTACTATCCAATGATATTCCGTGAAAGTCTAAATTATGGGGATGGTTTTCAACTCAAAGTGAATTGTAAAATGGTCCTCATTTAAATTAAAATAAATTAAAAATTAAAAAAATTAATTGATATTATGTAAAAGTACACACCTATTTCAAAAATAATTGCTCTGTATTTCAAAAGTATACATCGAAGCCCTCAGTATGGCTCGCAATTAAAATGAAAGCGTACTACATGTTTTGTATTAGTCTGCTCCATCCTAATACTTTGTGTACCCTCCATTTGCCTTTATGACCGCTACACATCTGTCGTGCATGCTACCAACGAGTGACAATAGCTCCTCAGAGGGTATAGAGTCCCATGCGGCCTGTAGCAATGTCCTCAACGTGATAGAGCGCACAAGCCTGACACCATTTATCTCAGGACTGTTTACCTGAATGTGATTTTTGAAGATGTTCCACAATGAGTCGATCGGGTTCAGGTCCGGAGAGTAAGGTGGCCATCTAATAGGCGTTATTTCAACCTCACGCAGCGCCTCAATTGTTGAGTAAGCTTTGTGACATGGTGTATTGTCGTGAATGTATAGAATTTCTGGATTTTTCCGGACGAAAGCCTCAAGCTCATTGACTTGTTCCGCACTTCATTTAGGTGAGCATCCTTTGCGAGGTGTAGGATTCTCAGTCTCTCGAGCACACACATATTGCACTTGCCTTCTTGTGAGGCCAAGTTCGTCGGATATATGTTGTTATGTCAAGCCAAGTCTTCTTAATGTTCTTATTTCAATACATTGATCGCGAGTTAGATGCCTGCGAACTTTGGTTTCTGAAGCAGACTTTTCGAGAGACATTGTTTGACAGGATAGAGGATGAATTGATAGTGGTGTCGGTGATGAAGGGTTGTGCAGTCAAAAATGTCGTTGAAAATGTGTTTCTCTAAGCGATTGTTAGAATTAGACGATTGGACCAAACTTCATGGCGAGCGGGGTAATTAGGAGAGACATACTAACCTATTACGAGCTAGCCCAGCTGCACCTACAGGGCTAATCCCTTAAACAACCCAGTTTCAAGATTAATCTTTATGTTCCTAGAGGCATAGTATATACAGTCAGACCCCTGTTAAGGCGATCATGGTTAAGCCGATATTGCTGTTTATACAATATTTTTTTCGGTACAGACTTTGTTCCAATACATTTACTGATTACTAGATTATCGTTCTTCAACCTCTGCATATCGTCTTAACCAGGGTTTTTTTGTTAGATGGGTGCTAATAATGCCGCCAAAAAAGGGGATTTCTGTAGAGCAACGACGTGCTTTGCGACGGTGGGAGCACCGCCAGGTCCCAAAACCAACACAAAAACAGTGCATTGAGTGGTTCTTCGCTGAGTACGGCCATCGATTTAGCCAGTATACAGTTTCCGAGTTCTTGGGCAAGACCTTTGCGAAACTCGACGAAGCTACAAGTACTACTGCGCTACGACAGCGAGCTGGAAATTAGCCTGACCTTGAGAGTATTCTCCTCGACTGGCAAATACGAGTTGAACAAGGAGGAGGGATCACAACTGACGATTTGCCCCGTGGTAAGGCAATGCAGATCTGGATACAGTTACCACAGCACTCTATACAACCGTGCCCTGAATTCAGAGCTTGTTGACTTGAGAATTTCAAGAATAGAAAACATATTCAGAATTTGGTAGGACTCGGTGAAGTCGGTTCAATTCCAGCGGCTGCAGAAGCCGAAATGAAAGCTCTACAGACAATTGCAGGTGTCAGGGTCGGAATGAGACGAAGGCAGAACTGGACGGAGTCGGAGTATAAGGTAAAACTTATAGTAACTGAACTGATCTAAAGTCTTGAATAATTACAAGACAAAAAGCTACCGAACAAATACAGTCCTAGAGCCCCCTTGAGTAATTAGGTGTGGCTCTACAAACAAGGGCATGATGGTCTACGGGAATAATATAGCAACTGATTTTATGTTTGAATTTGATTTCATTTAGCCCGATTTGGCGCCCTATGGGCCCATGCAGGTGTCTACGAACTCTAATGTTTATATAGGAGGAAACCTTTATGGTAAAAACCCCCTCAACCTTTTCAATTTATATACACTTTAAAGTAGTGTTACCTTCACGAAGTGCACTATTACTGTTCTGTCCAGTGCGCATCCCGTCCACTTCCATGCTACTGGTAGAGGTTTGTCTTCCTTCTACCCTCTTCTCTCGCCCTCATCGTAGCCTCGACTTCAAGCGTCAGTCGAAACTGTTCTAGCCGCCCTTCCTGCTGGATCCATCCAGTTATCCTTGCTAAATGTTTGGGACTATTCATCATGGCCTCAAATGACCGGTTTTCTACCTTTCTCAGTATTTCTCCTCTTCCTTTGGCCCAGCTGGTGCAGGCCATTACCATATGCTTCATATTCTGGGACAGATATCCACATTGGCATCGTGGGCTATCTACTCCTGGAACTTTTCTTCTGTGCAGATAAGAAATGAACCCAATGTGTTCGCTTCTTATCTGTATGGCTATGTTTCTCTGGGCCCTGCTCAGGTATTATAGCAACTGATTACTGTGTTGAATAGTGACTGTTGTTATCACAACATTGTAACCATCGCAACGCATTGACTTTGATATCAGGGGTGCTCATGACTTGGTTGACTATGCTAGACACAGCATTCCAATATTGCTCTGTAGTACAAGGGTAGTAGTGGACAGGCCGTAGTACTCATGGGAACGCTGGTCTGTGACAGCAGGAGAGTTTGAAGAAGAAAACGTATATAATATGGACGAGTCAGGTCTCTTTTGGAATAAGCCACCTTCACGTAGGCTATTGTCACAATCTCAACCCGGGCTTAAGGAAAACAAGGGCCGAGTTTCTCTCTGTTTTTGTACGAATGCCACAGATTCTGGCCGACGTCCCATTTGGATTATTGGCAAATATAAGACGCCTCGGGCCTTGAAAAACGTTAGTATCCAGACAATGGGTGGCAAGTGGGGGTGGAATTCCAAAGCATGGATGAACACAGCAATTATAGGCGAATGGCTTCAAGAATTCTATCGCCACATTGGAAATGCCCGAGATGTACTGTTGGCAATGGATAATTTTTCTGCCCATTATTCTACCGTTGAATTATACCCTCCTCCGTCGAACATCAAAGTCTGTTGGCTTCCAGCTAATAGTACAAGCCGGTATCAACTTCTTGATCAAGGTATTATTCAGAACTGCAAAGTATTCTACAGACAATACTGGCTCCCCTTTGCTCTACAAACAGTTGAATAGGGTACAGATCCACAATCAAATGTCAATATTCGACTAGCAATTCGCTGGATCTTACGAAGTTGGTATAACGAAGTCACTGTCGGAATACTCGGGTGGTATTTATATCACAAAATTTCTGTAGCAGTAATAACAATTGGTGGTTAACATATATCTTCTATTCTTCTCTTCTAACCAAAGGAAACACGTATAGACAGCAGTTGTCCCTCTCTCCTGGCGCCATTCCTAAACAGGTAACTCATTACTCATCAACGTAATTAGTCATCATGTCTAAGATAATACATGAAAGGTCATTGAGACATTAGGTCATTCGACAGTTACAAATACAACGATTCATAATTGCTCGCGGAAATCGACTCTTATTTCCAGGCCAATGGCTCTTCCGACGTCTGTACTTCCGACTGGACTTTCTGAATTGTTGAAGGAAGTAGTCAGAGCAGGAGACATACGAGATTCAATGGCAATAGCCAATTTTCTTAATCCAATTGAGGAGGAAGCGGAAGGGAATTTGATGCTTGACGAGGCAACGATCTTATAAGAGGTGATAGGGGGATATTTGGGAGCAAATCAAGACGAACAGCCTTTGTGGACAGCAAAAGAGGCCGAAATGGCTCTGAAAGTGTTGATTGAGTAGACTGAGAGTCAAGATTCTCTTAATTCGAGCGATGAGAGACGGCAATCGGGAGTATGAAAGAGGCAAAAGTACAAAGTGGCCTAGTGTAAGGATTCCTCTTCGCATCCTTACTTCAGGTCATAATTTTAGCATTCTTTCGATGTTGTTGTAACAACAGAACAGTTCTTGGCACTTGTTATTATGTTGGTACTAGTTTAGGGCCTATGTTATGATGGCTTGGTCTGTAGCTTCAGATTTCTTCACGCTTACTTTTCTCTCAGACCCAACACCATTAGATCATCTCTGGTCGCCTTTAGTACCTTTAGATATTTACATTACCAAGTTCAAACCTTTAGTCTCTCCAAGTGATCTCAAGTAGACCTTCAATCATCTCTCGCAGTCCATCTAGCCCCTCTTCCACTACAATTACGCTTCAGTCCGTACGCCTTTGCTCCAATCTGACACCTAGATAGCTGCATTAGATAATCATATCCTTTTAAGCGATATCCTCTGTATGACGATATTTCCACGGCCCCGATTATATCGTCTTAACAGGGGTCTGACTGTACATACATCTATATAAGCTAGGAATATAACGCTTAATACATGCGTGTCAGTAATCGATCCGAGAAACTTATAACATGCATTTGAGACATGGTCATCTGCTGGAATGCTAGTGTGAAATAAATGCCAATGCGCATTAAACTTTCACTGAGGGATGTATTGATGACAATGATATAGGATGGGGAATTTGATTGTCTAATTAGCCAGACTTACGAATAAGTTATTCTTGGCATTCAAAGATGTATCATATTTCAACATTGGCTGTCAGTGTTCCTACAAACTTGGTTGTATCATCAGCTAATGGAAGATCCTACTATTTCAGACTGCTTTAATGATTATCATTTAATAGAATATTTGAGCGCAGATCGAAACAAATGTTTATCAAATATCATTTGTGATGGTTTAGGAGAATAGCAGGTTCTCAGAAGCTCGTCATATTGCGCTGGCAGTAGTCCAGAATTCCTGTACAAATAAATAGCTACGCGCAACTAATAGAGATCGTGCGATGTCCTTGTAACTTTAGCTTAACCTACAATCTGATATCACCTTTCGATCCGTCTCGCTACAGTAGCGACAAGGGGCGTGGCGTTGGTGCTTTTGGTCGAAATGACGACGGGCAGAGATTTCACAGATGCACAGCCCATCCCAATCCAATATCTTCAACCCAAGTACGGACTGCAGCTAATATGAAACCTGTCTGGCGTTCGTATTAAAACCGCTGATATCCTTCGGTACCCTGAACTTTCCTGGAAGATCTTTCGCAGCTAAGCATCTTATCACCTACTGAAGCCCTCCAAAATCTAAAATTTTTGAGCTAGTGTATAACATTTAAGACAAAATCCATATTTCTGCAATTGCCGCGCGTTGTGGAGAAACAGTCAAAGTATCGGCCTTAAATAATACTACACCTCAGCCAGGGGCACTAATAACTAAACCCTCGAATAAACGCCACCAACAAATACGTAGGGCATTTCGCTAGCAAACAAAGCAAAGCATTCGAAAAAGACCGGAAGATCAGTGCCTCAATCTGCGGCCGGTTAGCTCATATTTGGCCTCCTCGGTTAGAAGCACGGCAGCGATGAGACAAAGCCGTAGGGGTGGAAAGTCTGCAAAGTTTCTGGGACAGCAATAGCAACAGCAACCGAAAGATCGAGAAGAAGCTTTGATGGCGGAGAAAGTGGAAATGACACCTGAAGGCTCGATTGGTGGCCAGATGAAGTCTTTGATAAATAAAATGCCCCTTGGATGAGAGAAGGACATGCTGGGACTGAACCGAAACAGTTTTGGAGATTGGGGAAATATCGAGAGCTCGTACGCGCGATGGCCGAGTCTGAGGAGGAATCTGCGCTTCGGCACGTCAAATTCAAGTTCTCAGACGGTCGAAATTGACATGGTCAACGCCTGAGTGAAATCTAAGGCGGGACAAGGTTAGTTCTACTCAGAGATGATTAATCTGTTCCAGCCTGGCTCCAATCATATTCAAGCTCCCAAAATGGTGTGGAGGCTACCAATTGCCTGGCACGTTAATCTACAAACTCACCTCGTGGTGGTATCTGCGTACAACTTCTAGTGCAGGAGCGTCTCTGAAATTGAAAGGGTCATCTAATACATACACATACCACCATTTACACATCACAGCCATATAGTTACATGCATGTTCAATTATTATTCTTAAAAAATGCAGCATATATCTCCTAAGCTACCTCTAATATTCCAAGTTCCCAGTAGGATGAGAGTATATGAATTGTTTCATCAGTCTTCCCAAGAAAGATAGGTGGGACACGGTACTACGTTGTAAACATTGACCAGAGACGTGACGAGCTAGGACGTTTGGCCAATGCACGAAAGCCGTGCCACATGTAAATGTTTATATTTTCCACGAGGAATTTGGGAGCGGGAAGCTACGGCTATTTATAACTACGATTTGTGTTCCAGATCCCCCGGCCCTTTACAAGTGATCTGATAATACTCTCGTATAGTGAGTGTATTTGCCAACTCGCTTACGCCTACAAGGTAAGGATGGGCCCTCTAGCCTTAGACAGCCTAGCCCGTAACAAGAGAGTCCTACTGCTTGCGACGAAACCTCTGTACCGTAAGGGAGGTTGTCTAGCCTGACTAGCTTAGTTTGCATGAAAAGGTGAAATAATGGCCCTAGATAAATATTAAATATTAAATATAGTGTTTAATATTGTCCTTTCTCAGACTAAGAATCTTTATGATATATAGATCCCCTCTGCCTACAGGCCAAGGATACCTATGTAGAGAATACGTCCCCTCCAATGCCTCCAATACAGGCTCCACCGAACGATGCTATCCTTTGCGAGTCCTCATGTGGTCATATACTTTGAGGAGTGATCTTTTCACCCTCTCGCTCCACATCCCGACTGCCTAACCTCGTTCAAGTTAAAATTCCCATTAGTGCAAGACTCCTCAACAAGCCAAATTCCAGACTTTGTACCTGATTGGCTTATTCTCCTCCATGGGGATGTACGTCGCGTAGTAATTTTAGTGGAATATGGCTGGTAATTAATGAGGCAAGCCCCCGTCAGTCATTATGACGAAATATAATATGTTTAGCTAGAGATTGAGAACTGATATGAGAATGGTAAGACCGAAATTGGTGAAAAGTCGTCAAATATAAATATGTTCGTCTGCTTTTAATTCCGATTCAGATGCGAAACTTCTTGGCCATCCCAGATATATAGAGCATACTGGGCGGTTACATCAGCATAGCTGGAATGTGAAAAATCAGTATCTGCCGGCAAGTTAAGAATAGTGCTTGGGATAGAGATTTGGAACAAATGTCACTGGCGCCTCGTACTTAGATTGTGGAAGAATTTCGGAAGAGTTAATCACCAGTGTTGTGAATGACAAGGCAAAGTCACAGGTAGTTGCAGAGGCATTTTACGACTCAAGTCGGTATTGATTGATTTAAGTTTAAGTCTCAACTGAGTCCTAGACTTTGAAAGATTACTTGAGGGTCTCTCTAATTATTTCCTTAATTAATGGCTCATATATTCTAATATTAACATCATATCTGTATTCTAGTTGGTCTTGAGGGTCAAGCCCTGAGAAAGTCGATATCAATCTATATCCATGAAAATTTATGTGGCGTCGTTCAGCATTGCTCCCACTATACTCAAGGCCTAATTTTCCTTTCCATTGTCATAATTTTCTGTCTCTCCATCTCATCGCGCCGAGTCCAAACTCTCTCGGGTGTTACAGATTGGTTTCACTTTCCCGATACTAGGCCCATGGTTGATGCATTTTGCAATAATACTTGTATTGGTATCGATAATACACACAAACGCTGCTAGTATCTCAGCTCAATCTAAACCACCAATTGCGATAGAAATGACGGATTTTAGATGATCTAAAATTTAAACGCCCGTAGTAATTTTAGTTTTGTCATAATTTAACTTAAATTTGCCTGGGATGCTTAACTTGACTTTGATATTGGTGGTGTTAAAAGGCCATTGCCTTGTTACCTTGTGAAACCTACACTTTTCTTTTCTACTGTTGCTTGCCCGACCAATTTTAATATGATGTTTGATTGAAGCTTGTAGAAGGCACTAATATGACCCCCACATGGTGGATTTCGATGAGGATTAGCCAGCCAAGGCCTGAATTTGTAATTTTGCAGGGCCAGCTTAAGATGCTGGAGAATTTAGTACGAGCTTTTAGTTGTCTTGTTTCCGTTAGGGTGGAATAATTTGTGTTCATTTAGCGCGATAATAACGTCGTATAACAGTTTCAGCAGATCTTGGTTGAATTATCCTCTCGGTCAGGCCCTTAATTACTGAGCTGTTGTCGGAAACAATTGTTCGGCAGAGGTAAGGAGAATTAAGCAACGGTATATCCATTTGTGGCAACTCTAAAGCGATGGTTGAAAGAATCAGCATGATTTTCCTTCGAGGACGTCCGTTAACAACGTATTACCTTACTGACGGGCAGAAAAATAAAAAGGCTACATAACCACTAAGCGTACTAGCCCGGGTCGAGCCAGCTGTTGCTAGATGATGGGGCGGGCATGGAAGATGGGGAGAATGGAGGTGCGACGGGTCTGGGAGATGAACATAATGGTGGGGCGATCAAGGAAACACATGGTGGGTAAGTGGCTCAGGCGAGAAGAGACGCTTGGACGCACATAGGCGGACAGCGGCTGTAGAACCACCAGCCCTATGAGGAAAGGAAAGCATTGAGTGATGAGCGAGTGAGTTGAGTGAGGGAGGCCAAGTCATCAGGTTGCCCTCTTTCGAACGAGGCAGCAAGTAGCTGTGTCTGATCTACAGCTCCATGGCACATGCAATGGCAACAAATACACAGACAGTCGACGGGAGTAATGTAGAGCCGGTCAGGCTTTGTCTGGTGGGTTGAGGGAGACAGCGCGTGCGCAACTGTCTTCCAAGTGGTGTGGGGAAGCGTGTAAGCGTTCAATGGGCCACTTCTCACCCACACAACACAGCACAACCGCTCACCGGTAGCGAGGGCCTATATTGTGAGTAAGACGACAGGACGAGCGAACTGTGCGCAGTGAATGCAAATGAAGAATAAGGCACAGCCAGCTGAAGACTGGCTAGGATTCGGACCGGCCACGGGCACTCATGCAGATTATCGCTGTCAAGCGGCATATGTCTGACAGCAGCATTAGCAGCAGAAGGAGGCCATTTCTGGATTAGCTGGATGTAGGGTTATTGGAAAAAAAGATGAATAGATGGACGAATCGACGGACGAAAATGCAGCCAATAAATCGGCCTATCCACCGTTATTGTCAGGGAGCTACGCCGAAATGTTCCAACGGTCAACAGGGATGTGTTTGGGATAATTTGGGGCCTTGCCCTGTTCCCGCCGCCACAACCTAATTTTCTTTCCTTTTATTGAAAAAAAGCTATGTATTTTTAACTTTCCCCGAAATTCTCCCACCCACCCTTGATGCATCATCATCATCGATCATTCTGACACTTTGCAAGCTCCTCGGAAACCTATTTTCTCCGTGCTATCTTTCATCTTAACAATACCTATCACATTCGTGGTGACTAGCTTATGTAAATGCGCAGGTTTGATTTTCTGACACAAGCTCTCAGCCAGTGAGAGAGCAGCTGGCAAAGTCGAAGATGAACTATTATCGACGAGCAGACATCTGTTCAGTGTCTGAGCTAGACGCGAGGGTGCTGGGTGAGTGATGTAAGTGAGTCCTTCCGGACAAGGCCGTCTGTTGATTTCCCTCAGAACCCCAACCCGACTGACTGCAATAAAGGCCGAGTTAGAGGAATGATTGATTCCTTCACGCCGCCTACGAGCAAAAGTGACGACTTATCCAGCGCACATACCCTGTGGACTACGAATGACAACAGGGCCCCCTCGCTCAAGCCAGATATCACTCGACAAGCATCTGTCAAATGTGTGGCAGGGGACCTGCAAATGAGACAACATCACGACACGAACCAAGGGGCGTCAAGCAGACTAGCTCGAGTGTACGTGCGGCCCTATAGTCTGCCTTGTCAAGTTTATGGGACCGGAACCACAAATGGCGGTCGATCGGGCGAACCAATCTGCAGCAAATAAACTGGCGAACGGGCGGACGGGCGGACAGACTTCCTGGCTGTTGTATCTCGGGATATTTTCCTTCACTTGGCCTAGGCCACGTCGGTTATCGCCCGAGCACACCCTTACAAGACACGAGAAAGTGGCAAGTGACAAGACCGGGGCACCGCAAGCAACCTGCGCATAACACATGCTCAATTCATGAAGAAGATGAGGCTGATGAGATGACGATACCAGGCACCCCAACGGCTGCCAGAAAGCCAATGTAAGTAATTCCCACGCATGACAAGATTCGCGCAATTAGCCGATACCGCCACGAGAGAGGAGGCATATCGTATCGCTCACAAACTATGTCCCCTAACTCTAGAACTCCGGTCCATCAATACCAATCATGCTTCTTATCATTTCGTCATATCAAGCCGGAGTAGGATCAGGATCAGGATTGGGCAAGAACTCAATCTCACGGGCCATGAGTCGGCCTCGACGGGGGATCCTGAGTAGTGTAATCTGAAGCTAGTCCGCCACAGCCAACGGCCACATACTATTCATCAGAGGATGGGGGGAGGGGGACGCCACAGTCTAATCCGACCAACACGCCTGGACAGATGCCGGTCAGATCCCAGAGGTTTGGTCATCGAGTCGGCGCTTTCGGCCGACTCTCACGCCTCTGGTGGCTTACCTATCCGCGATTCGTTCTTTGCTCTTGGCTGTACTTGCTGTGACTGATTATTGCCTGATCTTCGCCTTTGGAACGCGAATCTTTCCCCTTATACTCCCACAGACACACGCACCCTCACTTTGCCCATCGTCCACGCTGCTCAGCCGCGCCCGCTCTGTCCACTATTCCGTACCTGCTCGTCGTCTAGAGTCTTCCTTGCCGTCTATTTCTGCTCCTCATCTAGCCCCCCTGCCCGGAAAGAACTTACTAAGGGATACACTAGCCGGGTCCCAGTTGTTCGAAAGATGGACCAGGGTGTAGTCCAGCTGCCAGATCCCTGAACACCCGCTGTCCATCCCCCCTCCTTCCTCCCAAGCAAAATTATTCCAAAATACTGCTTGTTCGACCACATTTATCTCGACTATCTTTTTCCACTATCATACGCGGGCTCATTTCCCTCATTCATATGGTCACTCCCCTCTAACCTCCTTCTCTCTCGCTCTCACAGACTCTTACACATCCGCTATCTCTCTCTCGCTCTCACCGCATCTCGTTTCTCTGCCTCGCCCACCATCTCATCGCTCGCACCCTCTCTGGCTCCTCTTTTCTATTTAACTCATTCCCTTCTCTCCCCCTTCTCCCTCAACTCCCTCTCTCCACCATCTCCTCCTTCACTCCACCATCAATACCATCTATCTTATCAACATACATATCAACTGGCATCCACCTACCTGCCGATTACTCCAACCGTTGGTGCCCCCGCTCCCCACCATACCCATCAGTCTCACCAACCACACGCTCGTCACCATAGCGCTCCCAGGCTCAATATTTGCGCACCAGCCCCCTCTCTTGCCTAATAGTAGCTACTGCTGCCCATCTACCGCCCGCCAGTCCCAACTGCTGCCGTCATAATTACCATTCCTCCCCCGGTCCATCAATCTTCCGCCTTCCCGTCTCGTCTCCAGTCTTCAACCCTCCCGCCGCTCCACCCGTCGCTCCACCTACCCATCCACGTCTTTACCATTACCAATTACTCTCGCATTCAACTAGACATATTGTATCCACTCGACCCATCGTTGTTCAGTCGGTTTTAATAGTAAACTTTTCATAACCAAAGCGTTATCACTATCTACAGCGACCACGAAATATCAGTAGGTTCTTTTTTCCCTTTTTTTTACCAGTCTCACACGGGAATCCGGAGGCGCACCTCTTGCTGATTTTATCACTGCTCATACGAGTCTACTTTGGCCAACATCAATACTCCTACTCACTACCTTGCTAGTCCTGCTGGTGCTGAGCTTGTGCTATTGTTGCCAAACTCTGTGCTAACGGTTTAGTTTCTTTTGGATCTCGCTAGATGATTTAGGGTTTCTTCATTGGAAGAAGGCGCCACTACCTACCGAAAATTTTTGGATCCATCTGTCCCCTCCCCACCAAAATCTCTACCACCATTTTGACCTCTTGAGCCTTTATTTTCCGTCAGGGCCGACCAACCCGACTGCTGTCCATAACCGAAGATCCGCCACAACCGGCACTAACTAGCCCACCTCGTCTACTGCAATACTCCCGAGTCGCAACCCTTCGCTTGATAACGGTCTGAGCTCAACTTGACACCCTTCTTCGCCCGACAATCCCGTCCTTCCATTCCTCCCGGCGCCTCGCTTGTCGTGGTCTGGTCCTTGTTTCGCCTTCCCCGGTCGGAAACTCTAACGTTCGAATTTTCGCTCTCTCTCTTTCTACCAAACCTTATCCGTTTTGTAGCTCTCTATTTTTAATAGCCAAAAACTAAAATCAGAGATCCACTAAACAACCATCAAATTTATTCCTGGCCCTGAAAAATTGCGGATTGTATTAGTCTCTGAATTCGCTTTGACGATACCGCCCGTGACAATAGGTTGGAGGACGCGAAAAGCTGAGTTGGTCGCATGAGCTCAGCTCTAGCTTCCCTTCAGATGGAATTACCGTTCCATCCCAATAACATGAGTAACAATAACTCGGGCTACTCTTCCTTACCGGGGATATCTCCGCATCAGCTCCAACAGAGTACTAACCTCCCAAACCATACTCTCCCACCTCTCCATACATCACCTCATCCGCCCATGCAACCAATGTATGGTAGTAGTGCACCTCAGACCCCTAGAACTCTGGCGACACCTAATAACGTATCCGCAAACTCACTTAATTTTTCCCAGGTCAACCAACAATCGCGTTTTCAGCTCATTCATAACAATCCTCAATCCAACCGAAACTATCAGCAACAACAACACCAGCAGCAGCAGCAGCAGCAACAACAACAACAACAGCAGCAGCAACAACAGCAACAGCAGCAGCAGCAACAACAGCAGCAGCACTTGATGAGCGGTAACAATGAGCAAAACTATCGACCTATGACCACCATGGTGCCGCATTCACCTAGTACGACGTCGCTTTCTTACACACAAGCAATCGCGCCAGCTCCCCAAAATCGAGTATCACAGCCACTAAGACCTATATCGCATGGTGTCCATGTACAGAATACGCTACAGTCCCCTTTCGGACAAAATAACATGATGACTCAAATGGCCGATATGGAGCCGCCAACCCATGTTGTTGGGTCACAAGGACGACGAGGAATTTTGCCTAGTGCACCTGGAAGGCCGCCGGTAACCAGCAGTACAGGTCGAAGTACTATGATACCTGCTAAAGATGCCGAAGGGAAGTTTCCCTGCCCGCATTGTACCAAGTCGTATCTTCACGCTAAACACTTAAAGCGACATTTATTACGCCGTAAGTCTTCGACATCTTTGTAATTTAAGAGAATCCCCGACTAACTTTTAACAGATACAGGTGATCGCCCATACATGTGCATTTTGTGTCGCGATACTTTTTCTCGAAGCGATATCCTAAAACGTCATTTTCAAAAATGTTCCATCCGACGCGGTAATCCAACCGGCGCAAGTCACTTGTCCCACTCTCAAGCACACCTTAAAAAGACGCAATCGAGCCCTCACAAAAACGTAGCTGATACTCCCATGATAGACGTGAACACTATGGGAAATTCAAGTGGCATGGGGAATAATAATGCCAACATTCCAATATTTGGCGTCAACTCAGATTCAGTCGGAGCTGAAAACGGAGCAAATATAGCTAATCATCAGACGGACTCTATGCAGACTAATGGATTAAAACGACAGTCAACAGTAGAAAATGATGGGAGAAACATGACGCCGCTCAGCGGCTCTGGAGTCCAAACCCGCACTGGCCTAGAATCAGCCTATACTGGATCTACGCCGAGCACCATGCCTTCTGGTATGAACCCTTCACTTGCCTTCAGTATGCCCCACGGACAGAATGGACACTCATACAACCAGAGTTATGAATATACCCCCAACGGCACCGCCGCCACACCCTCGTCTGCCTCGAATGCTGCGCATGCATCGTCGGCGCATCGTAACGAGATGTCCAGAGATGGAGAGTCTATGCAATCCTATTCTCGGAACTCATGTCTATTTCGCGAATCACAAGGTCATGTCTAACACCAACACATCTCCAGTTCACCGCGTTGTCTTAGCTGTCGGTATTTCGGCGGTTAAAACTTTTTGAGCCCTTAAATGATGGGTTCCACCTCTTATCTCGGAATGAAATTTCCGCGTCGATCAATACCACGGGAAAGGATTATCCTGCGTAAAACGTCCCATGCAATGCCCACAACCACACCCGTCTCGACAACACATTACTCCTGTCGCACTACGAATTACAGCGCTTCCTGAGTGTTCGCTGAAGTTGCTTCACCTAGAGACGAGAAGAAACCTCTACACTGACGGCCCCATGTCATGGTGCGTCTTGGATCTATTCTTGAGGGTCAACGTATGACATGATGAGATATTGAAAATCTTCACGACGCTGGCTTCTCATTTATAAACACGAGGACCAACAGCCAAATGGAAAAATTACAGAATAAGCCCTTGCGCTTGGATATGCTAGCGAATTTGGCTCGGGCAGCACAGTTGAGTCCAGTCCAGCTTTACCTTACAGTTTTCTAGATAGACAGCTCAACCCAAAAGTTTATTGAACTATCCAGCATGTGATGTTAGTAAAATTATATGTGTTAAATTTGTGTAAGACCAATGAGCCTTGCAGCGAAAATCCTCTATTGGAAATAATGCTTCTGGAACTTGGAAACCTCGGCAGTACGTATTTTGGGATGGGATAAGGATATAGTTTAGGTACCTAGTTCTCTGCTCCTTGCGATGTGTATTCAGTCATACACGACGTCTTTATCTTACGTAGTTTTTTTTGTTACGCACGAATATCGTTGGGGTCGTATCATGCCATTTCCCCAATCGTTTTGGATTGATGGATCGTAATCTTGGTACAGTTTGTTCTTGTCCCCATTCATTGAGTCAAGGGTTTCCGATTGACTATCGCAAGGAGTAGACTGAGAGATAGGTAAACATACAAAGGATCAATCTACGGCTCTGAATGGATTTGGGAGAATTGGACTACGTAGATTGGAGAGTTGGTATGTAGGATGATGAGGGCACGCTCGAGTAAGCAAAGAATATGAAAGTATGCACAAGTGGGTAATTGCGGTCAGATAATACGAGTATTGTGCAAAAGTGTTTTTGGAGCACCTCCTATGACAGAGGCCTGAGGCTCGACTATTTCTACGAGTAGTTGGTACCGAGTTTATGATGACTGGACAGGCGTCGTAGTTTAGAAGCAAGTAATGTCCTCTGCCACGCACAGTAGTGAGTAAGCTAGAGTACTAGGCAGGTTTGGGAGATGTTGCGATTAGGGCAAGTTTATGGATGAGGAAGGGAAGGGATATTGTTCTTACGGCATGGGGTTCCTTGGCCGCGGGGCAGCGAAGGCCTGAATTTCCAATCGTCTAAGGGTGGGGAAATGACAAGAGAATACAAGGCCAATCAAAGAGATGGAGCAACGAAGCAGCTGCATGTACAAAGCATGAAATTTTCTCTCAAAGCCTGAGGCAGAAACTTGTTTGCAGAAAACAATATGGGCCCCTGGCTTATTTGGCGATGGAAAGCTTCATGTCGATTAGATGCAAGGCCCCCGCTGCAAAGATCACTCAGGGCGCGATCCAAGAGGCACTCTGTCGGCCAGCGTGGCCAAAGTCTAGCCTGGCCGGAGACTGTAAATGCCAATCAGGCACAGAGCGAGCAGGCATGTGGGTCCGATGGAGAGAAATGAGGGGCGTAACTCGGAGTTGCAGGTACGGACTTTTTGCGGTGGGAAATTGGATAGATATCAAGCTAGAAGTCGGCAAGGAGTGTATCCGGGGGGGGGGGGCACTAGCCCTAGTTAGTGGAGAGAGATGAAGAGGGCGTGGTGTTGGGGCGGCCGGATAGATTTGCCATGCAGACGACGCTCGGTGATACGTGGCCCTTGGTGCTGGGCGAGACGACGACGACGACAACCATGAAACTGGTAAAGATTCGTGGTCACGAGCCTGGGCGCCTTTGCGCGCAAATGCAGCAGCAGCGCACACGTCACACTGCGCCAGGCGCTGTGGTGCTCGAGGTACGAGATTTGGGGGAGCGGGGCGGGCATCACGGCCACAAACACAATCAACGCGAAGCTTTTTTCATTAGCACGCCTTTATTAGCAGCGGCGGCGGCGATGGAGTAATCTACTGGAGTCTCTGGTATTCCCCCGTTGCCCAAGCATAGCACTGGATGCGCGCTCACTTCTTCCGCTCCACCACCTCGATCCGCGGGAGAAGCTCGTCGAGGGCCTGCTGGTCGCTTGGCCGAGGCGCGAGCCCGAGTTTCCGCTCGGCCACGCTGGAGAGGACGAGGCCCACGGAGCCCCAGGCGAGGAAGGCGAGGCCAACGTAGAGGCGAGTGCGGCGAGGCAGATTGCGCAGGCTCCTGGCCGCGCGTTAGTCCCGTCGGGCGGAAGGAGGGGCATCGCTGTACCGTGGGAGCGGCACAAGGCCGGCGGAGGGGCGGGCAGCGGCGCGCACGCGTGCTGGCTGGACCATGGCGAGTAGCGATGAAGTGGTGGGAGATGGGTGGATGGGGTGCTTGTGGGCGACGCTATTTGCTTTATATGGCGCGGGCCCCGCGCCGCTGGACCGCGGCCGTGCTCGTGACGCGCATTCTATCCCCACCCGGCCGCCCCAACAGGCGCGCGCGCGCCGCACATGCACTCTCCCTATAGGGCTAGCCCCGTCGCACCTGTCCTGGGGGGGCCGGCGGCGGTCGAAGCTCGCCAGGCGACGTGATTAGCTGCCGCTGATCCGCCCAAGGTCACACACACTCTCGCGGATCCCGGTCCTGTCAGGCTGAGGCAGCAGCGGCGGCGCCGGCTCGAGTGAGACGAGCATCGAGAAATTCTCCTGGCGCGCGCGCGCGCCCTGTGCCGGCAAGAGCCACTTTCTAGAACATGCACGCAGTCCATGCCGCTAGGCCCGACAGCCATCACCACCAAGTCGGGCGTGCATCATCGTTGCCAGGCCATCGCCCAGCGAGGCAGCCAGCATCATCCGCACTGCCCGAGGAGATCAAGAGTGTGCACCTGCCGGCTCAGCTAATTCGCCCCTCTCCCATTGGATCCAGGACCGAGTCGCACATGCGCGCAGTGGTGGCGGCAAGCCGTCGTCCCATCGTGGCCCATGTCCAGGCCGCCCGCACGGCGGCTGCTCGAGGAACCCGCCTGGCCCCGTCTCCGAGGGCACATCAGAGCGGTTCCAGGCGACCAGAGAACTCGCAGCGTGGAATGCGCATGGGTGGATTAGCCATCTCGTATCCATTGCCCGGCCAGCGCCTCTGATTTCAGCTTGCCGCTAATCCGCCGCGCGCCCGACTCACCACAACTCTCCGCCTGCCTGCCGACAAGCCGATGTGCGGCTACTCGGACACGCCCACTGAGCGCACTCCTGCCACTCGCATGCCTCCAAATGCACGCCGAATCGCGTCGGAAGAAGGGTGGCATGCAGCTACAAGCATAAAATGCCGAGCGCCGTGTGGCTACTGCCGTAACCCAAACCAACTCACCATGCCATGTGTGTCTTATTGAAGTATACCTACGCGCATGCCCTGTGAATCCCGCAGAGCGAATGGGTGGCATGGATGGATGGGATTACGGCGTGTCCGAGTGTGGTAGGAGATGGTCTTGGAGAAGCCATAGCCCAACAAACTATACTTCGCTCCGCTGCTATCGAGGCGTCTCTCCGTCTCGGCATAAGTTTCTCTACTGCCGTACTGAGGCTATGACTGCATGGCGACATGTAGCTCCTCTCGGCCGACGGGCCAGGACTCACTTCTAGCAGTAATCCCCCACGGGTCTTTATTGGAGTAGACACTGAGGAGAGCCGGTATCCCTCTCATGCCAACGAAGCAATGGCCGTTTGCGGGTGGATAGCCGCGGGGAAGGCGCAAGCACCGCTGCGTCTAAGGCCCTCCTATGGCGAAGCGGCCGGGCGCAGCTGAGGTGTGTAGACCCAAGAGCGCTCGACCGTCGTGGCCTCCTCGCTGGCTCGAGCCGCAGGACGATCCAAGGTCGTCAAAGAGTCCAGCCCGGCATGCAGAAATCGCTACGGACGTGGAGAGAGTCGAGAGTCACGGAGACAGCGCTGTTGACGCGTCGCAATCTGCCTGGAGTCTCGGGGTCTAGGCTGCGCGCCGTCGCAGCTTGTTCGGGATACGAGCAGGCATGCTCTGCCTGCCGCTGTATCGTCAGTCGACTTCACTGACAGGTGTTGGTCTCTTGTCCCTCGACGGCCTTCGTGATTCGGCGAATACTCGCCCATGAGTGCATTGCTTTCAGCAACGTCAGGCGCGCGCTTGATCACTCGAGTTCTACGCTCAACCTGCCAGAACACACCTATCTCGACCATATTCAGCAAGGACGTACAAGCGCCGGGCCTGCCGATGGGCAAACTGTACATCTAGAGGCATACTAGAATCGAGCGTTTCCCTCCTCATCTCAAGCCCAATGGTGTGTAGCACCTCCCACCCGTCGCTCTCCATCTCAACCTACCGCTGCCTCCAACTTGTAATTCTGCGAGGCCATTTTCGACGACTCTTTTGACTCGGCGGGAGGCGCCGACTCGAGGCTTCATTTCCAAAAGCCGCCGTGGGGCGCTGGCAGTGTCGTCTGCGCCCTAACCAGACCCAGTGTGTATCCGCTATTCCCAACGCGCACGAGTCACCTCCGAGATTGGAATCGCTATCCTCCCAGATGCTTGGGGTTCCTAGTGGGTGAGAATGTGTAAAATGTGACATCAGCTTAGCTTTGCGATGGTGTGGGCTACGGGTGTCTCGTGGCTCCAAACTACCAACACGTCAAGTAGAGCTTGAGAGTAGATGTAACTTGATTGTCCATACAACTACAGTATTCCGTAGCCTGCGCCCGGACTCCGACGTGAACAGCATTACATAGGCATTCCTATTTATCGTAGCCCCGTGCTAACCCAGAGGTCTGTCAATTAGGAATCCTCAGCATGGCAATGATTCAAGACTTGTCGGTAAAAGGATTATATTTGGGCGTTATGAAATGTTCTATGTAATTGTGGTGTTCAGGTTGTCGTTAGGACGCTGACAGGGATATAATTTAGCTCATTGGCGAGGTGTTGTGATCAGGCCCACTTATATATCACATAACTTGAAATGGCTAGTATTAGGCAAGTGTAACCGACAGGACAGGCAATCCTGTGTCAATGATACGTCATTAACATACAGCAAATGACAACACCAGTATCTCAGCCATACATGATAATATGATCATATGACGCAGGTATATCTAATGATATAATTGTTGAATGGCTGAATGGTTGGGAGTTATTGCTATAGAGGGTATAGTTTATGTACCATTTTTGTGTATAAATACTTGCTGCTAGAACTCTGTACATGGTCAACCTTTTCTACTCCTATATTCAATAGTCATCAATATAGCAGATCTACAATACATATCCTTCTTCTTCTTCACGTTAGACTTAAAGCGCTATCCTATATCCACCCAAGTTGACTGTTACATCCATTGCGACCATTCTTAGACTTCTCATAACCTCGTTATCACAATACGAGGCGCTTGGAGTAGAGGATGAAAGGCAGAGGAGAGACAACGTTTTATGTATTTCGAGATACCAGTCAATTGACATTATTCACCGACTTCGTGACGGCACCCAATTTGTATTACTTCGTGTTTTACCAACAAGACTTTCCTCTCATAAATCTGCTTCCCAATCTTCGCATGGCGCTATGAATTCTCCAAAGAATGATAGCCGGCCTAGAGCCGGAAATAGACCATGAGAGGTGCGGTGATGGAAACGGGCACTCACCAGGCCGAACGTGTCAACTTGAGACGCGGGTCAGAGGGCATGCGGCCGAGTTTCTGGAACTTGGAATGTTTTACGCTGAGGAGGAGGGGCGAATACGTCTCTAGTCGTGAGACGGGCTCCCGAGTTTCTGGAATCATGGCCCCCAGCATCTTGTTACCCTGCCCTCGAAGCTTGACCTTGCCTGAGTACCGGCCGCGCGTTGTCTCTCATGATTAGCAGATGTTATTCCATGGCGAATACAAAGCAAAGAATGAAATGACCAAGGGAATTGGTCAGATGCCTTGGACTCTCTGGCTTCTATTGCACGACTTCATTCCAGTCAGACTGGCGCTGAAAGCGTCGGTGAAAGCTTGCAAAATCAGCGTGTCCAGAGCGCGCAGCCAGTAGATATCCACCATGGATTTAGAAAGAAAAAAGCAGTAGATATCCTAGTGCGCGCGTGGCCCTGGACGAGCGAGGTCAATGGTGAGCCAAGTATGAGGGCCAATATCGAATTCTCTGTGTCTGGACGCTGCGTTTTCGGCCCACAGAGTGCAAGGGAAGCCTCGAATTGGGCTTTGGCTTCCCTTCTTGCCCGCGCAATCGAGAATGGCGAGCGCGTCGGCGGCTTCGTTTCCACCCTTCTACAAGCTTGCCATGAAGGGCTCTGGTGGAGCTAGATGTCGTGGGCCACAGTAGAGAGAAGATGCAGGGCGGCTTGCTCGTTGTCAAGGCAAGCGCTGGCGTTGGTGGAATCACTGTCTGCAAAAGAGCCATCCAATATGTATTCAAAGTGTTGGTCGCGTGACATGACTTGATGCCGCACATTCTGAAATGATGAAGATTTGACTCAACTTCCCTTTCAGAGGATTGTTGACTCTCGGTTTCGTGGCGGACAGTGCGGATGGAGCCTCAGCGTCAATTGGTAGGCATTAGACAAATTAATGTCCATATTTCCTATTCAGTTTTGAAGCTATTTAGATGGAAATGGCAGGGTCCCAAATCTAAATCCACTCTATACTTCTACAGCTCAACTTATTCTTCCATCGCTAGCGTGTCCATGAAGACAGTCCGCCAGGTTGCTCGAGAGAACTGCTGAAATGAAACACGATTCGGGCCAGGGCCGCGCCCATCCCAAGAAATCTTAATTCCTGCACCGAGATTTCCATGCTCCGCGCGGCCTCGAATGACCTGCTTAAACGAAGGATTTGCACGCTGGATACACTTTGCGGTCGAGAGTGCTCCTCCCGCCACCGACTAATTCCACCCAATTCCTCTCGCCGACTGCACTAACGGGCCTGCTGCGAGGTGGCCAATTCCTGCCATCCCACCATCGTGGGCGACAGGGCCTCATTTCGCTCGGGGTATCGATGCAGGCTAGGTGTGTCGAGATGTCATGCACGCCATCTGCCCTGGATTTCGAGCATCTCCAGATTGACGCGGCCCATTCATCTGGGCATTGGGCGGAGGATGGTTCATGGTGCTTATCATGTTGTGCACCACAAACCTATCGCTACTCGTGGCATTGCTCAATGCCAGGCAGCAGGACGAAGCCTGAAGCATCACCAGCGCCGCTCTCTTCGTATTTGGCCCTTGGCTTCTCTCTCTCTCGCCCAAGTCAAGACCAATCTTCGCAATGCAGGGGTCGTCGGCCTCCGCGACATGCATTCCACACTCCCAATCAAGTACTCTCGCTCCGACAAAGGCTCCGCGAACACGACGAATACTACTTGGCGCATTCTCTCTTCAGCAACCTCACAACTCGTCGACCGAGTCTTGGGCCTTGGCCGGCCTCCCGTTTGTCCGACATGTCGCGCACCGACGTGATAGCAGACATTCCAGAACAAACTAACTGATGTGAAAGAGTCTCATTCACATGACTGCAGCGAGAGGCGAACCCGTGCACTACAAGTTGAAGCGCTGCAAATTGCTGGTCGGCGACGCCATATAGCCTCTAAAACACTCTGTAATGGCGGGGAAAGTGAGGCCAGCAATGCGGATCCTCACTTCCCCAACATAAACCGAGGAGAGAAAATAAGGGCTGAGCGTGTGGAATACTCGTCAAGATACCTCGTGTTCTCCTCTCTACAGGGCGAGCAGTGAGACCAGTACGTAGGCGCGGAAGACCAAGACCGACCCCGTGTCTGTGGTGTCCTCTCCGAGCCTAGCAGTGAAATTTCGCAATATCAAAGAAGGTAGCCCTCGAGCCAATGATCCACGATACTACGACAAATCACTCTCTCGCCCCTAACGAGACCGACTCTCTCCCGAGCCTCGCTAGTTCTGCAAGTACGACAAAGCCGACCAACATATCAGTGAATACACCCCTCATAGACTATGATCTGGTCTCAGCTGGCCGCCAAATACACGAATCGTGACGTACACGTCTAGGAGCCAGTTCCACGGCATAGGCACGAGAGAGATCGGGACAAGTTTACAGGATGATGCAGAGCTTGGTTACATTCTCGACTGGTCCAACATATCCTATTTCGGCAAGGCCTCTTCTAGACGCTAGAGCTTTGTGCGCGCCAAGCCTTTGATTGCGAGAGTGCAGCTGACACAACAAACATAAGCCAACGATGCTGGCCTTCTCTGCTATAGTTTGAGTAGCCTGAGCACCCACTCGACTTGGGACGGCGAAGCCTCAGACCGCGATTCGCGCGAAATCTAGTCGATAGGTGATGGAGGCATGTCCGGACAGCTCTTTGGGGGTTGAGGATTGACCAGCGTTGGCGTGAAAGGCGCCACAACTTCGTGGAGCTTGTGGCAAGTGAAATGCGAGGCACAAATGCTCCATCGTCAGATTGAAGCATCCCTTCTCTACTACCGTATCATAACTAGATGGCTGCATACCCAATTAAAGTCTGATGCAGAGAAAACCCGAACGAGCAAGCTGCAATCCTCTGACCCCTGCATATTGCTCGTGCACGGCTTCCTGCCAACCACAGTTTGCCTGTTCCGATCCGTGCAGAGGGCAACTGTCATGTCCTTCTTTCACACCGTTGCATGTTGTCTATGTTGATACGACGGTGCTCCCTCAGCCCAAGACTGAAGGGCGCATGCAGATCACTTCTACCTGCATGCTAGCGATCGCCACGCTGAGCACGGCAAATTTTCTCTCGTTGACTTCTCACGAGTCTTCGCCCCATCATTGGCGTAGAGGAGCGCTTGTCCCTTGCTCCCGCCTCTCCCGTCAGAGATGGCTAATGGCCAGTTCATGGCAGCCGTACAGCTCGCACGTAGTAGTGGGAGCAGGCACCCACTGAGGGAGACAGTAGGAGCTATGCCACAGAGACCGCAAGGCCTCTGGAGCGTTCGGGAGAGCTGTGTGTCTCGCAACGAGGGACAATCTCCAGCTCTCTAGCCTCCACTCACGCCCCTGCACGCCCGTGGAACGGGCGCTCGGGTATCCCGGGGCGGCCTGAAAGCTTCGTCGTCGCAACTTCCAGAGCCAACATGACGCGCAGCGCCATGCCGGCAAGCTAGACACAATGACGGGCACGCGAGTCCAAGCTTCACTTTCTTCCCCTCCAACACCGACATGCCTCGCCGAAGCTGCGCATTCTCGGCGCCCCCCCCACACGCGCGCGCGCCTGGCCAGCGAAGTACTTTGGGGAGATTGTGCGCGAGTCCTTGCCGGGCGCCATCAACCTGGCCTGCTGACCATCGTGGAAGGTTCGCGGTTCCGATGTCGGAGATGACTCGTGCGCATTGGGATTAGCGGATACACTGGGTCTGGTGAGGGTGCAAATGGCACTGCCAACACTGCCGTGGCGGTATGGCGCAGTGGTACATCGTCCGCGCTGGTCTGCACAGTCTAGTCGGGGCAGCTTCGATGGGAGACGACTGCTTCGAGTCCAGCCAGACTCAACATTGCTCCCGGCGCTCGTGTGCAGGACCAGGCTTGAGTAACGAATTCTGCACTTCGACGAGGATTCCCCATCGCTCTCGTCGTATCTTATTCCTTCCTCATTACATCCCCCTATCACCACCATCAGATCAGGTGGTAGGGTCGGAGCCCTACTCATCACCCTCCCTTGGCCATGGGGGAGAAGCCGTCCGATGAGTTTCCGGAGCGTGCCCAGCACCCGATGCGGACATGTTGGCCTCGAATGTTACAAAGAAGGGAGACGAAGATGAATATGCGCACCTCACGTGACCCGGGGTTTAGGCCTCGCCTGGCTGGGGCTCCAGGTCTTCGAGACTCTTCCCGCACACGCCGTTTCCCTTGCTTCCATTTTTATTCTTTTTGGGTCGAAGGTTGCGTGGAAAAGGTGGCTGAATGGCTATTCATCACGGGCAATATATCAATAAACTTACACGTAACAAAAGGGAGTAGGCGCACTGCGCAAGGTGTGGCCTGGGCCAGAGAGGAGTCCAATGTGCTAGATAGTCTAAGTCTCAAGTAGTACAGTAAACATACCTCTCTTTCAGAGTAAAACCCTCAATGTCTACTGGAAATAATTGAAAATAAATCCCATATAAAAACAAGTGAATTTTGGTGGCGTTTTGTCTAGTTTAAGCAGTCCTTCGTAGTCATGGACCCAGTAGGGACTTCAATTCTATTCTATACCCCTCTTTCTAGTAGAGAGAGAGAGTCTCAATTTCCGACCAAACGACCAAGCGACAAACCATTGAAAGAAACGATGATACATACCTCATAGCCTCAGGCCATCAGACCAATAAGCAGACCGGATGGATGCAACGTTTCAGTGGACGTTCCCGAAACTAGGACCCCAGACCATAAGGGTCGTTGGCGGCCGGCTGCGAGCTCGATACGTGTAAAAGTTTCGCGGCTCCGCAATGTGACGACCGCTTGTCCAGGCGCCAATTAATTCAAGGACACGATAAATCACGACCCTCGAGCCGGCCTCGTGCTTCACTTCCAGGCCTCGTGGACTTTCCGAAAAATTCCCTCTGCCAGAGCTTGGGAAGCGAGGATATCGTGTGTGCGCCGGAATACGTGCCGATGCAAGATACAAAGAAGCGAAAGCCGGCAATGCAGGCTCAAGAGCTCTGCTCCGATTCTTTGGCTCTACTTCGTTTTTGTTCAAATCTATGACTATTGCAATATATTAATGTCTGTCAAGAACTATTCTTGTGGTACACGGCATGGAGTCTATCGCTGCGCTGGTAGAAGCTCGAGCGCCACTCTGCGGGATCAGTGGGTAGGAATACCCTCGTGGTCATGAGCACACGAGAGTCGGGCACGGCTCCATACCCTCGCACTTTCTCCAACTGTGCTGGTTTTGCGCTTCGGTGATACTCGAGCCTAAAAATGGTAGAATTGGACGGGCCACGGACCTTCAAACAACTGTAGATTCACGAGCTTACCGCGGCATGTCGAATAGCACTCCTCCAGCCTCAGTCGGCCACGCACCTACGCTATCAGTAAATATACGAATGCTGACCGATAGCCGGTCAAGCTTAATGTCAGCATCTCAACGTCGAAATATCTCATTAAAAGTTGCCAGAACGAAAGATCCCACTCGATAACCCCAATGTGCCGTCCTGCATTACTGCTCTCACTATGAGAATATGGGGTTAAGGCGCGTCTATCGGCTGGTGGTTACGTTGACCCATTCTGCTCGCTCTGGATGATGCGCCTACTATCTTTGAAAAGCTTGAAAGAGCGACGAGCTTCAGCTCTTGGAGTTTGAGAAATAATGGACAAGATTTGCCTTTAAAAACACTGGCTCGAAAGTCTACATTTTTTATGACCTGTTCGAATAAATCTCCTTGTCCAATCACATATCAAACTTACCGGTGATGACCAAAGCTCGATGAAATACGACTACAATTGCGCTCGGAGCCTGCTATATTAGGAGATAGCCTGATCGATTAACCCTTTTCTTTTTTGCATCAGATCTTAATTGCGTCTGCAGCTATCTATCCATGAGACAATATCAAAGAAAAGATGACGCAATATACAAGAGCACTCATGCCTCGGATTTCATTTGCAAGTACCACTGCGACGTTGTGGCGGCTTTTTCTTCACCCCAAGTCAACCCTCATCCGTGAATACCCACCCAGGGGAACGTCTCAAAAACTCTGGGTTATCCAGACATGCCTTCGTCATCCACCGAAGTTTCTCCGCGCGAAATGTGGTCTGAGGCGTCTCCCTCCCAAGTGGAGTAGGTGCCGATCGATTAATCCTAGGCCGGGGATATCGCCATACCCCACCATAGTTGCCCACCAGGTACGATTTCTCAGGTTGGAGATGGACTGACTTGGATGAGGTTAGGAGTTGATTGGGGCCAGACCATGGAATTTGCATGCCAAATCCTCAAGGTCCGTGTAACGCAAAATACTCCAAATCTCATCTGCTAGTGCTATCACGCACACCCTCGCCCTCGGCTCAAGAGATGGAATCTAATCCAAGTTCCATGCCACACACAGACAAATTAAATTTCCATAGTATTAGTTATGATGATGACAGGGGTGTTTCTGTAAGATGAGTCGTTTTCAGTCCGAAATTCACAATACTTATACCGAGCCCGACTAGATCATCTTGTCTGGAAAACGCTGTTTCTTCTCAACATATCTCGTCAGACATCGAGCGAGTCGGCACAAACTACACGGCGGTTCCTGGAGCAATGACCAGCTCGAATTCCGAAATTTAATAGCTATAGAGCACGATAAGCCCTTGCGGGGATCTAGCCGAAAAGATATTTGTCGCTAATATTTTACTCGTTTTGTCAAGACATCAGTGCTCTTTCACCTCGCTGCATCTTTTGCAGCGCTAAGTAGAGGATATTTGCCTTTACCGATGAAATAAGCTCGCCTGTTGGAACTGCTCTTCGGTTTCAATGAATACTCAAAGCGATTACCGCCCCCAACATCATTGTAGTCCTTGCACCCGTAAGTCAAGGAGAAAAATGGGGGTCCTAGACCCTGTGGTAATCTCAGTAGCTAGCGCTGGGGGTTTGGGGCCGCCCGGACAGGTCTTTTATGGGACTCAACGTCTCTCGAGCGTAACAATGCTTGCGGAATTTGGGGTTCATCTCCACTCGATGCCCCGGTAACACTACCCAAAGGCTATCCTCAAGCTTTACGGATCCCACAAATTGTTTCCTGGTGGTGCCACTACCCGCTCACCTTAACCTTGACCCTTGTCTGACTGCGCTTTCTCAGCCCTCTTCTATCACTCTGACCTGGATACATTCGATTCCGTCGCCCTAAAAGTTGAAAATCCTTTTCCAAAGAGGGGAAAGCGACCGGGATACGAGCACAAGAAAGCGTATGGATCGTTTGACAGTAGGTCATTTCAATCTGATTTACGCAAGACGTGTTGATGAATCGAACCCATAGCCGACGCCAACTCTCAAGCTCTAGACAGGGAATCCATCAAGGCTGGGGGATTAGTGACTTTCCCTTCATACCTCAGTGCGATGGCATCTTCGATACGCTTTGTTACCACTTCATTTAGTGGCGATCAATCAACCTCGAGCACCACTTAATTAGTCTCGGAAAATGACTCGAGTGCCCACCGAAGCTACTAAAACAATTTAGTATTGGCCAGTGAAGCTTACCCAGGGTAGGAGATCAACGCTTGAACAGCAAAATGTGGCGTGAGAATTGACTGAAGCCAACGAAACGTCAGCACCATCAGTCTCATCTCTAGGCCACTTTCACAAGTCATACAGCTGGCTAGACTTTTAGAACAACCCCCAAAGATATGATATTCCTCGTTCAATTCATTAATCGAAACGGCCTCTAGTAGGGAGAACAGTAAGGCTATCCTGTAACTTTCCCCAAAAGCCTCTTCCGCATTCCCGCTGAAGACTATCACTAGGCTACTTAGGCTTAGGAGATTTGGCGTTTCATTGGCTGCGGACGCTGAGCCTGAACTTGCCACAATAAACTTACGCTCTAAAGCGCTTACAAGCTACATCATCTGTAATTCTTGCCACTTGGTCAGGCCAATTAACTCTCAATACGCGGCCACTTGGCTATTAATCACGCTGATAGAGGATCCAGTTAAACTCTCCCCATACAACTTTGCGTATTAAATATCCATCTGGTCTATATCATTAGGTGATGTCGAAAATAGGGCGATATTCATTTTCAAGACTGAATTGGCACTTGGTGTTGTTTTCGATACTAGAAACATATAGTTCATGTAGATTTATTACCAGGGAATATCCTCTATTTACTTTTCCAAAGTAGCTACCATTTATATCTTTTATTGATTGATTTACGAGAATGATCAGCGAACAGTCGGCCTATTTGACTGAAATGTACCCGGCCAAGGAGTGCATCTAACCAACCTCTCCAACATCGACTGCAACTGCCTTGCGACTTGACACCGACCCAAAGGAGACGATCTTTGACGAAAACATTTGTTTAGCCCGAAACGACAACTTTCCGGTATCCTACTACCATGTGATTCATCTTTGACGCCAAGTCCCTCAATATACTGCATGCAGGTCGGCTGGAAAATGAATGACAATTTTGGCGGAAACCTCATCACTCCACCCTCTCACCAGCATTTCTGTGCCCTACAATTGGCTAGTTTGTGAGGTGGCAAGGCCTGTCCATCCAGCGAGGGAGACAAGAGTAGACCTAGTCTCCAAGCCTGTAGCTTTCTACCTGACTGAAGCATGGAGTATCAAGGCAATCTGCCTGACTCGTCGAAAAGTAAGCAGAGCGGAAATGCTCGTGCTTTGGAGCCCATCAATTCGACGCGTAGAGGATGTACGAGAGGCCACAAAGATGAATTAAATTGGAAAATAAAAGTCTGGCACATTATTTTAGATTGAGCATTGTACGGGAAAACAGGGCTTCTCCCAGTGTATTGGCCTCGTGATATCCGTGACATATTTGATTACTCTTCCTCACAGCCCCCCCCCTCAATTCTGCAAGATGGTGTGGCGATCTGAAATGTGCATTGATTCCCTCTCCTCTCCCATGCTGATCTGATCCATGATGTAGGAGGCAGGAGCTGGCAATCAGTGATAGTGAAGCGGCCAGAACTAGTCGAGTAATATTATTGCATCTACTTCTATCGGCCATGGGCTCGTCGCAGCCTCTCCAAGAGCTCAGACGGCTACAGAGTGAGCAAGGAGCTTCTCGGGCCCCAATTGCCCGTCAATGTCTCAGTATTGCAGATACGAGGACGGCGCTCACCACACTCGCATTGTAGATGTTGGTTTGTGGCGCAATGAGTGCTTTGATTTGCGCTGCCAGTGATATCAGTCATGTCGGGGCAAGTGTAGTGAATGGTCGGTGCTATCAATACGCAAATGATTGGCCATCTCCGGCGCTCAGAGTTGGGATTTAGGCTTGCTGCTTGTTGCCGGCTCTCTCCTTTGCAGAGCACGCAGATATAAGGTGATACCCGAGGCTCTCCGTGACCTTACCCCTCGGAGGGCAAGACTGAATACTGGCACGTGGTATCCTCTACGGGCCTGGGAGTGGAATATTCTCCCAGAGCCAGGTTCCGTCAAATTTTCGCTCCCAACGAGTTTACAAGGACGACTTGGTACGTCCTCGTTCCCATGTCCGCACCTCCCATCAACCCTTCTCTGGCCTCAGCTAGTCGCCAAATACACGCCCACGCCGATATTTATACCCGACGGAGGAAGCAAAGCGTGGCGCATAAATCTGGGAGACAGTTCTTTGGGATGGACGTGAGAGGGATCACGACAAGTCTTCAAGATGGTGCTGAAGATGGATACAATCTCGTCAGGCGTGCAATTTTGAATTTTGGCAACGAGTTTTACGAATTGAGCTTTGTGTGAGCCAAGACCTCGCTTGCGAGAGTGAAGCTGACACTATAAACACAAGTCAAGGATGGTGGAGTTCTCTGGTTTAATTGGAGTAGCCTCGGCACCTACTCCACTTGGGAGGGAGACGCCTCAGACCACATTTCGCGCGGAGAAACTTCGGTGGATGATGAAGGCATATCTGGATAACCCAGAGTTTTTGAGACATTCCCATGGGTGGGTATTCACGGATGAGGGTTGACTTGGGGTGAAGGAAAAGCCGCCACAACGTCGCAGTGGTACTTGCAAATGAAATCCGAGGCATGAGTGCTCTTGTATATTGCGTCATCTTTTCTTTGATATTGTCTCATGGATAGATAGCTGCAGACGCAATTAAAATCTGATGCAAAAAAAAGGTCTTACCCCTTGATGAACTGGTGCCTAGACTGGTATACAGGCCCGGACTAGGCGTGCAAATGGGTCATTATACCACAACTTCATACTCAGCCATGGTCAGCTGAGCTCTCTCACATAGCCGCCCTTTGACCATTGCCAATCATCATTGCAATCATCATGGCGTCCGGATCGAGCGGAGCTGTGCATTCCAATTGTCGAATAACCTAATAACTTAATGACCTTTCATGGATTATCTTAGAAATGATGACTAGTTATGTTGATGAGTAATGAGTTACCTGTTTCGGAATGGCGTCAGGAGAGAGGGACTACTACTGCATATACGTCTTTCCTCTAGTTGGAAGAGAAGAATAGAGGAAACATGTTAACCACCAATTGTTATTACTGCTACAGAAAGCTTGTGATATAGATACCACCCGAGTATTCCGACACTAATTATTCCAACGTACTGTTGGAAATCTAGACTTTGTAGGCATGAAGGTTTGGATTTCTCGTTAGATCATCAAGATCAATTTACTTGATTCTATCGCATGCGACTAAGCTCAGCTAGGAGACACGAGGCTCAGTAGGATCTGAAATGCCGTGGCTGGGAAATGCTACCCTGCGCTAATTGAGTGGCTGCTTGTAGCTAGATCACTAAAGCCCCGGGATCTGTATTTAAGGATTGGCTTCTTTGGACACGTTAAACCAAGTTAACGGAGTATTATACATCATTAATTCATGCGGAGAAGAGAGTCGATATCCGATACAACTGTCACTATATTCCTGTCCGAAATTGCACATTTGTTTTTCGAGATATTTCCTCCTAGAAATCCTTGACAATTTCTAACACAAAGTGCTTGCAAATTATCTCAAGTTGCCGAAGGGGGCTTTCCACGCTGCCACTTCCTTTGAAGAGCTACGAAACACACGACCCTCGTGTTCGGCGTCCCCTAGACCATCATGCTGTGAGAGACACCGCGTCTCGCCCGTGCATTTAGGCACAGAACGAAGAATAGTCTGGATCATGGAGAATGTACAATCCTATATCCTAGGGTTTCGTCTTTTCTCAGCATGCGCTAAGGTATGTGGGATAATTTGTTGACCTTCAAACAACACAATTCCTGCAGATGACAGAGAAGGGACGCCAGCTGTCGTGTCTCTTGCGAGCCCGACATTGAACTGCGAAATGGAGCGGACCTGGAAGTTTTCATGCAATGATGGTCAAGTTCCCCATCTGCCCAAGTTTGGCTGCTGCTGCTACTCAAATCAAGATCGACGGGTGGTCTAAAAACTATCTCGTGTTGACCGTATAATAACTCGCACTCTTCACTGTATGAATATTCTCTGGAATATCACTCCGAGCCACAATTATCTCACCACCAAGCGAAGCTCGTGATAGATCCGAAAGCCGCAACTATTGGCAATGATACGAAAAATTGGCCCTCGGCAACTGCCGTGTATCATAAAATGCAGTCAAATTACCGACTTTATATGCGTATAAATAGCCACGTATATCCTCAGATAGACATGCGACGGGCTGCTTATCTCAGGGATCGGAGGAGTCCTTCATAGTCATAGACTCAGTAGGGACTTAAATTGAATTCTATTCTTAGGGACCGGAGGAGAGTGGACTAAGATGAGGTTCTAAAAATAGATAAAATACAAGAGAAAAAGCTACAATACAATCACAGTCCAAGAATTCCTCTTAGTACATTAGAGTAGTCTTGACTCTCATTATCCACGATTACAAAGTTGAAAGTTCTCAAATTGAAATTTAGAAAATGTAGCTAGTCTCTTATATATAAATTCTAGGAGTCCGCCATGGTCATTGAATCGGTTGGACTATGATACAAATCTAATCTAGCCTAATCTGATCTACATGGGAGCAGCCACTATGATCAAAGGCGCAATAGCCTACATTTGTTGTCGAGATTGGTGCTTCAAATCGCTACGGGATACACGGCCTTCATACCCCCAAAACTTCCGGAAATCGGCATTTTATCCACAACTTCCGCCCAACACTGGATGCGACACTGTAAACTCGATATTCAGTTTTGACCCGTTCGCGGCATCCTCTTGATATTATTTTCGACGGTCGCATCCACCTATGCTGATGATAAGCGATAAAAACTCGAATTCCAGCTCCCTGAAGACTGGAAATAAATCACATATAAAAACAAGTAAATCTTGGGGGTATATTGCCTGGATCTAGCAATCCTTCATAGCCATAGACTCAGTAGGCACTTTAATCGAATTCTATTCTATTCTATTCCAGCTCCCTGAACGAAACTCCTCGCTCCAGCCTTGCCAAGGCTCGACACGTTCGTAACGCATCATCAGGTGACCAAACACCAAATCACGCGACTTTTTCTCTTAATCTAAATGACGCAAAAAAGGAAACAATACTTGATAAAACATGAAAAGAAATATAATGATGGCTGGATTTGGCTTAGCCTCACCATCTAAAAGTAGGACATGCCACGATCCCCAACCTCACAAAGATCTTTCAATTTTAAGAATCTCGCAAGGCTGTCTGATTCAATTTGGAGCAAAATAGTGTCCAAGGTTATAGAGTTGCCACGGGCCCCTCCAACCATCTTTGAGCCTACAGATTCAGATGAGCCATTCAGCAGTGACCCAATCACTGCACAAGACCTGGAACCTAAATCACCACAAATTATGTTGTGAGGTTAAAGATCGAGAGGGATTTCGGGCCGTTGGAGAGGAAGAAAGGGTGGCATTCAAGCACAGGAGCAGGTGAACGGGGCTTTAGATGTAAAGCTGTGGAGTTGACGAGAGGAGGGATGAATATAGCCTTCAGAGATATTCAGTTAATACAATGAACTGAAGATCTCTGGAGGTAGGAGAGACTACATCTATATACAGGAATCAAACTTGGTATGTGTTATGATGTAACTGTCACAGCTGGCATGAGTGCACCCATGTCTAAAATATTAGGGCTAGTATATAAGACAAGGATTAAGTAGCGCCAGCATGACTGCTATTACGATCAGCACTAATATCTGAGTGTTACTGAT
Organism: Blumeria hordei DH14; assembly: GCA_900239735.1. Lineage (NCBI taxonomy): Eukaryota > Fungi > Ascomycota > Leotiomycetes > Helotiales > Erysiphaceae > Blumeria > Blumeria hordei. The sequence continues at coordinate 1,073,011 of OENG01000034.1, forward strand.
ACAACCAAGCGCAGAATATGTTGCTCTGGTTACGTGACTGTGGACTTTGTTATGGGTGTAAATTATGTACATATATATCAGTCCTATCTACGGAGCTGTGTCATTAATTAATCATCTTTGAACTTGTCTCACATTCTCAGTGTCCCATTATATCTTCCTGCTAATTCGCCATTATCCCCAGCCTACACATCATTCTATATCTGCTCATAACCTAGTCACAACAGTATGACTAAAGTTGGGGGATTGTTGAGGTACGTGCCAATGTCTCAACTTGACAGCATTATCCAAATGACCTTTTAGCCTTGTGTTTTAGTGAACCCCCGCGACTAAAACAAGAAACAGAGGTGACTACATTAAACATGGAATCAGGTAACAAGTGAATTAAGAGTTACATGTAGTAGTGCACAGACAGAGATCCTGCACCGATACTGATGCAGAACTCTTTTATTACAACAAATTAAGCCAAAGAGGAGAAAACTACTCGAAACTGTTGAAAATGGAGAGACAGAGTGATGTAGGCGTACGGGCCCTCTGTCAACGACTGGATGCTTCGGAGGGTCGGTAGTTTGTGTTGTAACTAGAGCAGCAACATGACTGCAGTAGACAAATAGTTCATATTAGAATAATATGCACTGGTGCCATGAGATATGATTAACCCATATCATTACTCAATGGCATGAATAGTAATTAGCAAATAGTATTGAAGTATGATATATCTTGGAATGCCAAGAATAACTCATTTGTAAGTCTGGCTAATTAGACTATCAAATTCCCCATCCTATATCATTGTCATCAGTACATTCCTCACTGAAAGTTTAATGCACATTGGCATTTATTTCACACTAGCATTCCATCAGATGATTATGTCTCAAATGCAGGTTATAGGTTTCTCGGATCTATTACTGGTACACATGTATTTAGCTTTATATTTCTGGCTTATATATCTGTATGTATATAGATCTACATCTACAGGGATCATAACTTATGATCCATGGAGATTGTTACAGTTATGGGTTAGGATGTATCACCATGATGCTGACCTTTGACTGTTAGGAGAGCTTTATTGGGAATAAAGTGTGGAAAAATGTTGATTGATCTATGCTACAATACGGGGAGTTCCGACCCCTATTTATACTATAGGTCCGCATGAATTACAGAAATAAACCCATCAAACATTTCCTCATGCAGTGCTAGCATAACAAACCTAATGCAAGGTGTGTCATGCATGGTGAACATGCCAGGGGCACAACAGAGATTGATAAATACTGGTCAAAAACCACAGTTGATAAGATATGCACACACGCAATCTCACTCTTATCAGCTCAGTTTTACTGTGACGGCTTGTGAGCCGATAATTCCTGTAGCCTTCGATGGCTATCGAAGGCAACCTTCATGTTCTATCACTCGTAGGATTCTCAGCTAACTAAAATGGATACGAAATTGCCCCTGAGACTACGTAAAGGTGTGACGGCCCTGCATCATAGTAATGAGTAGGGGTGCAATGACATAATGATAGGTCTGTATTATAAGGAGTTACCCGGTATGGAACGCACGGGCCAGGTGTAAATTATGTGCAGTTATAGATCTGTAGATGCTTTCTTTCCCTTCTCTTCCTTAGTTTAGAATCCTTTATATTATAATCCTAATTTGAGTATCTATTTGATTCGACTTCGTCATCTCCTAGTTCGTGCTCTCTTCGGACCCCTCACATTATTCTAAACTCATCTCCACGCCTGGGAAGGCAATATAATTTCCTGATCTCATTGAGACTGAGATTTTTTCGCAGTAAACTTTAAGAACGCGACGAAACGTACCATAACACAGTGTTGTTGTAAGAGTACTTTCAAGGAATAACTAACCACATAGGTTACCGTTGTTGGTGAAGTTTTCCTACTCTCAAATAGAAAAATCATATAAGATAAAGCCTATTTTATTATTATTTTATTTTACATTATTATACCTCATTTTTATTACTCACGCCTTTACTTACACACTCTTCAGTTCAACGTTTCAAGATGAGTGATATATATAAAAGCCCCGAGACACGTTTACCTCCACAACCTGCTTTTGATTCGGAACACGAACACTCAGATGTTAACCCAGGAGAAGATGAAATACCTACAAGAGCCGAGGTGCCACATGTCGCCTTTCGGAAAAAGAAATCACGCATTTCAGAAGTTGATCAAAGGTTAGAAGAATTGACAATGGCTCATAATGAAGTTGGAAAAAAAATGTCGGATGCCATTGTCGAAACTGCATACAAACAATTAAGTAGCTATCATGACTTGGAAATCATCAATCGGCATCAACAAGAAGAAATAGAATTACTGAAGACAAAGATGAAACAACTTGAAAAGCTTATAGAGTCTGTGAATTTAAATTCTTCTTCGACTGATTTAAATTATAATCATCGCTCATCAAGAACACAGCCTCGCTACCCTTCTAGAGTAAGACAGAAATGCGAGGATATTGAAGAGCTTGAGGAAGAAGAATGTCAGGAGAATTTTGCTCCCCAATTTAAAAAAGGGAAATCGCCGAATAGGAACATGCCTAGTGAGTACGGACATCGAGGTCCCTCAGCCGAAAGATACCGAACCAATACACCTGAAACTCAACATAAGAGAATGTCAAGACTTCGAAGTAGTGAAGAGCCAGACTTCCAAGGACCCCCATTTGCAAAATATCAAGACTCGAAAGAAAGCGTTGGACAAACATATGGAAATGTAATCTTAGGAGAGCCAGACCGAAAGATTGACCCCATCCGCGAGTTTGGAGGCTCTTGTGACTTGAAGTTTTTTGAAAATTGGTTGATACTGCTTAGAGGAAAAATAAAAGACAACGAAGGACACTGGGGATCGGACAATCGAATCATGAACTTCATCTTCGCATCTACTAAAGACGACGCACAGGAATTATTGGCTCCCTACTTCACTGGGGAAGATGAAGAAAATGACTTTGTAAATTCAGTCCAGATGGTTAACCACCTCATTTCAACCTACCGGAGTAGTACTTTACAACGTGACAGTATGGTTAAATTTGAGACCCTCCGACAGGGATCTGCTGAATCGTTCCAAGACTTTAAGACGAGATTTATTTCTTTAGCAGGAAAAGCCAAAATCCATCACTCCATGAGGAAAGATCTTTTGTATGAGAAAATGAACCGGCAGCTCAAACAAGCCGTATATACACAGCTGCATCTCTTACCCGACTTCAACTCCTTATGCCAACACGCAGAGCCTGTAGACAAGGAAAGGATCAGACTTGAAAAAAGTATAGTGAACACTCGGCAAGAGAAACTCAATTCAAGGAAACTTTACGACCCCAACTCGTCTGCAATTTACTCAGTTAACCAACCAAGCCCTCGCAAAGAGCTCAATAAGGAATTGTCGGAATTTAGAGGAGTTATATGCTACAATTGTAAAAAAGCTGGACATACCAAGTTAGAATGTCCTAGATATAACTCCAAAATAAGCCCCCCAACAGTCCAAGTTGTTGCAGTGGAAGAATCTGGGAGTGAAGTAGAGTCCGAAGGAAATTTGCCAGACCTTAATGAGTTATATGAGGGAAAAGAGGAATCCTAGACAAAGAAGCCCTTCTAGGATACCTGGTCAATATACAAGAAGTAGACCTGGGCAAATTATTTTCAGGGAAAACATATACCTTGCAGTGCTCACTTTCGTTTAACTATCAAGTTGTTGATGGTATATCTGTTCTTCCAGACACAGGCGCAAACGGATTCGCCTACATTGATTCGGAGTGCGCAACAGCGGTTGCGAAGTGGTTGGGTCAGACTCCAATTAATTTGGGTTATTCTATTCAGTCAAAAGGATTTGATGGGAAGAAAGGCCCTATAATTTCACAATACATTTTGCTGTCATTATGGATAGACAAACGGCGTTTGGACAACATACCATTCCTTATTGTGGAGTTAGGAACCCATGATATAATTCTTGGGAGTAGATGGCTGGCACACTACAATGTGATGATTGATTCACGACAACGCAAACTCGTCTGGCCGTTGAACCATCAATTAACACCCTCATTCTCATCACCAATTCGCATTCATCTGAACATTTTGTTACAAAACAAACCTACAGTACAAAATGAGCACCAAAAAGATATTGATCGCCGTGACAAATTGTTGAAAGAACAAGACAAGAATTTTCATTTTGGGGCTAATTCGAAAAAGAGGTCTGTGCATTTGAAAAAAAAAATTCACCGGAATTCCTGCAGTGCACCTCACAGTAATGAATTATCAAGCGAAGCCAACAAGAATCTTGATAATTATAACAGAAGTATAGAAACTCCTGATAATGATGGCAAATCTCATCTTGTTCACATCAAAAATGAATTACCTACTGAAACAACTACACAACCACAACACAAGCCAATACCTATGTGTCAACCCAATACATGTAAATTAATGGGAATGGATATCTGTGAAATAAGCGCCCCCGCTTTTCACTTGAATTTGATACCAGCTGATAGTATATTGTTCTCTATTAGCCTCCATGAGATCGAACAAGAGCTAGCAAATGTGGAACAATCAGTAAATTTAGATGATTTTCAACGAGATTTAAATGAAACCATTAAGAAAATACCCTCGGACTACCACGACCTCATAGATGTTTTCTCTAAATCCGCCTCCGACAAACTCCCTCCTCACCGCACATATGACCACAATATAGTTTTAGAAGATCAGGCTCAACTAAAATCAGGTCCGTTGTACCCTATGTCTGCAGATCAGTTAAAAGCTGTGCATAAATACTTGTTAGAAAACCTCCACAAGGGATTCATTGAACCTAGCCAAGCACCATTCTCAAGTCCAGTCCTATTTGTGAAGAAATCAGATGGAAGTCTCCGATTTTGTATCGACTTCCGAAAACTGAATGCCTTAACCCGAAAAGATCGATACCCGCTACCTTTAATTGATGAAACCCTCTCGCGATTAAATAAAGCAAAAATATATAGTAAACTAGATATTAGACAAGCTTTTCATAGAATTCGCATGCACCCAGACTCGGAAGAATTGACAACTTTCCGCACCAGATATGGCTCATATAAGTGCAAAGTTCTCCCTTTTGGGTTGACCAATGGGCCTGCAACTTACCAAAGATACATGAATGATATTCTTCTCGATTATCTAGATGTTTTCTGTACTGCATACCTTGACGACATTTTAATCTACTCTGAGAACAAAAGTGATCATGTAGAACATGTAAGAAAGGTATTAGTAAGGCTACATCAGGCAGGATTACAAGCAGATGTAAGAAAATGCGAGTTTAATGTAACTAAAACACGATATCTGGGCTTTATTATTTCTACTGAAGGATTGATGGTAGATCCCGAAAAGATTTCTGTTGTGAAAGGCTGGCTACCTCCAAAAACAGTAAAGGGAGTCCAATCTTTCCTGGGTTTCTGTAACTTTTATCGTCGGTTTATTGCAAATTTCGGTCACATTGTCAAACCACTGGTGAATCTAACTAAAAAAGGCTTGTTTTTTGACTTTGACTTGGCTTGTCACAAAGCATTCGAAAAATTAAAAACGGCACTCACTTCAGCACCACTGCTATCTCATTATGATCCAGAGCGCCCATCTCGACTGGAAACTGATGCATCTGATGGAGTCGTAGCTGCTGTGCTTTCTCAAAAAAACGAAGACGACGTTTGGCATCCAATTGCATTCTTTTCTAAGACTATGCAGCCAGCAGAGTTAAACTACGAGGTCCATGATAAGGAAATGCTAGCCATAATACGAGGATTAGCAAATTGGAGGGCTGAGTTACAAGGTTCCCCACATAAAGTAGAAATTTTAACTGACCATCGAGCATTGGAATACTTCATGACTTCAAAAGATCTTACTGCCCGACAAGCACGATGGGCCGAAGTTCTGTCCCAGTTTTTCTTCCAAATTATTTTTCGCCCAGGTCATCAAAACGCCTCTGCAGACGCTTTATCGCGTCGAGAACAAGACTTAAATATTCAAGATAGTATTAAAAGAGAAATTCGTTACAAACCTCTATTACAGGATCAGAATTTGTCTAATGAGATCATAAAAGATTTAAATCTCTGCTATCTTGAGTCATTCAAAGTCATTGATGCCGTAATTGCCGCAAATAAAACCCACGACAGCTTAAAAGATCTACGCCAACAAGTCAACAAAAATACTAATCTTTCGATAGATGACGGCATAATTTTCTTCAAAAGTCGATTAGTAGTTCCATTGGTTGATAATATCCGCACAGAATTAATACGAGAAGTGCACGATCAATTATCTAATGCTCACGCCGGACGCAATAAAACTTACCAAGAACTCAAATCAAGATACTTCTGGAATGGTATGCGAAAAGAAGTGGAACAATACTGTCGCAACTGTCATCTTTGCCGTGTTAACCACGCAGCACGAGATAAAACTCCTGGACTACTACATCCACTGCCTGTTCCTGACCGGCCTTGGCAGCATATCTGTGTTGATTATATGGACATGCCAAGAGATAAAAAGGGTTTTGATAAGGTCGTAGTATTTATTGATCGATTATCAAAGGTTTCTGTTACCCTGCCTTGTAAAAAGGATGTTACGGCACGCGATACTGCGGACTTGTATTTTACTTATGTATACCGCTACTACGACCTCCCGGACTCTATTGTATCCGACAGAGGCGCTCAATTCATCTCAGCCTTCTGGAAATTTGTTATGGAACTACTAGGAGTAGAGTTGCGACTATCGACTGCCTACTCTCCGCAGACTGATGGGCAAACGGAAATTATGAATCAGTATATCACACATCGTCTTCGACCTTTTATCCACTACTATCAAGACAATTGGTCAGATCTCTTACCAGCTATGGACAATGCTCAGCTAACACTTCCTCACGACTCAATTGGGATGTCCCCATTTCAGCTCTCTCGTGGCTATACACCTCGAAAGTCTTATGATTGGAAAACACCGCAAAATCCCAAAAACGCACGAGAAATTCTAGCACTTGAGGATGCGAAAGCCTTTGCATCGAAATTACAAGAAACCTGGAAGGTCGGACAGGAAATCATGCACCGGAGCCAAGCTAAAATGATAGCCCAAGCCAATAAAAATCGACGCGAACCTGATTTTGACATAGGCGATCGAGTCTATTTATCGACAAAAAATCTAAGACTTCAACAACCAAATACAAAACTGGCCCCTAAATTTATAGGGCCTTTTAAAATAATTTCTAAAAAGGGGTACTCTTTCAAGTTGAATACACCGAAGCAATGGTCAAACCATAATGTCTTTCACGCTCGTTTTTTGAGAAAAGCTGCTGATGATCCATTACCAGGGCAAATCCTTCCACAGCCAACCCCAATTAATATCGCAGGTGATGATGAGTGGGAAGTTGATAAAATTCTCGATGTCAAATTAATCAGAAAAAAACTTCAATATTGTGCAAAGTGGCTCGGCTGGGACGATGACCCACAGTATTATCCGGCTTCTAACTTCAAAACAGCGCCGCAAAAGATTATGGAGTATCATCTGCAATATCCACATAAACCAGGCCCGCCAAAACACCTGATGCTATGGTTAGACTCATGGAAAAACGGCTTTGATGATTATAACGAATTAGACGATGATTATCCAATGACTCCAAGCTTGAGGACAAGCTTTTTTCGGAGGGAGGGGTGATGTGACGGCCCTGCATCATAGTAATGAGTAGGGGTGCAATGACATAATGATAGGTCTGTATTATAAGGAGTTACCCGGTATGGAACGCACAGGCCAGGTGTAAATTATGTGCAGTTATAGATCTGTAGATGCTTTCTTTCCCTTCTCTTCCTTAGTTTAGAATCCTTTATATTATAATCCTAATTTGAGTATCTATTTGATTCGACTTCGTCATCTCCTAGTTCGTGCTCTCTTCGGACCCCTCACAAAAGGATAGTGCCAAGGATATCGGAAGCGTTACCCGTGTGGCAGAACAAACCTTAAGCTAGTATTATTGCCACTGTAAACGTAGGCTATATTTAGATACCTCTGGATGTGTATAAGTAGCACGGGAGACTTGCAGGTAGTTTACTTCTCCATAGATGAATTATAGCTTTACCTTTGAATCATACAAATGCCCATTTGCTTTCTATATTGGAACTGTGACATTTACTCAGAACCATACATCTCAATACACTTGTTTCCAATCAATTCTTCCTTCTACAACTTCATACAAGACTTGCTGTATCGGTCTAACCGCCAACACTGATTCCGCCATAACCTCCATATTTGCTCAAGCTCATAAAGTTAACAAATAGATGCCTGACAGCATACATTGGCTTCAGGATCTCCAACAACCTTCCCATCTAGGTTAGATTAGGAAGTATGGTGGAGTTCACACTAGTGTGCGGAAAACCCCACTTTTATGTATATAGAGGGACTTCTTGCTACACAGATAGAATATAGCAATTTCTATACGACTAACTATCCATTAAATATCATTAAACTTCTTCATATAGAAAACACCTTCATCATATATCTAAATCAACCTCGAGGCTAGTATTTAACTCTTCCAATATCCGGAACTATTTCAACTGTTTGTCAGGTCAATGGTTCAAGAGGTCAATGGATATTCAGAAGTTGATGAGTCGAAAAGTCATGATGTCAGGTGTTCAATAGATAGAGGTGCAAAGATATTCAAGATTATCAAGAAGGTTCCTAAAATACAAGACCATAATCTGCCCAACTAAAGTTATCCCAATTGCCCATTATATATTACTTCCTATTGTTCTCGAACTTTCCAGTATACTCTCATACAGTATAGAATAGTCTAGACAAGTACAGATCAGAATAGAACAGATTAGAATGGAATTGAATAGAGTATAGTAGAATACCACAGATATCTTCGTACACGGTTCCTATGGATTCAGAATAAGCCTTCGGTCTGTGACGCCCTCCATTTTGTCTAGGTTCCCGTCACGGTCTTCTGTGTACTAAAGAGGTTGGAACGGGTAATATGGTGGCGCTTCAGGCTACCCATTGGATACATGAGCGGCTGTATGGCGTGGGAACTAGGAGGTTATTGGGGGTTTTCTATGCCTAGATGGCGCCACACTCGTTTATGGTGTGGCTTAGGCTACGTGTCGCTTACACTTGTACTTGTAGCGCACACATCCCGCACTTTTGGCTGCAATCCGAACATGACACTCTTTTAGTCAACTTCTACTTTCGTTCCATAAACATTGCGCCCATTCCATTGCGTGATATATTTAATAGAAGCTGTTCCTCCCCTCATCAATTCCAGGAAGTTGGTGCAAATACATGAACCAAATATCACTAGACACCACACCTTCTTGTGAGCCATGTAAGAGGCTAAAAGTTTGCTCGTCAATGTTAAAGTTATGAGCTTGAGCGAATATGGAGGTTATAGCGGAATCAGTGTCGGCAATTAGACCGATACAGTAAGTCTTGTATGAAGTTGTACAAGGAAGAATTGACTGGAAACAAGTGTATTGAGATGTATGGTTCTGAGTAAAACTGAGCTGATAAGAGTGAGATTGCGTGTGCGCCTTTCTTATCAACTGTGGTTTTTGACCGGTATTTATCAATCTCCATGGATCATAAGTTATGATCCCTGTAGATGTAGATCTATATACATACTGTCAGATTGGAGCGTAGGCGTTTGACCTGAAGCGGAAATGGAGGGTGAGAAGAGGTCGGAATGGGTTGCAAGAGATGACTGAAGGTCTACTGGAGATAAATAGGAGGAACTAAAGGTTTGAAAGATGGGTAATATAAATAGCTAAAAGGTCTAAAGGTTTGAGTGGGTACTAGTGGTAACTAAAGGTACAAGAGGTAATCCGAAGGTGTTGGGTATGACAGAAAACTAAGCATGAAGAACTCTGAAGCTACAGACTAAGCCATCATTTATACCTGCTTTCCTTCCACTAGCTCATCATAACATAGACATTAACCTAATATCAACATGATCCCATATGTAAAGGATTATATTGTTGTCATAACAACATGAGAAGAAGGGTAAAATTATATGGTGAAGGAAGAATCGGAAGGATCGGGAGGATCGGGAGAGGAATCCTTACACATACAAATATATAAGCCAGAAATATAAAGCTAAATACATGTGTACCAGTAATAGATTCGAGAAACCTATAACCTGCATTTGAGACATAATGTTGTATAATCCACATAGATTGCCAGGGCAGACGCTTGGGGCCACATCGCGGTTAGTGCACGTGATGGTGGAGCTAAACCGTATATGTTTAGTGTGCGATGCGTGCATTGGCAATATGGAGCCAACCAGATCTCGATGAAACGGGGTTAATGGGACTAGCCAGAGACCGATGGAATCGGGGAGAGCAAGAGATACATTTCTCCTAGGAGAGAAATGATGTAACAAAGGGAATGTTCTAGCACGGGGCTGTGGACAACACAGTAAGTCTGGAACGACATATAAGGAGGACTTGACCTCCGTTCATTCACTTGTAACTAAGTTTCCTTAATATACAATTCAAGTCTTACATACAAAGAGAACACACGCAACAGTGATAATAGAGACCTACTGCAAGTACGAGTTCCCCAGTAGCACCCATCATCCCGCTCCTATATAGCCTCGTTTTTATATCACATAATCATCTGATGGAATGCTAGTGTGAAATAAATGCCAATGTGGATTAAAATTTCTGTGAGGAATGTACAGATAACAATGATATAGGATGGGGAATTTGACAGTCTAATTAGCCAGACTTACAAATGAGTTATTCTTGGCATTCCAAGATTTATCACATTTCAACAGTCAATGCATATAACTTAACCGAAAATAAAGAAAATCTACAAGTAGTATTATACCTTGTGGAGGTTTTCCAAAATTTCACTGGCAAGGGTCGAGTCAGACATAATTTTGTTCAAAAAACCACGGCTTTGCTGAGTGAGTCCCAGGGAGTTGTATAACCAATGTTATGTGGGGTACAAGTTGTGGGCTCTTTTGTCGCGGTTCAGCTATAGATGTTAGGGCGATCAAATATGCAAAGGTAGTTTATTATTTTCTCTGTGGCTATCTCTACACATCCAACTTCAACTTTCTATACACTTACTATTTGATCTAGAATATTCTTCTTGCCTGATACCAGTTTCTAGTATTGTCCCCTGAGGCTGGTTGGCAGTTGTTGGAATTTATCATATTTCTTACAATAATTGGCATTCCTTGCAAATATGAACAACTTTCCTACATACTCTATTATACATGCTGTATTCTACATTTTAACTTCTTTTTGCTAATAAGCTATTCTCTCATACATTTGCATGAGCGGGGTAGTATGATACTGGATGCAAATGCAGTGAGAAACATAGTCATGTTTACTTTGCGACAAATAAGATGGCGTTAATGGTGCGGGGTCACTACTGTTTTATTCCCCGCACAATTGTTTCGTGGTCAGCTGTGCTGAAGACTTTTTACTGTAATAATTGTTGTTTGCATACCCACTTTAACTCTAGGATATGCACACATAAATATGCGTCTTACATGTAACTTAGAACTTTAATGGAAACAATATTCTTTGAGCTTTACTTTCTGCTCGTCTTACTCGGAAATCGCAACAGCAGTCTTACTACTAGTTGTGTCACAGACCGGTTTTCCCACGAGGAAAACGGCCTGCTTGTTACTACCATTGTGCCCTAGGATAATACTGAGATGCTACATTTAATCTGGTCAACCAGGTCAGGAGCTTCCCTAGTAACATAGTCAATGCGTTGCGATGGTGAAAATGTTGTGATAGCAACAGTTATTAATCAACATAGTAATCAGTTGCTATGTTATAGCTGTAGACTATCATACCCCTGGTTATAGTAGCCGGTCTTGAGTACTTGAGGAATGTCCAGGAATGGATTTTTTCTGTAGCTTTTTGTCTTGTAATAATTCTAGACTTCAGATTGATCCGATTATTAGCCTTAACTTATACCCCGACTCCGTCCCATTCCGACCCGTGTCCTCTGATCTAGCTAACAATCCTAACAAGTTGCTAGAAATTTCTAGTGATGTACAGATTACTCTATGATAGAATAGTGAGTTTTGTAGAGTTGTAAAGTACATGATTAACATCATGTGCTATAGGGTAATTACCGGCTCACTAGCTGTTACATTTATGGAAAAATGATAAATTCTTTGGCAATGAAATATGATGATAGTGTGAGGTTGAATGTGCACTAAAGGTGTCAAAGTGTGATGCCCCGACATTTTTAGTGGCCACGTGGTCACTGTTCCAATAGTCAGTAAGCTGACTCAGGGTCAATCCAGGGATTCCAACAACTAGTTTCACACACACGAGTCTTGAGTGTGACAAATCACAATACAAAAGGTTTGTCATGGATATTGGTTTTCATGCAAAACCCTTGGATTTGTGACAGCTAGTAAGCCAATAGGATCCCTGTAGCCTGTGCTATTCAGCACAAACATATCCTTAGTGTCAGCGCTAAGTTATGCTTGTATTGAAAGTCTGGAACTGCCCATGTTTGAGACGTTAGAAACTAACTCGCACCTGAATAATTGGAGTGCAACTGGAGGACAGCTACTAGTGTTTGGGATATTGGAATCATGTATATATAGGGTGTTAGATATAGCATTACATTTGTTCTTCAGTTAATAAATAAACTTACCTTTCAAAATACAAACGACCAAGCTTTATATATTGGAACTGTTACACTAACACCAAGTTGTGTTTTGGCATGAACCTCCCATGAGACACCATCCTAGGTTCCGCTACCTTAATCCATGAAAGTGAGCCAACAACACTAAAACCAGTTGTAGCACAGCCTGTACCCACAATTCCTTCTTATGCTTAAATACTAAGAATGCCCCAGTTGCAGCAGATACACCTGCATCACAACAAACAAGTGGAATGAGGATTTTTAATGGGTTGCTTTACTTGGTATATAAAATGGGGAACTCTCAAGGGCGAGGTTAGGACAGTGTTCCACAGGGTGCGTATGTGGTCTAACAGAGATCTGGGCGGTAGATGAAGGTGATGAGTGGGTCGAAGGGATGACTGGTCTTCTCTAGGAAGAGACGAATTGGTAGATAGTAGCAATAGAGGCTCACGTGGGTCTTGCTGATGAAGAGCTGGAAAGAGATAAATGGTCTTCCCGAAGAAGAGATGGGTAAACAAATGTATTGTTAAGGTAATTGACGAAGACGTTGCATGAAGAATAATGCTTCTTCACACCGAGTATTTATATACATAAAATTACCAAATAGCATGTACCACACCGCCTCTATGCCAAACAATCTGCTACACATCACCTAATGAGACTAGCCTACTCTTATCAGTCTTCCTTGCTAGTTTTAAACGTACATTGAACTAATGTTTGTGTTTTAGCCTAGCCGTCCACATGACGTTTCATATTACGCTATGCCACAACGATCCATGAAAGGAACGTACACTAGCGTTTGACAGCTGAGATGATGTGAATTGTGTCACAGTCTAAGCATAGGTACTTGGGCAACCTTATGGTCAGAGGTTTTCTATTTTCAATCTATGGTGAACTACAGATTGAAGAGGATAATAACAGTTACTTTATACATGATTATTATCCCTGCCAATGACACAGTTTTCTATCCAGATCAATTCTTGTATCCCTTCTTGTATCCCCTTGTTATGCCCTATTCTTGGAGGTGTTTGCCACTTTGTAAGATCCTGCTTCCAAGAATAGTCCCTGCCTAGTTTCATGCTAAGCCTGCGTTAGATAGCGCAGGCTACAGGCAATTACCGACTTACAAGCCGTCACAGATTGAAAGTGTATTGTGAATGACCCTATGGACGTGTCAGAAGCAGCATGTAGACAGCAGAGCAGAGACAAGGATCAAGACAGAAATGCCAGGCAAGAGGTTGCCATCCTACATTTTGTGAGCGTGGTTCACTGTGTGGTTCAAGACGTGGTTCACTGTGTGGTTCAAGACGTGGTTCAAGACGTGGTTCAAGGCGTGGTTCAAGGCGTGGTTCAAGACGTGGTTCAAGACGTGGTTCAAGACGTGGTTCAAGACGTGGTTCAAGACGTGGTTCAAGACGTGGTTCAAGACGTGGTTCTGGATGTATTTCAAGATGTGATTCAAGGTGTAGTTCAAGGTATCTCTAGAACATGAATAAGACAAGAAGCTACTGTACATCAATGTCCATCGAGTTCCTTAAATACTTCTTTCTGCTCTAATACTCCAGCTCATATTTGCATGTACCATTCCATTCCTACTTCCCTAACTCCCTTAACTTTATGATCCATACGTAAGATCCTACTACTAAAGGAAGGATCATTTGTGGTTAACCATGACATGACCCAACATGTTACTTCTAAGTTAAGAGATGATTGCAACCTAACGAGGGAAGCGCAAGCGACTGTAGTCAGTAAGGTAGTTGGTCTTGATTTGATTAAGAAGCTGCTGCGAACACAAATGATAAAATATGATGTAGAACAGCTCGTGTCATGACTAACATCACACGGCATCATGTCAATCTGGGGTAAATCATGACACATTTTGCATGAGATGGGTGCATAACCACTCGACCAAAAGGTCAGACCAGAATCATAGAACACTAATTTCTGGTTATCTCCACATATATAGATTATGCAGTAGGCATTCCTGACAGGATGTTGTTACGGCACGTCAAGGAGGTTGTATAAGTTATTATATTGCTATCAAGAGGTACGCTTGTAAAGGCAATAAAAGACAAAGAGAGGAGGTATCTACTCTCGACCCTCTCTAAGATATCTCCCTCGGCTGTGCTCAGTCATCCAACGTGATGCCAAGGCGCGCTAACCTGTATCCCCACACGCACGCAATACGGCTCTCACGGATCGTGACATTACCCCCCCCTCCTGAAGAACTGCGACCGCGCAGTTGCAGTCATAGCCTGATTGTCTTCCAATTCGGAGTAGTCGTTGATACCATTGTTGTACGCCTCTAGCCACTTCGGGAGTAGTCTAGGTGGTCCCCTGGCTGTTGGATAGCGTATATGGAATCTCTTGATCATATGAGGTGCTGTCATAGCGTTGGAGCAGGGGTACCATTCGAGGTCTTTGTCAGCGCCCTTCCATTGAATCTGGTACTGGAGAGTGTTGCGATAGACTCGGGAGCTTAATATCCCCTCAATTTCCCATTCGTCTTGCTCAGGGAGTAGTTGAATTGGTGCTGGGGCTTGTCGAACCTGTCCTGGTAGTGGGTCCTGTACGAACTTCCGCAGCAAATGGGAGTGAAATACAGGATGGATTTTCCATTCTTCCGGTAACTTCAACTCCCAGCTCTCCTCAACCTTCTTTAGTACTTCAACAGGGCCATACCACTTGTCTGAAAGATTACGTGAAAGTCTGCTCATTTTCCAGTTTGCGGTAGAGACTAGAACCATGTCTCCAACTTCCCAATCGACTTCCCGACGGCTACGATTAGCTAACCGCTCCATCTTTTCCTGTTGAATCTTAAGCGAGGATTTAGCGAATTCCATTGCATCCTTCATACAAGTTGCTACACAGAGAGCATCTTCTCGATTCAAGGTCTCCGTGGCAGTAGCAGGAGGCTCAGGGTTATGTAAGTCCCAGGATGCACGCGCCTCGTAGCTATTGAGTAGTTGGAATGGTGACAAGTTGCCAAGAGATTCGTGAGGTAGCGTAAGCTGAGCAATATCCATAATTGGTAAGAGAGAGCTCCAATTGTCTTGATAGTAGGTACAGAATGGACGAAGTCTCTGCTTGATATACTGATTCATGATTTCCGTCTGGCCATCGACGTTGGGGTTATATGATGTAGTCAACTTGACCTTGGTGCCGAGAATACGACAATATTCGTTCCAGAAACTTGATACAAACTGAGGTCCACGGTCGGAGACTATGGAGTCTGGCATCCCAAAGTGACGACTCCAGTGGACAGCGAATAGCGTCGCCATCTCCTTTGCCGTGATGGTCTTATGGCAGGGGATCGAGACTGATTTCTTTGATAGTCTGTCCATGATCACGAAAGCAGCGTCAAAACCGTTCTCATCTAGCGGTAGCTCCGTGAAATCCATGGTCAAATGCTGGTAAGGTCGCGCGGGGATTGGTAGGGTGTGGAGGAAACCAGGAGTCTTATCTCTCCTCGCCTTCATACGAGCACAGCTGCAGTTAGAGATATAACGGGTGATATCTGCCGTCATTCCAGCCCAGTGATATTTGCGGCCTAAGAGGAGCTTGACCTTACTGTTCCCAGCATGCGCAATTTGAGGTTGAGCGTGAACGTGACGGATTAAAGTCGTACGAAGCTCTGGCGGTTCCAGAGGAACCTCCAACCGCCCATGGAAGAAGAGCTTACCGCTAGCCAGCGTGTACTCGGGGTGATGCTGCCGAGCCTTCTCGCGTAGAGTTTCAAGCTCCTCCGATTCCTTGTTCGCTGTAAAGACTTGGTCGATGATATCGTAGTTTTCGATATCGTAAGCAGCTGTCGACGTAGCGTCAGGGGCCTCTCCAACTAGAAACTGTTCTTCATGGAGCTCTAGTGGTACTAAATCGACTGGTGAGACAGTCTCACGGGTGCCAAGTGGTGAGATTTCCACATAATCATGGTCAACAATTTGCAGGTCAGCTAGTTGCGTCTGTGCCATTTCCTGGAGAATCTTGTTACTGATCTTATCGTTGGGAATCATCTGTTGGTTGCGTAGAGCACGCTTCTTAGCTTTCAATGGTGAGAGGTCTTGATCTCTACAGGAAAGTGTATCTGCCAGGGTGTTTGTAACTCCTGTTCGGTACATGATCTCAAAGTGGAATTGGGCGAAGAACTCCGCCCACCGTGCTTTTCGAGCGTTGAGATCTTTTGTTGACATAAAGTACTCCAAGGCGCGGTGATCGGTATAGACGTGAACCGTCTTTTGCGCACCCAGCAACTCAGGTTTGTACTGTTGGAAAGAGCGGAAAATCGCAAGTAGCTCTTTGTCGTGGATCGGGTAATTCAGCTCTGCGTCTATCATGGTTTTAGAGAAGAAACCAACTGGGTGGAACATTCCATCGTCTTGAAGCTGTGAAAGCACGCCAGCCACTACCCCATCAGAAGAGTCAGTTTCGAGTCTAGTTTGCTTGAATGGATCGTAGTGACACAAGATAGGAGCCGTCTGTAGGGCGTGCCGGAGACGCTCCCATGCCTCCTTGCAAGCTCCACCGAAGTGGAAGGGGACGTCTTTCCCAGTCAGTAATGTGAGTGGTCGGCAAATACTGCTGTAGTCTTTGATAAATCGACGGTAGAAGTTACAGAAACCTAGGTAGCTTTGTACGCCGCGAACGTTGCTAGTATATTCCCAATTCTTGATAACCTAAATTTTCTCGGGGTCTACCTCAATCCCGGTGGTACCAATGATGAAGCCCAAGAATTTCGTACGTGTCACGCCGAATTCAGACTTCTTGATGTCTGCCTGGAGGCCGTGGTCTCGCAATATCTCCAATATTTTTTGTACGTGAAGGTCATGCTCCGCTTCTGAATCTGAGTAGATCAAGATATCGTCAAGTAAGCTGAGCAGAAGTCGTCTAGGTATTCCATTAAGATATGTTGATAAAACATTGAAAGGTGGCAGGGCCATTAGTCAAGCCAAATGGGAGTACTTTGTACTTATATGTTCCGTAACGAGTGCGGAAGGTAGTGAAGTCCTCCGAATCTTTTGACATACGTATTTGTGAAATGCCTGCTGAATATTGATCTTTGCTTTAGAGATTCTAGCCATCATCTCATCAATCAAGGGAATAGGATAGGGATCTTTCTGGGTAAGCTCGTTCAGCTTTCGGAAATCGACACAAAATCGAAGCCCACCGCCAGCCATCTTTGCCATAAGGATAGGCGCAGCCCAGGGTGCGTTTGATGGTGCAATGAAACCTTTATGGAGGTTCTCAGTGATATAACGCTTAGCTTCAGCGAGATATTCGTCTGGCATGAGTCGGAGAGGCTCTGTCGTAAGCGCGTCTTCGCCGGTGAGTTTAATTTCGTGGTCGATAGCGGGTCTCCTCGCAGCGAGGTTGTCTGAAGCTCTGGTAGAGAATAGGTCCTTAAACTCCTTCCACTTCTCGGGGAGGCGCTCTGTAACTAACTCATCGTTCTGCCGGTATTTAGCTTCGCGAGTTTCCGCCGGGGAGAGACCTGCATCAAGAGCCGACAATTCCACGGCAACAGCGGCAAGCTCGTTTTGACGTCGTTGGATCTCATCTTGAATATCTTTGAGAGAGGCGACGAGAACTTCCGAATCGTTGTTATGGGCCTTCTGGCGGTGCTTCCGATGCAAGTAGAACTGGTGCATTGAGGCGGCGGAGATCAGGTTGATATCAGTCTTATACGGCTCGTTTTTAACTCGGCGAGTTGCCACGGCGACGGTCTGGCGTTGGAGAGCTTGATCAGCTTGCTCGACTCGTGAGACGGGATCACGGGTGGTAGAGGACGATTTAGCCAGTTGGTGATCAGCAAGTAGTTCATTCATTCTTAGGAAGCCTTGCTTAAGTTCCCTGACAAACAAGGAGGGACGCTTTTAAGTCTTCTTCGGTCGAAGGGAAGGGAGAGTTTGTACACTAGAGAGCTCTTCTTCAAACAGAGCATCTCGTCGTTGCTGGTCAAGTTGGTGCTGTAGGTTCACCATGGGCGTCTTGGGAGGTAGGAGTAGCTCTAGACGCCTATCGAAGTAGTACTGAGGTGGCATATCAAACGGCCACTCTAAACGGTTTTTCGTACGACGATTGTAATTCTGCTTGAGTTCGTAATGTTCTAAGAACTTTCGGCCGATAAGCACATCGTTGCTTCCCAGGTCGGTAATCAAGAATGGGAAGTTGACGCGGCGGCGATCGATCGTGAGGGTAAGGAGAATTACGTGGGTGATAGCAGCGCCGGCTTGTCCGTTATAACCAGTAGGTATAATTGGCTTGGGGAGAGTAAGGAATTTGACGCCTAAAAGGTCACGAAGTTGGAGAGCGACAGAGGTACGAAGCGCCCCAAAGATATTTGCTGCGCCGTCGATATGTGCAGTTGTTTTGATGAATGATCCATTTCTACCTAATTCAATACTAACTAGGAATTGTTTTCCTCCAGTAAGAGAACGGAAATCAGCATTCAAGACTTTCCACAAATCGAGGCATTTGCCATGAGAGGAGACTGTTCCACGGCTTAAGAGTTTCCCGACAGCTCGTCAACCTCAACAGGTTGTAGGCCGTCTTCGTCGCCGTCATCGTGCTCTAACATTAATTCCTCCACCGATCTACCAATTAGTTCTGCGATCTTTACGGCGTTGGGGCAATCCCTAGCCCAATGGCCTTCCTTTCGGCAGAGACGACAGGTATTGGTAGCGCTGAAAGTACGACGTATGACTTGTGGTACGGTCTCAGGAGTGGTAGGGAAGCGTACAGCGGGGGTGTTGCGAGCAGCTTCAGCCGTCAGGCGTTCAGCAGTCCATCCCGATTTTTTCAAAATACCCGGGTTTCTGCTAGCGTTGTTTCCGACGGCGACAGCGACTACCTTCTTGTGGAGAGCATCCTCGGCGAGGATGTTGCGAGATTCTCGGTCGGTGACAGCTAAGAACTCGTCGAGAGTAGTGTAGTTGTTGCTCATCTTGTACTTCTCAGTCATAATTTGGAGCTTTAAGGCAGGAGAAATTTTCTCACAAACGTCATCAAACCTACGAGCCCTGGCGATTTTACCAGTGATGGCTAGGTTGGTGAACTTGATGCGGAATTGATTGTATGTCATATTACTAGTCATCTTCAAGATGCTGTAGGCAGCTTTGGCTTTTTGGACACGGTTGTGGTCGAAGAAACGTTGATCTAGGGCAGCGAGGACGTCGACAGCACCCTTGAATTCGGTGGTAACATCTGTATCCATATGCTGAAGGATAATAGTCTTGGCCTCTCCTCCAGTACACTTGAAGTACGCCTTTACCTGGGAGTCTCCAGCGCAGAAGTTACCAGAGAACTCCTCAATAAAGAGCTTCATGTCCATCTTCCAAGCATCGTACTCAATCTCTCCATTGTGGTCGGTAAAGAGGAGGCGGGGATAGCGAATCTTGTGAGAATCGACAGGCTTGACAGAATTGTCAATCTTTGGGAGGTAGTGATCAACAGCCGGCTGTAGGTCTGCAGTAAGTGCGCGAGACTTTCTAGCAGCATCTTCGGTAGCTTCGACGGCGAGAGCAGAAGCAACTGCAGTCTTGAGCATCTCGTTGATTGCCGCCAACTGGCTGATAGAGAATGCTTGGTCCACCATTGTGTGTTCGTCTTCCTCCTTGATTGTATCACTCTCAATAGTTCTCAATATGTTCTCCTCCACTGGCGCGGTATCGCCTTTCTTCTTCTTTTCCTCCGCAGGGTATCCAAATCGGGCTGGTGTAGAGAGCTCTCGATTGCTTCGGCGCGGTTGCATATGGGAGGGACCGCTCTACGTATGTGTAGTATTGAGACAAATGCGCGTAGGTAGGGAAGGGTTTGCAGAGGTCGAGATTGGTAGTTGAGGATACGCGCACGAGGCTGATGGCGAGGCTGAAGCGCAAATCTGTGTCGCAAATTCGCAAAGTTTGAGGTATTGTATCAAAAAGGTGATGCCGATAGAGAGAGGGCATTCAGCTTGCTCTGAGACTGTCTGCAATCGAGATATGAGGCAGAAGACACCTGTAATTATACAGGTAAGGCGGGAGTCGTAGGAGTCGTACCAAAAACGTGGTGCCGACGTCGAATTTGTTCCGAGTGGATATTACTGCTTCCCAGCGAGGTGATGGTCTTTTATTATGTTACAGCACGTCAAGGAGGTTGTATAAGTTATTATATTGCTATCAAGAGGTACGCTTGTAAAGGCAATAAAAGACGAAGAGAGGAGGTAGCTACCCTCGACCCTCTCTAAGATATCCTCCTCGGCTATGCTCAGTCATCCAACGTGATGCCAAGGCGCGTGTCAGAGCAGCATGTAGACAGCAGGGCGGAGACATGGGTCAAAGAGGTGGTATTCAGGCTAAAGGGCGCCATCCTACATTATGCATGAGATAGTCGCATAACCACTCGGCCAAAAGGCCAGACCAGAATCATAGAACACTTGATTCTGGTTATCTCCACATATACAGATTATACAGAAGGCAATCCTGACAGCGCGCTAACCTGTATCCCCACACGCACGCAATACGGCTCTCACGGATTGTGACAGATGTTAGTTTTAAATTGCAGTGGGAAAACCTCTTCTTTTATACCCCATCAACTTGTTTACTGTTGAAGTATCAGTCACTGAGCCCTAAAATACATGTGACTTGATTTGTAAGCTGATCTTAACTAGGGTCTATGTTGAATTATAAGAAGGGTTGGTCAAACATAAGCATCCCTGCAAATTAATATAATGGAGTTAGGGTTGTGGTTATTGTTTGCCTAGGAGTTAAAAAGGGTAAGGCGTCTGGTGATCTTATATACCCTGTATTAGTAGTTTCATATTAGCGTGTGGATGAGACTGGGAGTGATACATTAGTGGGAGCGAGGTTGCGGTACTTCTATGAAGTGTGTAGACAGATAGACGAAGACACACGTACCAATTTAACCCTATACTTTATCAAATCTACTTCCAAGTATTCCTATATCAGTTGTTTATCGACTTTCTAAATATTGATCGTCGATTCTGTTTATTGGTCTGTAATGACAGACACAGAAATAATTCATGAGATTGCTGAATGAGAGGCTAGGATTGATTCCGATATTATTTGGTAGAAGACTTGTCCCAACTATCAGAGGGCTACAGCGTCTTTATCTATCTACAGGTAAAATCCCCCATATCCCATCCATACTAGCCATACAGGACCTAGCATATTAAACTTGATACGTATCATCATTCTGGGGTTGAGGTTTACCGTGTACTTGCTACTTGAGTCGCGTGTCTGACTACTATGAGACACGCTCAGGTATCAACCTTATAACCCATATCAAACCCGAACTACTTCACTACCCTGAATATGACCCCATGAATAGTTGTAACAGTAGCCTGCAACCTAGCACAATTAGGCTAGACATTTTTGACTAAGACCTAATCCGAACAGTTGTCTAAAGGAATCATAATCTAATAGTGTTGTGATCAGGCCCACTTATAGATCACACAACTTGAAATGGCTAGTATTAAGCAAGTTTAACCAACAGGACAAGCAATCCTGTGTCAATATTACGTCATCGGCACACAGCAATAACAACACCATTATCTCAGTCATACATGATAATATGATAATATCAAGCAGGTATATCTAATGACATAATTGTTGAATGGATGAATGGTTGGGAGTTATTGCTATTGATGGTGTATTTTGTGTACTAATTTTGTGTACTAATTTTGTGTATAAATACTTGCTGCTAGACCTCTGTATATGATTAACCTTTTCCACTCCTATTTTCAATAGTCATCAATATATCAGATCTACAATATATGTCCATCTTCTTCATGTTAGACTTAAAGCGCTATCCTTTATTCACCCAAGTTGACTGTTACACCCATTGCGACAATTCTTAGACTTCTCATAACCTCGTTATTACAATAAATAGTCTATAAAATATATTGTAGGTGTATAACTTTGTAGTATAATAATATACATAATAAGCTTCATATTGAAATGTATAACCCACTACTTAGTTCGTGGACTTGTTGGTAGAGGGAAGCTTATGCAATAATGAAGGATAAAAGGATGTCAATTCGACTACTCTTCTAAACACAGATACCAGACTCCTTTTAATCCCAATAGATAGCCCGTGCGGGATCTCCTATTAACAGCAGTAAACAACGCTAGCACAGGGTATACGCAATCTCCGTTCGCCAAACACCAGTCGGTCGGGACTACTAATTATCGAGCCTAGTAGGATTGATAATGTGTATCCCAACATAAAAATAATAGAAAGCTCAACAACCAAACCCTTCATCAATAACTACCATTAATCATCTCCTGACTTATCTCTGTACTCCATAATTTCAACACTTCAGGCATTTACCAGCAGTACAGTCTTCTAACCATTTCTATCCTTCAATATTGACCTGCTAGTCATATGCCTACTATGCTTACTCATCTAATATGCCTTGCCTGAGCAAATACGCCAAACACGTCATGTGAGTTGTCCATGCCCAAGGCATCTTGATGACCACTCACCATCCATGCGCTACCCACCAGAGCTACCTTAGCTGAGCACAACAAGTAGAATAGAATATTATAGACAAGTACAGATCGGAACAGAACAAAATAGAATGGAATGGAATGGAGTAGAGTAAGATAGAATAGAACGGAACAGATTAGGATAGAATGTAGCAGAATAGCACACATATCTTTGTCCATAATTCCTATTTATTCAGAATAGGCTCTTGGTGTGAAGGGACTTCACATTTGCTGTTCACAATTATGGGTCCAAAAATGAATTTATATTTTATCTAGGGAGGAGAATATCTACAACGCGCGCAAGATGTTTTGTTCCAATTGAGCGCGTTTTCCTGTGACACTAGCGCGCTTTTGTTCAAAGCCGGAGCCGGATAGTTCCGGATCCACATACAAGGCTACAGCCTGTAACACTTGGTCTGTGACAGAAGGTGATGCTAGATGTGTTAGAGTTATGAGCTTGAGCAAATATGGAGATTATAGCGGAATCAGTATCAGCAGTTAGACCAATACAGTAAGTCTTATATGAAGTTGTAGAAGGAAGAATTGACTGGAAACAAGTGTATTGAGATGTATGGTTCTGAGTAAACTGAGCTGATAAGAGTGAGATTTCGTGTGTGCACTTCTTGTCAACTGTGGTTTTTGACCAATATTTATCAATCTCCATGGATCATAAGTTATGATCCCTGTAGATGTAGTTCTATATACATACAGATATATAAGCCAGAAATATAAAGCTAAATACATGTGTACCAGTAATAGATCCGAGAAACCTATAACCTGCATTTGAGACATAATCATCTGATGGAATGCTAGTGTGAAATAAATGCCAATGTGCATTAAACTTTCAGTGAGGAATGTACTGATGACAATGATATAGGATGGGGAATTTGATAGTCTAATTAGCCAGACTTACAAATGAGTTATTCTTGGCATTCCAAGATAAATCATATTTCAACAGACTTTAGCATCTTTAGTTACTATTAGTACTCACTCGAACCTCTAGTCTTTTTAGATATTTCTATTACCCATATTTCAAACCTTTTTTCCTCCATATGGTCTCAAGTAGACCTTCAGTCATCTTTCGCAGTCCATACAACCTCATCTCCACTACAAATACGTTCAGCACATACGCCTTTGGTCCAATCTGATACCAAGTGATACAGCAAAACTATTGGAAAACCGGTATGGGTTCGATGAGTAAGGCGGCTCAAAGAATATGGGCGCGATTTTATGAATAGAATAATAATGATATGAATCGGGAGAACATGTGATAAACTGTGGAGAAATAAAAAGATGGTTTGTGTCACGGCGTAGAATAGGCACAAGTGAAAGTACAGCTTGTATGGCGATTATTCAATCTGTCGAGCGAATACTAAGCTGGAGAAGAATAGAAAGGAACAGAATCTAATTACAAAAAGCCCTGAGGCTATTCCTATTCGGGCGGGTTTCCACTAAATTGCCGCGCACGTGCTTCTTCCCGCATCAGCCATTAATCTCACCTCCTCCATCCACGTAATCGTATATCATGACGGAGCGGAATGCCGTGCCGTGACATCACCCCCTCCTCAGCCTTCGATTGTCCCAAATCGACTAATTTCGGCGGCGGCGTCGGTTGTCACGACCTTGGTTGGTCACCATGTTATCTTCCGGATGTTCCTCACTAAATCTATCATGTGCGGCATCGTCCAACCACGTAGCGAGGCGTCGTGGTGGCCCTGGCAATTCGGGGTGCTCATTGTGGAACCTTTCTAATATGAGGGGTGCGTTCCGAAAGTTGGCAGCCGGATACCATTCCTCGTCTGCGTCCCAGCCTTCCCATTGGACCTTGTACTGTAGCCGATTGCGATACAGCCGCGCGTCCAACACCTTCTCGATCTCCCATTCTAACTCCCCATTGACCTCTTCTGCCGGCGGTTCTGGATTGGCCTGGCCGGGCAACGGGTTATCTGGATCTTTGCGCAGTCGGTCTGGTGAAAATACAGGGTGTATTTTCCAAGAGGCTGGTAGTTGTACGCGGAATGAATGCCCTTCTTTGGCAATGATCCGATATGGTCCCACCATTGGATTTTCCAACTTATCCGACGGTCTCGTAGTTCTCCAAGCACCGCGCCGGATATATACTTTATCTCCAACGTCAAAGTCTACTTCTCGGCGATGTTTATTGGCTTGAACACGCTGTTGTTCCTGTGAGCGTTTAATGCTCTCCTTAGCATAATCCAACGCGCTGCTGATCCGTTTAAGCCACTCCGCGGCCTCGTCCCGATTCAGCTTCTCTCGAGGGGTTCGTGGTTCCAGTCGCTGATTCCAGTCAAATTCTAAACGCATTTCGTAACCATAGTCAATCATTGATGGCGACAATCCCGTAGATTCATTTGGAATAGCTGCCGCAGCAGCATCTAGAGCGGGAAGCAGCTCCGCCCAATCGTCTTGGTGGAAATTAACAAATGGTCGCAGTCGCTGATCAATGATCTGGTTGATAATTTCGGTCTGACCGTCTGTCTGCGGATGTTCTGCCGTAGATAGCTTAAGTTTCACGCGCGCTAACCTTGATAGCTCGTCCATGAAATCCGAAATGAATTGCGGACCGCGGTCGCTGGTAATGGTCTTCGGTGCGCCACGGAATCGCCAGACGTAACGGTAAAACAAGTCTGCAGCAGTCTTTGCTGTAGCACTTTTAGTGGTTGGGATGGAGATTTGGCGTTTAGACAATCTATCAACAACTACCCAAATGTTATTAAACCCTCGTTTGTCTGGTACCCCTACATCGTGGAAATCCATCGATATATCATCCCATGTACGTTCTGGATGGCTAAAGGCTGTAGTAAGCCCGGTGTCTTATCTCTAGGCTTATGCGATCGTCGGCAGACATGACAGTTCTTCACATAACGCTCGATGTCTGCTGCGTATCGTGGCCACCAGTACCGGTCGCCAATTAGTTTCCTCATTTTGTTTCGTCCTGGATGAGCGGTGGATGTAGATTCGTGGATCATCTTCAACACTTGAGTACGGAGATTGTCTTTGGCTGACACCACCACGCGTCCCTTATGAAGCACCAACCCGGTAGGTTCCAAAGAATAAGGCTCTTCCCGCTGTCGTGCTTGCCGGCGTAGATCCTCGAGATCGGGATCCGCTCGGTTGGCCATAAACGTACGATCAATAGTATCCAGATCCTCGTCGATGGGCGCTAAAACCTTGCTGTCATGCGGCAACATAACTTTCTTTTGAGGGAGGAGGATTTTCGTACGTTCCAGTTCTTTTGCGGCTTTTTGTGTAGGGGTAAGTTCTTTCTTGCGAGATAACGCGTCCGCCAGGATATTTTCCTTGCCTGGCCGGTACTGAAGGTCGAAACTGAATTGCGATAGCACCTCTGCCCATCGGATTTGCCTATCGTTGAGCAGCTGCTTCTGACCAAAGTATTCCAGAACTCGGTGATCAGTCAGAATCACGAAAGGCTCCCAGGCGCTGGTGAGCTCTGCGCGCCATTCCTTCAAGCATTGGATGATAGCCAACAGCTCCTTATCGTGGATCTCATAGTTTGCCTCCGGACCAGTCAAGGTTCGGGAGTGAAAAGCCACAGGATGCCACACGCCATCCTCCTGCAATTGACTGAGTACTCCTCCTGTTGCTAAATCCGAACAATCGGTCTCTACACGTGAAGGCTTTTTCTGATCAAAGTACAGTAAGATGGGTGGGCTAACCAATTTCTCTTTCAGGGCAAGGAACGCTTCTTCAGCTTGCTCGGTCCATTGGAACAACTGGCCTTTTGGAATTGCCGTCAGGTTGTACAACGGCTTAGCAATCCGGGAGAAATTCTCAATAAAGTTACGGTAATAGTTGCAGAACCCCAAGAAGGATTGAATGGCAGTCTTGCTAGTAGGTCTCTCCCATGCGCGAATACTTTCCAGCTTCTTCGGGTCTGGCAGGAGTCCGGAAGTGTTAACAATGAAGCCCAGAAAATTAACAGATTTTTGATTAAAGCGGCACTTCTTAATGTCCACCTGCAGTCCAGCTCTGTCCAAACGTTGAAGGACCTCGCGTACTTCTGCGACGTGTTTACTTTTATCTTTAGAGTGGACGCATACATCATCCATATATGCGGAAACGTAACGTGCAAGCAGATTGCCTAGGACCGAATTGATATATCTTTGGAAAGTGGCCGGGCCACCTGACAGACCAAAAGGTAACACGCGGTAACGGTATTGACCGAATCGAGTACGAAACGTAGTCCATCCCACGGAGTCTGGATGCATCCGGATACGGTTGAACGCATGGATGACATCTAGAATGGTGAATTTCTTAGAACCAGCCATCTTGGCTAATGTCTCACCAATGAGGGGCAGAGGATAGCGATCTTTCCGCGTGTGTGCGTTTAATTTCCGGTAGTCTACACAAAATCGAAGGTCACCATTCTTTTTCTTGACAAACAAGACCGGGGAATTGAATGGAGAATCGCTGGGTTCGATGAACCCGTTCGCCAAGTTCTCCTCGATGTAAGCGTGTACGGTATCTAGCTCTTTCTGATTCATTTTATAGAGGGGAGCTTGCTTGAGCTCAGGCTCGCTATCCAGATTAATCTTATGGTCGAACTCCCTATGCGGCGGCAATTCATTTGCGCGTCTTTTGGAGAAGACATGGGCAAGGTCATGATATTCAGGAGGTAATTGGGCCAACAATTGTGTCCTCTCTTCTTCTTCAGTGAGCTCCGCAATATGCGCAATATCGGTACCGTCGCAAGCGGTTTCCATTTCTACGAACCAGCATTGGTCTTCCCCTTCAATTGTCCCAACCTCGACGGCTGAAAGCGTAGGTGTGTCCATTTCGTCTAGACCAAGATCCTCTTTTTTCTTATCGTAGACTTCTTGTCGCTCCTGCAGTGTAGGCCGGGGAGTCAGAATAATTGAAGGGGTCGCCGGCGCTTCTGCTACCATTTCAGGGCGTTTCAATATCTGCTTCGGAATAAAACGTGGAGATTTTTTAGCAGGAGGTTTGTTGATTTCTAGAGGGGGCAGTTCAATCAGTCGGTCACGGCGGTTAGCGTCCCACTGATGATCATTGCGATCTTCTGGCCACCACAGCCGGTGTCGCACGCAGTCTGGGAGTACGTCATGATAGGCCAGCCACTGTCGACCGAGGATCACATTGTTCTTGTTACCAAGTGTGGTAGCAAAGAACGGCATGTTGACTCGGTGCGAATCTATAGTCAGTGTCATCACATAGGCATGGCGTAGAGGTCGGGAGGACCCGCCGTCGAAGCCTCTGATAGGGAGTGGATGACGGAGATTGTAGCGCGTCATCTTAATCTTACTATTTCGGTACCAATCACGCAGTTGTTTACGATCTGCGAAGGCATATCCATTAGCGCCGGTATCAATGAGGGCAGAGATTGGAAATTGCGAATTGTTTTTAGTTTCAAGAGAACAATCTATAACTAGTGGCCTTCCGCCAAACAAATTTTCCAAATCAATGCCATTTACTCGATACGTGTTATTCTCTAGGAAGGCGACTTCTCCTAGAGACAATCTTTTCCCTCATCGGAGCTC
The DNA here is from genome assembly GCA_900239735.1 of Blumeria hordei DH14. Classification (NCBI taxonomy): domain Eukaryota; kingdom Fungi; phylum Ascomycota; class Leotiomycetes; order Helotiales; family Erysiphaceae; genus Blumeria; species Blumeria hordei. Next base: position 1,101,651 of record OENG01000034.1, read on the forward strand.
ATGGTGAATTCCGATCCAAATACTTCAGCTTCCTCCTTCTTCTTCGCATCCACCTCGTTGACTTTAACAGTAGGACACGCGTTAGCGTAGTGACCAGTCTTGTGGCAATGGAAGCAGACACCAGCGTTTCGGGCCAAGACTTTTGGCTTTGGCGGACCAGATGCTCTTGGAGGTGCAGTACGGGTGTGTTCCGGCGGGAGAAGTGGCTTCTTATACCTGTCCTTGCGTTGTTGGTAGCGAGCGGCTTGATCCTCCGATTTGCGCGCTAATTTCAGGTGTGGTTCGATCTTCAAGCAGTGTTGAGACATCTCCAAGGTGGATTCAAAATCCAATCCGGCGATAACATTTTGCAGCTTGGGACTCATCTTTTCACGAAGTTCATCCATGCGGTCTTCGTCTCTAAGTTGTAATTGAGAAGCGAAGGTCAAGAACTTAGTGAAGAAGGCTGAGAAGCTGTCATCCCCTTGTCGGAGTTTCTTGAAGTTGGCACGAGCTTCGGAGCGCTTCTGTCCTCGGGTCTTGCCGTAGGCTCCTCGCATAACTTCGACGATGGACATCGCAACAGTGATGTGGTTGACGCTTTCTGGCTCGAGGTAGGGTTTGATAAATTCCTGTGCGTCACCACCAATAAACCCCAAGAGGTAATTAATCTTGTGGTTTTCATCATCGAAGTAGATCGAATCGCCGTTCAACTTGCGCTTAACAGCGTGTTCCCAGTTTTCGAAAGTAGGATTATGAGAACCAGTGAAGGTGGGTGGGTTCTCAATCTTCTGGCGGTAACGGAGTCGCTTAGCCTGTGGGTCACGGACCTCTTTGTTGCTTGGTGGCGTCTCTGAGGCCTCACAGCCGGCGGCGTCTTTCTCAAAAGTGTTATAGGTAGCAGATCCTCGCACCGACTTGGATTCCTCCTTCTGCTTACCCTTATCCTTGGCTTTGAGATCTAGAGTGACCTCTGCAAATGCCCCCTTCCAGCGCTCAGCTTCCTCCGCCCAGGATTGTGCCAATTTCTCTGCCTCTGCCTTTTGGTCCAGTGTATCTCGAAGGTAGTTGCTGATGTTGTTGGCGCGATCAGCTAGAGCGGTACACATAGTCTTGAGGGTATATTCGTGACGTTCTTGATCAGTCTCCTTCTTGACTTCGGCAGCGCGGCGTTCGTTTCTCTTGATATAATCTTTGTCCAACATTTCAAACGTGACTTGCTGATACCATGGCACATCAATCTTTGTAGTTTGGTCCTCCCTTCCCCAGGTGCGCGGGTGGCGTACACCGAGGTTGTGAAATCTTCCTTCGGCCAATCTCCTGGCATTTTCTAATGTCCTTTATTAGCGAGGCAATTAGTCGATGACTGTCCAGATAATCGTGAGCGAAACGCTGTCCACAGATTACTGAGTCTGGAATTAGTGTTTTACCTCTCTACAGAGGTCGCGTTGAGTAGTTTGGGGAGCTTAGTATTATGTCACGGCGTAGAATAGGCACAAGTGAAAGTACAGCTTGTATGGCGATTATTCAATCTGTCGAGCGAATACTAAGCTGGAGAAGAATAGAAAGGAACAGAATCTAATTACAAAAAGCCCTGAGGCTATTCCTATTCGGGCGGGTTTCCACTAAATTGCCGCGCACGTGCTTCTTCCCGCATCAGCCATTAATCTCACCTCCTCCATCCACGTAATCGTATATCATGACGGAGCGGAATGCCGTGCCGTGACAGTTTGAATAAATTGAATTGATTAGATTATCTGTCTTAGTGATTCCTAGACAGCTTATATACATGTAATCTTGATAGACCAAATCCAGACTAGATACCATCCATCACTCGTTCCATACTCTAACAATGACAATGAAACGCACGACAGTATACAACATGAGTATGGGGTCAGGGTCGGTGGATGAAAGCCTACACGTGTATCAGACCATACCATGCACTAGTCGAGTCTCAAGCATCAAACATGCTCAGTAAGGGAGATATCAATCATCTAGGTCGTGAGTCATGTGTGAGAATCTTAGTTGTTCCAATCATGGGAAACTTTAGACACATAGAGTCTGAATTTCCAACAAAAACTAGATGGCAAAGTAGGATAACGATGGGTAGCTGCAGAGCAATATGTCATACTCACCGACGGAGTACGTTCTAGATGAGTTGGAAGTTTGTACAAATGTGACGGCTTCTAAGCCGATAATTTCCTGTAGCCTGCGCTGTCTAACGCAGGCTTAGCATGAAACAAGGCGGAGTCTATTCTCGGAATAAGAGGCTTATAAGTGGGAATATCAATATTGTAACATGTCCGGGAATGGGACGCGAGAACGGGATACGGATATACAGATAGAAATCTTTGTAATTGGTGTTGAAATTGGTGCTTCCAATTATGGTAAAGACAGGGATGTGTAGAATACACGTCACTAATCTCCCATTAATTGTGAGGTTAGTATTAATACGCTTTGATGCAAATACCAGCCACTAGATTTTCCTATTACAGAATATAGTTGATATGGCACTCTGTGTCCTAGTTGGGGTAATTAACAACCCTCCACAACAGATTTACAGACTCCTCTATTTTCCCACTCGCCTCACTAAGTGATATGATCTGTGTCTAACAGCCACAAGCTTTTCCAATCCAATCCGCTCAACAATTGGTTCGGATAATAATCATGTATAAAGTAACTGTTATTATCCTCTTCAATTTGTAGCTCACCATAGATTGAAATTAAAGCTACCTCTGACCGTTGTTATAATGGAAGTTGTGTAGAGAAGCTTAAGCTGTTAGGCTTCTGTTTAATATTACCTAGTGAAGCGAGTTGGGAGATTGAAGAGTCTGAAAACTATAGTGGAGAGTTGTTGATTAAACCCACTTAGTATCAGAGTGCTACTTAAACTAATTGTTACAACTAAGCGAGGGACACGATTACTAGCTTATTGTGGATAATTGGGAGGCTGGTCAATGTATGAGTCATCATGAACCTGGCTAGAGAACTTATACCTTTCTACGTTCCATGTTAATGATACCCTTCATTACCATATAGCACCAATTTCAACAACCGTAAGGTTGCCCAAGTGCCTTTGCTTAGACTTTGACAACAAATAGCGGTAACCCGTAGTTGTGTGACTTCCCTCTTCATATAGTTTAGTCGTTATAAAAGCACACTGCAACCAGCTTAGTTTCGTCACATCTTTTGTGTAAATTCAAGGACTTCCCAATAGTCATAGACTCGGTTAGGACTAGAATATAAATCTAATCTTGTGAGCAGATGCATATCTGTGCATAACCAGCTCTAGTAATATAGTTGTATGACATGAGGATTATGGAGTCAGGGGTCAAGGTCTGGGAGTTATGCAGGTGTTGGAAATGATCCGAGCGCGCAAATACATAGGGATGGCGCTCTCCCTGTTTGTACAAAGTAGAGAACCTTAGTGATTAGTTACAATACTAGATTGAGCCAATAACGTTTACATGGTAGCATTATTTAGTTGAAAATTCATTGACGATACACATACATAACTTCTGGCACGCTTCGCACTCAGCATTACAGTATAGTTATCTCACAGGATCACTTCGAAAGATTTGCAGTTGGCCTACTACTCATAAGTTGTCTCTCCGATTCTAGTAATCTGACGTAACGAGAGTATATACCAGGATGTCTTCATCAGCATTTGGATTATCAAAGGCTGACCGCGAAGTTATAGCTCAGGCCGGAGGTGCTGAGCAATCCGGAAACGTTGAAAGCCTATTTGGCCCAACTGTCACGGTTTCGAGGGACAAGCGCTGGGGCAACTATGTGGTCGATGGTAGTAAATAATAATTCTAAGGAGAGAACTCCCACTACATCTATCTAGTCATATATATACGTGAAAGCCTCCTCGCCACCGAGGCTAATCCCTCTCCTCTTCCTATGCTATGGGGCTCTCCTAGTGTTCTGACTATACCTATAATACAGCACTATCGCGTTGTGGCGCGGAAGGATTGAACTCGGTCTCGTATATTTCCCGTTAGTGTAAGCCTATTAACATGTGTTGCAGTGCCGTACTGCCGTGCCGCACTGCCGAGTTAGATGCCACATGCATGCCATGCCAATGCCGACGCAAAGGTATTGTATTGGGTGGCGTCGCACATTAGCGCATTAGTAGTGGTTAATAGCGCCACTCGAATCAGGCCTAAGTTAACCAACATAGGCTACAGGGACCAATCGGCTTACCAGCCGTTACACCAACAAAAGAAAATGCCGATCTTACAAAGGTAAGAGGACGCAGTGAAAGTATGAGACCGCCGCTGAAGCGGAATACTTTGTTTCGAGAATACGAAAACGATTCCATATTACCACCCCCAAAAGTTGAATTCAAGGGGAAGGGCAAAATGAAGTCCACCGAGAGGACTGATGTTGAAAATATTGAATCAATCAACATGCCACCCGCACGAGGAAGTAGTGACTGGCTTGGTGTGGGATACGGAAAGTCTGCAGCTTCTGATTCTCGAGGGTTCGGCAGAAAAACCACACTTGACTGGAAGTCACTTGAGTGGAACCCCCATCACTCTATGTTCCTAAAAGGCATGTCTAATTGGGGATCCTATAAGTCTGCCATAACTTTACAACTGGAGAGTATAGGCTATGAAGTAGGAACTGAATTAACAACGCTGGATGAATTGAAAATTGCAGCACTAATTCAGCGGACTTCAGAAGCAGATGTTTCAGCAATCGTTGATGGCATGAAGGTCGGAACAGCTATTCTTGATCTTTATGATTCCATTTATCGTCAATCAGGTGAGATTCAAGAAGATGCTTTGTACAGTGATCTATCAGATTTACGCTATGAAGGTGGTTGTCCCATTCTATTCGTCTCTAAGTTCAAGTCATTGGTCAGAGACTATCAGTCTGCTGGTGGACAATTAGGACCGAGACAACTTACATCTATTTTCAAAAACGCAGTTAAAACTAAAGCTAGAAGGTGGCACGAATTAACGTCAACCGTTGCTCGGTTTCAACCTTGGACTGCAGAAAAATTGATACAGGACTTCATCTCGCATCACCATCATCTTGTTGGCCAGATTCATGATTCGACTATTTCCAATAGTATCAACAGGAAAATTGGCACAGTTAACAACGCGCAAGATCACAGATATAAGCCCCGTCGACAAATAGCCCAGAAGTTCAAAGGAATTGGCCCTGATGGAAAATTTCGATGCTGGAACTGCAATGAAGAAGGTCACACTTCAAGAGAATGTCCCGAGAAAGACAAAGAATCCAATTCAAGGAAAGACTTTTTGAAAAGAACACCTAAAGGTCTAGGACCACCACCCGTTCTTGCGGCAGAATATTGTAAAGTCTCAGACGAGGAAATTGACTTTAATTCGCATGCCACCCAGGTTAATCAATATGCATTCGATAACTTGGTCAAATTTTACGATACAGAAATGGCACGACGTCGGAATCAAAACGTTAAAGACATTAATGATATTTGCGCCGAAGAAATAGTTGGTGAGATTCACCTTTCCCAACAGATTCTCAGTGCAAGTAGTAATAACGAAACAAAGAATAGGTGGCTGTTTGATACGGGGGCTGATATAGATGCTACAAACAATCGACGCAACCTCAAACCTGGTACGATTGTTGAATTAGGAGCCACTCAGTTTCCAATACAGACGGGAAATGGAGTAGTATATGCAGAGTGTGTGGGTGAGGCTTGGCTCTCGTTGAAAGGACCGAGATCTACGAAAACAACAATGAGTCTAAAATATGTTGTTTGCATCAAAGTATTCCCACTAAATATCATTAGTGGAGAACGGTTTTATCGAAGTGGCGGCCAACTTCAAGGTAACAAAATGATTGATCCCAACGGAAACACACTCACATATATCAATCCGGAACGGCGTGGATTTTTCCTCTGGCTTCATGATGAACATGAGCCCCTAAAAATTATGGCGCCCAAGAAAGTTGTCAGCCAGATATCAGAGCCTCCAGAAAATTCTCATTCATGTTCAAAAACTCCTGACCCTGCCGAAATCTGTCACCTGAAAACTTCTTTGAATTCCTGCTGGAGTAATGGTGTATTTAAAATGTCTGATGACGTTATGAGACGGTTAATACTATGGCATAGGAGGCTTTGCCACCCTAGCGCAGAAAGAATGCGATGGACAATTAAGAATACCATAGGTATAGAATTACAAATCTCTGACGTTGAATCACTCCCCTGTGAGGCGTGTGACATGGGGAAATCCCTTAAGTACACTACCAACGCTAGAAAATCACCAATGAAAAATGTGGGTGAAGGATGGCACTGTGACGTGGGAACCCTTAATCCTCTTAGTATGGAAGGTTATGGATACTTTTGCTTAACTACTGAGGACTTGTCTAGATACCGAATTTTCCGTGCTATGAAACAGAAAAGCGAAGCAGCCGTAGAACTAAAGAAGATCCTTTCCGAAGCCAATATGAACTAAGCCATCATGGATTAAAGGTTAAGCAAGTGACCATAGATGGAGGAAGAGATTGGGGATTGACCACTTTTGAGAGCTTTGCGGCAGATCAAGGGATTGAGGTCATAGTATCTGCACCAAACAACCAGCATCAAAATGGTGTGTCAGAACGCGGGATTCGCTTCCTTCAGGACGCTGCTCGGTGTTGTGCTATCCAAATGAAAGTGCCATCGGTATTTTGGAATCGTATGCTTGAAATGACATGCTATACCCTTAATTGCACTTCACAATCTTCCACTAAAGACCATAAAACACCTTGGGAATTGTACTGGACTGTAATGGACCCAACTAAAGCTTCGACTGATATTAGCCATCTTTGGATTCCCGGGTCACTGTGCATAACTCATGTTGAATCATCGCACCGTGTCACTAGTGAGAAACTTGATGCGAATGGGACTAAAAGTGTTTTCCTTGGCTACAGGGGGCGCACAAATAAACTTGTCTGGCTGCTCGATGGAGGCCGATTTCTAGTGTCACCCAATGTCACAGCGTACGAAAGTGTTGGTCCTAATCATGGGTGGGCGCCAGACCCAAGGCAAATCGTCAGGTCATTACCACGGGCAGTTCAAGATCGTCTAAAATGTAGAAAAATGGACTATGCCAGGAATGAGGATTATAACCGGTTGCCCGAATCTCCAATTCATCCTCTGCTTCCCAGAGGGCGTGGACGCCCGAAGCGGACCATTCAAAGACCATATGAAGAACAACAGTTGTTGGTTTTAAATGCGCCATTAGAAGTCGACTTTGATCTGTCCATGATATTAAGTCAAGAGGGCGAAAGCAATAATGCTGGGGCTCCCCTTCATGAAGACGAAAACAGTGATTTGACGACCACAAAAGACCATGAAATGAGTATCCACTTGGCAATCTACAGGTCCATTGACAAATCACTGTATAGCCTTCAAGATGGTGGGGACCATTTGTTCCGGATGGCAGTGAATTCAGCAAATATCTCCCGATACTTTCAAGCGCCATCTCCAGATGAACCTAGCCTTAAAGTCGCGATGAAAGGGCCTGAAAGGAATGAGTGGCTCAACGCCATGTTCAAAGAAATCGAAGAATGTCTTAATAGGGGTACTTTCCACTTTGTTCCTAGGCTACCAGCAGAACACAGAGGGCACCTTGTGACGTCAAAGTGGGTTTTGAAGAAGAAATATAAATCTTCTGGTGAACTAGAGAAATATAAGGGTAGAATAGTTGCAAGAGGCTTCACCCAAACAAAAGGTATAGACTTTAACGAAACAATTGCAACAACAGCCAGGTCAGCAAGCTGGAGAATTCTAATGGCATTAGCAGCCCTGAACTCGTGGCATATCCTACAGGCAGACTTCATTTCCGCCTACCTCGCTGGTGAACTAAAAGAGTCCATATTTATGGAGCAGTTTCCATACTTAAACGAATTCTTTATTGAGAAGCCAGAGCTTGCAAAGAGACATGAGTACAGGCTAGATTCCATCATTGAACTGAAAAAACCGCTATATGGTCTCAAGCAATCTGGAGCATGCTGGCAAGAAAAAGTTAGGAATATCATGTCAGATAAGGGCTTCTCTTCTTTGATCTCCGACAATGCCATTTACCGCAACAAAGATAGTGGAATAATTGTTGCATCCTATGTTGATGATTTTTTACTCATCGGACCAAAGAAAGTCGAGCTAGAATCATTGTCTGCTGCCCTAAACAAAGACGTCCCACTTCACGATCTTGGTGATGCGAATTGGTTTCTTGGTGTAAAGATAAGTAGGTCGTCCCCTACAGGGAGCGTACTGTTAGATCTAAGCCAGTACATTGAAAGGTCACTGGATGACCTCGGAGTAAAATCAGAAAGAAAGGTAGAGACGCCTCTATCAGTCGGATGTAAGGTAGACATGAAAAAGTACACTGGGAAAGCAACTAACTCCGAATTATTTAATTTTCAGCGCCTTGTTGGAAAATATAACTTTGCCTCCTGCATGCTGCGCTGCGATATCTCTCAAGCCACGTCACAGATGGCGCGATACATGTGTAATCCATCGCCCCAGCACTATCAACATATGTTAAGAGTTCCACAATACCTTTCTAGTCGTCCAAACATGGGTATTCTCTACGAGAGAAAACATCGGCATCTGATCGAATATGGATCTTACGGGCTACATTGTGCTGTAGACGCTAGTTTCGCTGACGACCATGACTCGGCAAAATCAACAACTGGTTACGTTATATTCATGGCAGGTAGTCCCGTAATCTGGAGATCAAAGCTACAGACCACAGTATCAACGCTAACTTGTGAAGCGGAGTATGCCGCTATATTTGAGGCAGTCAAAGATTGTGCTTGGGTCCGTAGCTTTCTCACGGAATTAGACCAGATGCCTCCAGGTCCAATACCTGTCCTAGAGGATAACACTGGTGCGATCAAATGGGTATCTAATGACGGTATGACATCTGGTCGACGACATGTACGGGTAGAGTATCACTACGCGTCACAGGAAGCTCGGGATAAGCACATCGAAGTACGACAAATAGCCTCGAAGGATAATCCTGCGGACGGGTTTACAAAACCATTGGATGCCGCATCATTTCATAGTTTCGTCAAGCATTTGGGACTCTACAATAAACAAAACTGATTTAGTAATAGAGCTGAGAGGGCGTGTGAGCAGATGCATATCTGTGCATAACCAGCTCTAGTAATATAGTTGTATGACATGAGGATTATGGAGTCAGGGGTCAAGGTCTGAGAGTTATGCAGGTGTTGGAAATGATCCGAGCGCGCAAATACATAGGGATGGCGCTCTCCCTGTTTGTACAAAGTAGAGAACTTTAGTGATTAGTTACAATACTAGATTGAGCCAATAACGTTTACAAATCTAATACAATCCTAGATGATGAGTCTGAATTGAGACAACCAAGAAAGTTGCAACATCCCCTTCGTGGACACTCGTTGGCAATGGCTTTGTGTTTTGTGTTAACATACACATATCATAATAGAGTGTGTGATTGGAACTCTTAACACGAGTGTCACCAGGTTTAAAGTAATCTATCATTTATTTCTCTAATTTAAGGTGCTTTTCGGTATCTATTTACAGAACCATGAAGACAATAAGTCATTTTAAGAAGGGAAAAGCTTTCAAACCACAAAACTCGTAGTTGCGCCACGATCTCACATCTCAGCTTCGTGCTAAGGATATGATTTTGTTCCACTAATTTTAGTATAACCACAAATTTATCTCTACTGACGATATAGATTCTTCTCGGGTAAAGTAGGGAAGGATTTTTTCACTATCATTTCCTCTTCTTCTAGTCGTTTGGGTGGATGAAGCCGCCGGCATCATAGATCTCAGCGTTTAGTACGGCCGTTGAATCAGCAATCATTTTACGTGGTCTTCCTGGTCCCCTCTTAAGTGAGCCAATATTTTTTGCTGGCGATTAGAGTGAATCCTTGATCTTCAGTTACTGTTGATGGCTTTGGTGCCATATTTGTCGGGATAGCCTCCTGTTCGCTTCGAGAGCTCGAAGCGGGGTCTCTGAACGCACCCCTTGTAGACTTGAAATGTCCGACTCGTTGCTCTCTGCCACGAACGGTGTTCCTTGCTGCAATCCGCGCAAGAAACTCTCTTCTTTGAGCAATCCCGAGTCTGGTGAACACCAGCGTACTCGCCACATTGGGTTACCTCTCCATCAAAGCCTACTTTTACCCCCATTATCTGCAGTTGTAACACTACTTTGGTTGGACCCTGTAGGACTACACCTGTGCGGAGTAGAGCATAGCATTGAGGAGATTGCCTTGTCGGACCACCTGTTCTTTTAAGCCCTCTGTGCGAAGTTTCAGTATAATCGACCCTCTTGAACGGCCATTCTTCCTGACACGCTCGGGCTCCTTTCCATCGTGCATCCATTTTATTCTTTTTATATCTAGACCTGGAATGCGGAATTTTTTAGACGCCTCGATCTCTCTTATCAGAGTCGAGTTATGGGCCGATATGCTTCCTTGTATCTTCGTTCTCAACGGGACTCCACGAACCTCGACAGGAAAATCTTGCCATAGAACCTGAAAGTCCTGTATTTCCATCAAGTTGAGGGCCGCATCTATCTAGCTCGCCGATTGAACATTCACCACGGTGTCGTTACTCCGCATCTGGCGTACTACGTGTGTCCCTGAAATTTGTTCCTGTGCCTTTGCGAAAAGCTCTGCTGGCTGCATATTTTCTGCTCCATTGATGCGTATTCTAACCGCTGTTTCTGCCATTAGCGACGCAACGACCGACCTGCATGTTCCTGGGGCTGGCGGCCCTGAAATTGTTGGAGCCACGTTGCAACTGGGCTCCGCTTAACTCTTCTTGACTACTTCTTCAAGAGCCAACATCATTTCTTTGAGACGAGATATCTTTATATGCTTCTCCTTCCATTCCCTACTATGTTTGTTGAAGACCCTTAAGGCCTCCTTGATATCCTCCGTGGTGATGGTGATTCCATCAAAGTCCTCATCTAAGTAGAAAATTCTAAGCTTCTTTATTGTCTCCCGTGATATATCTATATTTCTATCGATAGGAGCTGTTTGAACTCCACTGCCTTTGTTTGTGTTGGCAAATATCGCATTTAACACCGCGTCGGGGCGGCTTGTATTGGCAATATCAGCTAGCACGTCCGCCATGTTATCGCACGGTGGATGATTAGTTGCGGATGAGGTAAATCAAAGGTAAGAATTCGAATAACTAGGTCAAACTGATGGTAGAGGTGGCGAAGAGTGCTGCGCAATATTTCATGAAACATGATGTTTATATAAACTAATTTATTCTATCAACACGCAAAGTCACGATGCCAGAGTGGTTAATGGGTTAGACTTGAATTCGGGTTCACGAATACGACATCTAATGGCTTCGGCCGCGTAGGTTCAAGTCCTGCTCGTGACGGGTCGCACCTTTTGATAGTAAGCGTCAATTTTGTACAATGACAAGAAAACAGGTAGGCATATGATGAATTACAGAGATTCACCCATCCAAATCCACCAAAACTTTAGCAGGGCCCAGAGCAGCATTGCCACACAAGTAAGAAGCGAGCACATTGGGCTCAATGCTTACTGATACCAAAAAAATGTACCTGGAGTAGGAAAACCACGTTACCAATGTGGATATCCGCCCCAAAATATAAAGCACATGGTGATGTCTTGTCCAAGACGGGCAAAAGGAAGGGACGAGTTGCTTCGTAAATCGACGACCCAATCCTTCGATGCAATGGTAAATAACGTCAAAGATATGACTAGAATAGCGCAGTGGATTCAGAAGGAAGGATGGATAGAGCAATTTCAGATAACGGGAGAAATCGAGACGTTAATCAGGCGAAGAGAGCAAAATGGAAACACAGGACAAGGACGGAATCCACACTTGCAACAACAGTGTGGGTGCGCTTCCTAAAGGTAAGACTATAATGGTTCAGAATCCAATCAGATAGCGAAGGGGGTTTTTACTGCAAGGTTTCCTCCTCTATAAATTACATAGTTTGATAGATACCTGCATGGGTCCATAGGGCGCCAAATCAGGACAAAGAAATCAAATTCAAAAATTAATTAATTAAATAAATCTTTATGTGGCATGTATTAAATGCCGAATTTTTTTTACTGTTTTCACACAGAAAACCTGGTCTCATTACGCTACGCGTGGGGGACTATTCTCAACACCTTTTAGTGGTGTCCGCTACGAACCTCCAGCTATCACTGTAGAGTCTGCAGAGCCGAGATTGAGTAACATCTTTTCAAAGTTGAGCTGAGTAAACTCTCCCTCCGTCAAAGATACGCTTCCGAGAACATGGAGGACAACCAAGACGACGACAATGATGCTGGGATGAGGAAAGATATTGCGGCACAAACTGCTCAAATTGTAGTCAGAGAAACCCTCGTCATACCACAACATGTAATACCCACCGACGGGCAGATAAGAAGCCCACGAAAGCATAGTAAAATACCTTTCTGCACTCAAGAAAAGCAGATTTCGAATCTACTAGCCAGGAGGGCTTCTGAAATACATGAGTTACTCGACAACCCGATGTCCATAACGATTTTTAGATACTAGGCCAGGCTTCTTCTCGGCAGTCATTCTAGACTAAGATTTTTCTAATATTCTTTTACGACCTTCAGTTTTTCTTGTGGCATGAATCAGAGGATGAATTAGGAAAAGGCTAGTAAATTTGAGAGATGCCCTTAGGTATACACAGGTCTGCTGCGCCCGTATGGCAGGCCACTTCGTTATAGGATAGCCCTGCATCCAGTGGTTATTGAGACTTTTCCACGCAGCTTCACATCCGCAAATCTCCATCATTTCATTAGCTAGAGAGGGGGTATTATGAGGGAATAACGCCTCCTTTTAGTTTGTACACGAATGAAGATCTGTGAGGGTACTACTGCTGGAAAAAAATTCGTGAATGAGGCATAGGAGGGAGTACACTACCCGAGGCATAAACACCCCCGTCATATGGGCAGAAAGGACTTATATGTCAGTATATAGTCATAAACTCGATTGCACAGTAATTACTGAGTCTACAATATACGTTAGAAGCTGGATGTTTTTACTTAACAAGATACTCGTTAGGGTGTAGACTCATCGAGAGCATGAAATATTGGGCATGTCTGTAGATGATAGTCACTCAAGGTTGAAGTGAGGTCATCGCCAGTAAGTTTAATAAATTACGTAAGAAACGAACAGAAAAATTGCCATTTTCTTTATTCGTCAAATCTACTTTGTTATTTAGTGCCATTTACCACTCAGATTAATAGCCTTAGTAAACTACAGCCATTAATTTTTATATCTTGTGACAGTATGATTTTCGTTGGATAACGTCTCGCTGACAAATATTACTATAACGTGGAAACAACTTGCTGTAGTGCATATTAAAGTATGACATAAATTTTTCGAAATCCAACGTGAGACTCGTCTTTGGAGTCTCTAGTGTACATCAGTGCTTCTTGTGGAATAGCGTGTTTGATTTCTGGGTAACCTTTCAATGTAGACACCTTCAAGAATAGGCGATTTTATGTTCATTGTTGTCGCAGAATCTAGACTGAATTAAAACCCGAACCATTAGTAATACTACTGCTCGAGTTCCTCTGCAAGCACGTCACCGATATCCCTTCCAACAATGGCTTCTGCAACCTTCCAAATTTGTACGAGATTATCTTCGGCAGCGCTACATACGAGCCAGGGTTCATTAAGATTCCAGCTAAAATCAGAGAGATGGTTTGTATGACCTCCATGCATGAAGAGACTTTTTAAGTTAGCAAAAAGTAAACCTAAAGATGACTGTGACCTACAGCTCAGGTGGCCCATCATCTAAGTCATCAGGCAGCTGTTCTTCTCCGATCCGGCTTAGATCCCAAAATATAATTCGACGATCATAACTGCCACTTCCAAGAATAGATGTCTCAGTTGGATGCCATGCGAGAGAGGTTACAGCATCAATATGGCCCTCTAGAGAATGTACTTTGGACGAAATATTTCTCAAATCCCAGATACCAATTGTTTTATCATGTGATGCAGTTGCAAGAAGAAATTCAGAAGAGTGATTGAAGGCTAGGGCGTTGATGGCGTCAGTGTGTCCGTCTCGATTGCTAAGAACAGATTCATGCGCCTTATTCCTTGTATCAAGAATCTGAAGGGTAAGGTCATCCGAGACAGTCCCAATCAGCGACGTGTGAGCTGGGTGATATTGTACGTCATTTACAACCGCAGTATGGTGCTCGTAAATTCCTGAGCATTTTATTTTTGGGGCCTTGAGGGTACTGATAGTGTGCAGATCCCTACATTTGTTTAATTATGGCTTTATTTTATCGGTGTGTCCCTTACCAGAGCCTAACCGTGGTATCATTGCTCCCTGTAGCCAGTTTACCTCCTTCCATGGGATTCCAGCACAGGGCGAATCCTTCTGATGAATGACCTGTGAGTTCAATTTGCGGGGTGACTGTCCCATTAGGAATACTGCTATGTTTAGTGCGATCAAATATCAATATTCTTCCATCGTTACACATTGTAGCGATGATGTTGATATTTTGAGGTTGATATCTAGCCTTATTAACCTCCCCAGGATGGTCAATCTTCTGTTCAATATTCATCCTTATTGTTGGCTGTTCCCCACTAGAGGCATAACCGCCAAACTCACCCTTAGCTTCATCGTATTCATTCTGATTTGGCGTAAGGTTCTTGGGGATCTCAACGTTGGCAATTTGTAGATAGTTGTCTTGACCGCTCGATGTATGTGTTCCAATTAATAAACGATGAACAGTATAGTTTTTTTCTGGGGGCCTGGAGGATCTTAGCCTTTTGTATCCCAGAAGCGGTAGCCGGATTTACTGTTTAATGTCAGGAAACCATTGTGTCGTCAATGTTGGCCATTCTAACGCAGTGCTTTAGGGAGTCAAATTTTTTTCATCCGTGTTGTAATCATTCATGTATACCTCAGAATCATATCATAAAGGAACGGACTATTTTTCTTCCAAGTTTTGTACTCTTGCACCAATTACGTTAGATCCACAGAATTCATACCGGGCAGAACTCACCTTCATTTATAATCTTCTGTTGCATTTCTTCATCAACTGCTGAGCCGGCTAGAATATGACACTGATGAGCCAAATTGTAACTAATATATGATTATATCTAGGAAGGTGACTAACGCTCTAGATCAGGTTCGGAGCCTTCCATCTTCTAAATGAAAAGTCTGACAAGCGTAGAAGGTTTTGTGGAGTTATGATGCGACAATGATTAAATCTTGGCGCGTGTGTAGATGGCGTTCGGAGTATGGATTTCGTGATATCAATCATTGCAGCCTTGTCTAATAGTTCGCTAAAGAAGACTTCCATTCTGATGCGCTTGCAGTTTGGCGCGTTGATATAGCGGATTGCTTTTGCACGACGTTAGCAATCTCTCAGTCATGTAATCCCGTTGTGTCAACAACGATATGGAGATGGATAGGCAAATAAAAATTAATACAAACAATTTTTAAATTCGTCTGTCCCCAATCGATCATTTTATCTGGCAACTAACGCTCCAAACACCCTTCCTAGTGCTAACGTTAGAGCACGAAGAAAGCATACTTGTCACTGGTGCCCTGTGAAAACCCGATGATTTAAGGCATATAAATTGCATCTCATCTGCAGTATCCCCCGCGATGCTGGGAGTAGTCTTCCAGACTAAACTTCTATCAAACTTCGCGATACCTAATTAGTCGGTCTACGAGGCAATGATTCAAGTTTCTCAATCACATAAATATTTCGCTCCCGATGTGATTTATTCCCACCCAAGAATCATCTAATCTACACATAAGACCTAGTGCGTCCTCTTTTGAATGACAGCACCACTCGATAACATAGTTTCTGGCCTCAGTCTGCCTCTAGATATATATCCAAGACGATATTAACATCCGAATGATGAGAAAATTTTTTAACACATAGATATGGTAGGCAGATTTTAGGGATAAATATGAGGGATATCAAGCCAGAAGGGTAAAATCGTAAAAGGGACTGTTACAATCTTAGAAGTGTGTAGATTTCAAATTTTAAATAAAAGTTCTAAATTTTAAGCATAGTAGGCACGAGGAAGTTTGTCGCCAGAGTTCAGTAGATATACGAAATTCTGTCTAGGCCGGATGGTGCAGTTGTAAATCTTGCTGACTAGTCACTCAAGTAACTCTCTGTTAGGTTAGGCATGTATTCAATTTGGGATAGAAGATCAATTGTGTAAACCCAGCAAGGTTCTACGTTTATTGTGGTGCTCGAATTAAGAAAGATACAGCTAAGCTTTGATAAATTAATAATAAAAAATTCCTCGTGGAGGCCACTTGCGGATGAGGGTCGATCGAGGAGGGCGATACTAAAATTCTGTACGTAGTGTTCCTACTAACCGGGGACTGAAATATTCTCCCAGAGCCAAGTTCAGTCGAATCTCGCAATACTAAACTAGTTGGCCTACGACGTAATTATTCAAAATAGTCCACCACGTCACTTTTTCACTCCCAACGAGATCGACTCCTACCTAAGCCTCACCAACTTTACCAGTATGACCTAGTACATCCTCATTCCAATGACCACACTTCTCTTCGACCTTCTCTGGCCTCAACTGACCACCAAATACACGCCCAATATAATACTAACACTCGACGGGGGAAGCAAAGCGTGGTGCAAAAATCTGGGAGATAGTATTTTGGGATTGACGTGAGAGAGAACAGGACAGGTTCACAAGATGATGCAGAGGATGCAGAGGATGGATACAATCCTGACGGACTTGAAGTTTTGAATTTTGGCATGGAGATTTACAAATTGAGCCTTGTGCGAGTCAAGACTTCGACTTCGAGAGTGCAGCTGACACTACAAACACAAGCCAACGATGGAAGATGCTACGGTCCGCCTCCTGGTGGAGTTCTCCGGTATTGTTTGAGTAGCCTGGGAGTTTTCCCCACTTGGGAAGGAGACTCCTCAGAGCCCATTTCCCGCAGATAATTCTGTGGATGATGGAAGTATGCCTGGATAACTCAGAGTTTTTGAGAAGATTCCCTCGATAGGTATCCACGTATGATGGTTGATTTGGGGTGAAGAAAAGGCCACAACAACTTCGCAGTGGTACTTGTAAATGAGGTCTAAGTCATGATTGCTCTTTTTGTAAATTGAGTCTAAAAATTGTCTTTTTGACCCGTTGATCAAAGGAAGGAGTGTTGATTCGACGCCATTAGTGGCGGCGGAACAGAATGGCAGATTTGCTGCTGTTTGGGCCGCGCGTCGTTCTACGGTCTCGAGAATAGGACGAAGCTCGGGCGGACATTCTGCTCTGGTTGTAGGTTTAGCCTGCGAAGCTTCTTTTTTTAAAAACTTCATTTAATGTGTATTCAGCTATCTAGTTATGACACATTACCGGTGCTTTTTATACATATTGGATGACTCTTTTGACGTTATAGACACTCATAATCTTGATTTCACTCGCAAATATGACTATGCGGTATGCCAGATTACTCAAACAGTCGACCCTCCCCCATAAGTACCCACCAAAGGGAAATTTAAAACCTGTGGTTATTCAAGCATACCTTCGTCATCCGTGTGTACTTACAGCGCGACAAATGTGGTCATGTTTCGCTGGATTCGAACCATCGAGCTTCTATCTTGAGTGGGTTATGTGTCCAAGCTATTCGGATTCAACTTGTGAGACCAACCCAGATAATATACCACTATACCATCTAGCCATATCAGTGGTTGCAGTGTCGCCGGCACTCTCGTAACCGAAGTTTTGGCGCAAACATAGCTTAATTCGTAAAACTCCTTGCCATAATCCAAAATTACACGTCCGTCGAGATTGTATCCATCCTCTGTGTCATCTCGTAAACCTTGTCCTGATCCCTCTCACATATATCCCAAAGAACTATCTCTTAGATTTTTGCACCACGCTTTGCTTCCCCCGTCGAATGTAAGTACTAGAGTGGGCGTGAATTAGGTGGTCAACTGAGGCCAGAGAAGGTCGAAGAGAGGTGTGGTCATTGGAATGAGGATGTACTAGGTCATACTGGTAAACTGGATGAGGTCCTGGTTTGGATCTATCTTGTTTGGTGGGAGAAATTGATTAAGTGGAGAGTCTTGAATCATTGCCATGTGGGCCAACTTGCTCGGTATTGCGAAATCTGGCTGATCTTAGCTCGTGGGGAAGATATCACTCCCAAGTTTGTAGAGGCTATCTGGGCTCAAGACTCATCACGCGAGAGCAAATAAATTTAGTTTTCTGCAGGCATTCAAATTGCTGAAGTCATCGAATGTAGCAGGTACAAATCAGTTCTATTAACTTCCCATATGGTCTAACGGCCACATATGACCTCTCATTTAATTATTCTCTAATTCTACTAAGCTTTTACTCTGAACGATCTCCTTGTTGCAAGTAATCTATAGAATGTGAGGTTTCATGAAATTTTCAAAATGGACGCAATACTTATCATTGTCCTGCCCAACAGTGGTAGCGAACGGAAGTTTGCGCACTTTAACGTTGCTTTGCTGAAGTCCACGGCCTTACAAAGCTCTGGAAGAAAGAAGATTGTCCAATTGCGTATGGGCGTCAAATTAAGACCGAACGCGAAACGAAATCAGTCTTGTCAACTTTATTCCAGGACGTGATTGAGCAGGACAGTTTAGGAGATTTCATTAACAATGGGAAAGAATCATAGTTTGCGATACAGTCTCTAAATCTAAGCACAAGGTAAGTTCCATCCTCATTCAAATTACGATTGAAATGCAGTAGCAAATGAACTGCATTTTTACTTGATCATGCTTGACCTGCTACTCAATCAACCACAGTACTTCATTTAATAGCACTCCTATCTTGCACTGGAACTCCAATCGCTATCATAGCTAGATAGTTGAATACACACTGAATTAAATAAAAGAACTCTAATCGTGTACCACCTGTTAAATCTTCAATTTTTAATTGTCTCCATTTCAGCTCTCCACATCTAGATCTTTTTAATGGATTCGAAATTTATGTCAACTCAGAAGATAACTTTTCTTACTTAGTATACCGCTCACTGTAATACTCGATGCCGTTGCAGTCTGTTGTCACATGAATAGGGTATCCCAAGTGCCAAGCTACGCTGCGAGCTAAAAATAAATGTGCCCTTGTAGCTAGAGGTCGAAGAGTCATGCCCTCCGACATGTACAGCGGCTCTAATTCATCGAGAAACCAGCCCCATTCAAGTAAACTAAATATTTAAGAGCATAAATCATTAAATAAATAGGGAGTAGAATAATTCCAACAGCTTACATTAGCCAGGAAGGGTATGATAAACTGGAAGCGCCTAGGTTCATATTTAGTAACATTTCGAACTGCCTTGCATCAACCCAGCACAAGCAATCGTTTGATCAAGCTTAGTATTACCTATCTTGATAACTATGGGAGTTCCCAAATTTTTCAGATGGATGAGCGAAAGGTATCCTGCAATCTCTCAGTTGATTGCTGAGAATCGCATACCAGAATTTGATTGTCTCTACTTCGACATGAATGGCATTATCCATAATTGCACACATAAAGACTCAGACGATGCAACATTCCGGATGACCGAAGAGCAAATGTTTATTTCAATCTTCAATTATATCGAGCATCTATACGCAAAAATTAAACCTAAGAAGTTATTTTTCATGGCTATTGACGGAGTTGCACCTCGCGCTAAGATGAACCAACAACGGGCACGAAGATTCCGTACAGCTCTTGACGTGGAACTAGCTAGAGAAAGGGCAATAAGGGAGGGTAAAGAAATTCCAAAAGAAGATGCGTTTGATAGCAATTCAATCACACCTGGTAAACTATCTATTTAAATTTAACCGCTAAAACTAATTATAAACCACAGGTACCGAATTTATGCACAAGTTGACTCGTCAGCTGAAGTATTTCATTAACAAAAAAGTGTCAACAGATCAGGACTGGAAAGGTGTTGACATCGTACTTTCGGGCCATGAAGTTCCCGGTGAGGGAGAACACAAAATAATGGAATATATTCGATTAGCTAAGGCACAACCAAACTACGATCCTAACACTAGACACTGCTTGTACGGACTTGATGCCGATCTAATTATGTTAGGCCTTTTGAGTCACGATCCACACTTCTGCTTGTTAAGAGAAGAGGTTACTTTTGGCCGGGCTAGCAAGTCGAAGTCGAAAGAACTAGAACACCAGAAGTTCTTTCTCATGCATCTCTGCATTGTACGCGAATATTTAGCCTTAGAATTTCAAGAACTAAATAACCCTGGTGTACTAGAATTCGGATTCGATATTGAGCGAATCATAGATGATTTTATACTTTTGGCGTTTTTCGTTGGAAATGATTTCTTACCAAATCTTCCCAACCTTCACATCAATGAAGGAGCATTGGGTTTGATGTTTCAAACCTACAAGTCAATTCTGCCCGAAGCTGGTGGATACCTAAATGAGAGAGGAGTGATTAACATGGATCGTCTAGCTATTCTTCTCAGGGAACTTTCTCATGTAGAGAGCCGAGTTTTTGAAACAGAAAATTCCGACCAAAATTGGCTTAGATCTCTACAAAAAAGCAAAAGAGATGAGGCCATTACAAACAAGACCGAAATTAAGGATATAACCACCATGACCTCACAACAAAAAGAAGTTTGGCAAAAAATCAAGGAGTTTATTACAAAACGCCAGACAGCGCACTTAGATTTGCCAATAACATTAAAAGCTAATGATAGGAAACTTTTTCAAGACCTCGCTGAAAAGATATCTCTGGAATGGAGGACAGTCGAGAACGAAGATGGTGATCGTCACATGCGACTCTCTTTCCTCCCGACTGATGAAAATGAAGAGGAAGTCAACATAGCAACACAAAAAGAAATACATCGGGTTATAAAGCAGTTGGATTACACAAAAACTTACGATGCAACTAAGGCAGAGTCTAGGGCAGAGACGAGCCGCCTATATGACGAAAAATTCTTAGAATGGAAGGATAAATACTACAAGGGAAAATTCGATTGGGGGAGGAGTAACACTGTCGAACTTACCAAACTATGCGAAAATTATGTCCAGGGTTTACAATGGGTTCTTTTCTATTATTACCGTGGTGTCGTTTCATGGTCGTGGTTCTATCGATATCACTATTCCCCCTTGATATCGGATGTTATTAAAGGAGTGAACGCTGATTTCAATTTTAAGCTGGGTCAGCCATTTAGGCCTTTTGAACAACTTATGGGTGTCCTTCCGGATCGGAGTAAAGGTCTTATTCCTACTGTTTATCGTGATTTGATGACAGATCCGTCATCTCCCATCATTGACTTTTATCCACGAGATTTCGAACTTGACATGAACGGTAAGAAGATGGAGTGGGAAGCTGTAGTCAAGATTCCATTCATAGATGAAAACCGTTTATTGGGTGCTATGTCCACCAGAAATAATATGTTGAGCGACGAAGAAAGAAAACGAAACGACTTTGGCGTTAGCTTGAAGTTTACTTACGACACCAATACAAACTTTATATATAAATCTTCTCTTGTTGGTATATTTGAAAACATCGATCAATGCCGATGTGTTGAAAATACTTTTGACTTGCCAACTATTGGGGGACTAGATTATCATATCGGTCTCATAGACGGAGTAAAACTCGGGGACGCTGCCCTAGCTGGGTTTCCTAGCTTGTCGACGCTTCCTTATAATGCAGCTCTATGTTTCCATGGTGTTAATATGTTTCAAGCAGATAGTAGGAATGAAAGTATAATAGTCACACTTGAAGATACATCTTTACGGGCGAATGCAACCGCAGCAAAAATGAAAATTGGACAACGTGTTTTTGTTGGATATCCATACTTGCAAGAGGGAAAGGTATTCAAGGTCACCGATGAACTCTTTACCTATTTACCCTCAAACGATGGGTCTTCCCAGCCAATTCAAAAGTCTCACTCCCAGCGAGAAATCGAAGAATTTAATAAAAAATCCGAGAGAATTGAAGATAATTATAGCAAGCGTTTAGGTATCCTTATTGGCCAAGTTGAATCTATTACTCATGTCGAGATACTAAAGGGATTGAAAAAGACTGGTGATGGTGCTGTTGTTAAGGAGTATGGTATTATTCCAGGAATAGAGGTTGAGTATGCCTCTCAAATTATTGTTGACGAGGTGATAAGCGAGGATCCACGTTTCCTAGAGCGCGAGGCTATTCCAATAGAAGAAGAGTTTCCCCCTGGAACGAGCGCCTTTTTTCTCTCTCCAATTCATTACGGACAACCTTTAGAGACTATTGGCCTGAACGATAATTTAGTTGAGATTTGGCTGTCCAAGTCAATGGTCAAAGAACCTGACTTTGGACACCAAATTATTTCAGAAAAATATCATGCAGAATCATCCTACACTCCTGCATTCTCTGTCGCTCAATTACTTGGTCTCAATGCTCTCGCACTAAGTAAAATTACATCATCATTTGTAATATCAACGCCAGATTCGCCTCGATTAAACTTAGGACTAAATTTAAAGTTTGAATCCAAAAAGCTCAAAGTACTTGGCTATACTAGGAAGTCAGATAGAGGATGGGAATATAGTAATAAAGCTATTGAGCTCATAGCGAGTTACATGAGCAAGTTCCCGGAATTTTTCGCTGGCATCCAACGTAATGTTCGAGCTAACGAATACCATGAAACGGATTTCTATCCACCAGAGATAGCCGGCGTAAAAATCAAGGAGATTGCTGCTTGGCTCAAGTCAATAGAATCCAAGAGCTTTGAAAAGGTACCATTGGACGCAGAACAGCTTGAAGCTGATGTAGTTCAGGCAATTGAAAAGGCTTGTGATGATGCCTTTGAAAATATGTCAAATGTTATTTATACGAGACTCAAGAATGTACCAAGAAATGCGCTCATCAAACCCTCTGATGCTGAAAATCGTCTTGGTCATCAGAAATTTGAACTTGGTGATCGTGTCGTGTATGTACAAGACTCAGGTCGTGTCCCAATTGCCTGTCGCGGTGTGGTTGTTGGTATTTCTCGAACAGCTAGAACTGTACTTCTTGATGTGGTATTTGATGCCTCATTTATGAGTGGAACAGATCTAGGTAATCGATGCTCACCCTATCGTGGCTCTACTATCCCCGCATCATCTGTAATTAATCTTACAAATAAACAAGCTGTTGTAGGCAATCATCTGGATGAGGGCCAACAAGAGACAGAAAATATTTCGTCAAGTGTGAATGGTAGGTACAGTTTTTCGCATCGACCAGGTGGGAGAGGCAATTATTATAGTGCTGAAGCCCCGCCGAAAGGAAAACTATCTTTTCGTGACGCAGCGGCAGGAAAATATCAAAACGGCCATAGCTATGGAAATAACAATAGACCAGAGCTTAAACAAACTTACGGATCATTTCCCGAAAATCATGGGCATGTCACATATGGGGGGAGCACGCTATCCCGTGGGAGTCCACGAGGTCGAGGTGTAAATATTCCCTTTCGAAGCCAAGATGGGACTCGATCGCCCATATGTAACTTCACTGCTGTACCACCGCCGTCCAGCTTGAATGCTGGTCGAGATAGCCCGGGACGGGGCCGAGGATCTGGGAGAGGTCGAGCTGAAAATCGGGGCTCGAGGTGGCGTGGTATGTAGAGTTATGTTGAAAAGCAAATAGGTGATCCTTCTTATGGACAGGTATTGGCGTCAGCTATGAGTCATGTGTAAGGTAGTAATTAATTGGCTTGCCGCACTCACTGTGTGCAATATGTTGCAGCGCAATTTTTCAATCATGACTGTAAAAATTCTGATGATCAACCTACACATGCGTGATTCCAAGAAGAACTTAATATTTGAAGAATTTTTCAAATTCAGCCTAAAAATAATCTATCTCTTTACAGGTCTCATCTTTCGGGGCACGAGGTGAAAGTAAGTCCCTCCTGGACAATTTTTTAAATGAGTTCCTAAAAAACTGATCGCTTCATGCAAAAAATCTTGCCAACTAAATTAGTTACATGAATGAGGGGCAAATATGTACATTTGTTTCAATTTTATCTCAAAACTTTCTGCTTTAATTGGGTGATAAAATACAAAATCGAGTCATGATCCATGAGTTCAGCCAGAAATCACTAGTTACTATCATGCGGTGAGATTTTGATTAAGGCAATTCCTATGATGTATGAATAAGGTACAATAAATTGAGAAGGCACTGTGTGACTTGTGCAGGTACGAGCAAGGAGTACTACAGGTTTTGGGAGCTAGCTCTACGCTAGTGCGCGTCACAACATCTGCCTTTTCCACCTCTACACGACTTTCTAGCTACGGAAATCTAAGCATCAACCATTTCTTTGGTCTAGCTATTCGATCATATGGAGAGCAATGATATATGCCGATCTGAGCTCCCCATTCTATGACAGTCGTCTCAACGGTTACTTTACGTATGTCTCTGCTTTGACATTAGCGTGACACCCTACTGTATGTTGTTAATGTTGTTGTTGTATTTTTAAAGTCCTAAGCTAAAGTAAAAAGCTCTACATCCTACTATTGGTACAGGACCGGTGGAGCCGGTAAGGATCACTATGTAAAGGCCCAACTCATTCTAACCGCATGAACTTCCACACAAATGATGGTGTCAACAGTAAAACTAAAATCAAAAACTTAAATCAAACACAAAAATCAAATTTAGAAGAAATTCCAATTAGGTCCGGATCCCGCGCTTCTCGCCCGTTCCCTTTCCTGTCACATCTTCCAAGTATCGATTTCTGACCTTCGCTGAGAGCAGAAGATGAGCTCGTAGGCACCCTTTATCCAGCCGGTGTCCTGCTCTTTATCTTTTGAAGCATCGACGACTTCACTGAGGCTCTCCGTAACCTTAAACCTCCTCTCCGGATTCCAGAATCCCAAAACCCGATCCGCCAGACATGTAGACATCATTCTTTGAGCCGTGAATCGCCTGAATGGCTATTTCGGCTGCAGCTTTGATTCGAGCATATTCAGCGTGATTTTTCTGCTCGACTTGGCGAATTCTCGCGAGCTGCTCTTCTTTCACCGGGCCGAACTTGTCAGGTCTAGTTTTGCAGAACCGCGAATCCGATCGATGAGGTCCCCCACAGTTTCGACACCGTGTGGGGGCTTTGCACTCCGCTTCCGAGTACATTGTTGATCCGCAGTTCCAGCAAGCCGGAGCATGGGAGCAACCGCGAGAGGCATGGAAGCCAAGACATCGATTGCACTGAACTATATTTCGACGAGTTTGGAAGAACTTTACAGCTCTGGAGTCACCGAAGAGGCGGAATCCAGGCCGAGATGTGGATTCGCGAGGGAAGGGCGCTTGCCAGTTCTGGTATGGCATTCCGGGTTTACAAGTTCCATGAGGACGAACAAGAAAAGGAACTGATTTGGTCACTCGCATGACTTCGTCGGCGACCATGTTTTCCATAATGAAAACGGAACATGAGAGTGTATTAGTTCTCACAGGGACGGTGAAAATTTGTAAGGCAACCAGATTTAATGCTGGTTCCAGCTTGATTCCAGATTCCCTCCGTTGTGCGGAGGAATCCAAGTGCTCTTTCCGAGCAAGTTCATTCTTTGCTGTCAGTGCGAAGCCTGATTTTACCGGCTGAACCAACGTGATATTGTTGGCTGCGGTACCGAGAACTTCTGCTATAGCTAATCTTACACCAGCTGGTGAAAGAAGTCGGTGAAGGTGGTCTTGGGAGAAGCGTAGAAACAGTCGTGTGTAGGCTGCTGTCCTCGTATTGGCCCCCTTTGCTTTTGGGGCGGGCGGAGCTGCCTTTATCGTTGAAGTCCCAGTACTGTGGCAAAAGCCTGCTCGGGCTACGGTAGCCCAAGTTGTCTTTTGGGCCGAGCCCGGGGTTGTCGGAGGGTTCGGTAACCTGATTTCTTGAGCCCTCGTCTGAGGAGGGTTGCTTGGGTGGGCAGGGAGAACTTGTGGAGTGCTTCTGGGCCTGATTGTACGAACTAGCCAATGGCCGCTCGAAGGTAGACTTTAATGCCGTCTACAAAATCTTTTTCTCCGCCAATCGAGAGAGGCTAAAGTGCTGCTTCGCCACTGATTATTGCAGTGGAACAGATTGCAAGATGGGCCTTGATTTGCGTCGTGCGACGCTTTTCGGCCTCCATCACTGATTGCAGCTCCGGAGGAAATTCCGGTGCTGATGTCGAAGCTGGCACAGCAAATTTTCTCGCAAACGTCTCTGCGTATTCTGTCGTCTTCTCTCGGACGACTTCCTTTCTTTTCCTGGAGCTGCTTGCCACTGGGGCAAGATCGTGTTAGAAATGTCGCGCAATGAAATGGGCGCAATATTTATGGAACAAAAGTAGAAGTTGACTAAAAAAGTGTCATGTTCGGATTACAGCCAAAAGTGTGGGAAGTATGCGTTACAAGTACAAGTGTAAGCGATACAGATACTAAGCCACAGCATAAACGAGTGTGGTGCCATCTAGGCATAGAAAACCCCCCAACAACCTCCTTTTGCTCACGCCATACAGCCGCTCATGTATCCATTAGGTAGCTAGAAGCGCTGCTATATTACCCATTCCAACCTCTTTAATACACTCAAGATCGTGTCGGGAACCTAGACTAAATGGAGGGCCTGTACGTCCACAACACTGTGTCTCCATTTCCAACAGATCGATGGGAGTGTTAGTCTCGGGACTAATTTTTACTGACCTAACGGGCTCAGAATCAGTCATCTCTTTGTCGGGAAGATTTGGAGGCTTCCCTTTGGCGAAGGCCTCACTCGAAAACATGCTTGAAAGTTTTTGCGCGAGGCCGGGTGTTTTTGCGGGAGCCCTCGGGCGGACTCTCGAGTTGTCCAACATTGGGTTGGGGAGCTTTTTTTCGAACAGGTGGCATAATTAAAATGCCAGCGACTCGATCAAAATTTATTGAGAGAATGCGACGAGCACGGGAGAGAGGGAGAGGGGGAAGAGGGGAATATTCGAAATTTCGAATTTCAAAAAAATATGTGATTGTTTTATTAAAGTCCTAAGCTAAAGCTCCAAGTCCACTATGAGTACAGGACTGGTATTCATAGCCAGGACTACATCTAAGACATACCCAGCTTGATTCCACCGCATGAACCACCACAAAACCAGCAGTTAGTTAAAAATATGCGCCGCCGCGAACTCCTTCCCTCAAAACTGACAAAAGAAAAATATAAATCGCAAAGAAATTAGAACTGGAAGCAATACTCCTCGCCTCGATTTCAGTTTAGTCAAGCTTAGTTTCCTGACGAGTCATATTCGACCTCCACTGAGAGTAGGAGATAGATACGCAGAAGAATACCCAAAACAATTGATATCCTGCGCAAATTGTTTGAAGCTCTCGAAGCACTTAGTTCCGAGTAGCTTGTATAGGAGGGCACTGTGTGACAATGACCCTCTGATTCGACGCGTAATATTTGCGCCCAGTCGAAATTGTATGAAGTGAGAAGGAGTAGTTTCCTTCCCACAGGTGCACTCTGTGATAGCGTGCGGGTTGTTGAAGCGACGATGGTACGCCACGAAATTGCCGTGGCCCTTATGGGCTGCAATGAAGTTTCGTAATAGTAGCCTGGAAATCCCCAGCTCTAGTGGTTTGCGACAGCGCATGAGCAGATCTAGCTCACGATACCGTGGCGGACAAGTTTCATTCCACCAGCTGTCGAGCAAAGTTTGTCGCTGGCGATGCAATGTTTTATATAAAAATGCTGTAGTGGTGGTTGTTGGCTCAGTTTCCACGCTGGGAAGCGTTCGTAGGGCGGATTTGGCCGCTGCGTCTGCTTGTTCGTTTCCATGTATTCCCGAGTGCCCTGGTACCAACTTTATTCTTACCTGAGCTAGACCAGATAGTTCGAAAAATTTTCGTACTTCTTCGTGGCTGGTTGAAGACCTGCTCGTGCTCAGTGCATTTATCGCTTGTCAACTATCCATCAACATATTAGTGTAATGCGTCGTTCCCTTCGCCTGGTATTCCTTCCCTCTCAGGTGACCCAATGCTGCTTTAAGAGCTTCCTGTACCCCCGTGATCTCTGCGTCTCAAGCCTCTCCGTGCTTTATGCCACTTCCTTTTAGAAAAGTTTTCCCATCCAGCTTTAGGAAGAACCACCAAGCTGAACGTCTGTTTCCTCCTGATGCTCCGTCCGAGTACGCACAGATTTCTGATGTTGACACATTAGTGATCCAAAATTTTGAGGCTTATTTTTAGTCTTTTCTCGGTCCAGCCTTCAAGCACAGTCACGATTGGTAAAGTGGTGAGGCAAGAGATTCCGCGGCCTCTGCTTCTGGTAGTTGTCTATAAGCACGCTGAGCCCGTGAAATTTGAATTTCAGGACGCGCAGATTTTTGATTGTGCTTCTTGTATTTCCGCGTACAGATATTTTGGCAGACTTCAGCACGGATCTTGAGCGGATGGTGATCATCGAGTGTTTGTATCATGGCAGAGAGGACAAATTGGTTTCCTTCCAGTATGAATTTCCCAATTGTTATTCTTCCTTCTCTATGAAGTATGGCGTTAGGCGTAATCTTCATTACCGGTAGTGCTGATCTAAGATCCATGAAGATAGCCTCATCAATCATGCTACATAGGCCAGTAGTGGGTGGCGTGACCATCCCCCTTACTGTTGGGCGTCTGAGACCAGGCCACCAAACGTCAGCTCCGTATATTGTGATTGGGACGATACACGTGTCGATAGCTTCAACCAACGCCCCAGAAGCGGCTCCGCGGTAGGCTGTATCAAAGCGACGCATGAGCTGTGCAACTTTCAACGCTTTGCCACACCAGGTTGTGATGTGGTGTTTGAAGTTTAGTCGGGGATGAAGGTACACACCAAGCCAGCGGATATTTTGCGATGGTTCTATGAGGGTACCGCTTACACGAATTCCAATCGATGTTTCGCGCTATCGTCCGGGAAATTGTACGGCTTCGGACTTGTCTGTACCAAAAGCGACGGCATTATTTTAAGCCCAGTCTAGTTGATGATTTACCTCCTCCTGTGCCGCAGCTGCGGACCCAGCAATAATCCTGCCAAACCCAAGATTGCCAATATTGTCGGCATGGCTAAACCTCCGGCCGCGGCTTCCGATTTGTTGGCACAATACGGTATACGCGCGTAAATAAAGGGCAATAGAATAGATTCAATAAAACGATATAATAATATTCACATATATATTCATTCGATCTATCTGTTCTAACCCTTTGGTGTCATGTAAGAATGCCAAGGGAAAATAAAGTAAGTTGCACTAATATCACAATTGGTTAATACATATTCTGCTTATTAATGTGCACATGACTTCTGTTCCAACACAATTTGTGTGGGCTCTGCCATGCAGGGAAGGAAGAGAAGTGGCGAGATTGGTGAGCCCTGCGGAACTCCACACACTAGCTCTCTCTTGGTAGTGACTCCCCCAGAGTATTGCACTTGAACCATCTGATTGGCGACAAAGGAGCTAGTCCATTTGAGAATAGATTCCGGCTATCTCTGCTCCTGCATTCTCCGCACTAATCGGTTATACAGTACCGCGTCAAATGCTCCTTAATCGTCCAACGATACAAAAATAGCTGCCCATCCTTGTGAATTTGCCTCTTCAATGTCGTGGACCGCTCTCGAGCAGTCTATATGCTATCTGTCCACAGGGTTCAAGTGTGAGTAAATAGGGGGTCAAGGTCTTTCACAAGAAGAGATAGAGGGCACGTCGTGATCTGATACGAGTATGGGCTCGAAGTGGTCTTCACAAGGAAGAGGGGGAATATCTGGAATGAGAATATGTTGTTTCTCAATCTTAGAGCGACGGCTACTGTAGGTTTTCTATGGGGCGAATTAACAAATATATTGTATTAAGTATACATATTGCAACAACTTCTATCCACAGACTCCTCTCCAAAGGAACTCCACACAAGAATAGTTTTCCATCTCAGCTCTGACCACCTTTCCTTCCATGACTAATTCATGACTAATCTAAAGCTCCTTCCTGATCAGTTTCAGGGTTAAGTTTACTCCAAGCAGATTAGGGTACTGTATGCGGGAGTATTCCTACAGAATAATATTGAGAAGACGTTGCGTGAAGAGCGCAACTCGACTGTAGACTACGCTTTAATATACATGCTCGTAGTTCACTGTTACGTTACCTTTCCCTACTAAGGCCTGCAAGGTTTGTTTGCTAATAGTAAACCGATATTCTAACCCCGGTTATTATTCCGTGACAAACACACATAAGACCAAATCCGTTGCTGAGCGCTTTGGTAGTGCACCAAACTGTTGGTGGCCGACTACATCATATGTAACTGCAAGGTGCGCCAACCGCTTGGTTAGGAGCCTTTCTAGCCCTTTTTTCAAGCATGAAAGAAAAGCAATTGGTCTCCATCCATTAATCGTCGTTAGATCTTGTTTGTTTTTTTGTAGAAAGACAACTTCACCCAGCTTGAAACACTGTGGATGAGTGTCAAGCAGAATGCGAGCTCGGAACAGTTGGGAAATCCAAGGCCCGATCGTATTCCAACATGCTTCCAGCAGGTTTATGGAGACTCCGTCTGCTCCTGGGGCCGTATTTCCGCAACCAATGGTGCAGGCTCGGACTTCTTCATCTGATGCATCCTCTTCCTACGGTATCCGACTGCTGCTCGTATTTGTACATGGAGACAAGTCGTCTGATGCCTGATATTGTACTAAGAGAGCATTGCGAAGGATCGTGGCCCGGTTTAATGGATCTGTTATTAACGTCCCATCGTGTTTCAGTGGCGGATAGATACTAGCCTGTCTGGTTTTACCCATTCTCATTAGCTTAGACACATCTGTTGGCGTAGTGATTGATTCGACCTGTTGAGCTTTGAACCCCTTTTCGAAGCCTTGACAACCAATCAAAGTTGTCTCGCGTAGAGAGCTCGTTTCTGGGGTGCTATTGCAACCTGGTACTCGGCGTATACTACCTTTCACGCTGAATTCCACCATGGAGCAGATCTACCGAAGCTCGCTCGAGGACGGGTTCCTACTGCGTTGATGGCGTTAGTGAGATGGAAACAAATTTCCTTGGCATAATCTTCAAACCTGTCAATTGTGTCAAGAACTGGTGGTTGTCGAGCCCACTGTGCAATGACTTTGGCGAATCTGGGTAGTTTTTCCTTTGTTACTCGGAGCTTTGCATTTTCGGGTCTCATCACTGAGTTGCTAACTTGAATTTGTCCTAGGATAGGGAAATGATTGCTGGTGACACATTCTCCACGATCTACCCAAGCACGAGCGCCGTTGATATTACCCCAAACTAGATCTAGCGTGTTCCCAGCTTGGTAAGTGGGCTCCCCAACAATATGGCAGGTCAAATGGTGTTTGTCTGCCCATTTTTCGATCATTTCTCCTTGTCCATGAGGGCGTTCCGCGCCAGGTTGCCAAGCCCAGTATACTGAGTCAAAGTCCCCTGCAGCGACGGAGTTTGGCGGTGGAATCCAGTTGATGAGAGGCTGTATAGCTGTCGAGTCATTGGGTAACTTATATACGTTGAGAAAAGTAATACCGTTCACTTCAACTCAGCAATAGTCTCCTGTAGACACCAAATAAGGAAAAAGCTGTGTTGCCAATATCTCTTTATCGTCTATCCGGGTATAGGTCACAGCCCTGGGCCTAACATTTGCACCGCCGTGGGGCAGATGATAGGTATATCCTGGGAGATCCTTTGTTGTGTTCTTTTGTTCATTCCACAGAGGTTCTTGAACAAGAACCACGTCGATACCCAGCTCAAATGCTCGGGCAAGCGCAATGTTTTGTATTGAGCCCCCCTTACCTACGTTTATTGACATAAAGCTTAGAGTAGGAGAGAGGCTTGAAAAGACCCGTAGGGTGCCCTTCACAAAGATTTTTGCTGATTTGATTCCTCATCGACCTCGGCTACAGTTGTTGTAGCGTCGGACATGAGAACTTCAAAACAGTTGCTCGATTTGAAACCTGGCTGGTTTGGATTTGACGCTTCTGCGGCTGCTGTCATCACTGCCTCTGCGCGTCTGACAGCTGCTTTGTCCCAAGTAACTGCCGCAAATTCGCGTTGGCTAGCCTGCCCAATAGTCTTAAGTTTTACCTTGGAAGCCATTCCAGACTTTGTATGGCGAGCTAGACAGTCCCGACTATCTGATCTGTGTGGACTTCCGCAGTTGCGGCACTTGGTGTGTGCCTTGTACTCTACCATGGAATGCATAGTTGAAGTGCAATTCCAGCAGGCTGGGGCGCGCGATCAGCCACTGGTGCCGTCGAATTGTAGGCATCGTTTGCACTGGTTGATGCTTTGACGAGGCTGGTGACGGACTGCAATGCCAGAGTCGTCAAAAAGTCGGAAACCTGGCCGAGGGATCGATGCTTTTCTGGTATAGGGCTGCAATTCGGCTTATCCCATATTGGCGAACTTTTACCGGGACAGCCTTGGTGACCCTGACTATCTCGTATGTCGCCATCTCTTTTGTGACAATAACTCTATCCATTATTGTGTTAATGGCAACTGGAATTATTGCGATTCTAAGTGAGCCCAGGTCCGATGTTTCATCCAGTATATCATCTCGCAGGACGAGTGACCCAGCTAGGTTTAACATCATGGCGCATGATTCTTGGTTTTCGGCTCTAATTGCGAAGCCATTTGGAACACGATATACATGCTCAATATTGGTTTGAAGAATTTCGAGCATTCGCGCAACAGCCTTTCTAACACCAAACGGTGATAGTTTTCTCCAAGGGTGTTCATTTTCAAGGCGAAGAAACAAGCGTTCATCTTTGGTGACTAATTTCGTTGATGCGATTGGGTTTTTTGACGGCCGCGTCGAGTTTGTTGCCTTTGGCATAGCCTGCGCGACTTTTGTAGGAGCCTGGGGAGTCTTTAGACCATTCCGGGCGATTGAGGCCAAAGTCTTTTAGCCTGGGAGACTTTATCTTGAGTCACTTTACTTTGTGGCTCATCTTGCTTTTTGGCGGCATATTCTGTGATCTTGCTGCCAGTAGCCTGGGTTTCAGGGCGCGACGGAAGTGCTGGGAGGACTGTCCCCGGTCCCGATATCATGAATTGAGCTATTGCAGCTCTGATGTAGACTTTCATGGAGTCTATAAATTTAACACTCGTCCCTTTGGATAGGGGGGAGAGAGCATTCTCGACACCATTTATTGCAGCAGTGCAGATCTTTACATTTTCCGCTATTTTTGCAGTCCAGCGTTCTTCGGCTTCGGTTAAGGCCCAAAGTTCGGAGGGATATTCTTCTGTCAGCTTGGGGTTACCTTCGCTGTGAGAAGCGGAATTCTCTACTGTAATCCCTGATGTACCATCAGGGAGATTTTTGGGAGATGCTGCGACTTTATCCTTACTAATGTGTACGGTCGCTGCCCACCTAACAGCAGGGACAGCAATTTTCCTAGTTGTAATGGCGGGGATGATTGTGACTTGGCTATCTTCCGAGTCTTCTAAGTTCGACCTGGAGCTACTGAGTCCCTCTTTTAAATATATGTCGAATGTTCTATCGGACATTTCGATGTCTGTGTTGCTGGAGCTGGTGTTTTCTTCGAAGGCATTGATCCTCTCGATTAGCTCTAAATCCATTTTTCCATAGTCGATAGTTTTTACTGTCGAGTTCTTGTCGATCATGCGTTTAATCACGTTCTTGTGCGCTTTTCCGATGGCGTCGATAACACGATCCTCACGCGATTTTTTAGGTTGCCCCAGTGCCATTCCGAAGGTCGGAGACTTTTCACTGAGATCACAATTTTCTAATGAATGCGATGAGCGCGAAAGTGAGGCAGAGGAGGCAAATTGGAATATTCGAAAATTCGAATTTCAAAAAATTGTATGTGGGTGTGTTTATGTTTCTTGTACTACTTGAGTCATAGACGATCTAGCACATTGAGCTCCTCTCCGACCCAGGCCACACCTTGTACAGTGCTCCTTGCCTCTCATGTTTCTTGAAAGATCATTGATATATTCCCCGTGATGAATAACCATTTGGCTCGGTATTTACCCATGGAATTTGGCCACCTTTTCCACAGAACCTTCTACCCAAAAAAGGTAGCAAGGGAAACTGCGTGAGCGGGAAAAAGTCTCAAAAACCTTATAGCCCCAGCCAGGCGAGGTCTAGACACTAGGACCACACGAGGTGCGCATATTCATCTATATCTCACCTCTTCATAACAGTTGAGGCTATCTTGATTCAATCTGCCATCTCCGTATTGGGTGCTGGGCACGCTCCGGAAACTCATTGGATGGCTTTCCCTCTATGATCAAGGGTTTGTGATGAGTAGGGCTCCGACCCTACCATCTGATCTGATCGAAGTTAGCTTCATGATAATGATGATATGGAGATGTGCTTAGGGATGAAGACGATACAGACCGCGAAAGCGATTGGGAATGCTCATCGGAGTGAGGACTTTGTTACTCATTCTCGGCTCTGCATACTCTACAGTAATAGCTAGAGCTTCGTAGGGGACATTACTGACAGTTGTTGAGAAAATTCCCCCGCACCCTACTGTAGGCCTGGTTCTTCGAGTACTATTTCAGTGGAAAGCTTCAGATTATTCTTCAGAAATACCTGAAACTCTATCAGGTGAAGGTTGCTATAACATTACGTATAGGCTTACGTTTTTAACTCAATACTTGAATCTTCTCGGCTCAAGGTATTGGGATCCTGCAGTTATGTTGACCTTGAACAAATTATTTTCAATTTCTCAATATCGATGGGCAGATTTAGCTCGCTCTCTGCCCAAAGTCGGGTTGTTTGTATCAAGTCCATGAAGGCTCGTACAGTTGTTAAATATACCGATTTTAGTCGGGCAATCGGAGCTGATCGATCTTAATACCTACCTTCTTAGATACCATAAATTGCCCTAGATTTTCCGGTTCAGCCTCTTGATTGGTCATTTAGTTTTCAAAATTTGAGCACCCTTAAAAACTTCAACGGCTCGGTAAACTCGGGCTCAAGAAAGGTAAAGATAGGCAAAAATTAATAGAATATCTGATGCACAATTGTTTCTCAAAATATTTGATGAATGTCTGAGTATCCTAGCGCGCTAGAACTCGGACCGTAATAAAGAGTAATTGCCAACCAAGGATTCTAAGCTGAGTTTGCTAAAGGGTTGTCATTGAAGTTGTAGATGATTTAGTGGTATTCGTAATAAATGCTGCAGATAGTGACCAATTAGTCCAGTTATACCTTGAATGCTTACAATATTCCTGTAAGTAGCATTTTCGAATGTCACTAAATCGTTCCATTTGGCTCTAGGTTTCAGAGTGCTAAACAGTACGTACGAGGAGCCTTGTCTCGGTAAGTCTGCAGATGATGTGCCAAATTCTAGCTACGAATTGGGAGCCCCTGTATGAATCAATTAATTCTATATACCTTTGATGTTTTCAGAAGTGTCGATAGATAATTTGACCATACCCATTGAATCGACATTATTAAAACAGAAGAAAAGGTGTAATTTGTCAGTCGACAGCTCACCACCAAAATAAATTCACGTGTTCTGGCCTCAAGAGTCTGATAAATTCATTAAATATATCTTGCCAGCCGCATACTCGAGCATCTGCTAGCTGCAAGATCTAGACATGGCGACTTTGCGGAATACCATCAACGGCTTCAGCGCGAAAACAACATTCTAACCTGTTTATGTGGACAGGAGAAATCCTCCGATCACTTCTTCTTCTGCCATATTGGGCAGTACCAGAATCAGCTAAAGAGGACCCAAAATTTTAGTCCCAACATATCTTGGGCTCCAGCTTCAGTAGAGAGATTTCACGCCTTTATTAGCTGGACACGTACAACAGGTTTCTTTATAGAGACACAACAGCAAGCCTGACTAGAGTTGAACAACTGAATAGAAGGCAAGAAAGTCTCAGATTGAAATAGATTCATTATCTTTTTTTCCTTTTTTACGTTTCCCTAGAATTACCGTCTGTAAGCCATGGATTCCGGCAAGAGGCTGACGTTCATGTGTATTTTAATCTTCGAGTGCAGTATTATTAGATCCTGGAATTCTATTGCTTGTTGGGTTTGTGTAGGCGCCAAAAGGTCCGGTAGTTTAATTTAGACTGGGCTAGCCAGTACGTGAAAAGCCCACGTGCTGTGTGCAGGCACGACGTTAAATATTATGAATAAATAAATATCTTTCCAGCCGCGCTCGGTGGTTAGGAGTTTTTTGAGGAGCCCTTGATATTTCAGCTATAATTAACTCATCGGATTGTGTATGTGAAAGCAATTTTTATATATTTTGATAGCCTGAAGCATATTGGGCCACGAGTGGTCTACAGGAATATCTACGAACTCCTTATTTTTAATATGAGCCCCACTAGTATAACCACACCTATTTATTATTGGGATAGGCTTGACCGATGACATATCTGTAACATAGATTAAACTGTTGTATAATAAACGTTAATCCTTAACATTAAATTGGAAGATACCAAAATTTTTAGAGCGGTAAAAGCCTGAATTCCAAAATTGTATAATTTTCAGGAGTAATGCGTTCTTGTTGTATATATTTTCATGAGTCTCTAAATACCTTCAGCAATACTCAGAGATTCAATCAATATTCCAAGATATTCTGAAGTTACGTGTTATCTCGAAATCAAGTTCACAAATTGTTGAAAATGGAGACAGTGCTTTGGAATTACGGATCCTCCATTTTATCTAGTTTCCCGACACGATCTTGCGTATATTCAAGAGATTAAAATAAGATATGGTAGCGCTTCTGTCTACTTGATAAATATGTGAGCGACTGTATGTGTCTAGCGTTAGATTTTATTATCGGGCGCCCTACTCCCATATAGTATTCAAAATCTCAAATAAAATCTCACAAGACGTTCATACCGCATCAGACAGCCATCAATTTCCAAGTATGGTATATCGACTTTATTCATTAACATTGCGTTCCTACACTTAATATATGTTATTAGGTTCACTGGCTATATCTGTTCGAAGAATTGGCGTATCAAAATCGGTTGAATTTGGCCAAAAAGTGACGAATCTTAGTCTCCAGAATTAAAATAAAAGGCATATGAGTTCTATGTTTTATTTGAGGTTCAAGAGAAGCCATCAAAATCGAGTAAAATGATTAACTGGATTACCAGTCAGCAAATCCACCAAAATTGCATTCCGTGCATAAATCTTTTTTTTCAATACAAATTCGCTTCTGATTCAGGAAACTGTTGCGCGTATAATATGTTTAAGTTTTATCGTCAATAGTGCTAAAAGATTTGTGCATTAAAGCTCTGTAAAGAAAGTAACATGTTTCTGCAGGCTAGACGTAGACTAATCTAGAACGCCCTGGGGAAGGCCTCAAAACCCCTGAGTTATCCAGATATGCCTCCATCATCCACAGAATTCTCTGCGGGAAATGGTGTCTGAGGAGTCTCCTTCCCAAGTGGGGAAAACTCCCAGGCTACTCAAACAATACCGGAGAACTCCACCAGGAGGCGGACCGTAGCACCTTCCATCGTTGGCTTGTGTTTGTAGTGTCAGCTGCACTCTCGTAACCGAAGTTTTGGCGCAAAAATAGCTCAATTCGTAAAACTCCTTGCCAAAATTCAAAATTTAACGCCCGTCAGGATTGTATCCATCCTCTGCATTATCTTGTGAACCTGTCCTGCTCTCTCTCAGGTCGATCTCAAAGGACTGTCTCCCAGATTTTTGCACCAGGCTTTGCTTCCCCTGTCGAGTGTTAGTATTAAAGCGGGCGCGTATTTGGTGGTCAGCTGAGGCCAGAGAAGGTCGAATAGAGCTGTTGTTACGGCTGGTATGTGAAGAGATAGCCGTCTTCGAGATTGGGAACTGGCCGATGTTGCACGAGAGTATTACAGAACGGACGGGGACAAGAATAGCTTGTGGACTAATAATACAGATTGCAAAACTACAGAACTAAAGCTACATCTTACACCTAACTAAGTACAACTGTACAGCCTAGCGTGACTCAACTAAATGTCGGGGAGGGCAAGACTGACACCTGTACGCGGTGCCCTCTACGAACCTGGGAGTGAAATATTCTCCCAGAGCCAAGTTCAGTCAAATTTCGCAATACCGAACAAGTTGGCCCATGAGGCAATGATTCAAGACTCTCCACCTAATCAAATTTTCACACCTGACGAGATCAATCACCACCAAAACCTCATCAAATTTGCAAGTACGACTTAGTACATCCTTATTTCAATGATCACACCTCTCGTCGACTTTCTCTGGCCTCAATTCACCACCACGTACACGCCCACGCCGATATTTACACCCGACGGAGGAAGCAAAGCGTGGCGCACAAACCTGGGAGATAGTTCTTTGAGATAGGCGTGAGAGGGATTAGGACAAGCTCACAAGGTGCTGCAGATGGTGGAAACGATCTCGACGGACGTGAATTTTATAATTTTGACAACGAGTTTTTGAATTGAGCTTTGTGCGTGCGCCAAGACTTCGCTTGCGAGAGTGCGGGCGACACTATAAACACCGCCGTGGTTGGATGATGCTGTAGTACATCATCTTGGCCGGTTTCTCAAGTAAGGTCTGGATAGCAAGGACACATATCCCACCCGAGACAGGAGACTGCTGGTTCGAATCCGGCAAAACCTAACTACATTTCTCGCGGCGCTGGTATGCATGGATGATGAAGGCATGCTTGGATAATCAAAGGTTTTAAATTCCCTTTGGTGGGTACTTACGGAGGAGGGTCGACTGTTTGTGTAAGCAAACATACCTCATAGTGGTATTTGCGAATGAAATCCAGAGTATGAGTGTCTCTAACGTCAAAAGAGTCATCCTATATGTATACATAGTACCGGTCATGTGTCATAGCTAGATAGCTGAAAACACATTAAATGATTTAAAAAAAAAAAAAAAAAAAAAAAAAACTAAATGTCGGCGCCTGATATGATAAGGCCTCCACAGTTCGGGCCAGTGTTTATGGCACAGTGGTATAGCCACAACTACAAGTCATTATACTGAGTAGCAGTCATACTGAGCCATAACAGCTGTGGTCATTGGAATGAGGATGTACTAGGTTATACTGGTAAACTTGATGAGGCTTAGGTAGGTGTCGATCTCGTTGGGAGTAAAAAAGTGACGTGGTGGATTATTTTGAATAATTGCCTCGTGGGCCAACTTGTCCGGTATTGCGAAATTTGACTGAACTTGGCTCTGGGAGAATATTTCCTATCGACTTTCTAAATCTTGATCGTCGACTTTGTATATTGGTCTGTAATGGCAGACACGGAAATAATTCATGAGGTTACTTAATGAGAGGCTAGGGTTGATTCCGATTCTATTTGGTAGAGGACTTGTCCCAACAATTAGAGGGCTAGATCTTCTTTATCTATCAACAGGTAAATCCCCCATTTTCCATCCACACTAGCCATACAGGGCCTAGCATATTAAACTTGATTCGTATCATTGTTTTGGGGTCGATGTTTACCGTTTATTTGCTTCTTGAGTCGCATGCCTGACTACTATGAGACACGCTCAGGTATCAACCTAATAACCCACACCAAACTGAAACTTCTCACAGCCCTGATTATAATCCCATGGATGATTGGAATAGTAGCCTGCAGCATAGCATGATTAAGCTAGACATCATTGATCAGGACCTAATCCGAACACACCCCTTCAGGCGTACTGTCATGAAA
Organism: Blumeria hordei DH14; assembly: GCA_900239735.1. Classification (NCBI taxonomy): domain Eukaryota; kingdom Fungi; phylum Ascomycota; class Leotiomycetes; order Helotiales; family Erysiphaceae; genus Blumeria; species Blumeria hordei. The sequence continues at coordinate 1,141,144 of OENG01000034.1, forward strand.
ACTCCGACGCAATTTAGCGTAATATAGACTAGTTCTTGAATAGAATGTTCAGATATTTTTCAACTTTATTCATAAGTTTATATATCTATCAAAATGCGTTCGTATGAATTAGAGTTATCCGATTTCGGTGCAAGAGTAATATTTTTTTTAGAGATGAGAAGGTCTATTCGGGACGGAGACTTGATGTCGTATTTTTTCGTATACTTAGGCCATTTTAAATATGCGCCCATGAATAAAAATCTGCTTGGCCATATTACATTATTAACTGCCATGGTATTGACGTCCTGAATTCTTTCTCTACTTCTCCACCTTTTCTTTACAATAAAATATAAATGAATTGTATATTGGAAAAAAAGGTTTGTATAATCTTAACCATATTTTGCAACATATCTATTCAAAAGATTCCAGGACAGTTATCCCAATTCATAGGTCTCCGATTGAGCGAAATGCTTCGTTAAGTAATTTTAATAACTAGAAACTTCCAAAGCTCATCATAATATTTGTTAATTTGGTTATGGAATAAAATGTGTCTTGCTTAAATGCGGCAAATTCGACTGGTTGATTTATTGTTCTTAATTTTTTATGTTATATATTTTTTTAATTTTTATCTAACTTTTGAATTCGAATTTGATTTCATTGAGCTGATTTGGCGCCTTATTGGCCCATGCAGGTGGCTATAAATCTAAACTATTTATATACATAAGGGGGAAACCATTACGATAGAAACCCCCTCCCCCTATTAAATTTTTATTTTCATCTATAGTCCTTCGTTACCTATAGGAAGTGCAAATGGCCATAAGTCCGAGACAGGGCTAGCTAAAGTTATATTGGACCTCGCAATCCTTTCCCTGCCCTCGTGTGCTGAAAAGTGAAGAGTGAGGTCTTGAGTTTGACCCTGATGGCGCAAATATCTGTGGTGGTGGATTGACCAGGGGTTGTTTGCGCGGGCGTCCTGGCCCTCTCTTGAAGCCTTCTGGCTTTTGGTGGGACACGAGTGTGAACCCTTGGTTATCGGTTGTTTTTGCCACTGTCGTTGGTATGATTGCCGTTGGTATAGTTTCCTCTCTCCTAAGCTCCGCCGTCTTTTCCATTAGTCCGTACCGTGCCCTTTGGACACTAGCTTTGTAGGACGCGAAGTTTGGATACGCCCCCTTCTACCACAATATCTGGGCTTTACCGCAGTTGCAGCAAAGCACCAATTTCCTCGGGCAGTCTCTAGTCTGGTGAGTGCCCGCACAATCACCACATATTTTCGCCCTGCTGCACGAGGCTTAAGTATACCCCCATTAGCTGCAGTTGAAGCACTGCTTGACTTGTGCACGGTGTGACCAGAGCTGTGCTGTTTACAGCATTGAGTTGAGTACAATGCCGTTTCGTATCACCTCGCGTTGAAGAGCCTCCGTCGGAATGCTTGCGATTACTGACCCTCGAGTATGACCATTCTTGTTCATCCATTAGTGTTCCTTCCCGTCGTAAAGCCATCTTATCCTGTTGATTTGGATTCCAGGAATTCAAACTATAGCCTCTGTGGTAATTTGATGAGTTATTCTGCCGTTGTCGGCATTCTTTCGTCCCTGTATCATTGTCCCCAAGGGGACTCCCAAAATCTCAACAGGATAATCCTACTTCAAAACGTAATTCTCCTTTGGCTGTGCCATATTCAGAGCAGCGTCTCAATATGAGACCGACTGCACGAACACCTCAGTATCGTTACTCTACAACTGTCTTACGGCGTATGCTCCCTCAATATGTAATTTTGCCTTTTTGAGCAGCTTTGACGACTGCATTTTGTCTGCTGCTTCTAATCTTATTCTCACTGCCGCTTTAGTTGCGGGATGTTAAGCAGAGTTATTTTCATTTGAATGTCCTCTCAGAGTTGATTGAATTGATTGTCCCTTTATGAGAGACTCTATCTATTTCTTATATACATGTTGAGATTATCTTCCTAATTATTTCCCAATTCACATATGGACCGATAGTTACAATTATTCATGCAAATAGCTCGTTTCTCCCTACTGTACATGGTTCAAAAATTGGATATGTTTGCTTCCTGAATAACAAATTGCAGGTGGAAATTATTGCCAGGGATGATATAATAAATGTGATTTAATAAGAGATTAAGTAACTTCGATTATAATGACAAAATATAGATTGCAAGTAATAGCGAAATTACGCATGAGCAATTTGGAATTCATCTAATTGCTGGTTATAACAAATTCTTGACTCAGCTATACTTGGTGATGTATTAATCTTATACGACAGTTGCATGCATATTAACAATCTTAAATAGTGTGATTCTTTATTTAGATATCATCATATTTTGTTCGACACGAGAGCTGCAACGGACAAAGCGAACGTGGGTCGTCCTCCCACTGTTGTTTATCTAAATTTATAAACCTGATTGAGCATATCCGAATTTTTTTATTTTTCAAAAGTGTTCGCAAAGGCAAAAAATATGACTGGCCTTTTAATACAGCATAGAATTATTTATAATATTGTAGGTTCAAAATACCTAATTTACGATAATTTATTTATAATCAGCCTTTTTTCCAAATGTATATCTCACAAGTCTTGCTGATCTTTTATAATTGTTATCGGCGCTTTTCATCAGATTTTGAAATATTAGAAATACATATATATATATATATATATATATATTGAAGTTCTTCTTATAATTCAGTGCAGCGATTTAAGTCCTTTTCAAAAAGATTTATTGTTAATTTTTGTTCATGCAAAATACATTCATAAGTGTAGACATGCATCATAAACTTTGCTGAACTCGTTCATAAATCACCTCAATCAATCGCTGTCTAGCGCTCCCTGGGCAATTTCTATAATGTCGCATTGTCTTAATGAAATTCGGGTCGTTCTCATCGTGAGCCAGAGTATTATTCGCCATTATATCCGTTTCACACAGAAAATATGCACCAAAGTTAGGTACCTATTGATTAATTGGTTCGACGTCAATTCTCAAAACCTTCACTTTCCCTTGTGAAATTTGGTTAATAAACTCAACTTGAGTGATAATAGAAATCTTTGACTTTATGCATTGGAAAGTTCCCGGATTCACAACTTATCGACTTTCTAAATCTTAATCGTCGACTTTGTATATTAGTCTGTAGTGATAGACACGGAAATAATTCATGAGATTGCTTAATGAGAGGCTAGGATTGATTCCGATACTATTTGGTAGAAGACTTCGTGAGCAGACAACTTTCGCATTATCCGTTATATGACCCAGTAATCTTAGCACCAACAACAGAATCATTAAGCTTTATAACAGTTTTTGGATCTGGATGTCCGAAATGACGATGCCAGATGACAACATCCGCTGAAGAAATTTTAATTTCCAAGGAAGGATTTTGAAGAATTAAATCGACTGAAATACTTTCTGGTGTGTCAATGACTCTTTTTGTTTGAACGGGATAACAAGCATCTTTGGCTATTAAGTTTTGGTTATACTGGTTCCATATTTTCACTTCTGGAGTCCTTGTTGCATCCCATCGAGTCAACCAATTCTCAGAATGATCCCAAATCAGCATTTGTTCCGGCAACCTATTCATTGAGATGATGTTAGCCATAAAGTCTGGAACATACAAAACTCCATCGACTTTTAGAGTCTCTGGTCCTCTATGAGTTGTCACCATCAGGACAATAGACCCAATGCCACTAACCTCACAATCTCCAGCCCCTGTTGTTATAATTTGTTTCGAATTCAAAATCTCGAAAGTATGAAATGATTCTTTATGATGACAAAGATAACGTCCAGAGCCTGAATCGAATACCCACTGATTTCTATGTGGTAGAGATGACTGGGAAGTTGCTAGGGCGAGCATATATGACGACTGCGCGTATTGATCTTGTGATATTGATGATTCAGTGATATAGTTTTCGTGAATATCGGTATGGTCTTCATAAGATAATACCGACGACGATTGATAAGCTGAATTATCGAAGATATCGCGAGGTATACTATGTCAATGTCTGTCTCTTATATTTTTCTTATTTGCAGCATTCATTAGCGTATGATGTAGCTTCTTGTTTAAGCTAGGATTTCGTCGATTCTTCCAATCATTCAGCCTTAAATCAACATTTAAAATATAACATTTTTCTATCGCGTGATATAAAGTTCCACACCGACAATTGGTCTTGTTTTCTTGTCTTTCTTTCCGGTAACTTTGACTGGAAGACTATTTCTTACTGACAGCTGCGAAAGATACTGGTGGCTGAAAAACACTTTCCAAATCTTTAGTTTCGATATAATCGAAGCGTTTTAACTTTACTTCACACAGCCTGTTTTGTTCGGCTAATTGCTAGAGAGTGATAGATCTCATCCAAATATGAGTAGCAAAATTTGTTGCAAAAATTTTTGATCTACGTCCTAATGCGGCGTGATATCGATCGATAATATCACAAGCCCACGTGTAATTATTCGACTTTGCAATGTTTTTGATCCGAATCCAGCTATTTAACCATACGTCAATATCTGTTGTTTTTGCTGATTTTTGGAGCCTACACAACTTATTTTACAAATCAATTTCTGCCGACTTCGATGAAGGATTGAGTGTTCTTTTTACTGCAGTGTATAACCACGTTGGAGTACATTTATTTGTTGAATTCGTCGGCGAAACATGCTCATATAGGGTTGGCTCTAAAATTTGAGTCATGTACTCCAATAGCTGTTGCGTTCAATTGTGAGTCAAAATAAACTGGTACTATCTTGCCTCCCATAAAGCAATCTGTTGAGTAGTTGCATCACCATTTAGGAATCTTGGTCTCTCAATCTGTAAGCATGGGTCTGAAGCTTCATTGTCTTCTGTTTCGATTAAATCGTCTGTCATCAACTGAGCAGCTCGCTCAGTAACAGCACGACGCCATTGTTCAAATTCTCCGGCATTTTTAAAAGAAAATTATCACCCATCTTTTAAAAAAAATTATATATTATCTTGAGCAGCGTTAAAACCCCGGGCTCATAACTTATCGACTTCCTAAATCTTGATCGTCAACTTTGTATACTGGTCTGTAATTGCAGACACGGAAATAATTCATGAGGTTGCTTAATGAGAGGCTAGGGTTGATTCCGATACTATTTGGTAGAAGACTTGTCCCAGCTACTAGAGAGCTACAGCGTCTTTTGTTTTGTTTTGTTCATTGACGTGCTAGGTACATTAGTTCCCGTCGCACTCCTACTGGAGCTTAAGCACGAGTGGGGCCGGGCTGGATCAGGTTGACTACCATTAAGTAAATCTACCTCGTCCCACTTAAATGACCGGAACACCTCAGACTTCACCCATTTGTTGAATCATGTCAAGCCCAACCGTCCAGAGAACCCTCTATTGACGCGCCGCAGCGCAAATTCCTCCTCAGCCTCGGCCACCACGCGCCCGAGCCCTTGACATCCTCATTGACTCCGAAATATAATTGCCGTCCAAAATCTCATCTTTGCTCTAGCCTTGCACTTTCATATCGTACCGTTGGGTTGTTGTCGTCATTGAGGATTTGTATAATCCCCACGGTATATCTTCCATTATCTTCCTTCTTTATACACGTCCCGTTTCCATCAAGACTTTCCTCATTAGGGCGTGTGTAGGTAGGTGATCTGACGAGTATGGAGGTGGGTCGCAGGTGTAGGTCCGACTGAGAAATGCTTCGTCGCAAATATATGAGGAGCTTAAGAAATGTCGGATGTTTGAATACGACCCCCAGACAGACCTTGGTCCATCCGTGAATCGTATGTTGGTGGTGATGAGTTATTATTCGACTTTCTTGCGGTTGTGAAATCTCTGTCGACTGATTTTTCGACCAAAATACCGAGTACAACTCCTTCAAGCCGAAAATCCATCATTTAGAATTCATCCCACCCTTTTTCGTGACTGAATCTCGGCTCTGGGAGAATATTTCACTCCCAGGTTCGTAGAGGACACCACTGACAAGTGTTCGGCCTTCGCCATCCAGCTACAGCGTCTTTATCTATCAACAGGTAAATCTCCCACTTTCCATCCACACTAGCCATTCAGGGCCTAGCATATTAAGCTTGATTTGTATCATTATTTTGGGGCCGAGATTTACCGTGTATTTGCTTCTTGAGTCGCATGCCTGACTACATTGAGACACGCTCAGGTATCAACCTAATAATCCACACAAAACCAGAACTACTCACAACCCTGATTATAGGGTCGGATGGTGTAGTGGTACAACATCCGGGCCGGTCTTCTAAGTAGGGTCTGGATATCCTGAACATCTATCCCACCTGAGACAGAAGATCGCTAGTTCGACTCCAGCAGACCTCACCTTACTGAAGCAAGCTACATTGATGATGGTGGCATGTCTGGATAACCCAAGGTTTTTTGAGAGGTTTCCCTTGGGTGAGTTTCACGGAGGGCATAGTTCGACAGCGGTGAAGAAAAAGCCGCCTTGTCACAGCCGTAGTGAGACTTGCAAATGATATCTGAGGCATGATGTTTATCACAACTATATCATCATTGTATCTGACTGAGGTCAACACCTGCATGGGCCAAAAAGGCGCCAAATCAGGATAATTGAATAATAATAAAAAAACCCCCTGATTATAATCCCATGAATAATTGGAACAGTAGCCTGCAACATAGCATGATTAGGCTAGACATCGTTGATCAGGTCCTAATCCGAAAAATTTCACTTCCCCTTTCGTAGGGGACACCACGTACGGGTGTTCAGCCTTGCCCTCGTGATCAACTGGATAATTGAGTAAATGGATACGTGATACTGGCAATTGTTCCAAAGCCTTCGGACTGCATGTAAGGAAAATCTTTGGCGCTCCTGGTGCCAGCTCGACGCTAGTCTCAGCCATAATGCTGGCCATTTTCACTTCTGAGCTACTACATAACTACAGCAACTGAGCCCCTAGCTGTTTTTGCCAAACGGAACAACCAATAAATCGTCTTTTCGGCTATCAAGCTTTGACACTCGATGAATCTTCCTTCTACACATCAGACATCTCCACAGACTTCAAAATCATCCAGACTCTAAACTTTATGCACAAATATCACTCCATACCGTGTTTGTTATCGTAAAACGATCGATCCTTGTCCAGTAGCACTCACCGCAGGGAAGTTTCAAACCCCATCGGTTATCCAAGAGCGCTTTTGTCTTTCCGTACAAGAGCTCCTCAACAAATAATAATCAATCTCACTGAGCATGAGCAAGCGTTTACCTGTCTCAAGTGGGTTGGCTGTCCAAATTATTCAGATACTACTCAGGACATAGGTCTTGTTGATCTACCCTGATCTATCGTGCATCAACTCCAAGGGTCTATCCAAGTAGACGTTTGTTTCATGAATTATTACCACCAGCGTGTTATCGTAGTGTCGTGCATGTGTCTTTGGAGGCCAGCTGGAGCCAGAGACCCAGTTGACGAGAGGAATGGATATTGAAATCAGGATATAAATGGTTGTGCATTTGGCCCAAAGGAAGATCTGGTTGGAATCAATCTTATTGGGAATGAATGATTCCGGTAGTTGGAAGCTTAGAGTCGTTTCATTTTGGGCCAACTCTCACGAGATTGCTATAATCGACTTGACATGATAATGAGAGTATTCCACTCACAGATTTATAGATTAATTCATTTTATTGTCCTATCTGAGTCTATAACTATGTAGGACATGCAGGTCCTCTCTGCCTACAGGCCAAGGATACCTATGCCAGTAGTATATCCCCTCCTATACCTCTCTTGCAGCTCCCCTCAAACAATACCACCCCTCACAAGCCCTCATTTGATCATACACTTAGAGGAGCCCTTTGCCCTTCATTATCTCCCCTCTCTAGCCAACAAAGCGATGGCCATTTGCGGGTACATTGCAGCCGGGAAAAATTGCAAAAACCACTGGGTGCGGAGCTCTCCTAATACCGACGTTAGGACTAAATCCGAAGACATAGTAACCCTTCCGAAGCGTTCGAAGAGGCCTGCCAGCTGGGCGCTGCAGACTTGTGGGTACCTCAGGAAATTCACCCACTGCCTTTCTAGCCTCCTCCCAGCTCCTTCCCGAAGGTCGTGCTGAAATGTAAGAAAAGTCTTGACAGAGCGTGATTGCTGTATGGTAGCTTAGCACAACTTCTTTTGTGCCATTGACTCATCGGCAATAGAAAATCTCCTGGCTAATTAGCCGAAATCTCGGTCCTGGCACCCACTTTCGTTCCAAAGTTGAAAACCCCCCGAAAATGTCAGTCTCAGCAAGGACTTCAGAGATCTGTTCCACCTATCACACCACATCTCAGCCGCCTATACTTCCTCAAGATGTAGAGCCCCATTAGAGCATCAGTCCCCCATAAACCATGACCCGAGCTTTGTATATTATGACTTGATTTCTTCCTTGGGGGTATACGTAGCGTCGTAAATTTGTAGTGAGTGATGGCCGATAATTAATGGGGCAAGCTCCTGTTTGCAATTGGAGCAACTTCTTTATTAGTCGTTGAGGCAAGATGAGGCGTGGTTAAAAAGAGGTTGAGGACTGAGATGAGAGTGGTAAGAAAGGCATTGTCGAGAAGTCGTCAAACGGAGATATGCTTGGGGTTGCTTTCGCCTTTGATACGGATGCAATTCTCCTTGGCTATCTCAAATATGCAGAGCATACTGAGCGATTACACCGGCACCACTGAAAGGTGAAGAATTCGTCTTTGCCGGCTAAAAATTGGTAGCTTTTCTTTGATTGAGCGTATCATCCTTAGTGCAGGGGCCATGCTAATCTTCTCTGTATCTTTTCGAATTTACCAAATGCCCGTAGGCTCAGGTTTGTAGAGATCAGTGCAGATAAAAGTTCCATGTGCGGCATCGTCTTACACTATATGTAACGGTAATTAGATTGCTTCTTGGTCAGTTTGTTTGCAGTTTAACCTTCTGGACACTAAACCTTGAAAGAAAAAGAATCAATGCAAACATTTCCGAATGAGAGTGATCCATAAAACTTTCCGAATACATTCAGGGGCGACGAGTGAATATAAGAGCCAGGTGGAAATTCAACCCCACGCTTGAAGAGTACACCGCTAGAGTTTTCAGCCGTCTTACTGAGGGGGAAGCATGACATCTCCAGCTCTCATAGCGCTCGCCAAAGGTCTAGTGACCTTGCGGCACGTAAATAACAATGGCATAAGCATAGATTCCTATCTACGATGCTGTTCGATTTCACGCCATATGCTGTCACATGCGTGGCCGTGATAAGAAGTTATCCGGCTTAAAATCAAAACGAGATAGAAATGTTATGATGAGAGGCAGCGACGGGGACTTTTGCCGTACAGTTCTTAGGATCGCATTGTATCGGTCGCTCGCCAGTCTCCGCTGTAGTACTAGCTTGGGCCGCTGAAGGAGTATGAGGCGGTGAGGCTTGCTACTACCCGAAGCCTAATACAGTTTGCATGCTTAGCCATCCAGCGTGAATTGGCAAAGCAATTTGAGAACGTCGAGCCGGTGCTGCTGGCCACCCGGCGTCAGTTGCGTGCTGTAGCTCCTGCATGAGATCAACCAGGCGCTTCAGAGATCAACAACAGCTTAATGCAGTGACGGGTGCTTCCCGACCATTAGGCCATTCAACCTCCCACGCAATTCATTACGAGACGAACTCATCAGAGACAAGTCCGGCATACACCCCGTCTGCCATCGGCCCGCTACCTTCTCCCAGGCTAGCGACGAGAAAGCTGCAGGTACGGTAGTCAGTATGGAAATATACAGGCAACAGGGGACTTGATTCTGCCAGGAGCGCTGAGCTAGCTAGCTGATTAAATTGAGAGTCTGGCGTGTCATTCTGGAGAGGCCATAAAACTTGCGAAAATCGAAGCTACCAGGTGGTATAAGTACGTCCAAGATAATTGATACTGACAAAAGATCGTCCGGCATTGGAGTCCTCTGAGGATGACGTCTCTGCCCGTCAATTTGTGGCTTTGACCCATCTTCGTCAATATTTTGCAGCTGGGGCGAAAAAGAGGAAGCTAGGGCTCCTGGTGTGTATATTCTCCCATCTCAATCTAACATTACACAATAAATTTAGGCTGTCTGTTCCAATATTTTGACGCCTAAGGCCTCACACAGACGGTTCTTCTTTGATGAAATCCACACCTCACTCATTCCTCTCAAACGTCTTGATTCAATTTCTAATCATCGTGGCTCGTACATTAAAGAGTCACGACTAAGGATGCATCACAAAAGTATTGACTCTAGCGTTAAGGAGATTCAGGCTGACCGTATTCTTGATAGTCTCCTCCAATCTGATAATTTGACAGTGTTGGCCTAATTTAACCCCTGAATACTCAAGGATGCACCTACTCGTCTCCCGGTCTTTCTAGCCTGATGATCCCCGACTGATAATACTGATCTTTGGAATTTAGTCAGATAAAAGCTTCTAGGCCCTTGGCGGATCATTGACGAAAGCTAACCGCTTATCTACCGACAAATTCTACTTATCATTCTGTCTTATCTAGGCTGGTTTTGGAGGGTGCGGAAATCAATACCTGTCACTAGTGTTCATTTGATCATCCAACTTTAATCGTAAGTCTACAGAGGCCAGATTGAGTCCAAAAATAACCAAAAGGACCATTATCATCAATGAATTCATCACCCAAGGCAGCCCAAAGAAGTTAGGCTTGCCTACTTTACGGCACATTATCACTGTCAAGACTTTTCCAGCAATTCTATACAACCTCTGATTTGTGCCGAGGCGCCAGCGATTGAAAGAGAAATGAGGAGGCTAGGGAGCCAGACAGTGCTTCTCCTCGGTATAAACAATTCTGTGGCGCCTATCTGGCTGTCCTCGCGGAACCCATCAGAAGGTGGCAGTGTCTAATTTAGGTCTAATTTCGGTATTGGATGAGTCCAGCTTGTAGTAGTTTTCGAAGGTTTTCACAGCTTTCACACACCAGAAAATAGACCTCACTTTGTTGGTTGAAGAGGTGGGATTGTGCGTGATAGAGGGCTTCTGAGTTTAAGAACGAAGACCTGTGAGTAGCAGCACCGTTGGATAAGATTTGTATTGAGGTTGGGAAAGAAAATACTTTTCGATGCAAAGGTATTTGCGGCCTGTGTAATCATAGACCGAGAAAAACAAGATTCAAACAGGGAAAGATACATGGTTTTCAGTGCAGATTGAAAAATGCGAACTTGTCGGCTATTGGATAGAAATGTACCTCGAGCGTAGACATTGTCCCATCCGTGATTAAGGATAATGTTCCTCTTATCCCTGTTTCTGGTAAGCATGGGTACTCATGAGGTAAAGAGTACGTGATGGATTGTAGTCGAGCCCAGGTCTAGCGCGGCCCCCTGGTATAGTGCTCAATAGAGTCCTAATATCGTGGGCTTTGATGAAGTCTATTTTGTCGTCAGCGAGACGAGTAGCCCTTTGCACAATCTGCCATGTTAGTCGTAGAGGCAGACTTGGTATAGGATATGTTAAAGAAATATTGCCACCGATATTGAATACACCTAAACAACTGACCATGTACTGTCTTCTACTTGAAATCAGAAAATGTAGCATTGGTCAATTTTGCGACTCACATTTTGCGCACAGCTTTGGTGCTAATTTGCCTCGCCTCATAACGAATAAACGATGTTGATGCCCATGAGCCACAAGATACGAAACTCCGCGTAAGTTACAGGGCATATTATTCCGAATTCTACTTCATCGTGCACGAGCCAGGCGCACAACGGGTGGAAATGATGTTCGTGAGTAGAAGTACATCAGATTTGCCGACATTTGAGGCGTTGAGAGAAAAACATACAAAATTCATCGTTCATGTAGGCTGAGGTCGCTGTTACACAGTTTGGAGCCGATCAAATTCCGATAGTTGAAAAGATCTGAGAATATTATGCATTCCTCTGCCCACGTTCTCTCGCCCGCTCATGTCCGGGAGACTCGTGGAAGATGATGCAGGCGATGGTTGGGGATTAACAGTTGTCGCGATCCCTAACAACAAGGCTCAGTAGGGCCAAGATATTCTGCCATGCATCCGACCCAATCATGTGGATTCGAAGAGACATGGGGTATGCCTTGCTTCATACGCGTCGAGGAACTGCCCCTGCCTTAGATATTCGAGCAACTCCCCGTATGCTTATGTCGGAACGGCCCCTATAGCTCTCTTAAAAATTCGGTTAAGGTGGCTTTACGACTAGGCGGCCCCTTTCGGTGGTGAACAGACCAGACGTTTAGCCCTGCGGAAATTCTTTTTTCCAATCATGTAGCCCAGATGTGGCCTTGAGCATCATGCCTTTATTTAATCAGCTACTTGACACTCTCGCATCAATGGGGAGAAGCTGCTGCTTTGCTTGTTGCCGATTATGCGTCCGTACACTGTCACAGCGACTTTGCGACGGCTGCGAGGGGAACGCCAAGTCGAGGCTTCCATTCAGGGTAGATCATCCGGAGCTAGATATTACCCCACCCCCTCTTTAAAAACAGTTACGGAGCCAATTTGTGGTTGTTCAACCCAGCAAGCGCCCTTACCCCCAGCTCGACTACTCTCAACCGACGCCGCATCTGAAATATTCATCGCTTATTCCCCCAATGTCTATGTTCAGTTGGGAGGCGATCATGACGCTATTGGAGACATGGTACTAGGATGATCCCTTCACAGAGTCTGGAGAAGCTCCCCAGCTGCCACAAGAATTGCTCTGTTCCAAAGCAGATAGGTCAGAAGGGACGGGGGGCCGAGGAAAGAAACTTCCCGCCCTCCTAGGGTAGATCGGGTGGAACGGGGCGTCAGTCAGTGAGTGAGCATGCAGCCCCATCCGTCTATCATCTTTGTCTTGTGACTTACAATGCGGATGCGGCTGCCAACCTTTACATAGCTTCAACAACCAATCCAACTTCTCTTCATTGTCGCTCTTACTAACTTCATTTGCTTTATATCAGAAGTAGCTGTTTGTGTGTAAGATTCCTACCTTACGCCCTCAAACCTTACCTACGCCAGACATTTATCCATGGGGCCATTTGCCTCCCTCACTGCAATTTTCCTTCTTCTTCTTCTTCCACATCTCACAGCTGCGACGGTGAAGCAAAACGGAAAAAAATGTGACTGTTTTCGCACTACTGGTCCATCTGGAGGCTACTTCACCAATCACATCTTTCAAGACTTTCGTGGTGTCTCTGCCTCAACGGCACCGCCTCTACTAACATCCAAAGAGAGCTCCAATGATGCATCAGTCACTCATAGCTATTTCAAGAGCCCAGCTTGGACAAAAAACTGGAGAATTCAACACTGGAACAACACCGATTCGATGGATCAAACTAGCGCCACGCTGATGATGATTAATTCTCTGAATAATGTATATATTGGTTTGTCTTATAAGATCGCTGATAGGCGAATTTTTCGTGACTTGTGCCTCCTAACTTATGACAGAAAATAATCCCTCAGATCCTCATCTCAGCTGGTTAACGCTCCGTACTGCTCGTGCGCCCACCTTTCAAGCAGCAGCCGAAATTGACACGGTACCTAACAATATGCTCTTCCTCTCTGTGCGTTATCTCGCCCGGATAAGTGGAGATCCAGGTGCCTGTGCAGGCTTCTTCACCTATCTCCCACCTGGCTCTGATCCTACGAGTGTACAGGAAGCAGATATTGAGATATTAACTGGTGCTCCGGTGGACCACGCCCAATTCACGAACCAGCCAAGTTTTGATAATCAAGGTCGAGAGCTTAAGGAAGCTAGTATGAACACAACTATACCCAAAACAAAGGATTATTCCCAGTGGAACGTCTGGAGAATGGACTGGATGCCTGGGCAAACCAGCTGGTATGTTAACGACGTATCCGTTGCAAACATTAGCATTCAGACTCCCAAAGACCCGGCTGGTCTAATAATGAATATGTGGAGTGATGGGGGGTTATGGACCGGTAACATGAGTGAAGGCCAGTCAGCATATATGAATGTTCAATGGATAGAGATCGCCTACAACACTAGTGGAGTTTCGGAAAGTGACCGTAGAAAGAGAGATGAAACTTCTCTATCGACACATGGACGCTTACCGCGACGAGATCCAGCCTTATGCGCAGCTGTCTGTAGCCTAGATGAAAACATCACTGCCATTGGAACACCGAAGCTTTTGTATGGACGGGCAGACCCAACATGGTCAGCATCTTCTCGGACTCTCTGTATACCAATAGCTCTCATAATAGCTGGTGTGTTGGGAATACTGTGATATTCTTCATTTCACATTGATCTTCATCTACTCAGGCAAGGATACTGAGCATAAACACCCACAGAGACAAATCACCACCAGCAGACACCGGAAAAGTTCGTGATGAAATGTATCATCGCATAATTGAATATCCGTTCAATTGTTAACAGAAATTATTTGTCGTCTTGTATTATATAGCATTTTAAGACATCGTATTATATCATTAGGAGTTTCTATTTGCTGGGATGGGCTTTTTGTAACTGAAAACTTACAGACCCTGATTATTTTGGAGGATTGATCTTAATAGTGGAAAACAAGCACATTGATACCCGACTGTCAAAGCCTCAACCAGTTGAGGATACATAAAAATTTACAAAAATATGGGAGCAAGAGAATTCGATATGTCACAAGAAAGGTCAGGAGTTGGAATACGAGCAGTACTGGATCCTAGCCAGGAAATGAACTGTGAACTACAGGGTAATGGGAGGAAACTATTTGGAACCAGCTGTATTTAGATGACGTAGAACTAGATCGTCTCGGAATTGAAAGGCTCTTCCAAGTTCTTTCCTAAAGCACCAATCTCTCGGAGGAGTTATTTACAGTTGTAATCTAACTCTCAAAATCTCAACGGGATCTAGATCTAATCATTTGTTTATTATCTGACTGGAGGAGCAAATTTTAGACTATAGTCCTTTTGAAACTCAGATTGTTGAATCTAGGGGAGCGCTCGATCTGAGGGCATAGTATCAGGACCTGGAAGCAGTAATCTGCAAAAGTGAAGGTATAATGTTTTTTCAGTCAATTTCACCCAATTATCGCAATCTCGTGAGAGTTAGCCCAAAATGAAACGACTCTAAGCTTCCAACTACCGGAATCATTCATTCCCAATAAGATTGATTCCAACCAGATCTTCCTTTGGGCCAAATGCACAACCATTTATATCCTGATTTCAATATCCATTCCTCTCGTCAACTGGGTCTCTGGCTCCAGCTGGCCTCCAAAGACACATGCACGACACTACGATAACACGCTGGTGGTAATAATTCATGAAACAAACGTCTACTTGGATAGACCCTTGGAGTTGATGCACGATAGATCAGGGTAGATCAACAAGACCTATGTCCTGAGTAGTATCTGAATAATTTGGACAGCCAACCCACTTGAGACAGGTAAACGCTTGCTCATGCTCAGTGAGATTGATTATTATTTGTTGAGGAGCTCTTGTACGGAAAGACAAAAGCGCTCTTGGATAACCGATGGGGTTTGAAACTTCCCTGCGGTGAGTGCTACTGGACAAGGATCGATCGTTTTACGATAACAAACACGGTATGGAGTGATATTTGTGCATAAAGTTTAGAGTCTGGATGATTTTGAAGTCTGTGGAGATGTCTGATGTGTAGAAGGAAGATTCATCGAGTGTCAAAGCTTGATAGCCGAAAAGACGATTTATTGGTTGTTCCGTTTGGCAAAAACAGCTAGGGGCTCAGTTGCTGTAGTTATGTAGTAGCTCAGAAGTGAAAATGGCCAGCATTATGGCTGAGACTAGCGTCGAGCTGGCACCAGGAGCGCCAAAGATTTTCCTTACATGCAGTCCGAAGGCTTTGGAACAATTGCCAGTATCACGTATCCATTTACTCAATTATCCAGTTGATCACGAGGGCAAGGCTGGACACCCGTACGTGGTGTCTCAACTTCTAGCAACTTTTATTTCAATCCCTCACTTATCAGATGGTTCACTGAATAGAATAGTGAAACTTAGCATCATGGGATGGAAGCGGATCTAGATCTTGAAATAAAGACATCTGTTTAGGCGACCAAGGACTAGTTCTCACACCAGAGACCAAACTAACAGAATTGAATTATTTAGTTCTCCGAGGCACGGACACTGCGGAAGTGGTTGATAGGGGGTTGTGAACTGGGACGTCGCTTCCTGCCGCCCTCTTCGATAATTGCTGCAATTATCAGGCGCTCTACCTTCTTTTTTTTGATATCATATATTCGCTGTACTTTAGCTGGGCCCGTTTCAGATTGCCAGCTGTCCACTGACGCGCTTGCACGTCGGATAGCCCAAGGGAATGAGCAATGCGGCCCTTTGTTTCATACTACGTATTATCAGGCTACGCGACTACATAATCAAAACAAACAAATCATAGCTGAAGAAACTACATGGTATAGCCACTATTTCGACAGGGAATCTGCATGACACAAATTCGTCTTTAATATTTCAGGCACCCTTATAGCTGGGAGGAGCTTCATCGCTAGTAGAATTTGGACTTTTGAGGACGCAGCCGCGGTTCTCTTTGGAAATTGAAGCTCATTTTTGAGCGCCAGTCTAACACTAGACATGGAAAGCTGTATTTGGCGTCTCTTGCTTTGTCAGCCACTTGGAGACTCGTATAGGTTCCTGAGGTCTACAACTTTGAGATATTTTGTGGTTATCCACAGTGCTTCGAGGTTCTGATTTTACGTCACGGGTGGAAAGGCGGGAGAAGGAGAGATGGCCACGTCTTTACTAAAGACGAAAATAATCTGTTGCCGACGCACAGCAGCTGCATTCATCCTCGGTTCAACGGGATATATGTTTCATGCAGACATGAATCACATCACATGAGCAAGACCAGTCCATCCTACCTGGGACTTCAAGGCGCCACAAGGTCATCATAGATATATTAGTCATCACTAAAGTAGCTTTTACAGTCTTCATGCGCCGTGGCCATTTCAGATGAAGGTTGGCACCTGTACCTCTCTAAACCTTTGCAATACTCAAGAGTAGAATTTCTGAGTCAGGGGATGTGATGGACACCGAAGGCATTCGGGCATCTGTGGTTGTCCAGGCTACTGAGAAGTTAGTTGATGCACCATTGAACCATGATACGTGTAGGTTGACGTATATAAGAGAAAGGATGAGGCGCTAATTCGAACTAAATAAATAATTCAATTATCCTGATATGTCGCCTCTAGGCCCTTGTGTTATGATCCTGGTCTATGCAAGGAAGCATGGGATTCATAAACAAGACTGCGTGTTAACAGTTCATGGCAATATTTATGCATGACTCAATTGTGGGTTGTGCTAATTGTTAGCAGCTTCAGGACCAAATAATGTCGGTACTCACTAATCGAGTAAAGATCAGGTACTCCCGCCGTGGTTGGATGGTGCAGTGGTACATCATCTTGGCCGGTTTCTCAAGTAAGGTCTGGATAGCTGGGACACACATCTCACCCGAGACTGGTGACCGCTGGTTCGAGTCCGGCAAAACTAAACTACATTTCTCGCGGCGCTAGCACATATGAATGATGAAGGCATGCTTGGATAATTAAAGGTTTTAAGTTTCCCTTTTGTGGGTACTTACAGAGTAGGGTCTATTGAAAGGCTGAGGGCGATAGATAGGGAGACGTCACCTTGTGAGTAGAATACTGATAGGTATGGGAGAATTCAATAGATCACTTGGACAGAGTAAGATGATTGAATGGTAGTGAATTGTAGATGTGGATGTAGATACTAAGAGTAAAAAGGTCCTATCTATATACAGGAGTTCCAACCCTTGTTCCTCCATATGTTATTGTCTATGATAGCTAGAGTAACTACAATGGTGTCCTTATTATAGTGAACACGTTGATGTTAGTGTGTAGCAATCAGGAGGCAATAGTGATCAGATTCTAAGGGGTTAACTTAATTGGTGCACGGTTATCCCCTGATGGTGTGTGCAGTTATGAACTCAGATTTTTACAACAGGGTCGACTGTTTGTGTAAGCGAACATACCTCATAGTGGTATTTGCAAATGAAATCCAGAGTATGAATGTCTCTGACGTCAGGGTAAACCAATATGTATACATAATACCGGTCTTGTATCATAGCTAAATAGCGGAATAGAAACTAATGATTTAAAAAAAACCAGACATTCAATGGGCATGGATGTAGAGTAAATTGAACATGTACATAACCAGGTGCATTTACTCCACAATAAGATCAGGCGTTCGACTTCAGATATCTATTATTCTCACATATTCTTCATCCATTCGCTCACCCGCCCGATTATAGATGCCACATTATTTCTACTTTCCGTCTTACCACGATTCTTATCCATCTAACCTCACAATCACAACACCATGCAGGGTTTTTTAACGGAGGACATGTATGTCATGTAGAATGGCTTAATTTGACATTTGGAACACTCATATTTCCTTTGCAGATACCACTCGAGGTTGACCCTTACCTCATATAGCCTCTTCCGTGCATGCCGACCACAGGGAAAAGCTTGAAAATCCAATGGATACCCAATTGTACTTTCGTCATACCACAGATACGATATAGTCGCAAGAGAGCGTGGTGTGTAGGCCTTACTGGATTCGAGCCAGCTTTCTGCTGTCTCAGACGGAGTAAGTGTTCAAGCTATCTAAAATCTACTTGAGAGAGAACGGCCCGAATGGTGTACCAGTGCACTATTTCGAACTTACCAATGCTAAACCTGTTACTGGACTATTCCTTCGACGTGAGGTGTGCAGGCCGTCCCTATCGTGGTAGCAAGTGAAATAAGCAGCTGGACCGGCGAGATGCAACGGCTCATCCTATGGGCTATCCACTGTCTAAATCCGGGCTTTTCATTCAATATCTCAACTAGCGGAGGTGTAATGAAAAGAGGATGGTGGCCTAGTCACTTGCAGAACCATTAATGGCTAATTCCTCAGATAGATGTATCTAGCTTTCCCAAAAAACATGCCTGCGCAGGCAAATCCGGGAACAAGGCCCCTCAGCCGTTCATTCATCACTCCCGCACAAGATATTCGTCGGCCAGTGTGTCTTTCAAAGTCTCTTGTTGGTAACAAGGGTGAGATGGAGGCTTGGGCGCACTCTGATTTTACCAGCGATCCGGGGACACTTGTCCCGAAGTTGTAAAGTTAGCTGTGGCCTGCTCCGGTGAGGCACGGTTATATGATTGGGGCTGGGGCTAGGGCTTACTGTTATCGGTCGATATTAGAATTATGGGCGGCCAGATTGGGGAGGAGAGAAGAATTGGGATTAAAGCTACAGTCTCACTGACCGTGCTCGCAGACCAGCCCGGATTTCTTTTTTTGCATCAGATTTCAAGGGCGTTTGCAGCTGTCTAGCCATGACACAATGTAAGAGGAAAAACTAGACTGGAATATAGGCGACGGAATAGCTGGGCATCTATTCGTTGAGTCGTCCACCGCACTTGAGTTCCCGCTCATGAAGGATGAAAGAGCCAAGGTCAAGTACCGAGAGTATCAATTCACCAGGACAAGTGCGCGAGGATGCCTTCTGGACACTCTCCACAACCCATTGGATTGCCCCGTGCTATGGGCCCATTAGCAACTACCTGTCCATCTTGCAGGGCGACAAAGCGCAGCTTCAACAAACCCCGCATGGATTTGCGCAAAGACGCTTTGCACTGCTCTTTGACAGAAGCTTGTCGCGCGGGCCCATCAGGCTAGTCTAGGTCTTTTCTAGCACACGCAACTTTTCCAATTACAGGACGGCCAAAGGCCAAACAATTGTCAGTAATGCTCTCTAGAGTGCTGGGAAAGAGATATTTCCTCGGGGCCGATAAATGATGGATTTGAAAATTTTAGTTGAGGTTCCGATCGAGCGGAGTAGCGTTGGCAAGTTTTGGGTCGAAATCTTTACAAAGATTCCAGGATTACAAAACATTATCAAGTCAAATGACCTGTACCCAGACTCGAACTGTAGACAGGCTCAAACCAGTCTAATATTTCCACCACCAACTATCCACCATCTCAAAATTTACAGGAAGATCTTTACTTTCTAAACTCAGCTCGCGGCCCCCTTCAAAAGAATCTCATCATCTACCAAGCACTCCACAATCCATAGGTCAGAGTGAAAGTTCAAGATACTATAGGATACCCATCCCTATGCAAGTGCCACGCGATCCAAGGGCGAGTTAAGCTTCTAGCCTTAAAATATGTTTATACCTCAGCCTAGGACACTTACAATTCAACTGACGTCCCTTCGCCACTGACCAGACTAGCTGAACATTATGACGACACATCAATCAGAGCTCTTGACAAAAGTCAAGGCACCGTTACCTCCAACTTAGGCCCTCACTCGCCTACTCGGCCTCCACTAGAGGGAGCAAGGTGTTGGGTGAGAAAGTAATCAATTTTCACCAGGGAAAGGTAGGCACTTGAAACATGGCGATGCTTAAATGCAGAACTTAAAGGCAAGGGCAAGAGAGAAAACCTATATTAACGAGTGGATAAGGCCTCTAGTGAAGAAAATAACTCCAGGGAGAGGCAAGGAGATCCTGGGTCGTGACAAAGCTGGGACTGAACAGATGGGAAAATTCAAAGGTGGGAAGCCGACAAGGACTCGGGCGCGTGGTATCTGAGTCTAAAGAAGAATTTGCGCTTCGATGCCTCAAGATCAGCTTCTTCTGTCGTCGAGCTTAGCATCATTCAACACATGGGTGAAGTCTGAGTTGGTTAGGTCATTCAGATGGAATGAGGCTCTTGTACTTGGTAATTATCAACCCGACCCCAATCATGCTTAATCTCTCATACGGGTGAAGCATTTGCTAATTTTCTAGCACGTTAATCTGCAAACAAAAAAACATTTCCCAAACGTATTGCCCGGCTCTAGCTCACTATTGAAGCCACTAAAACCACTGATATCCACCGGAGTCTCCACTGCTACTCGCTTTCCATTCCAAACTTAAACCGTATCTAATCCTTAACATGGGTCTTGACGTTCTCGATCGAGACTCAGCCGTAGATTACTCTACGAAGTCACTGGAGAATCTAACCTCTTCCATTCCTGCCGCTGCCGATAACTATTCCCAAGATGCCATCGAGGAACTACCTCGTAGTCTTCAGTAAAGCTTCACCATCATGCCACCTCTAAATTTCCAAAATGCACGCACATCATTTTGCAAAGTTTTACCTATAGCCTGTCCTGATAACAAGATAATGGCCAAGCCACCGAGTCGAATAGAATCAAAGACCAAAGTGTGTTCCGTTCTGCTCATGAATGTGCTAGGTAGAGTCACCCATCGCAGTCCTACAGGAGCTTAAGCACGAGTGGGGCCGTGCTGGATTAGGTTAACTATCGTAAAGTATAGATATGCCTCACCCTATCTAAATGACAGGACCACCTCAGACTTCACCTTTGTGTTGAATCATACCAAGCCTGACCGTCCAGGAACCCGCTGTATATACGTCGTAGCGCAAATACCTCCTCAGCCTTGGCGACTACGCGCCCGAGCCCTTGACATTCTCATTGGCTCCGATATATAAATGCCGTTCAAAATCTCATCGTTGTTCCAGCCTTGCACCCCCACATCGTACCGTTGGGTTGTTGTCATCATCGAGGATTTGTGTAATCCCCTGGATGTATCTTCCCTTTTCTTCCTTCTTTGTACACGTCTCGTTTCCATCATGGCCTTCCTCGTTAGGGCGTGTGTAGGTAGGTGATGTGACGAGTATGGAGGTGAGTCGCTCTCAGATTGGTAGTAAATTGGAAGCTCGAATAAATTCATCGATGACCATGTGAGATGTGGCTGGAAGTGTAACGCCCATCGTACGCTTCGCTACGAGCGTATGGGACATTTTGAGAGCGAACGGGCTCGGTTAGCCGCAACGATAAACTCGAGGAGGCATCTAGGACGCCTTATGTTATTTACTCGTTTTATGCCAGAATAGACTGTAAATTTTATAAGCCTGTCCAGAAAAGTTTCATCATGGTAGATACATCGTACTCGATGTTTTACCCGGCTAGTGTAGCACACCAACCCTCAACAAGCACTAATCATTCCATAGAATATGACAGTTGTAGGGATTTCGGAAATGCCCATCAGCGCTCGTATTGGAGCAAATATATTCAAAAGGGAGTGACCGGCCGACTGTGGGCGATAGAGCTGAATACTGGAAAGACCTAGTAGAATTTGTGTTCAGAAAGCTAGTGCGAGAAATATTTCTATTTTAGAAATATCTCTATATATGGAGAAGTATGGTGCTTCACATGATTGGAATTGCGGCGTTAGGATAGTAGATTTTCGACTACTATCTATAGCCTCTTTCTTCAGTCCCGTGCATGCTGGCTGTACTTGAGATTTGGCTGTCGAAATTGGCTTCGGATACAGTTGAATTGAAGCTACCCAAGCCCAGGTGTTCTTTACTGGCCGGGCGACGGCTAAGCATACGTTTCTATGTTCAGGGGGGCCCCTCGGATAGATTCGTGGGGCAAGAAGGGAGGCCTGGTATTCAAGCTGTGCCGGCATCCACAAAGTCGGTCATTTCCACCCGTAAAGTAACGTCCATCCAATTCATAATGCCCTCGTGTTGCTCGTCCTAGAGTGGAGTGGCAGCTGCTTCAGCGTAGCTAGTAATAATGGTATAAATTTGAGTGTGTGCCGTAATCTACGCTCTCCGCTGTAGTAACGAATGCTGGAGGGCATTTTTTTTACGAGATCAGGGTCATTCCCCACCACATGAACCTTTGCGAACGCACTAATTTGGCTTGTGGTGTGGTATTCGAAGCTGCAGCTATTTTTCCATCTAATTGCAGAAATATTGGATTTTACAAGGGCTGCATCGCCATCATTTGTCAATGTGTCTCACTCCCCTGGGTCTAGGACTTGGCTAGGGTACGTAAATCTTTTCTGCCCACAAGCCGGGGGTATCTGTGCCTCGGGGAATGTACTCCCCTCTCTGCCTTCTTCTCTACGATTTTCCAGTGGCAACACCCCCAGTTTCTAATTTGAAAACATACTCAAAGGAGCCGTTATCCCCTCTCTAGCCATCGAGACGATGGCCATTTGCGGGTGTGTAGTTGCGTGGAAAAGTCCCAATCACCACTGGTTGCAGGGCTATCCTATGACGAAGTGGCCTGCCATACGGGCGCAGCAGACCTGTGTATACCTAAGGGCATCTCTCAAATTTACTAGCCTTTTCCTAATTCATCTCCTGATTCATGCCACAAGAAAAACCAAAGGTCGTAAAAGAATATTAGAAAAATCTTAGTCGAGAATGACTGCCGAGAATAAGCCTGGCCTAGCATTTAAAAATCGTTATGGACATCGGGTTGTCGAGTAACTCATGTATTTCAGAAGCCCTCCTCGCTAGTAGATTCGAAATCTGCTTTTCTTGAGCGCAGAAAGGTATTTTACTATGCTTTCGTGGGCTTCTTATCTGCCCGTCGGTGGGTATTACATGTTGTGGTATGATGAGGGTTTCTCTGACTACAATTTGAGCAGTTTGTGCCGCAACATCTTTCCTAATTCCCAGCATCATTGTCGACGTCTTGGTCGTCCTAATTGTTATCGGAAGCGTATCTTTGACGGAGGGAGAGTTTACTCAGCTCAAAGTTGAAAAGATGTTGCTCAATCTCAGCTCTGCAGACTCTACAGTGATAGCTGGAGGTTCGTAGCGGACACCACTTAAAGGTGTTGAGTTTCGTCTCCCTCCTGCACAAGTTACAATAAGCACTTAGATGCATGGTCAATTTCATATGCATAGCTTCACTTTTATTTCTATTCTGCATCTTGTAGTTAGAATGAAGTCATTAAACCCTTTACTACATTGCATTCATTCTATTATCCTTGATTAATTTTTTGCCTGAAGTTTCTCATTCATGGAACGAACAGAGCCAATTTTGGAACTATGTATAGAACAGGCAATTTTAGTAGTGAGTCAATATTTGGATTCGGTGGCATTTATGAGAATACTATCAGGATATATATAAGACTAAGATAGATTTCTCGTTGAGAGGGCAATCAATTAACTCAATCTTCTCGGGAGGAAATTCATCCAAGTCCCATTTTGCTTCACACATAATCAATAGATATTTTGTAATGTGTCACGACGAAGAGATCATCAATGAAGTGTAGGTTGAAAACTGATTATGTGTCAGTGGTGACCATTTCGGGCTTGAAAATGCTATTTCCTTAGGGTCAAGTTCCACATAAACCATGAAACACAGAAAATTGTCCTTAAATCAATAATACAAGGCCTTCAAACACTTTGATTCTTCGCTACTGATTGGATATATTAAGACCATAGCTTATTCATATCTTAAGGAAGGCCTGCTTCAAATTCCTTCAGAGAAACCTCAATGCATTAGCCCTGTCTCTATCTTCCAATAGCATCCAGATGTATTCGCCACGCCTTGTTATAGGGGGATTCGAGCGACAATTCAAATACAATTTTTGCTGCATACTGCAGGAACACGTTATTTGAAAAGCTCTCTCTTAAACAGTGTTGAGACAGCCTGTAAAAATTTCTCATCTGAGAGAAGATCACTGCTTAAAAATTAGCAAGACTTAACTTCATTTCGCGCTGTTCTCGCGTTTGCAAACATGTAGGCATACTTGGTCAGCCAAAAATTTCAAAAGTTCCCTCTGATGGATATACGTAGTTAGATAGTGGGTCAATACCTGTACCAAAATCCTAAGGTAAATTTCCAGCGAATGAAATCCACTATTCGGTGTGGAATATGATGTAATATTCATCGCTTGAATAATGTAGCCACTCCATGACAACTAACAAGCATTTTTCTATGGATTGCGGACACTTTAGGCGTCTTTCCCCACCAAGATAATCTCACTTCCTACAAGGATACATAATATCTGTTGCCTTAGTTTTCTGTGGGCAGAGCGGCTGTGCTTAAATAGCCGTTTTAATCGTATTTTGGATTTAGCTTTATCTTTCTCAAAATTGTGTGTGGAAGCAGAATGTCTGCCTCCGCAAGTTATTTCCGCTATAATAGTGTCAGGGAAACTTTTGCTGTTGTGATATTTCTGAATAATCTCTATGGTATATAGCCTAGTCCATTTCGTTTGTATGTCGGTCAGTTTACAAGAGTTAGTACAAATATCATCACCAATGATTCCACTTGCTTAAAATGCGACACGCACTAAGAAATGAGGAGGTGTTTGACTGAGGAAAGGGCCTCCGAAGGAGACCTTTAATCGCTAAATTTTGTACTGTTTTCCGTATATAATCTAATGCAATCCGCCTTCATTCGTGTCAAGTACACCTTAAAACAGCTTGTTATTTTAATTTTAGCCTTTGAGAGTTCTTATTCATCTGCTCTCATTACTATGGGGGGTAATAGATTCCTCAGACTGGTTTGTTTGTTTCTCATTCGGTAATGCAGCTAAATTGGATTTCGGTAAGATCTTATCTTTCACTAGCCTAACAAGAAATTCTCCTGTCTCACCTGAGCTCTCTAAGGTGTCAATTTTAGCCTTGAGCCACTCGACATCTCGGAGCATCCTATTATGATAAGTCTTACGTGTATAGGTCTTTTGGGGCCTACTAACCTTTCTTTTTCACTTTCACTTTCTAGTTCTACTTCCTCGAACGCCTTTCCCCATTGTTCTCTGTAATTAGACAAGACTGGCCGCATGACTGTACACACTGTTTCTTCGGGTAGATGCTTACTAAGGACTCTGTGTAGAGTACTTGTTTCTCTTGTCAGTACTTCCATGTACTGATTTATACCGTCCTTCTCCTTAGACCAATCTACGGATCGCATGCTTTTGATATGGGCCGCCGAGCGACTAGCCATTATATTTATAAGCTTATCGTAAATCGATTTTTGATGCTCGAGGTATGCCTTTCTTACTTTGTCGAATTCGCCAATGGTAGTGACATTTGATGGATTATGTCGACGGAAAAACTCTCTTACGTGCGATATAATTACACAAATAAACGAAAGAGCTTGAGAGGCAAGCGCAAGGTGTTTGGTAGTAATGTTCTTAAGACCTGCAGAGCGAGTTGCACCGGCCCCCAATATAAGTTGTGTACAACGTGAGTTGAAAAGAGTCAAGTATGAAATGATTGACGCAGCTATTTCAGACATTATTGACGGGATACCAGTGGAAAGGTGAATGAAGGATGAGAGCCCATGAAGACATAAAGTTGCAGAGTGAGTGAGAATGAATGAGTCGGATTCTATAACTGCACAGCGAATTCCTGCTTTGAATGAAGTAGCCCCAGACATGGTGTTCGTGGGCTCAGAAGCCGAGTCAAAATTTTTAGCAACAGATTCTGGCTCTGAAGCTGATGGGTTCAACCATATATTACAGCTTGCATTCCAAGCCGGGACATCCTCTGTGCTAGACAGAATTATACGCGATAAAGCCATACTATCTGCCTCCGTGAATTCCTTTGCGTTCCAGGAATCAGCCTCCATCTCTGTTGCAAGATTTTGCCTCTGTGTTTCGCCAAGCTGACGAGAAAAATCACTTATATGGCCGTTAACCACATTTTTCAGAGATATACCACTCCTTCCAGAAATAGCTTCACACTCATTAGCAAAGAGCAAATTCAAAGTAAAATAACGGAGAAAATTCTCTACAGAAAGGTGAGTAGTCTGCTCAGATCTTACTCGTAGAAGTTTGACAATTTTGTCTTGAGCAATGTCAACAGACTGACCAAGTAGATTTGACATGTCCAGAGTGAGATCCATTCTCTCACGATCATCTGAGCTCGGACTCCCACTTGATGAAGCTTGGTTCAATATTTCATCGATATTTCCTGCTACTGAGCTGTGAGGTGAATTTATGGGAGACACATGTTCATCAAATGAACTGGTGATGTCTAGTAAAATTTTTACCTGTGTTCCGAGCCTCCTGAGCGTCTCGCCGATACCGATATAAATTTTCCTCAGAAGTTCTTCAGAATCCTCAGGTTCGAGTGATCGCAAGTTCCGGGCCAAAATTGATGATTTCTCTTGCTGAGTCTTTGCTCGGTTTTCAGGAGTGGTCGAGACCGACATCATGGATTCAGCATCATCATCGCTTGAAGCCGGAAGCCTTCGCCTGACTATGTTTCGTACTTCTCGAAGAACAGACTCTCGATACGCAGTGGTAGCAGAGGACGTGTATTGCGCACGATGAAGCCCGTTGAGATTAGCTGTTAATTCTGATCTAAATTGAGACGCGATGGAGAGATAAGCAGGAGAAGATGGCCCCCGATTATGACTCCTTGATCGTTGGGATGCAAGACTCCATCGTTGTAGGGTATCAGGGGCTGATACCGATTCGACGTGACGCCTGAGGTCATTCATTAACGTATTCAAGAACCGAACTTCAAAAGCTTTTCCAATTCGAAAACGTAGTATTTCTATATCATTTGTAACACTCAACAAGGCTTTAGCCCCACGTAGATCTCGCACTTGTCTCTTGGTAATGCTACTTGTTTCCTCACCTGAGATCAACTTTTTTAGGGTATCAATTGTATCAAGGGCTTTATCTATATCTCCGCTCTCGACTAAGGCCTCGCAATTTGCTACAATCTCAACTATATCCCTAAGCTGGAGTACAGCGTCGCTAAGACGATTCATATTTTCTTTTCTCTGCTTTAACTGAATAATATTTAGCCCACCAACGGCCATGTCGTCATCTAATGCTTGAAGTTCTCCCCTTAGAGACTTGATTCGATTGACGGATACAGAAGCTTCTAAATGAAGTTCTCTCAATGAGCCTAGGGCTGCAAAAAAGGATTTTGAAGCAGATGAGATAGAGTTAACTAGATGTATTTCAATAGTATCCATGTACCAGGATAACTTTTCCTGCAAAATCGCATTTGTAGCTAATGCTTTTCTCGGTATGACCGAATTACTATTTGTATCTTTTCGCTCTTCGTTAGCTGTTGACAAAGGTCTGACTAGCTCTGACCGCTCGCTGACAACATCAAATGTTCGCGGGTTTTCAAGATGAAAACTCTCATCGAAATATACACTGGGAATTGTCGATAGTGGCGTTGGAATGTAGGTAGCTCGCCTGCCTCCACTAGACTTTCTGCGTGTTGTTTCAACCGAGGATAAAGAAGAAACAGATGCTTTTTTGGACATACTTGACCGGCTAGATAATCTTCTTCCATGTTCCTGAGGGTCTATCGAATTATCAGATCTACTTGATTTCCTAGAAGATAACGTATCCTCTTCTTCGTAGTTCTTAGCTCGTTGTAATGCACCGTAAAGAGCCCCAACCTGGGTGATATATGAGGTGAATACTGCTGGATCAACTTGGGGTATTGGTGTCAATGTGACTGGCGGTATGTCCCGCATCGTAGGGGGCTTATGTATGGTTGATGTCGATAATAAGGTATGTGAATTTGAACCAGTCCGAACAATTGGAGATTGTAGCAGAGTATGAATAGCTAGAACATATGAGCTGAATGTGTAGGAAGCTGTCAATTTAGATTGTACCATTCTGTCCCGTTTCTATCAGTCCTTGCCAATGCGTTGCTGTATCAAGTGTACCCCCAATGGAGTTCAATTTACCAATTCCTAGACTATTCCTGAGTTGAAATCTGGTATTCGTGCCTGCTCTTCGTCGTTGTTAGGGATTCCATAGAAAATTAAATTCCTAACTCACCTTGAGGTGTATTCGCTACGAATTGTTCCTGGTGATGTAGGCGAAAGGCTATCTATAGAGTGACGTGACGCAGGGGATGCCATAATGGTGAAGCTCTTAAACCTTGGCACCTCAAAGATCCTTCTGGGTTCGTATCTCGATAGTTTCTGGTCTTAGTTGACAGCATAAATTGTAGAAAATGTATTGCTACTCGAGAGCTATAAACCTCGAGTAGTGTGTGACTAAAATATATGGTGGTGTAGTCTTTTGATACTCGAAACTGGGCATTAATTAGTATTCGCAAATTATGACCATTGTAATAATCTAGGTACAGTGTATGGCAAATAAAAAGTTGTACAGTCTTATTTTTGAACAGGTTTTATTGATAATTGTGGAAAACCGAACCTGTAAGACTGTCATCTATTTGATTCATGTAGATGCCAGCAGCCAAGATTAGATCGGATGGGCAAGGATTCGCTCCGCGAGTGTCCGGACTGTTACTTTGGGCTTTATCATGTGATGTACGCGAAACTAGCCCCATTTTATGTAGGGAGGAAGCTATTATTGATTTCTGTTTGTCGCGTCACGAAACATTGCCGATAACTTCAACCTTGACATGGACAGACAACCAGTTTACTCACTCAACGTACTTCCTCCAGAGTATGAAAATGACGACACTCGTGGCCAGGTGCAAAATCAATTAGAGCAGTTTATCCTTCAGTTTCGACTGGAAAATGCCTTTATTTACAGGTGCATACTTCTTGAAATGGGAAAATCAACAGTGCTTAAATGAACTTCAGAGATCAAATTCGAGAGAACGTTCTTATGAAGCAGTACTTCTGTGATGTCGACGTCGGACATCTAATTTCCTTTAACGAAGAGCTGGCCCATCGGCTGGTGACAGAACCAGCAGAAATTATCCCTTTAGTAAGTAAAGCACAGTTTAATTCGGATAACCGCTAAAAGATTTAAAGTTTGAAGCTGGCTTGAAAAAATGTACCCACCGTATTGTATATCCTGCGTCGAAGGATGTATTTGTCCCTGAACACCAACTTTTGCTCCATTCTTCGGCAGGAGAAATATCGATCAGAAATCTTGATGCTCTTACGATATCACGACTTGTACGTGTTCCTGGTATAGTCATAGGCGCCTCAGTTTTGGCATCAAAAGCTACTGCTCTCCACATACAGTGCCGAAACTGTCGTCAGGTTAAAGTGCTTCCAGTTGCCGGAGGATTTGCTGGAATTTCTCTTCCTAGAACGTGTGACCGACAAAAAATACCCGGGGAAGATGCCTGTCCTCTTGATCCATATGTCGTGGTTCATGAGAGCTCCCAATTTGTCGATCAGCAGATAATTAAACTTCAGGAGGCCCCAGATCAAGTCCCAGTAGGAGAACTTCCTAGGCATGTTCTTATTTCAACTGATAGATACTTGACGAACAGAGTCGTCCCAGGCTCTAGGTGTATGATAACCGGGATATTCTCAATTTACCAGAATAAGCAATCTAAAGGCTCAAATACAACATCTGCAGTTGCTATTAGGACACCCTATCTTCGAGCAGTTGGTATTCACAGTGATGTCGATCTGTCATCCAAAGGCAACGCTTCATTTTCAGAAGAAGAGGAACAAGAATTTCTTGACATGAGCAGGAGGACCGATCTCTACACTGTTTTGGCAGATTGTATAGCACCATCAATATACGGAAACGAGAACATAAAAAAAGCAATTGCATGTCTCCTCTTCGGAGGCTCCAAGAAGATTCTTCCCGACGGTATGAAGTTGAGAGGAGACATCAATGTGCTACTACTTGGCGATCCTGGCACAGCCAAATCGCAATTGTTAAAATTTGTGGAGAAAGTTGCACCAATCGCCATATACACATCTGGTAAAGGTTCGTCAGCAGCAGGTCTGACAGCTTCTGTTCAGAGGGATCACACCACTCGAGAGTTCTACTTGGAAGGAGGTGCGATGGTGCTTGCAGATGGTGGAGTTGTCTGTATTGACGAATTCGATAAGATGAGGGACGAAGATAGAGTGGCTATTCACGAAGCTATGGAACAACAAACTATATCGATTGCTAAAGCAGGAATTACCACGATACTTAACGCAAGAACTTCAGTCTTAGCAGCCGCAAACCCCATATTTGGACGCTATGATGACTTGAGGACTCCAGGCGAAAATATCGATTTCCAGACAACAATATTGTCCCGTTTTGATATGATTTTTATCGTTAAAGATGAACATGATCGCGGTCGAGATGAAAAAATGGCAAAGCACGTTATGGGAATTCATATGGGTGGTCGTGGAATGGAAGACAAAGCCGAGGCTGAGATAAGCGTTGAAAAAATGAAGCGCTATATTAGTTATTGCAAATCGTGAGTCAAAACTTGTCGAAATGACAATATATTAGAAAAGACACAAACTGACAACAAGTTAAGTCGTTGCGCTCCCAGGCTCTCGCCCGAAGCAGCGGAAAAGTTATCATCTCATTTTGTCTCCATTCGAAAACAGGTTCATACTGCCGAGTTAGAAGCAGACGCTCGATCTTCAATTCCAATTACAGTACGTCAGTTGGAGGCTATTATACGAATTACAGAATCGCTCGCCAAACTCTCATTATCTACGGTTGCTACTGAGTTTCACGTCGACGAAGCAATTCGTCTCTTTCTTGCCTCAACCATGGACGCGGTCAAGATGGGCTCGGGACATGGGTCAAAGGAAATAAACGAGGAAGTGCATAAACTCGAGGAAGAACTAAGACGAAGGTTACCCATTGGCTGGTCAACCAGCATGAGCACTCTCAAGCGAGAGTTATGCGATGGAAAGGGATTTAGCGAAGGCGCTCTAACAAGAGTTTTGGCTATTCTACAAAGAAAAGATACTATCACTATCCGAGGACAAGGGAGTCAAGTTTATCGAAGTGGGGCCTAGATCAGTAGATTTAGGCTATTCTATTCGACCTGGACACTTCAGGCGTCGGGTGTTGGCGTACAGTCATTCACATTAAATAGAAAAATCTAATAATGGAAGTATCAAAACTTTATAATTAAATAAAGTCGTAAATTTATTTCAAATTGAACCTCCAACCAACAAGGCAGTGCGGACTGTATCGGAAGGAAGAAAGACACACTACTGCTCCGGTAACTAGTGCAGATAATGGGTATTTTTTGCATCAAATTTGAATTGCGCACGCAGCTATCTTGATATGACGCAATATCAGAAAGTATAGAATAGATGATTCAACTCAAAACTAGAGCATACATGCTTTAGGTTCCGTTTGCAAGTACCACTGCGAAGAAATAGCGGCTTTTTCTTGACCTCAAGTCTGCAATTATCCGTGAATACCCACCTAGGAAAAAACCTTCTAACTCCTGGGTTACCGAGACATGTCTCCATCATTCATTGACTTTTCTTTACGCGAAATGTTGTCTGAATAGTCTCTTTCTCAGGTGGAGAAAACTCCAAGGATACTCAAACTATACCAGAGAACACAACCAGGAAGCGGACCAGGGCACCCTTTATTCTTAATTTAATATATTGTCCTATCTGAGTCTATAACTATGTAGGACATGCAGGTCCTCTCTACCTACAGGCCAAGGATACCTATGCCAGTAGTATATCCCCTCCTATACCTCTCTTGCAGCTCCCCTCAAACAATACCACCCCTCACAAGCCCTCATTTGATCATACACTTAGAGGAGCCCTTTGCCCTTCATTATCTCCCCTCTCCAGCCAACAAAGCGATGGCCATTTGCGGGTACATTGCAGCCGGGAAAAATTGCAAAAACCACTGGGTGCGGAGCTCTCCTAATACCGACGTTAGGACTAAATCCGAAGACATAGTAACCCTTCCGAAGCGTTCGAAGAGGCCTGCCAGCTGGGCGCTGCAGACTTGTGGGTACCTCAGGAAATTCACCCACTGCCTTTCTAGCCTCCTCCCAGCTCCTTCCCGAAGGTCGTGCTGAAATGTAAGAAAAGTCTTGACAGAGCGTGATTGCTGTATGGTAGCTTAGCACAACTTCTTTTGTGCCATTGACTCATCGGCAATAGAAACCCTCCTGGCTAATTAGCCGAAATCTCGGTCCTGGCACCCACTTTCGTTCCAAAGTTGAAAACCCCCCGAAAATGTCAGTCTCAGCAAGGACTTCAGAGATCTGTTCCACCTATCACACCACATCTCAGCCGCCTATACTTCCTCAAGATGTAGAGCCCCATTAGAGCATCAGTCCCCCATAAACCATGACCCGAGCTTTGTATATTATGACTTGATTTCTTCCTTGGGGGTATACGTAGCGTCGTAAATTTGTAGTGAGTGATGGCCGATAATTAATGGGGCAAGCTCCTGTTTGCAATTGGAGCAACTTCTTTATTAGTCGTTAAGGCAAGATGAGGCGTGGTTAAAAAGAGGTTGAGGACTGAGATGAGAGTGGTAAGAAAGGCATTGTCGAGAAGTCGTCAAACGGAGATATGCTTGGGGTTGCTTTCGCCTTTGATACGGATGCAATTCTCCTTGGCTATCTCAAATATGCAGAGCATACTGAGCGACTACACCGGCACCACTGGAAGGTGAAGAATTCGTCTTTGCCGGCTGGGCAACCTTTATCGTTGGCTTTCTATTATAATGTTATTTACCCTCTAAGAATTAAGTTCCTGGCGAGCTTAATGCTCTTAAATTTGTAAAAGCCCCGGGCCATAATTCAAAGGCCCACACCCGTTGAAAGGTATGTTTATTGTACTACCTGAGTCATAGTGTCTAGCTCCCTGGTCTCCTCTCTGACCCAGGCCACACCTTGTGCAGTCCTCCTATCCTTTTTTGTTACTTGCAAGATTATTGATAAATTGCCGGTAAAGAATAACCATTCAGCTCAGTGTTTACCCATGGAATTCGGCCACCTTTTCCACGGAAGTTTCTACCCAAAAAATAAAAATGGTAGCAATGGAGACTGCGTGGACGGGAGAAAGTCTCAAAAAACCTGCAGCCCCAGCCAGGCGAGGCCTAGACACCGGGACCACATGAGGTGCGTATATTCATCTATATCTCACCTCTTTGTAACAGTTGAAGCTATCTTGATTCAATCTGCCATCTCCGTATTGGGTGCTGGGTACGCTCTGGATACTCATTGGATGGCTTTTCCTCCATGATCATGGGTGAGTGATGAGTATGATTTCAATCCTACAATCTGATATGATCGTGGTTGTCTCTGTGGTAGTGGTGATAGGGGAATGTGTTGAGAGATGAAGACGATACAGACCGCGAAAGCGATTGGGAATGCTCATCGGAGTGAGGACTTTGTTACTCAATACCGGCTCTGCAGACTCTACAGTGAGAGCTGGATGTTCGCAGGGGACACCACTGACTGGTGTTAAATTGTCACTCTGCTGCGATAGATTGAACTATTTGTTCTTTTGGAGCGGCTGACTTATTGGTGTCTTTGTTGCTTCAGGCTAGTTTCTATTTTTAATGTCGCAATTTTGTTTACGAGTGCTTTCATGCTGGTCAATCTACAAGCATCAGTTACTAATTTGTGCATTTCCCTACGATATTTCGAAGAAAGGCAACAATCCTTTCGGGCATTTTTCCACCTGGCTCGTTATCTTCCCTTTTAAATTATGTTGTATAAAAGTATCCAGCCAAGGCAAAGATTTTTGTGTAAGGGAGGCTGAGTAAGAACATGATGAAACATGTGGTCCCACTTTTATGAGCTCTGCCCAAAGGCTCATTGAATCTTAGCCAACTCAGGAAATCATGTAAAATAGAATTCAACGCCATCGAAATCTATTGTTTAGTAATTTTACGACTCACCATATCCACATACTATCCGATATTTGTTACTCCAGGTACGATTATCAACGGTTGTATTGTGTATCTGGCAAGGAGAATACCGCTGCGAAAAAAAATAAGGGATCCAGCGAATCTGATCAGACAATTTCTTGATTTCAGAGGGTGTTTTAGGTTGGTCATGAATTACACAAGCTAAAGAACCCTATGGGCCTTGAATAACGCTGTAAATCAACTTACCGATGTATCTCATATCTTATCGAGAAAGTATTCCCTCGGTTCATGAATTATCCTTTTTAACTACAGACAACTTCTAAATCTCGTCTAATTAATTGGAGCATAATTTGAATTCCTCTGGCCTCAGATTCTCAACAACCTCGAAATGTTAATTTTCAAATTATTGGTAAAAAAATATTTATTAAAACAAGTTGGGACACTTGTTAAAATCTTAGGCTGGAATATGCTGAGAAGTATGATCTACACCGCTTCGAATGATTATGATACATGTCTGATGACCACTAACAGGAAAACCACTCGAATTACTCTTTAGGGATAAGGCATGTTCAAGTAAATACGTGAAGTCTATATCGAAAAAGCTCATGGGCCGAGAATTAACTTCCAGTCCTAAATACTCACATTATAGCAACTCATACCTACAAGTATCAAGACTATATTATAGACTCCACTAGAAGAGGAATCAAGGACGGCAAAACTCAGGAACTATGCCGTTCGTGTCATGTTTGTTGATAGCATTGCCGAAACTGTGGGAACAACAATTAATAATGCTCTAGTACAGTACAGTGAACTAACATCACCGATATCTTGCTAACTTCTAGGTGGGGTCATGATCAGTGCACTCTCCATTATCATGATCTGGAGATCATACTCATATATCCGTAAACGTTTGGATAATTCAAATGTCATTGAATCACAGCACTAACTAGGGCTCTTCACGGAACCTCGATGTTACTAATTATAACAAGTAGGTCTCAGCAAATATTTTACGACTACTTGATTTTAATTACTCGTGTTGGTCATTTATTTCGTGGATTGGAGTATTTCCCACACGAATCTTCATGGACAACTAGCTGCATAATCGCGGGGACGACATCTCTCTAAGTCGGATTATTCTCGATGCTCTACTACAACAGGCATGTGCATTTCAGATCTCTCTTCCCCCTTGAGGTTATACGTCTCAACACCTTGGCAATGGCTCCTATCTAAATTTGACGCAAATAAGCGTTCCGTAGATATTATGAATACCGTGACTTCTATCTGTAATAAATCCCTTCGAAGGCATTTTTGACCTTTGGAAACCAAGTCTATGGGTACCAATATCATGCACTTGTTGCTGGAACATAGACACGCTATGGTATAATGCCATGTAATTTATCTGACAAATGGGGTGAGCACGGGTTGGGACATAGTTGCATTTGGGAAATGCGTCTCAATGTTTATTGCGTGTTCAACATGGGCCAGTGATTGCCGATAGGTTTGGTCCAGGCAATTTCTTCCATGTATATCACGCTAGACCAAAAGAGGTGGCGCTACGATCCACGTATTTTGAGCACGCTCTCGCCAGGAATTACCTTTCCACAGCATTTTCAATTGCGGCATGTCGCAATGAAAGAAAATTGGAGCCACGTCGAAGACCGCAGAGACCGAGGAAGAGTCGACCGTGGAGCACCACGTCCGAGGTCGTCGCGATCACCCACATCTCATCGACAAGAGGGTGATAGAATAGCCAAGGCTAGAGATCGTAGTCCACTCAAATCAAGACCTATCTCTCAGCACCACGACGCACCTCGAGAATCAAGTCACGAAAGAAGACGCAGGCGCTCTAGAACACCCATAAGGGACTCAAGAGAGGTCGTTCGTGAACGGAATAGGGGGAGAGAACTACTGGATACAAGAGGCTCTACAAATTCAAGAAAGAGCATTACAAACCGATCACCTTCATCTAGTAAGCGTCGAAGACTTAGCAGGACCCCATCGCCTCCACAAATTCATAACAAAAAGTCAAAACGAGGTCTATCCAAAAGCCCTGTCAGATTCGAAGGGAGATCGGAAGCAGTACCTCGGCTGGATAGAAGGAAAAGAACAATTTCTCCGGCTCTACCTCGTAAGAGATCTCCTGATAGAAGTGAAGATCGCTTTGATAGTAAACCCAAGAGATACCGGGAAGTAGATAGGCGTGGGCGCTCGCCAAGCCCTAAGATAAGACACAATTCCCGCAGAGAAACTTACCATAAACGAGAAAAATCACCCAAGCGCTTAAGCTCGCCGTATCGAGCCTCTAATAAGGCTCGTGACTTATCCCCGCCGGATAAATTTAAGGAAAGAGGACATAGACGAGAAGAGACAACTATCTCCAGGGGCCGTTCTCCTGATATCGACTGGTGTGAAACGTCAAACTTGTCAAGACAATATTCACCACGTGCCCCAAGAGGCCCCAAGAGCTTCAGAGGGGGTCACTCTCCTCGGAGAGGGGGTAGAGGAGGACGATCTCGAGACGAATTTAGGTATATTGAGAAACCTGAGCGCATTTCTGGGGAAAGAGAACATTACACTACTGGACCAAGTGCTAAAAGTATCGAGGGTAAAGGTTCAAAACCACCATCTGCGGTCCCTGCATCCGGTGCGAACAGCTTTGAAATTGAGCCTAAAATGGCTGGCAGGGGTTATTATGGCAGCCAACAAGATTATAACCCTCATTATCAAATGCAAGCTGCCTTCCCATTAAAGCCTCAATATAGTCAACGACCCCCCCCAATGGACTCGAGGCAATACTCGCAGTCACCACAGCATCACTTGACACCGGGCTCGTATCACGGGTCTCCAGCACAGTCACCCTACCATAGTAATAGGGGTAATTGGGGAGGACACACAACACAACATCAATACTCTCCTCCACCGTAAGTTTGCTCAAGTCCAAAAATATGTAGGCTGCTAATATTAAATCAAGGCAATATCCTCCAAGTTACCAACAACAGCATAGTTACTCAAACTCTGGTTATCAACCTCCTTACCTCAATCAATCGCCACCTTATTACAGCTCAGCAGGACAAGGGTATCATCACTCGTATCAACAAAGTTTTAGAGGAAGTCGTGGTGGTTATCGAGGTAATAATTTTATTCCTCGAGGTGGAAGAGGAGATCACAGAGGTGGACGTGTAACTCATTTCAAAAATCTTCAATGGAACAGCAGCACCAGCACCAACAATCAGAATGCAGCACTCCGCGGGAAAAAAACAACATCTGTAAGTGTAACGGCTTTGCAAAAATCCCCAAAGGGCCAACTAGTAGAAGGCGCATCTCAACATGCAGCTCAAAGTACACAAGATCGGGTTGAGGAAGAAGCCGAAGAAATTTTCAGGCCATCTAAAGATCTACAGGTAGAAGACAAAGAGGTCATCAAAAAGAAAGATGAAGAACAAATGCCACCACCTAAAAGATCAACTCCAACAGGACCACAAAACCAGCAAAATTCACTGAAGTTTAGTTTTGCATTCAAGGGTCCTCCTAAGTTCGTAAATACGACATCTAAGCCTACAGTCTCTTCAAAAATCAGCTCAGGGACATCCCAGGATAACCAAGCTTCTGAAAAAGCCAATCCTGCTAGTCCCCAAAGGTTACTTCCGCAAAGTACTCCTACAGAGCCGAGGATCCCAAGGTATTCGGACCCAACAGAGCCTGACAATAAAATACACAAAGTAAAAAAAATAGTGAAGCGTATAAAAGAAAAACCGCAACTATCAGAAGAATTTAAAAAATCCGATTCGATATACTTC
This sequence comes from Blumeria hordei DH14, assembly GCA_900239735.1. Classification (NCBI taxonomy): domain Eukaryota; kingdom Fungi; phylum Ascomycota; class Leotiomycetes; order Helotiales; family Erysiphaceae; genus Blumeria; species Blumeria hordei. Next base: position 1,179,188 of record OENG01000034.1, read on the forward strand.
CGAAAGCCTGGAAATGAATCTGTTGTTGGTTCCGGTACATACGGCAAAGTTTTTAAGGCTGTTCATATCTACACAAAGAAGCTTGTTGCTTTGAAAAAGATTCGCATGGAAGGCGAGAGAGATGGATTTCCTGTAACGGCGGTGCGTGAGATTAAGTTGCTTCAGTCTCTCAAGCACCAGAACATTGTCAATTTGCAAGAAGTCATGGTTGAAAAGAATGACTGCTTCATGGTTTTCGAGTATCTTTCTCATGATCTTACAGGTCTGCTCAACCATCCAACTTTTAAGTTAGAGCCAGCTTATAAAAAGCACCTTGCAATGCAACTCTTTCAAGGACTTGATTATCTACACCGTCGTGGTGTGCTTCATCGGGATATCAAAGCTGCCAACATACTTGTTAGCAATAGGGGACTGCTTAAACTTACTGACTTTGGTCTCGCAAGGTTTTATGCTAAACGAAAGCAACTCGACTATACAAATCGCGTTATAACAATATGGTACCGCTCACCAGAACTGCTATTGGGTGAGACTCAATATGGTCCTGCAGTCGATATTTGGAGTGCTGCATGCGTGCTTGTAGAGATATTTACACGGCATGCTATCTTTCCTGGTGATGGGGGTGAAATTTCTCAACTCGAGAAAATTTATGCCGTTCTAGGGACGCCTAATAGAATCGACTGGCCTGGCTTGGTTGATATGGCATGGTTTGAACTTTTACGGCCAGCTTCGAAGAAGCCAAATGTGTTTTCAGAAAAGTACAGGGAGCGTTTGACGCCCCAAGCATATGAGTTACTTCAAGAAATGTTTCAGTACGACCCTGCGAAAAGACCAAGTGCATGTGATATTCTAGAGCATGCATATTTTAAGGTCGAGCAACCAAAGCCCGAACAAGCTATCCAGTAAGTACCCCGCTAATCTATTTTTTTCATATGAAGCTTTTTAAACAAACTAATGAAAAACAGCCTCGCTTCACTGGACGGCGATTGGCACGAATTTGAGTCCAAAGCGCTAAGGAAAGAAAATGAGCGTAAAGACAAAGAGGCTAAACGTCAAGCACTGAAAAGTGCAGATAAGAAGCGGGTATCAGAAATTGAAACAGTGGATAGAGACACTAAAAGACCAGCAGCCGAACCAATTCTCAATTCACCCGCATTGATTCGAACTAAAAACGACTAGCTCATATACATCATATTAATTTCATGAGAAACAGATAAAGCATAAATAATAGGGCCGCAAACCTAAATTAAGCAAAGACATATAACTGTAGCCTGTTGAAGTATTGAAATAATCTTACTACGAAAGATTTGATTAAATTAACCAGCTACATGATTATGAGTGCTTCTCAAATTGCAGAGGTTCAGTTAAATTTCTCCTTGATCATATTTTATTGTATCCAGAAAATCTAGGCAGCTCATGAATACGGGAATTAAATATACAATTGAATGATTTTGCTTTAAAATCGCTTCTCAAATCGTGGAATAGACTGATCATTGCATGACTTTAATACCTTTCCGAGAACAAAAATTACTGAACCAGCTTAAAAAACACAAAACTTGAATTGCGACAGAATTTTCCAAAAAACACTACTTTAAGGGCCTTAGATTTTTTAACCCATTTCATACTTTGCAATGTACTAACCATCTGCTAATTTGCAGCAATTCCTATGATATTATATTCTTCGTCCAAAAATATTTACTAGTCAGTACCTGTTGGTATGAAGGCGTCAATCTCTGTGACATCACTCGCAACGAGAATGGGTTTATTAATGCAGAGGTGGTGGTTGATCAAGATGTATATGTCTGTCTCTACGGACGCTACCGAAGCGGTAATACTATCTGTATCCCCTTGTGTGCCTAAGGCTAAATTTCAATCTCATGCTCACTGAAGCAAGTGCTCCGACAGCACCTGATCAATTTGTTTTAGGAAATACGAATCAATTCGGCTTAATTTGCACCTTGAGAGCATGTGATGTGATGTTTTTATTGCAGTACTTGAGTCATAGTGTCTAGCTCCCTGGTCTCCTCTCTGACCCAGGCCACACCTTGTGCAGTCCTCCTATCCTTTTTTGTTACTTGCAAGATTATTGATAAATTGCCGGTAAAGAATAACCATTCAGCTCAGTGTTTACCCATGGAATTCGGCCACCTTTTCCACGGAAGTTTCTACCCAAAAAATAAAAATGGTAGCAATGGAGACTGCGTGGACGGGAGAAAGTCTCAAAAAACCTGCAGCCCCAGCCAGGCGAGGCCTAGACACCGGGACCACATGAGGTGCGTATATTCATCTATATCTCACCTCTTTGTAACAGTTGAAGCTATCTTGATTCAATCTGCCATCTCCGTATTGGGTGCTGGGTACGCTCTGGAAACTCATTGGATGGCTTTTCCTCCATGATCATGGGTGAGTGATGAGTATGATTTCAATCCTACAATCTGATATGATCGTGGTTGTCTCTGTGGTAGTGGTGATAGGGGAATGTGTTGAGAGATGAAGACGATACAGACCGCGAAAGCGATTGGGAATGCTCATCGGAGTGAGGACTTTGTTACTCAATACCGGCTCTGCAGACTCTACAGTGAGAGCTGGATGTTTGCAGGGGACACCATTGACAGGTGTTGCGAATAGTCCCCCCTTGAGAACACATGCAAGTGCCAATTTACTCAAGTACTCATGTTGAAAACCTGTTTGTAAAAATGTCCCCTTTGCTTGATTTCACTCTCTACATTTCTATTTAGTAATACTACAAAAATACAGCAACACTGTTAGATTCAGGGTGCCAAATCTCTATTTGAACAACGCGATCTTCTCCTTTCTCAGTGAGACTAATTATTTTTTAAAATCCCCACACCTTCCCAACGATTTTGAAAGATCTAGGTACACTGTGACTTCTAACTGATGAGATTCATGCAATATGGGGTAGAGATAAAAATCAGGTCGCTTCACTTCTCAGTCTCGATAGAATTGAATAGAATAGAATAGAATACAATGAAATTTAAGTTCCTCCTATCAGTCTTGATATATTAGGAGCCTTCGACAACATATCCTACGAAAGGCTAATACACAACTCAAGAGTAAAAGGTATTCTGAGCAGGATCAGTCGATCCGTAGAATCATCCCTATATCGACTTTAAACTTGATATCGAATTTGTATGTGTGCATCTATCATCACAGACATTGGAAATAATTCATGAGATTGCTTAATGAGAGACAAGGATTGATTCCGATTTTATTTGGTAGAAAACATGTCCTTCAATCAGAGATTACAATGTCTTTAATATTTACGTATTTACCGCGATAGGAATATAAAAAGACAGGATCAGCGGGGTTTCACCAAATTGGTTTCCTCCTTTGTAAATAATGAAGATAGTCACCTGCATGGACCCATAGGGCGCCTGATCTGGTTAAATGAAATCAAATTCCAAATCTACGTGTAGTGCCTCTAGGATCGGAAATGTAAATCTTGCAACTGGGTTGTGTAAGGGATCAGTCCTGTAGGCGCAGCTGGGCTAGCTCGTAATAGGTTAGTTTGTCTCTCCTCATTACCCCGCTCGCCATGAAGTATGGTCCAATCGTCTTATTTTAAAATTCGCTTAGAGAAACACATCTTCAACAACATTTATGACTGCCTATTCAACACAGCCCTTACAACTTTACATCACTATCAATTCTTCCTCTATTCTGGCAAACAATGTGTCTCGAAAAGTCTGCTTCAGAAACAAAAGTTCGCAAGCATCTAACTCGCGATCAATGTATTGAAATAAGGACATTAAGAAGACATGGCTTGACATTACAACGCATCTCCGACGAACTTGGCTTCACACTAAGGCAAGTACAATATGCGTGTGCTCGAGAGACTGAGAATCCGACACCTCGCAAAGGATGCTCGCCAAAATTGAGCGAGAAACAAGTCGATGAGCTTGAGGCTTTCGTGCGGGAATCTCCTGAAAACCGTCAGATGTGCTATTTGGAACTAGCGACGGGACCCTTCAGCCACTGGGGATGCAGTGAGCGTTTAATTTCTAATGCCCTCAAACAATGAGGATACGGAAGATTCATTTCTCGGAAGAAGCCTCCGTCAAGTGCGTATAACAAGCGCGAAGTATATGAAGCAGTGATAAAGGCAAATGGAGGGTACACAAAGTATTTGGATGGAGTAGACTAATACAAAACATGTAGAACGGGTCCATTTTAGTTGCGAGCCATACTGAGGGCTTCGATGTATACTTTTACAGTACAGAGCAATTATTTTTGAAATAGATGTGTATTTTTAGATAATATCAATTGAATTTGAATTTGAAATCTTTTACGTGACAGGATGAACCTAACATCTATTTAGACGTGACACGGGTAGATGGGCTCTGAAAGCTCATTGCTACCTACATGACCGGCAGTGGAGCCAGAAGCGACAAAAGAAAATAAATAAAACAAAAGGAACAGTATATGTCTGAGTTACGGTGCCCTGCGCCGCAATCCTTATCTTCCACACCCATCTCCTCTCGGGTCAGAAACAATCTAAGTGTGGTCACCTCCCACCCTGTTCATTCTTCGGCAGACTATAACATCTGCTTGTAGTTAAGAATTGAATGAACTTCTGCCATCCCTTCTCCCCTATCATTTCCCTGGCCCCAGGTGGGGCCATTTTTTTATAGCTTCTCCAACGTAGCAAAGCAGGTCAGCACTCTGAAAAATGCCAGGCCCTTTTCTCTCGGCCGCAAACGCATTTCAGATCTTCATGTTCGGGTTTGAAACGTCGATAGTAGTCGGCGTAGTCCCCGTGGCTTGTTCTTGCCGCAATAAGACGATGGTACGCCCATCTTGGTAAAGCTAGTTCCGGTGGTCTTTTGCAACGCATGAATAGGTCCAGATCTTTGTACCGTTTCGGTCGATACTTCTGCCACCACTCTTCCACGAGTTCCTGGCTGCGCAGTTTAATCCACCTCCCTAGTGCCGCAAAGGTTAGATCTTGATCTTCTCCACTGGGCGTAGCTGAGGTTAGTGACCGGTTATTGGGAGCTCCCAAGGCTGATTTGGCCAGCTTATCGGCCTCTTCATTGCGTTGAATCTCCACATGACCGGGTATCCAGCGTATTTCCACACGCTTATTGTGTCTCAGCGACGAAAACTTGTCCATCGCTGACTGCGAGGAGTTAGATCTTCCTCTTTCGAGCGCCTGGGTGGCCGCTTGGTTATCCAGAAGAATGCAGATCAGTTAGTCTTCTTGTTCGGATTAGGTCTTAGTCAACGAGCTCTAGCCTAATCGTGCTAGGTTGCAGGCTACTGTTACAACTATTCATGGGGTCATATTCAGGGTAGTGAAGTAGTTTGGGTTTGGTATGGGTTATAAGGTTGATACCTGAGCGTGTCTCATAGTAGTCAGACACGCGACTCAAGTAGCAAGTACACGGTAAACCTCAGCCCCAAAATGATGATACGTATCAAGTTTAATATGCTAGATCCTGTATGGCTAGTATGAATGGGATATGGGGGATTTTACCTGTAGATAGATAAAGACGCTGTAGCCCTCTGATAGTTGGGACAAGTCTTCTACCAAATAATATCGGAATCAATCCTAGCCTCTCATTAAGCAATCTCATGAATTATTTCCGCGTCTGTCATTACAGACCAATAAACAGAATCGACGATCAATATTTAGAAAGTCGATAACTTCTCCTACCTCTATTGCAGCCTTCAAGGCTTTCATGGCACCTACAACTTCTGCGTCGAATAACTCTGCTCCGAGAAGTGGACAGGAACCACTTGTAACTAGCTTGCCTCCTTGGTATACTACATACCCCCAGGCTGATTTTCCGGGACCCGATGATGATCCATCAGAGAAAGCGAAGACTGTGTTAGCTGGACGGGAAGCTAACCACCGCCTTATGCTTTCAGACCTAGCTTCATTTTCTCGACTACATGAAATCGATGCTGGGGTGCCATGTGGGAAGTATAGCTTTCCCGGGCCTTCGGCTATCGGAACTCGACGCACACTCATTTGTAGACGTGTCATGTACCTTTCTGGTTGTCTGAACAAACGATCTCTTTGTCCCGATCTAAGACCTAAGCGTCTTATTGTCTCTTTCGGATCCTCAGCCACCCTAAGGGCTAGAGGGTGCCAGATATCCATTCTTCGCATACGAGCTGCAGACCGCAGCATCTTTTGCTGAAGAAATATCGATGCCGGGGGTATTCCCGCTTCACGATGAAGAGCGCCATTGGGAGTGGTACGCCACGCTTGGAGTGCTAATCTGATAGCTTTCATTATCGTTTTGTCCAGTAGAGATATATGCCAGCCTACTCCAGTGCCGACTTCTTTATCTCGCAGTGTGGTTATTCGAGTGAGACCTGGCCACCACGCTTCTGCCCCGTATAAAGCTGTGCTCAGAACACATGCGTGTACCGCACGAATCAGAGGTCCGGGTGCTGCACCGCGTTGAACTTTGTTTATATGTCGTAAGAAATGTACTAGACAATTAGCTTTTCCAGTCCATTTCTGTACATGCTGCTTGAAGTTTATCTGGGTATCAAGCCAGACTCCTAGCCACCGGATATGAGGTGACGGTTCGATCCGGCGATCTTTCACCAAGATGGAGAGATCAGCCGCGTTGATTTTCTTTCTAGGCCCTCCACCGGTCACTAGAAGTTCTGACTTTGCTGGGTCAAAATCGATCTTATGTTCTCTTGCGAGAAGAATTAAGCTGTCGAGGTCGTCTTGAGCTGCGGAGATAGCATCCGCCGCGGTATTTCCAATTCTGACAATAGCTACATCATCAGCATAACCAAACCTACTCGTTAGACCATGATCCTCAAAAAGCACAGCGATGTAGAGCATGAAAAGAAGTGGCGATAGTGGCGAGCCCTGAGGCACTCCACATTCCAGTATCTTCTCTTCTGTGATTCCACCACGGTATTTGACCTGAACCTTTTGTTGGCAAAGAAATGTCTGAATGAACCGGCACAGGGATCGTGGCCAGCCTTGTTCTCGAAGGCGTTTGAGAAGTCGGTTGTGAAGAACTGCGTCAAATGCACCTTGAATGTCGAGTGTAACCATAGCCGCACACTTACCACTTCTCATGACCGCCTCAGCATCATGGATTACACAGGATGCAAGGTCGACTGCAGATTGTCCTGGTACGGAGCCGAATAGTTGTGGGTGAACGACTTGGTGACTTATTGTCAGCCATGCCATTCTCTTACCAACTAGACGCTCAAGTCCTTTGCCTAAACTCGACAACAGAGATATTGGTCGCCAACCCTTAGTAGTTGACAGATTTCTACCCGGCTTTGGAAGAAGCACAACTTCTGCCACCCTGAAAGCCGCAGGAAAGTAGCCGATTTCCAGACAAGCCTGGTAAAGATCTTTCACGAGAGGTCCTAGATGGGACCAACAGGCTTTAAGTAACTGTACCGTTATCTTGTCCGCTCCCGGCGTCGTATCGTTGACAGAGACAGTGGCGCTTGTCACATCTTCCAGTGATAATTCCGTATCCCATGGAATACGCTCCTCCTGTCCGTTCTCCCAGATAGAAATGTCGTTCTCGCCGCTAGACCTAGCCAAGAGAGTGTCTCGTAGCGCACTAGCTCGCTCTCGCGGGTCAGATAGCCACCGGTTTTCGTCAATCTGCAGAGGAGGGGGCTCAGCAGCTGGTCGAGGCTTAGCCCATCTCATGAGCTTGAATACCTGTGCGTCAGTAGTCACTGCCTCTACTTGCCTCTTCCAGTACTCTCGCTTGGCTTTTCGCACCACGGCTCTAAAGCTCTTGCGGGCCTCTTTCGCGAGGTCAGGGTTGTCTCTCGCTGCCTTGTAATATTGCCATTCTGTGCGACATTCATCGGTCCACCATGGCCCAGTTCTTCCCCTTTCGATGGCTGGGAATTTCCCTGCAATCTTGAGCGCATCTCCAAGTGCTTGTAGGAGATCATTTGCGAAGTTTTCGATGTTGACGACACTGTAAAGAGGGCCAGACTTGGTCCATTGGCTAACGCATCGGCTGAATTCCTTCAAGTTGGCGTCACTGACACGAATGTTCTTTACAATTCCAGAGAGATCTGACACTGTAGGGTTAAGCACGGTACCTTCGATGGTCGAGTGATCTGAGGTACAGTGGTAACGTTTGGACACTGATGCTTTAGCGGCCGTGTTGCTCCACGTTAGATCTAGGACGTTCCCATCCCTATGCGTTGGCTCTCCAACAATGCTGACTAGGTCCATGTCGTGGGCTGTTGCCCATTCCATAACTTGGTTACCATTGCCGTACTGATTTTTCGCTAGCGGTTGCCAATAATGTGACACAGAATTGAAATCGCCTCCAACAATCACTAGATCTCTAATTTCCCACCGGAGTAGGGGCTCCAAGGTTCCACTAGTGCCTGGGGCACGGTATACGTTGACAAAGGTCAGTCAGCCCTGTTGAAAGGTTAAGGATCGTGAGAGCGGAATGCTGGAGCGATGGAGGAGAGTGAAGAGTTATCGTCGAACAAAGAAGCAGGTGAATAGAGATTTATGGAATAAATCTAGGTAGGTTGACACGAAGCAGGTATGAATATGACCTTCAGAGATATTCAGTAAACGTAATGAACTTTAATTAGAAAAACTACAGTATGGAATCTTACCTTCAGAGATATTCAGTAAACGTAATGAACTGAAGATTTCTGAAGGATAAGGCCACTAGATATATACAGGAATTAGCCCTAGTGGGACGAATGCAGAAAACAACTAGGATATGCGCCCTAATTCCACTATGGCGACATTATCAAGGTGTGGGTGTGTCTTTACTACCAGTAGGCCCCCAAGCTAACTAAGTGTAAGACAGACCTTGCATGTTTGTCAACAGATTGAAATGAAAACGAGACAGTGCATGGCCAGGGTTACAGGTGCAGGACTGTTAATAATTACAACACTCCCATCTTTACAAAGCAGTAGTCAGATGTCGGGCCTGACAACGGTGGAAAGAATTGAGTCGCATGACTACCTTTGCGCGTGAAAGTAATCGCGCGGGGCCGGATGTCTGTTCCTCCAAATGGTATATGGCTATTGTAGCCAGGGTGACTTTTTTTTATAAAACCCCCCTCTTTCTTTCTTGTCCATGGTTCCTGTACCATGACTACATGTGCACCGGCATCCCACGCCTGTTGCAATGCTATATCCGTATTTTCCCCACCCCTTCCGACATTCACTTGGTGAAAGTGGACGGTGTTGTACTTGTCTTTTGGTGCTTTTGTTGAGGGGTTTCCTAACATTAACACGACATTGTTGAGTCCTGGGCAATGACGGTTTCAACCGCTTTGCCCTTCCTTTCCGAGTACGCTAGAGCAGCATGATAATCACGATGTCCGCGTTCTTGTTACGGCGAGGGGTGGATGAGTTAGAGATCGCCGTCTGCTGTACGTATTCAAGTAATGGTTAGGCGAATACCTACAAGGGAATATACTGGATAATGGGTCTGAAAGTTGAGACTATAGAACGAGAGTTCGAGACAAGTAGTATGACGTTTCTAGAAATGTAAGACTATGAAAGTATAAGATTGAGAAGCTGGAGAACTACTTCGTGGTAGCTCCAGCTTCTTTAAGTACACTACAATAATCACTTAAATCCACCCGAGACTGGAACAAGATTCGATCATGACTCTAGCCGCCCTAATTTCAATTGTTAGAGTTCCCCAGAGAACCGTCTCCTTAAAACTTCTCCTTGAAACTTCTACTTGGCCCTTCTTCAGGGATGCCTAGCCATAACAGTTCTCTTATGATATGTAATTCTGCGGGGGTGCGGGGCAGAATTATCCCGTTTTGTTGTCTTGGCCTAGCCATACAGCTACCCTCATTTGAGTGGTGAGGTCCCGCGTAATTCGAGCACTTTAGCACCTTGGCCTGGCACTCTAATGTCTCGTGGGTTCCTCCGCATTGTCCACATTGCTGGCTCCTGGTACAGGAACGCGTTGTGTGAAATCCCAGCAACGTTGGCATTGCTCGATTGGTCTTCGGCGCGAGAAGTGAATGGCTGGTCAGCTCTCGTCAAATAGCCGAAATTTTGTGTTTTCTGGTTTTTGTTGGAAATGAACAATCCAGCTCGTTGAATATTGCCCCAGCTTTGTTTCTGTGGGCCTTACCTGTATTGATGTGGCGCCGCATACTGCTTGGCACTCGTCCTTCACCATTTTGTTGGTGACTGTGATACTGCCTTCAAGCGTCCTGATGTACAATGGTACATGTGGGATTATCAAAGACGTTGTCACAGATCAGCTATAGAAAGCAGAGAGCATTTGTATGGGTGATTGTATATTAACAATTCAACTATGGAGATCTAAGTTCTACATACTACGCTAGATATATGTACAGACACTTTGGCTTCTAGGTTCTTCCCTCTAAGATCAGTTCACATCTGGATGATTCCAGTTGCTGCTCCAAGGATATCCTTTTAGACGCTTCTCCGACGTTCAGCTGTAGTTACATTCATATGGGATCTTCTAGACACTTCATCAGTAGTTCTAGTACATTCTGTGGGGCTCTTTCTTCAGCCCGACCCTAATAGTTGTACGCCAGTACTTGCCAGTACTGGCTACAGGAAAGTACCGGCTTTTTAGCCGTTACATCTACAACCACTACGTAGCTTATCTCAATTGTGTAGGCACAGCGACTATATTAATCCATGACCTAGACCATGCACGTCTCTACGTTATGTTAGCACGGACTAGGATTACAACAGATATCTGTACCCATTGGAAACACCACCTAACTTTCTTCAACTGTCCTACATTGACGACCTTTCAATTTCAGTGGCAACAACATCAGTGGACAAAAACATTCGATTATTAAAGGTAGCTACAGATAACCTAATAGATAAAGCAAACAAGCTATCAGTCACTTTTGAGATGGATAAGACTGAGCTCATCCATTTTTCCCAGCATAGGAAGCCACTTGTGACGGCTTGTAAGCCGGTAATTGCCTGTAGCCTGCGCTGTATAACGCAGGCTTAGCATGAAACTAGGCAGGGACTATTCTTGGAAGCAGGGTCTTACAACTTGGCAAACACCTCCAAGAATAGGGCACGACAAAGGTATATGAGAAGGGATACAAGAAGGGATACGAGAAGAGATACGGATATACGGATAGAAAACTGTGTCATTGGCCGGGATAATAATCATGTATAAAGTAATTGTTATTATCCTCTTCAATCTGTAGTTCACCATAGATTGAAAATAGAATACCTCTGACCATAAGGTTGCCTCAGTGCCTATGCTCAGACTGTGACACCACTCTCATCAACACTTATACTACAAAATGGTGTAACTTTACAGCCATGTGAGATGGTGCGATGGTTAGGATTCTGGTTTGAACAGAAGCTATCCTTCAAATCCCATGTAGACAAGAGACTCCAGCTAGTCCATGGAGCCCTCAGTAGAGTGAAGCAACTTGCCTCATCTACAAAAGGGCTTCGATTCCAAGCCCTACGCCATTTGTATATAGCCTGTGTCATATCAGTTCTAGACTATGGCTCTGTACTCTGGCAGGGAAGAAGAGGTTCAGGAACGCTAACTAACAAGTGTCAGAGGTTTCAGAACCAAGCAATCATACATATAACAGGTGCCTATCAGCACAGCCCAATCAAGGCTCTAGAAGTGGTAGCAGCTATCCTGCCAACAAAAGTCAGACTGATGAAGCATGCATTTAACTATGCCCTCCGACTATTACGCCTTCAGAATACACACCCTGTACAGCAACTGCTGTTTCAGCCATTGAAGGATGAGTTGAATTTGCTTCCAGAAATAGACCTCGGATTATTTGACCAATTGGATAAGCCAACAAATCAACTAACTAGAATTGGGAGCCATCTAAGATTATTCATCAAGTGCCAGAAGCTAGAACAAATAAATTCAGCATGGATGGCACCATGGGAATCACCACCTCTAGTCATAAAAGTTTCATCCCTGACCAAGACCTTAGCTCATGAGCACTATTTGATAATCATGCAGACAATAGATCTAGATATAGCTATTGTTTACACAGATGGATCGCTCTCCAAGAGCAATGTGAGCAGTATTGGCTTTGTTATCTATATGCCTTTTACACGAGAGTTGAAAAATTACTCCTTCAATTTGGGAAGCTCCACTGAAATCACTGGCACTGAAACTTACTGCATTTACAAAGCTATTCAGTACCTAAAGAAAATGCTGCCAAATTTAAGATACCAAATATTCAGTGACAGCCAAGCAAGCCTTCAGAGAATTCAGGGGAAGACAAACCACCTCTCACACAAAATTCGAAACCTCGCCAGGAGCTGTACTTCGAGCATAACCTGGTGTCCATCCCACGTGGGAATTGAAGGTAATGAGCTTGCTGACTCACTTGCAAAAGGGGCAGTAAATAAGACTGCTTCAAGAAGTGACAGGTTCACATCTCACTCTTTTCTCAAGATGAAAGCAAAGGAATTCATTTTAAATGCTTGGAATAATGACTGGCAAGCAGAAGTACTCCGAGAAGAGGAGGGTAGAAGGTGTAGGTGACTTGGAAAGTTTTACAGAATCCAAGCCCAGATGCTTATCCCCACCTTTTCTTTACAACCATTTAACTTTCAAGACCACAGCAGGATGGTTGAATCAGCATTTTTCCAGGAAAGAACTGGGATTGGAAATACTAGAGCTTACCTAAATGTAATTGGGAAAGTCAAAGATCAAAGCTGCAATTTTTACAAGGCCAAAAAGCAGACCACAAAACACTTAATTCTTCATTGTACTAGATGTGGTAATCAAAGGGAACTAGCATTTACTGACATAAAGCCTCTTTCATTACAAATTTTATTAAGAACAAAAAGGGGGAAGGAAGCTCTTCTAGAATTTTTGAAAACATCCAATTGTATGTCAGCATACAAAGGAGATGATATAGGCACATAAATAATGGACATACTGGAAGAAAGAACATCATTTTTCGCGAAAAGCGACACTACGTTCCACAAATGTTATTTCATCGTTTTAATCATTGCTATCATCTTAATCGGCCCATCTTATCTCGTTCCCCGAATTTTTTTCGCTGCGCTTTGGCATGGCGAGTTGGGAGCCAGAAAGGTGGAATTTACAGCTGGAAAAATATTCACGGCACCAACACCAACAGATAGCGGAACAGCCGCAATAATGCTTGTAGAATCTCTCGCGACATCTACAGGCATGAAATTGGATAAACTAAAAACCATAGCTTTTTATTTAAACAAGGTCAGAGACAAACTGGTGATTGCAGGAACTGACAAATCTGCAACACCGATGGTCGAGATAGATGAGGCGCTCAACGCCTTCATAGCCCACGCCAAGATGTTACGATCGAAGCTGACGGCTAACCCAATGGAAGAACAAATGCTAGCCTTAGAAAAGGCAGTAAAGAAGAGCCTCGAGGAGCCAGTGCGCAAGACGGCTCCTCAGTCCACACTAGGAATGGGAGGCAGACCAACATACACCTCAGTCGTTGCACCTCCAGCAACTAAAGCGGCCGTAAGAATACGAGTGGAAGGATCAGAAAATATGCAGCCAGCTGAGCTGCTTAACAAGGCGAAAAAACACATCGAGGGGGCTTATGCTGTAAGGCAGCTGAGGAGTAATGATACTGATGTGTTTGTGCAGTCTGTCTCCCAGCGAGACGCTGCCTTCAGGATGGCACAACCAAAGGAGTTCTGCGTCCTGAAGCAGGATTACCCTGTTGAAATTCTGGGAGTCCCATTGGGGACAGTAATTAACGGAGGGAAGAACGCAAATAAGAGCATGGCAATAAACAAGATGACAACGGAGACAAAAGCCCGGATTCCTGGAATCCAAATCAATAGGGTGAGGTGGCTTAACGACGGCAAAGAGCACCAATAGATGAAGAATAACGACCATTCTCGAGGGTCAGTTATCGCAAGCCTACCGACCGAGGCTCTTCAATGCGAAGTGGTTAGAAACGGCATTGCGATGGATTCAATGCTCTACACGGCCCAGCTCTGGTCACTCCGAGCACAAATCAAGCAGTGCTTCAACTGCAGCAAATGGGGGCATACCCAAGCTTCCTGCAACATGGCAAGGAGATGTGGTGAGTGTGCAGGCACTCACCAGACCAGGGACTGCCCGAAGGAATCTGTACTTTGCTGCAACTGCGGCAAGGCGCATATGTCGTGGCAGAAGAAGTCGTGTCAAAACTTCGCGTTATATAAGGCTAGTGTTCAAAGGGCAAGGTAGGGACTTATGGAACGAACGGCAGATTTAAGAAGGGAAGAAAAAAGACCAACGGCAATAAATCAACCTACGGCTAATACAACAACCTACCAAGGGTTCACACTCGTGTCCCATCAAAAGCCTGAGGGCGCCAAGAGAGGGCCAGGACGCCCGCACAAACAGCCCCTGGTCCCAGCGCCACAAGAAAATCTATTTGCGCCATTGGGGTCAAGTTCAAGACCACAGCTAACTCTTTTCAGCACGCGAGGGCAGGGAAAGGATGGCGAGGGAAACTTTAATTTTACCTAGTCTTGTCTCTGACTGAAGGCCATTTGCACTTACTGTAGGTAACAAAGGACTACAGATCAAAAATTTTAATAGGGGGAGGGGGTTTTTACCGCAAGGATTCCTCCTCATGTAAATACATAGTTTAGGTTTATAGACACCTGCATGGGCCCATAGGGCGCCAAATCAGGTCAAATGAATTCAAATTCAAATTCAATGGACATACAGTAATATGGAGAAGTGGGCTAGGGCATTAACTGGTGTGATTCTTCAATGTAAAAATAAATATATATTAAATTGTCATAGCTAGATAGCTGAATACAATATGATTCAAAAAAAAAAAGGACCTTCAAATCAGAAAAAAAGGTGCCTTCTGCGAGAAATTGCGGCTTTTGGATCAAGCCGGACATGCATTGTGCTAATATTTTCCAAAAGGGACATTACAGTTTTTGTTCATGCTCGAGCTCTTGGGCTCTCTCCATGTCAGGAACTGGTGATAGAAGTTACTGGGTTACAATGGTTGCCATGGTTACGCATTGAGTAATCAAGTAGAGGATCCATGATTATAAATATTGTATTATAATTTGTCACGTGTACCCCAATTTTTATGCACAATGCACACTAAGCTAGGAACCTGTATATACTAGACACATCCTGTAATTTTAGAGGGGGAGTCGCACACCATCTTAAGATTTCACTATATAGAAGATATAGCAGAAATCCCGAGACATCGTGATCTACAATTTCCGTATACTCACATCTTACCACCGTACCATCCTAGGAACTTATTACCTGAAGAAGGTGGACCTTATGAGACCTAGGTTGCTCTGGTTACTATGGTGTATATATGGATCGGACAGAGCCGCAGTAGAGGGCATCGGTTAATCTTCCGTCTTCCGCTGGCTTTTCTTGTGACTTCACTTAGGTGATGGTAAGAATATATATATAAAATAACTTGATTCTCTATTCTATCCAACGAAAGCTAGTAATACATATTTGAGTCTTAGTAATCAAATCCATGCTGTTTACATAAGCAGATGCGCCGGTACTCCAAACACTGTCAATTACATGAATATCCAGAACAATAAATTGATTGATTAGAACGACATTGGGAAAACTTGAAATAAAAGATGGCATCCACTACTTAATTAATTCTTGTGATTAACGCCGCTTTCCATCCATGAATTTGCTGAGATATCAACTTTTTTTTCATCGATAAGTTTTCTTAGAGCATCACAAGGCTTATCTTTGGTCATAAAATCTGCGGGGTTTTTCGAACCTGAAATCCACCGTATTTCAGTAACCTCTTGGTGTTCGTACAATTGTCGGAGGGCCATGATATCAACCATGATATTAAAATGTATAACCCACTACTTAGTTCGTGGACTTGTTGGTAGAGGGAAGCTTATGCAATAATGAAGGATAAAAGGATGTCAATTCGACTACTTTTCTAAACACAGATACCAGACTCCTTTTAATTCCAATAGATAGCCCGTGCGGGATCTCCTATTAACAGCAGTAAACAACGCTAACACAGGGTATACGCAATCTCTGTTTTCCAAACACCAGTCTGTCAGGACTACTAATTATCGAGCCTAGTAGGATCGACAATGTGTATCCCAACATAGAAATAATAGAAAGCTCAACACCCAAACCCCTCATCAATAACTGCCATTAATCATCACCTGACTTATCTCTGTACTCCATAATTTCAACACATGAGACGCTTTTCGGTTGTTGTGCCGAGTTTTGAAAGACATTCATATAGTGATCTAGAATCAGTGCACAAAATAAGTGGGATACTTATAGGAGGTCCCGGAAATTTCAATGAGTTATAGACTTTTTCTAGAGTGCTTTTTATAACTGTCGCCATGTCAAATCCCATTACCATTGCATAAAGTTCTGAAGATAATACACTTCGGCTAACTCTTTTACATTTAGTTGATGACTAATGTACAATGTTTGCTCTGTTGTTTTTGTCTGCAAGACAGATAACATACCCTATTTGGGATGACATGTCTTCCTTACAGTTTGCAAACAAGCTGTCTGTAAAAACCAAAATGTGTAGGGAACAATGATCTAGTGCGACAAACTTTAGACCTCTATTTAGGTTTTTCTTCTGCCAATTAAGACGTTTATTTAACAGGGCCGCCTCATTTATACCTGGATTAGAAGTTTGTGCTGCACGAGAAAGGTCAAAGCAAGCCTCAGGCTGACAAACTGCTGCTATATACGCTCCAAGGGCTCGTTGCGATATATATTGGGTCTTAATATTGTCATTGTGGTTAATAAGTTCTATTTTCCTGCACTGTTTTTCTTGCGTAAGCAAAATGCTTCCATCCTCCTGCAGCGATATAGCAGACCCATTGAAATTGATTGTATGAGCTGTTGTAAGGCGTTCTACAGGCTTGGCTTTAAAATTTGCTTTCTGGCGTTGTGTTTCTTCTTGATTAGCAAATTTTTCATTGCACAAAATTAAGGTATTGTCAGTTTGGAGCCCTATAATCCCAAAATCACAGTTTTCATTGCGCATAGGCTTGGAAATTAACAAACAAGAGTCATAAGTTGAATTTTCCATATTCAATTTTTCTTGAAGATGCTTATGGTATGTATGGTACCAATGGCTACCTGCTTCTGGAATCCCGTATAATGGTTTAAGAATATTTAAAATATACTCTTCCTCAAGTCCCAATTCACGGGGGGCTTTAACATAAATTTTGCGGTTGAGGAAAGTAGCAGACTGAACGTAGGCTTGATTAATGTCTCGGAGAAGCATTTTTAATTTATTTTTGGTCATTAACGCCAAACAAAGAATTAGCCGTTGAGAAACACGTTGTATAGTTGGTGCTTGGGTCAGGATGGTGTTTTTCTCATCATCATTATAGCCTTGGACAACCATTTTGTGACTTTTTGTATGCCTTGGGAGTACCCTCGTTCTTGATGGTATTGACAAACCTGCTCCCGAACAATCTATTCTGGCCTGCTTTGGATCTATGAACAATTCTAAAAACACCTTTTTCAATGAGTCCTTGAATTTCAAATTTCCTTGATTTGGAGAAATCAATTTCATTGGTCTTTTTATTTATAAACAAGCTGGTTTCAGTGGGCGATACTGAAGTAGCAGTGGAAAATCCTGGGAAGGCGGAGTAGCTTCTGTATTGTTCTGGCAATTGTCTGTTTCGTTTTGGGTTTCTTCTTGGTTCTTTTGAGTCATTATTTTCATCGTTATTATCATTATTATTAACATTATTCTTATTCTTATTTTCATAATTCTTTTCGTTATTATTATTATCATCTTCATTGTTTCTGTGATCATTATTACAATTATTATTATTATAAATTATTATTATGGCTTGCCGTAACTGCATTGTTCTGATAATCTTCGTAGTATGGTTTACAAGAGGTCGATCGGAACTTAGTAGGGCCTGATGGTAAATCAACAATGCAATCTTCATCATGCATTTCGAGAAGAGTATACGGCCCGGTCCATTTCCCAGTTTCTCTCCATATCCAGACCTTCGAGCCAAGTGGTAAATTATGAAGTGGTGCAGTGTTTGGCCCATTTCTCTGATGAAGTGCTTCTGTTATATTTCGTTTTGCACGTAATTTTACAATAGCATTCGAGGCCATTCGTATAGCATTTGCCCTTTGAATGATTGATAAGTTTGAAGCATGAGCTTCAGTAATTTTCGGATACACTCCAAATACTAAAACTGTAGGAATTATTCCATCCGGACCGGCAGTGTCGTTAACCGCTATTACAGCCATTTGTAATATAACTGATTTATCAATTTGTTGTCCTGCAAGATCTTCTTCAATAATATTGTATGCTCGCCGTAATGGCTCATGATAACGTTCAACAATACCAATACTATTATGTGCCTCAACTGGGATACATTTTGTTCCTGTGCCCATTGAGTTTGCAAACTGTTGCATTTCCTTACTCGTGAAGTTCGAGCCAGCATCATGAACGATTAAATCGGGTGGCCCAACATATACATCAATCCAGCTTAGACGTATTGAGTCCCAAATGCTTTTAATAGTTTGTTCGTTTAGGAATTTTGCAGCCTGGAACCTTGTAGCTTCATCAACAATATGGAGTACTGGTCTATTGTTGATAAAAAATATGTCTACAAAAATGGTTTGATTAAAGCAGCAATCTTCATTCTTAAGAGAAAATTTAAACCTTCGGGGAGCAGAGCCATACTTTTGACACAATTCACAATGTTTGACAATTTTTGTAAGGAGGGGACGAAATTGTGTGTAGCCGGCTGCGTTAAGTAGGTTACTAAGCTTGGACACAGAAGCATGCCCAAATCGTTTGTGCAGGCGTCGAATTTGTTGCTCAGTGAGATTAATATTATGATTAATAAAAATATGATTTTCCTCAATTTTATCATTAGTTTTAGAACTCCATGCGCCAGTCATAAAAAAATTGGAAAAATAATTATCATTAAAATTTTTCCATCAAAGGAATGGATGGCCAAATTTCATAACAACCAAACATAATTGTTTGTATAATTTATTGTTGTTGACAGAATTCTGTTTCCCTGGGATTATCTTGGCATATATTTTATCATCGACATTATTGAGATAAACATTTAGCCTTTTCATATCTGCGATGGATAATAGAAAGGGAGTATCTGAATCCAAGAAATGAAAATTGACTCTACTAATTGGAGTTTTTACATCAATGTAGCCCAGCGAATCATAAGTAGAACCTTTGCCAAAAGCGACCGAGATTTTAGTTGAAGTATTTAAATTGATGTCTTCTATATTGTGCTTGAATGCAATGTATTGTTGATAACCTGCAGTCGAATATTTGCCTGCTCCAGTGTCGATCATGACTCCATACCACCTGGTACAATTATATCTTTCTCTAAGATCTTCCTTGCACTTGTATATTGTTGGTGTTAGACCGGTGAGCCCGTGAAAGTTTGCTTGATCTTGGAGTAACGCTAGCAAAGATATCTCGTACTGGTTATCTTCATCAGCTGTGGGTTCTAAATTCATGTAAACTTCACCAATGTCTTGGTCAGTATCACTGTCTTCATGGCCAGTTATGAAAAAGCCATCATGTGATTTGTTACTGTTAGGGATGGACAGCTTATCAAGAATCATGGCTTCTTCATCGGATCAGTCATCACACTCTCCTTCGTATTCAGCGAGGAATTGTTGATAGATTTTTGCGTCGTCATTGTTATGGCGCTGAAGGAAACAATTTCTGGCTTGATTTTGCTCTTCCTGGGAGTGATTCCAGGACCTACAACCAACTTTCTTGCAGCAGTAGCATCTTTTCACTCGGCTTGAAGACGATTTGGAGTATCTGCCATTGTGTACAACGTTTGATTTATGTGCGCTTCGATGATTGTTTCTATCATTGTGGTGGAATCTTCGATTGACAAACATTGTTTCATCTGTTTTAGATTCTGATGACAAACTCATTCCAATGGCACCTCTGATATTGTTTATGACAGTACTAAGAGACTCTTCTGGCATAAGGCAAGCAGGACGACATTCTGGCACGTTTGATACTGCTTCTAGTATTTTATCCCGCAGTATGATCTCATCTTGGAAGTTTGTTCTTAGGCAAAGCTGCATGGTCCGAAGTTGTTTAACCATGGATTCAAAGGTATCCAAGAGTGACTTGTCAGGGTATTTCGCAGAGACAAGCTACAGGGTCGTTTTATTCCACTCGTGTTGTACATTTCTTTGCTTCTGCGGTCCTTCAAACTGCTGGTGCATCAGAGTGATGATTTCTTGAATATTGCTTGCGCTGCTGCAACGATGGTGATAGTAGTCTAGCGCTTCTTTATCAAACATAACGAAGACCGAGGAAAGAATGTCGTCGTCATTTTTTATATCGGCTAAGGCACACTTCTTCAGAAAAATCTTGAACTTGAAATCAAAATTTTCATCTTTTCCTCCGCAGTATTTCTCGCTGTTGTTGAAAAACTTTGACATTCCAGCAAGCTTAAAATTGATATTGGTTTTCTGGTCTGAATTTGTATTAGCATAAGTAGATTGATTTTCTTGGAGTCTATTTTAATCATCTATTTTCTGAATGTTTCTCTCAAAGTAGCTTTGGACATTAGCTCTACTTTGGGTTATTCTTGGCGATTTAAAGTTATTCGCCTTGAGACATCCAATGTGGGCCGATGGGTTTTTAGTGTCAATAGGCCAAGCATTAGTATCATTATCCATGATTTCCAAAAGTGCTTTAGCATGAGAGATATTACTTTTGCGAACGTACATTCCTCGATCATACAGAAAATTCTTCAGCTTTCGCAAGACTATGTCGCCGCATCTCTTGAATTGAGCGAAATCAAACTTAATGAACTCTTCAATGAACAATTCGAA